>JBBGZY010000491.1:3025000-4225000 GCA_037952925.1 Lithobates clamitans | reverse complement strand
GTAATTGGTAGTAATTGGTAGAAGGGGTATTGCGAGTAGGGACAAGCCAAACACCCCCCCCCCCCCCGGTTCGGTTCGCAGCAGAGCATGCGAACAGGTAAAAAAATAGTTCAAACACATGAACACCGTTAAAGTCTATGGGACACGAACATGAAAAATCAGTAGTGCTAATTTAAAGGCTTATATGCAAGTTATTGCCATAAAAAGTGTTTTGGGGACCCGGGTCCTGCCCCAAGGGACAGTGTCAATGCAAAAAAAAGTTTTAAGAATGCTTAAAGTGAAACAATAAAAGTGTAAAATTCCTTTAAATATCGTGCCCGGGGCGGGGGGGGGGGGGGGGGGGGTCTATAGTATGCCTATAAAGTGGCACAGTTTTCCAGTGTTTAGAACAATACCACTGCAAAATGGCATTTCTAAAGGAAAAAAGGAAAAAAGTAATTTAAAACTGATCGCAGCTGTAATGAATTTTCGGGTCTCAGCAATATAGATGAAAATCTTTGAAAAAAACGTCATGGGTCCCCCCCCCAGTCCATTACCAGGCCCTTTGGGTCTGGTATGGATATTAAGGGGAACCCCGCACCCAAATATAAAAATAAAATGGCGTGGGGGTCCCCAAGGCCCCCAGGCACTATATACTCTGAACAGCAGTATATATACTATATATATATACTATACGGCCTGCCCTATATACTCTGCAGAAAATTGGGCCTTAGGTGTTGGTGGTACCATAACACTGTAAGCCCTCACAGTTACTCTTGGTGAGCACAGGAACAGGCCCCCCTGCTCTGAAATACTATATAAAAAAAGTAATTACATGCCCCTGTTAAACAGGGGCAGAAAAATTGGGCCTTTGGTGGTGGTGGTGCCACAACACTGTAACCCCTCACAGATACTATTGTTGGGTGCAGGAACGGGCCCTGCATTGAAATATTATAATATCAAAAATTGTAATTACATGCTCTGTTAAACAGGGGCAGAAAAATTGGGCCTTGTTTGGTGGTGGTGGTGCCACAACACTGTAACTCCTCACAAACACTTTTGCTGGGCCCAGGAACGGGCCCTGTGTTGAAATATTATATCAAACATTTTAATTACATGCACCTGTTAAACAGGGGCAGAAAAGGTGGGCCTTGGGTGGTGGTGGTGCCATAAACCAAAAATATTGTTGGAAGCTAGCATCATCAAGATTGAAGAGGGATAGGATAGTCAGCATAGGCAGTCTTCAAGGGATCCCACATCCATAAAAAATGCAATCAGTTACATCAGCGTCAGGGGCTTGATAGCTGCTGATCCAAGACTTATTAATTTTTATGAATGTGAGCCTATCAATGGAGTCAGTGGGCAGGCGCACTCTATGATCCATTACAAACCCTCCAGCAGCACTGAATGTGCGTTCAGAAAGAATGCTGGATGCAGGACAGGCCAGTAGCTCAATTGCATATTGAGCAAGTTTTGGCCAGTGGTCCATCCTCAAGACCCAATAACCAAGTGGATGCTCTGTTGGAAAGGTCTCCAAGTCTGCTCTTGTCCCTAGCTATTCCTGCACCATGTAATGCAGACGCTGGCAATGGTTGCTTGAACCAATCAGACCTTGGTGCTGAGGACTGAAAAATTGTCTGAAGGCATCGGTCAGCCAGCCACCTTTTCCACTGCTCTTCCTCTGACTGAACAAATCCTCAGCAACACGTTGTTCAGCACCAGGAAATTGTAACCTCTCAGGGTCCGTAAATGCATTGCACAAACCTTTCTGCAAGGCCTCCTGAAGATGTTTCATCCTCTACTCCCTCTGCGAAGGCAGGATGAGTTCTGCAACCTTACCCTTGTAACGTGGTTTAAGAAGGGTTGCCAGTCAGTAACGATCCCTCTCCTTGATACCACAAATCCTAGGGTCCTTTCACAGGCTTTACAGAATCAGGGAGGCCATGCAGCGTAAGTTTTTGTTGCCAGTCAGTAATGATCCCGCTCCTTGATACCACAAATCCTAGGGTCCTTTCACAGGCTTTACAGAATCAGGGAGGCCATGCAGCGTAAGTTTTTGCAGAGGCATTCAATTCAGAGTTCTCTGGGTCACTAAGGATCACATGATCCGTAACAACCTCTCAGCCATGTACTACTCCTTGGGTTTCTGGGGACTGAAAACCATCCCTTGAAGACTGCTGCTGAGTGTTATCCTCCATTTCCATGCTGACACAATCCTCCTCCTCTTCTTCCTGTGTGTTTGGCGGGCCCCCAAAAATGCTATCTGGATAAAGGGGGCCTTGAGAGGTAAGTAAGTCCTCCTCTTCCTCCCACTGTTCTGCCTCAAGTGCCCTGTCCATTATTCTACAAAGCGTGTGCTCCAACAGGAAGACTAGAGGGACAGTGTCACTGATGCATGCATTGTCACTGCTCACCATCCTTGTGGCCTCCTCAAATGGTGACAGGACAGTGCATGCATACTTGATCAGTAGCCACTGGCGTGGTGAAAAGAAGCCAAGCTCCCCTGATCCTGTCTGGGGCCATACTCACACAGGTACTCATTGATGGCCCTCTGCTGTGTGTGCAGCATCTGCAACCTTGCCAACATTGAGTTCCACCTGGTGGGGATGTCACAAATGAGGTGAGCAGGTTGCATTTCCTTTGAATGTCAGCCAGACTAGCACTGGCATTGTATGACCGGCAGAAATTACCACAGACTTTTCTGGCCTGCCCTAGGAGATCTTGTAAGCCTGGGCACCTGCTCAAGAACAGCTACACCCCCAAATTCAAGATGTGTGCCAAACATGTAACATGGGTCAAGTCCCTGTCAGAGGGCAGAGAAAAGGTTGGTGCCATTGTCGCATACAACCATTCCTGGCTGAAGCTGGCATGGCGTCAACCACCTGTGAGCCTGCCTCTGCAGAGCTGAAAGAATCAATGCCCCAGTGTGGCTCCCGTCCCCTAAGCAGACCAACTCAAGCACTGCATGGCATCTTTTTGCCTGACTGCTTGCATAGTCCCTTGAGTGCTTACGGAACACTGCTGGTTCAGAGGTTAAATCTGCAGAGGAGGCCATAGAGGAAGAAGAATAGGAGGGGGTGGAGGAGAGGGCTGTGGCAGAATCACCACTAGTCCTTGCCCATGCCTCCTGGACCATGAGTTAGCGGTAATATGCACTTTACTGCTGACCACCCTGTCCAACTAGGCCTTCCACATGCTGGTAGAGAGCCAGAATGGCCTTCCATGAAAAGAAATGACATTTTATAACCTGCCACTGAGGTACAGCACATTCCACAAATTCATGAAAGGGAGCAGAGTCTACCAGCTGAAAAGGCAGCAGTTGCAGTGCTAGTAATTTGGCCAAGCTAGCATTCAGACGCTGAGCATGTGGATGGCTGGGACCAAATTTCTTTTTATGGTTCAGCAACTGGGGAAGGGTAATTTGCCTGCTAAAATCAGATGGTGGTGTACTGCTAGCAGATTGGCTGCAAGTACTTGAGACACCTATTGGTATACCTTCATTCCTTTCAGTGAAGGTTTTTGAGAGGACTGGAGGTATAGTGGGGTTGGAGTTCCCAGATGAGGAGCAAGGAGAAGTCTGCATTTTTCTTTGATGTGGGTCTTTCAAGTGCTGTTGTCAATGGACTGCATGGCAGGTCACCTTGCTTGATCTGCTTCAGACACAGGTTGCAAACAGCAACGGTGCAATCTGCTGCACACGTGTCGAAAAAGGCCCACACCAAGGTATTTTTAAAAGTCAGCGTGAAGTAAGCAGCGCAGAGAGCTCTGCGGTGTGATGCAATAGGGTGGCTGCCCTTAAGCTGCCCCCTAGAGGACATCCTGCTTTTTTGGAGTTGTGGCTCCTCCTCCTCTCTTCTCTCAGGCACCCAAGTAGAGTCAGTGACCTCATCATCCCCTCCCTCCTCATCACTGGAGCAAACTTGGCAGTATGCTGCAGCTGGGGGAACATGACTGCCAGATTCTTGTCCTTCTTGGGCACCCCCTCTCTCTAGGCTTACGTTATTCCGTTCCTCAACCTGGGAACCAACATCGGAGCCTTCAAATCGATGAGCGTCCTCCAGCAGCATGTACCCGACACTGTGGTCGAATAGTTCTGGGGACTCATCCGTGCATGATGGTGGGGCTGTGGAAGGAGTGACTGAGGACAAGGAGCCGGTGAAATAGGCTGCTTTGGCAGCTGCATTGGAAGGCAAACTACTCTGAGCCTGGGTGACAGAGGATGAGGAGGATCGGGACAGATTTGTTATCCACTCCACCAACTCTTCTGCATGTTGTGGCTCAAAACCACGGCCAGCAGCAGATCCATGACCAGCACTGTTGACTGTAGACACAGAGGCTGCTTGCCCTCTTTTAGTGGCCTGTGAGCATCTGCCTCACTGGTGGCCTTCCGGACATGATGTATATTTTGTTTTTCAACAACGCACTACACTGTATTAGATACTGTGTACACCACCAGAAGTGTAGTAGAAACTGTACACACTGTACCATTTAAGTCTATGGGACACGAACATGAATAATCAAAAGTGCTCATTTTAAAGGCTTATATGCAAGTTATTGTCATAAAAAGTGTTTGGGGACCTGGGTCCTGCCCCAGGGGACAGGTATCAATGCAAAAAGAAGTTTTAAAAACTGACGTAGTGATTTTAATAATGCTTAAAGTGAAACAATAAAAGTGTAATATTCCTTTAAATTTTGTATCGGGGTGTCTATAGTATGCCTGTAAAGGTGCGCATGTTTTCCATGTTTAGAACAGACTGACAGCAAAATGACATTTCCATAATGAATTGTCGGTCCAATAAAAATGGCAGGGAATTTCCCCACAGGAGAACCCCGAACCAAAAATTTTTTTTAAATGCGCGGGGGTCCCCCTAAATTCCATACCAGGCCCTTCAGGTCTGGTATGGATATTAAGGGGAACCCCACGCCAAAATAAAAAAAAAGGCGTGGGGGAATCCCCCTCAAAATCCATACCAGACCCCTCAGGTCTGGTATGGATATTAAGGGGAACCCCGCCCCAAAATTAAAAAAAAATGGTGTGGGGTCCCCCAAAAATCCATACCAGACCCTTATCTGAGCATGCAACCTGTCAGGCCACAGGAAAAGAGGGGGGGACAAGAGAGCGCCCCCCTCCTGAACCGTACCAGGCCAAATGCCCTCAACATTGGGAGTGTGCTTTGGGGTAGCCCCCCAAAGCACCTTGTCCCCATATTGATGGGGAGAAGGGCCTCATCCCCACAACCCTTGCCCGGTGGTTGTGGAGATCTTATCAGGCAGGGGGCTTATCGGAATCTGGAAGCCCCCTTTAACAAGGGGATCCCCAGATCCTGCCCCCCCCCGTGTGAATTGCTAATGGGGTACAGATGTACCCCTACCATTTCACAAAAAAATTGTCAAAAAGGTTAAAAAACACAAGAGACGGTTTTTGACAAGTCCTTTATTAATTTCTTCTTCTTTCTGCTTCTTCTTCCATCTTCTTTCTTCTGGTCTTCCTTCGGTGTTCTTCTTCTTCCTCCATCTTCTTCTTCTCCATCTTCTTCTTCCTCCGCTCCTCTTGTCCGGGATCCGCCTCAGTGGGAGTCTTCCGCCGTGTGAGGCTTCGGTTCTTCTGACACTTCTTATATAACGGAGGGCGGGGCCACCCGGTGACCCTGCCCTCCTCTGACGCACAGGGAATTCACTGGGACCTCCCTGTGGCTTTCCCCATGTTGTCAGAGGGGGCGGGGTCACCCGGTTACTTAAGTGCATTCTATGCTTTTTGGGACTTCCATTGGATGCATTTTTCATAATCACCTGATTTCAATGCTGCTGTTTCATTGACAGGGGACATTATAGTGACATCCCATGTTATATGTGTCAGAGATCTCCTGATTCTATTTATTTTTTACTACAATAATCAACTCATACAAACATAACATTTATTCCACTACACAGACATACAGTCACCCTTAAGTATTTTAACATAACGACAGGAAAATAGACTGGACATTTTCCCAATGCAACATAACGCAGGTTTGGCTTTGCATATGTTCTATGAACTCTTCTACTGGAGTCTAGGTTCCCAGTTTGCATGCAGGTAAGATATCCTAAGTAGTCAAATGATTTTGTACTGAATTATGCCCTCATTTCTTTAGAAGATGGATATTAGATGTGATGTTTGCCGGATATACAAATTTCTTCTAAAGTAAGGACAAGTGCTGAATCTACCACACAGGGGAACCTTCTGTATGGGACAGACATCTTCTATACCCTGAGATCTCCTGTCTTCTGCAAAGGACATCTGACTTTTTCAAACACAGTTCTAACATTTAAGGTCTCAGAATGATCACCCCAAATACAGAAGTCTGTCTTGTTATATTAGGACTTGAGTCAATGGCTGGACTATTCTCTAGTGCCTTCATAATATTTTATCTCATGCTTACCAGTTTCAAGGAGAGAAAAGTCACACCCTGCAACTATATCCTGATATCTCTGAGTAGTTCCAATGTCAGCTTTACTGTTTCTTTATGTGTCTTTTCTCTAGGTATCTATGTTTGGCCGTGGTTGTTGGATATATCAAATGTTTATTATGTTTTAATCCCTATGACCTGCAGCATTTGTTCCAGTACATGGCTTACATCCATTCTCTGCTTCTTCTATTTTATAAAAATCCGACACTTTAAACCTGGATTCTTTGCATGGGTAAAGATGAAAATTGATAGGATGGTTCCTTGGTTGATAATAACTGTGCTTTTCGTGTCAATGTTTGCTGGTTACTTGTTGGTACTGATTTTTGATTTAGAGTTACCTAAAAACTCCACCAACCTCATAGGTGGTCTAACCTTAAAACACCACCAACCAAATATGAATTCAGAGAAACCTATTCTAATGATAACTTCTTTGGCATACATGGTGTCATTGCCAACAACATCTGCCAGCGCATGGTTCCTAAAGCAGCAAAGGAGTGTAGGGAAATATGGTAGCACTAAAGTTAAAGATTATCAGAGTGCAGTTCAATTTATGATTTCCCTTGTCTCTTTTTATACCTTAATTTACATAGTTTATGCTTTGGATGCGCTGCAGATATTTGCTTTTAAGAGCTGGGGGTACTGGATGTGTCTGATGTTTAAATTTTCCTTCACTGCGGTTCAGTCGGCTCTTATAATCAGTGGAAACCCCAAACTTAGAGAAGCTTGGAAATGCTTTTTTGGTTTTAGATACCTTCTAAATCATCAAGATGGCTGAACTACCATTTTCAGAATAATAGTGACATTGTTATGGCTCATTTTCATATGCAATTGTTTAAAACTTCTAATTAGTAATGACACCATGACATGAAAATACTTGACTATAGGATTCGTCAACTGCGGTCTTGCACATATCTTAAACCTATAATAACCACACAACGCTGAGTGACATGGGTTTTAATGGCCACAACAGCCTTTTATTAACCAAAATAAATATAACCATAAACATAACAATTCTTAACACCAGGAGGGGGTCTTTGGGGTCCCATTTTGCTCAATAACAACTGTGACCTCAGCTGTGCCCCAGCCGGCTCGAGGACATTGCGACTTTCCAAATTTCTCTTTCCCTTGGGACCTAAGTCCTGGGAGAACCACCAACAACCAACCAAGGTGGGATCCCATACCCTGTATGGGTCCCCCAAAATTTAATAAACTGTTTCAATTCTTGACCCCCCAAAGACCCCCTGACCCGCCAGCTGCTGTGACAAATTTTTTAATAAAAACTATAAATATATATATGTATACATTTTTTTTTTTTTTTTCTCTCTTTGTTTTTTTTTTTTTTGTTTTTTTTATAAAAAGAAAAAACCCATAACCCAATGTAGGGCGGGAGGGAGGGAACTTCTACCAACGAGGAATATCCTGGAATGATTTCCCAACAGCCTGTGCAACATCCCAACCCTTTTCCAGCTCCACCCAAACACCTGACTTGCTCCTCCAATAAGGTAAGCTACCCTTTTCCCCAACTAACTCAGTAAAAAACTTAACCCTTGCCGACCTGTTCCTCCCATAGTCATGCCGACCCTCCGTCTAGATTTTCCTCCGGGTCACACTATATTGTCAAAAGTATGCACATGAACTTTAATGGCATCCCAGTCTTAGTCCGTAGGGTTCAATATTGAGTTGCCCCACCCTTTGCAGCTATAACAGCTTCAACTCTTCTGGGAAGGCTTTCCACAAGGTTTAGAAGTGTGTCTATGGGAATGTTTGACCATTCTTCCAGAAGAGCATTTGTGAGGTCAGGCACTGATGTTGGATGAGAAGCCCTGGCTCACAGTCATACATAGTTACATAGTAGGTGAGGTTGAAAAAAGACACAAGTCCAACAAGTCCAACCTATAAGTCTCCCCTCTATTTCATCCCAAAGCTGTTCTATCTGAGCAGACCAGTCAAGTTCCTCCACCCTGTACACAAAATGATTTAGAACAATCTTATAGAAGCAGCTCGGTTATCCATGTCTTTAAGGACCAACTCAGTATTGAACCCTATGGACTAAGATTGGGATGTCATTAAAGTTCATGTGCGTGTAAAGGCAGGCGTCCCAATATGTGTATAGTAGAGTGAGGTAAGATCATAGATATAAAGTCAAGACCCACCCATCTGGTTTACCCAAACTAGTCATGGAGTGCCAACCCTGAATATATGACGGAAAGGATGAATAGTGGGCATTGAACGGTCACCTCCAGACATGTATAATATTACACCAAAATATAAAAATATTAAATTTATTGTAGATAGAAAAAATACATATACATACAGGAAGGTAAAAAAAACCTACTAAAAACCTACTAAAAACTAAAAAACTAAAAAACCCTATATCAGAAAACAATAATACATATAAAAATTAATGTTACATAAAAGCAGAGAATAGCCCACATGTTTCACAGTTAATATACATATCCGCTTCTTCAAGGCTTGGTTGCTTCTTGATTTATTCAAAATCTAAAGGCCGTCTGTGACGTCCGGACTAAGTGGAGACTGAAGAAGGAACACCCACCCGGGAAAGAGTCCACATACAGTGGGTGGTGACTCCAATGTTAAGAGCTTCAGAAGAAAATGGATGCCAAAAAGCGTATCACTGTCAATGGCAAGATATCATTACAAAGTGTATCCAAACAAGTGCATACACTTTGGAATGGTATCTTGCCATTGATTAAATCAAGAAGCAACCAAGCCTTGGAGAAGTGGATATGTCTATTAACCGCAAAACATGTTGGCTATTCTCTGCTCCTTTGTAACATTGTTTTTATATGTATTATTGTTTTCTGATATAGGAGAATAGTTTTTTTCCCTCTATGTATTTATTCTATCTACTATAAATGATATATTTTTATACTTTGGTGTAATATAATACATGTCTGGAGGTGACCGGTCAACGCTCACTATTCATCCTTTCCTTTTCCAGGCATCCCAATACTTTTGACAATACAGTGTAGATGAGACAGTACCAAAATGTTGTGAAAATTCTACATCAATTAACACAACTAATAACCATTTTTGCTGATCAATTTAATATAATGTGTCCACATATAATCATATTTTTTAAAATATCCTTCTGCTCAGATGAAAGACTTCAAGGAAAAACCTCTACTAGCACATCAACAATCACCCAATCTAAGACAGCTTATTGTGAAAATTTCCATAAAACTCCCAAATTATACTAAATTAAACATTTCCATGCATGCAGAAGAGATAGGAACCTGCTAACAAAGCAAACAGAATATTGGCATTAAAAAGGGATCAACTCCAGAGTTAAAACGATAATTCTCCCACTCTACAAGACTCTGGTCCGGCCGCACCTAGAGTATGCTGTCCAGTTCTGGGCACCAGTCCTCAGGAAGGATGTACTGGAAATGGAGCGAGTACAAAGAAGGGCAACAAAGCTAATAAAGGGTCTGGAGGATCTTAGTTATGAGGAAAGGTTGTGAGCACTGAACTTATTCTCTCTGGAGAAGAGACGCTTGAGAGGGGATATGATTTCAGTATACAAATACTGTACTGGTGACCCTACAAAAGAAATAAAACTTTTTGCAGAAGAGAGTTTAACAAGACTTGTGGCCACTCATTAAAATTAGAAGAAAAGAGGGTTAACCTTAAACTACGTAAAGGGTTCTTTACTGTAAGAGCGGCAAGGATGTGGAATTCCCTTCCACAGGCGGTGGTCTCAGCGGGGAGCATTGATAGCTTCAAGAAACTATTAGATAAGCACCTAAATGAACGCAACATACAGGGATATACAATGTAATACTGACATATAATCACACACATAGGTTGGACTTGATGGGCTTGTGTCTTTTTTCAACCTCGCCTACTATGTAACTATGTAACCTACATGTCCACAGCACCGATAGAGTATCAGGACTGGGATCCGACCTGGAGTATAGGATACAGGTTCCCTTTTTGCTACAGTGCCTCAAGTGTGGTATACTAAATAAACGACAGTACCCTATGCTGGGGAGATGGATCAAACCCTTGCCCAAGGATTGAACCTTCATATATTCATAATTAACAGCAACAAAACAGAAGTTCCTCTAGTGGCCAGTTTCTGGAGCCGAGGCTTCGGCATAAATGATCTCGAGACTATGGGACTGATAGACTGGGGAACTTCTAATTACAGAAAGAAAGGCTGGAATGGTAATGTAAATCCATACAAATTGTGGTCAACATAAGGATGGACATTTTTGTGACACTGTGATTGCAATTGAATTTCTCACAATAAATTATAATAAATAATAATAATAATAATAATAATAATAATAATAATAATAATAATAATAATAAATCTGTTTGTTATCTCAAGCCTTTGAGCATTTATGGACATTTCCATGCCTGAAATGTGACATGTGCCTGGACCTCTCATCTCCTAGTCAATTAGCCTAATAGTATTCTTAAGCTATGGTAAATGTAGATGTATCCTAATTATTTTAAATAACCTCCACTATTCAATGTATTAAAGTGGTTGTAAAGGCACAAGTATTTTTACCTTCATGCATTCTATGCATGAAGGTAAAAAATCTTCTGTGTGCAGCAGCCCCCCCAAATGCTTACCTGAGCCCTCTCGATCCAGCAATGTCTTGTCTCTCCGGGGACTCGCACTACCAATTGGCTTTTGGCAGCGAAACATTGGCTCCTGCTGATGTCAATCACAGCCCGTGTGCTAATCAGGAGATAGAGGGGGCGGGAACAAGCCATGGCTCCGTGTGTAAATGGAAACATAGAGCCGGGGACGGGGACACGCTTGCTTGAGTACCCCCAGGAAAAGCTGCTTGTTGTGGAGGCCCCTGGTAAGAGGGAGGAGCCAAGAGCACCAGTGTGGGACCTGAGAAGAGGAGGATCAGGGCTGCTCTGTGCAAAAACCATTACACAGAAACAAGGCTTTAATAGCGCTTTAAGAAAACGAGTTATATTTTTGATTAATATTTTCCATTACTTGCAAGGTAATTTGCACTTGGCATAGGAATTTTCCCCAGAGCTTGGTGAATGAGGTGCATGTGCATTTTTTTATCCACCTTGCACATGATTGGGTAGTTATTGTAAAATGCAATTTCACCGCATTCACTAAGCTCTGGGGAAAAGGCAACTTTGCTTAGATAGTGAAAAACAAATGTACCTTTAGTAAATCAAACCCTTTATATTTAAGTCATTTTCCCCAGTAACACTTCCAAACACTGATCCCCATCTCTGTGACCTAACCCTTTCCCATTTCCTTTTATTATTTATTATATTCAATCAATTAGAGCAATGCTAAATACTCAAAAAATAAATATAAGTACAATTCAGTGGCAGCTGGTGGCTTTTTCATTTGGCGGGGGCAGCAAACAAGCACCCCCCTCCAGGCGGCCGGCGGCGCGGCACTGACACCACCCTCCCGGAGGCTGGCGGTTCGGCACTGTCAACCCCCCCTTGGGCAGCCGGCAGTCAGGCACCTACCCGATCTAGGGCTGTCGGGCTGTGGTGTCCTCTCCTCCTCTTTGGGGTGCGGACAGCATCTCCGGGGTCCGCTCCTCCCGTGGCTTCCTCCACTGTGTGTCTCCTCTCTGCTCCTCCTAATTTCTAGGCATCCAATAGGATCGCCTGATGCTTTGGCCAATCAGGAGGAGCTTTAGTGTGAAATAAGCAAAAATGTATTCGCTATCGGCACACAACTGGGTGGGATCTGGGCGCACTGCGCCCCGACTGCACCCTTTTCTTGAAGCCTATTAGAGCCTCTGGCTCTAATCATGTGCTTCAAAAAAAACACACACCCACATTGGAATCCATAGTCCGGCGCAACTGATGTGTAGATCAGGGGGGCCGGATGCATGGATAGGGGGGGCGGCACACGTGCGCCCTCTATGGATGGGCCGCCACTGATACAATTCATGTATCACAAAAGTGCTAGGATGTAAAAGGATGTAAACCATATAACAATTAAAGTTTAAGTGCAACACACTATCATTTAAAATACATATTCGATGAAAAACCATAAAATTTCACAAAATACTAAGTCATCGTTCAGTTCTTAACTCAATGTGCTTCCGCTCTTCTATGATCCATGTATAGATCAGTGTTTCCACCACCATACACCTCAGCTGAAAGAGCCTCTTACCAAATAGCGTGAACCATTAAATCATAAATGGTCAACAACACTTAAACCGATTAATCCCGGTGTAGACCTGGGCTTCCACCACCGTATATACGGGACAGCAGTACATATCCATCCTGAGGTATGTAATCATTAAGCTTTTATTAAAAGCTTCCAAAATACACCAATAGAACAAAAACATCTAAAAATATATAACTCCAATAGCCAGCGTGGATTTGATTTAAATCAAGTCTATTTAAATCACAATTTAAATAACTAGTAAAAAGGCTCGATTTAAATCATCATTTTTAAAGAGCAACTGTCATCTCTGACCCGCTGTTGGCTCCTCCTCTGACCCTCTGTTGGCTCCTCCTCTGACCCGCTGTTGGCTCCTCCTCTGACCCTCTGTTGGCTCCTCCTCTGACCCGCTGTTGACTCACTGACAGTCCCATTACTTTAATGGGGCGGCTGGTGATGCGGCAGTGACACAACAAGGTGAGGGACATGGCGGCAGCAGGTGAGTGGATGCCCGCTAACAGGCGCTGCCATGATGGATCTGAAATAACAGGCGCTCTTTAAAATGTAAGGACTCATTCTTGTGTTTGCTTAACCACTTGCCGACCACTGCACAATGATATATGTTGGCACAATGGCAGCGGGGGGGCAAATGGGTGTACCTGTACGTCCCCTTTAATTGGCGCGCACCACGTATAGCGTGACCGTGCCCGTGGCGATCGTGTCACGGAGCGGCAGAATGGGGAAGTGCCCCATTGTAATGTAAACAAGGCATTTCTCCGTTCTGTCTTGTGTCATGACAGAGATCACTGCTCCCTGTCATCGGGAGCGGTGACCGCTGTCATGTGAGTAGTAGCTCATCCCCCCACATTTAGAATCACTCCCTAGGACACACTTGCCCCCTAGTAGTTAACCCCGTTCCTGCCTGTGTCATTTACACAGTAAACAGTGCATTTTTATAGCACTGAAAGCTGTATAATTGTCAATGGTCCCAAAAAAGTGTCAAACGTGTCCGATCTGTCCGCCACAATGACGCAGTCCACACTGCTTACTGTGTAAATGTCACTAGCAGGGAAGGGGTTAAACACTAGTGGTGACTACTGAATGGGGGCTGGGCTGACTGGAGGAGGAGAGAGATCGCTGTTCCCAATTACTAGCAACAGATGATCTCACTGTACTCCCCTGACAGAACGGGGATCTGTCTGTTTACACTGGCAGATCCCCGTTCTGCCTCTCTCTGGAGAGATTGTGGGTGGCCGGTGGACATCAACCCCATCTGACCCCGCGGTTGGCTCCCCCGCTAGCGAATGGGCGTGTGCGCATCCACAGATCGCCGTGTACACACCCGACGTACAATGATGGCGATTTGCATAGCCGAGCCAACCGGGAGCAATACAACTACAGCGGCTGGTTGGCAAGCAGATAATATATTCCCAAACTGGGTCTCTTTTATGGCCTGCTGCCATTTTACACCTCAATGGGGGGAATAATAAAGAACTTCAAGCTATATGCAGAAAGATTACAAGGCTCATGAGCTGCTTAGAAGGTTTCACTTTCATTTTTACTGCTTGCCCTTCCTCCTCACACTCACAATCATACAGTTTGCAGTGTTTTTTTTTTATTTTTTGCAAAACAATGTGATAAAGGAATATTCCTGAACTTTGTTTTATCTCATAGTTAGTGTGAAATTGTGTGAATACATCAATGCAGTGCATGTTATCTCAGCTTGCAGAGCTTGGATTCATTGAATGATTTTACCACAAATGTAAATATTTCAGAATATACAGCCTCATGCTAAATAACTAAGCTCTGTTTCATGCTGAATAAACTCAATTATTAATGTATCTTAAATAGAAAACTATCTTTAGATACATTTTTACTTCAAAAGCATTTTCTTAAAATTAATTTGATAAAAACCCCAAAAAATCTGATTTAAAAAAAAAAAATTTTTTTAATACATTTTTTAAAAATCATTTTTATCCATCCCTACCAATAGCTTATTTCAGTGTAGCAGGCTGATCTTCAATGCCAGCTGGCATGCATGCGTGATGACGTCACGTTGTAGCCAAGCGGGCGTGAAATTTTACAAGCTGGTTTAAGTTTTTTCATTGTGTATGTATTTTAAATTATAGTGTATTGCACTTAGACTGGGTACCTCGGAGCCTGAGGGTTCATATATATATATATATATTTTATTATTTATAAATATATATTTTTAAGGCTTTAATGCTGCTCTAATTGTTTTAAAATTGCTTTGAACTGGTATTACAATTGTAAGGTGTCTACTTTATTCTGTGCACAGAGCAGATTATTCTTTGAGTTCATGTACATTTTTTATTATTTATTGCCCCAATTGTGTCAAGATAATTTTTTTTAATAGTTATATAACACTGCTCATCCCCGTGTATACATATATACATTTTTTAAACATTTTTAGAATTGTATAAAGCCTGAAAAAGGGATCTAATGCATCCCATAAACTTGTATCTTTATAATCTTAAGGTAGCCAATAAAAGTGTATCACCTACAGACCTACATTTCTGCATTCTTGATGGTTAACATGGGGGGAGGGAAGGGGTTCCAATAATGCTAGGTACACACGGGCCAAAAATGCAGTCGAAAACGGTTGGTTGGCCAACTTTCGTCCCTCGCGTACAGCTCCTCATCAGACAGAAGCCAGTCGTACCTGTCCAACGAGGATGCTGGAAAACAAGTAGCCGATTGGCATCTGGTCAGCACTTGCAGCCAATGGCTGTGAGCACTCTCTCCAGTGTGTTCTGGCTGGGGGGTGGTCCCCCTATCAGAACACAAAAAGCGCAGCAGGGGAGATCGCTGTACTAACATTGCATGGTTAATGCAGCAACCTCCTCAGTTTTTTTTTTTTTTCATTCAGCCTGCTGGGTTAAACGAAAAAAAAAAGAAAAACTTCCTGTGTGTACCAGACTTACAACAGCAAATGGCAAAAGGAACAACAATAGTAGCACAGCACATTTTTATTTATTTTTTTATTATTGAACACTAATCACTGAATAAATTGATGAACAAAATGAATACCATTGAGGCTCAGGGACTGGCATGCAATGATACTACCACAGATGAGGTAGAACACTGGGGGCAATTAATTGCAGAATTATTATTATTATTATACAGGATTTATATAACGCCAACAGTTTACGCAGCGCTTTACAATATAAAAGGGAGACAATACAGTTATAATACCATAAAATACAAAAGGATTAAGAGGGCCCTGCTCAGAAGAGCTTATAATCTAATAGGGTGGGGCAGGTGGTACAAAAGGTTGTAACTGTGGGGAATGAGCTGGTGGAAGTGGTAGGAGATTAGTTGGAGACGTGATTGGCTTTCCTGAAGAGATGAGTTTTCAGGGATCGCCTGAAGGCAGCAAGAATAGAGGATAGCCGGATAGATGGAGGTAGCGAGTTCCAGAGGATAGGAGAGGCTCTGGAGAAATCCTGGAGATGAGCATGAGAGAGCTTGAAAGCAGGAGGTCTTGAGAGGAGCGGAGAGGTCGATTTGGGTGATATTTGGAGACAAGATTAGTGATGTAGCTCGGGGCAGAGTTGTGAATGGCTTTGTATGTTGTGGTTAGTATTTTGAATTTAATTTGCTGGGTGATTGGGAGCCAGTGTAGGGATTGGAGGAGAGGGTTGGCAGACACTAAGCGGTTGGTAAGGTGGACAAGTCTGGCAGCAGCATTCATGGTAGACTGAAGAGGGGAGGAGCCCATGGAGAGGCAGGCCAATGAGAAGGGAGTTGCAATAGTCAAGGCGAGAGATAACAAGGGAGTGGATGAGGAGTTTGGTGGTTTCATTTGTTAAAAAGGGGTGGATTTTAGAGATATTTTGGAGGTGAATTCTACAAACTTTTGACAGCGATTGGATTTGAGGCTGAAATGACAAGTCAGAGTCTAGGATTACACCGAGTACCCTGGTGCGAAGGGAGGGACTGATGGTTGCATTGTTGATTTTGATGGAAAAGTCATGGAGGGGGGCACGGGCGGGGGGGAATATTAATAGCTCAGTTTTAGAGAGATTTAGTTTAAGGAAGTGGTGCGACATCCAAGCTGATATGTCAGTTAGTAATGTGAGAGGAGACTGAAGGAGTGAGGTGAGAAGTAGACAGATAGATTTGGGTGTCATCAGCGTATAAGTGGTATTGGAAGCCAGGGGAGGTTATCAAGTGACCAAGGGAGAAGGTGTAGATAGAGAAGAGAAGGGGTCCAAGAACCGAGCCTTGGGGGACCCCCACAGAAAGGGGCAATGGAGAGGAGGAGACAGAGTTGTAGGTGACACTGAAGGAGCGCTGTGATAGATAGGCAGAGAACCAGGATAGAGCAGAATCTTGGAGGCCAAGGGAATGTAGTTTATCGAGAAGGAGCGGGAATGAGCATAGGAAGTATTTCACTCTGTTAAGCTAAAGCCTCGTACATGCGATCAGATTTTCCAACGGGAAATGTTTGTTGACAGGCTGTTGGCGGTAAATCCGACCGTGTGTACACTCCATCGGACAATTGTTGTCGGATTTTCCGCTGACAAATTTTGAATGGCATGTTTTCAAATTTTCCATGGACAAATGTGTTGTCAGATTTTCCGATTGTATGTACACACATCCGTCGGATTCAAAGTACAAACACGCATGCTCGGAAGCAAGGATGAGACGAAAGCGGTCGGTCTTGTAAACTAGCGCTCGTAATGGAGCATTAACATTTGTGACGTGGCAAATTCTGAAATATCAAAATGCAGTGCAAGATTCTCTTCTTCTTTAATGGGATAATAATGAAGCTGCTTTGCTGGTGATACTGATGGAGTTATTGCAAACTAATTCTCAAAGGCTTTTTTTTTCTAGTGATATCAAGAATAATATTATACTTTTTTAATTTTTTGTATTTGGGCCACAACACCACAACACCATTATCCCGTTGTTTTTAAGATCAAAGATAAAACTATGTTGATGTCCCTTGTCAATTTTACATTGTATTTTTTAAAATGTAGCTGCCGACTCCCAAACTGTCATTGGAAGTAAAACACATAGCCAAGTATTATTCTACACAAATTTTTTATTGTGCATTAAAAAAAGAAAACAAATAAAATTAGACATGCTATCTGCCAATAGAACTTAACCAAAAAGTGCATTCTATGCATCCAAAAATATAGAAGATATACCAAATCAAATCATTATTATTCAACCAAAAAAATAATTTCAAAGCAATAACTCCAAGGCCGATAATAAATAACACGTTATCTCCTCCGATTCCGCAACATGTCTGGTTGACGAACGGCAATTCAGAAACAAACTGAAAAGCACTACCAGAAAAGCGTGAAAAGAAAAGCGCGAATCAACACTCACCAAACTTCTACTAACACGAAATTAGCAGCAGGAGCCCAAAGGGTGGCGCTAAAGAGCTGAAAAAACATGTATTATGTCACTAAGTTCGTGATTGTTGGCCAACAATTGTGTGCCGTGTGTATGCAAGACAAGTTTGGGCCAACGCCCTTCGGACAAAAGTCCACGGTTTTGTTGGCCAACAATTCGATTGTGTGTATGAGGCTTTAGTCAAAAAGTTCATGATTAGGGATGAGCCCGATGTTCGAGTCGAACGTAATTAGGACTCGAACATCGGGTGTTCGCCTGTTCGCCGAATAGCGAACAATTTGGGGTGTTTGCGGCAAATTTGAAAGCCGCGGAACACGCTTTAAAAGTCTATGGGAGAAATCAAAAGTGCTAATTTTAAAGGCTTATATGCAAGTTATTGTCATAAAAAGTGTTTGGGGACCCGGATCCTGCCCCAGGGGACATGTATCAATGCAAAAAAGTTTTAAAAATGGCTGTTTTTTCGGGAGCAGTGATTTTAATAATGCTTAAAGTGAAACAATAAAAGTGTAATATTCCTTTAAATTTCGTACCTGGGGGGTGTCTATAGTATGCCTGTAAAGGGGCGCATGTTTCCCGTGTTTAGAACAGTCTGACAGCAAAATGACATTTCTAAAGGAAAAAAAGTCATTTAAAAGTACTTGCGGAAAAAAAAAGGCCATGGGATTCCCCCACAGTCCATTACCAGACCCTTAGGGTCTGGTATGAATATTAAGGGGAACCTCGAACCAAAATTTAAAAAAAAAATATTGCGTGGGGGTCCCCCCAAATTTCGTACCAGGCCCTTCAGGTCTAGTGGGGACAAGTGAGTGCCCCCCCTCCTGAGCCGTACCAGGCCGCATGCCCTCAACATGGGGGGGGTGAGTTTCTTGGGAGAGGGGGGCCCCCCACCCTATGTGAATGAGTATGGGGTACATGGTACCCCTACCCATTCACCTAGGGGAAAAAAGTGTCAATAAAAAAACACAGTACACAGATTTTAAGAGTAATTTATTAGGCAGCTCCGGGGTCTTCTTCCGACTTCGGGGGCTCTTTTGCCAGCGAGGGGCCCGGTCTGCTGCCGCTGTCTTGTCGCCATTGTCTCGTCGCTTCTTCTCCTGGGCCCCTCCGCTATCTTCTTCCAGCTCTTTTGCCAGTGAGGGGCCCGGTCTGCTGCCGCTGTCTTGTTGCCGCTGTCTTGTTGCCGCTGTCTCACCGCTGTCCTGCCGCTTCTTCTCTTCTTCTGATGTTGACACGACGCTCTCTCCGGCTGGAATGCTGTGTGCGAGCTGCGGAGCCATTTATATAGGTGGTGACCCCGCCCCCTTGTGACGTCATGGTCCCAGCATGCGCAGGGACTCTGGGGTCACGCCTCCTTATGATGCCAGAGTCCTTACGCATGCTGGGACCGTGACGTCACAAGGGGGCGGGGTCACCACCTATATAAATGGCTCCGCAGCTCACACACAGCATTCCAGCCGGAGAGAGCGTTGTGTCAACATCGGAAGAAGAGAAGAAGAGAAGAAGCGGCAAGACAGCGGCGACAAGACAGCGACAGCAGACCGGGCCCCTCGCTGGCAAAAGAGCTGGAAGAATATAGCGGAGGGGCCCGGGAGAAGAGGCGGAACACTGGGAGAAGTCGGAAGGAGACCCCCCGAAGTCGGAAGAAGACCCCGGAGCTGCCTAATAAATTACTCTTAAAATCTGTGTACTGTGTTTTTTTATTGACACTTTCTTCCCTAGGTGAATGGGTAGGGGTACCATGTACCCCATACTCATTCACATAGGGTGGGGGGCCGGGATCTGGGGGCCCCCTTATTAAAGGGGGGCTCCCGGATTCCGATAAGCCCCCCACCTGCAGACCCCGACAACCAACGGCCAGGGTTGTCAGAAAGAGGCCTTTGTCCTCATCAACATGGGGACAAGGTGCTTTGGGGTGGGGGGGCCGCAGGGCGCCCCCCTCCCCCAAGGCACTTACCCCCCAAGTTAAGGGCATGTGGCCCTCGCTCATCCCCACCCCCTTTCCTGGCCGGCCGGGCTGCGTGCTCAGATAAGGGTCTGGTATGGATTTTGGGGGGGACCCCCACGCCGATTTTTCAGCGTATGGAGTTCCCCTTACAATCCATACCAGACCTAAGGGCCTGGTATGACCCGGGGGGAACCCACGCCATTTTTTAATTTAAAATTTGGCGCGGCGTTCCCCCCTCAGGATTCATACCAGACAGCTGTCAGCACTGCCTTTCATTCATCGCGAAAGGAAAAAGGTTTTCCTTTCCCGATGAGCGAGCCAGCGCGACATGCACAGTACCCTGTCGCCGAGAACCAGTGTGATGGTATCACGCTGGAAACACAATCTCGCGGTCAGGTACTGTACGCATCTTGAACAATGTTTTGTACGTTTTTTACTTATTTTATTGGAATACATTTTTATCCCGGAATCATCTGCACTATGTGGAGGCCTTTTTGTTTTACCTTTTTCCCATGATCCATGCTGCCATTTGGATGACAATAAACACCTACCTGTTGGAGCCCCTACTGCGACAACTTACCACCGCCCTCCGGATGTTGATGCTGGTATACATCGTATTCTCTGCAGGAGTTCTGGTTGGAGAGTTCGCTTTGGAGGATCATTTTATGCTTGATTGACCCACTGCCGCTGGCGTGTGTGTCCATGATTTGGGGTAAGAGTACCTATCCCCCTCCCCCGGTGTTGGATGCACATACCAGAGTGTCGTGTGTAAATCTCACTTCCTACATTGTATATATTCATCATTTTCCCTCATAAGAATGATTGCATCTCTATGTTATCTGTAAGGCCGGGTTCACACTGGTGCGACACAACAGCCATCCTACTTTGGATCCGACTTCGCCCTGTGACTTGAAGGCGACATACGTCCGACTTTCAATGAACGGGGATCCGACTTGGATCCCCGTGAATACCAGGCACTGTGTTTGGTATAAATCTTGAGGGGGAACTCCACGCCAAATTTTAAATAAAAAACCTGCATGGGTTTCCCCTCCAAGAGCATACCAGGCCCTTCGATCTGGTATGGATTTTAAGGGGCACCCCCTATGCCGAAAAAAACGGTGTGGGGGTCCCCCCAAAATCCATACCAGACCCTTATCCGTGCACGCAGACTGGCCGATCAGGAAAAGGGGTGTGGATGAGCGAGAGCCCCCCTCCTGAACCATACCAGGCAGCATGCCCTCAACAAGGAGGGGTGGGTGCTTTGGGGCAGGGGGGTGCCCTGCGCCCCCCCACCCCAAAGCAACTTGTTCCCATTTTGATGAGGACAAGGGCCTCTTCCTGAAAACCCTGGCCGTTGGTTGACGGGTTCTGCGGGCGGGGGGCTTATCGGAATCCGGGAGCCCCCTTTAATAAGGGGGGCCCCCAGATCCCAGCCCCCCACCCTATGTGAATGAGTATGGGGTACATCATACACCTACCCATTCACCTAGGAAAAAAAGTGTCAATAAAAAAAACACACTAGACAGGTTTTTAAAGTAATTTATTAGGCAGCTCCAGGGGTCTTCTTCTGACTTCAGGGGTCTCTTCCTTCTTCTCCGCGCTCTCCAGCCTCTTCTCTGTGCTCTCAGGTTCTTCTGCTGCTCTCCGGTATCTTCTGCCGGGCTCCTCTGCTATCTTCTGCTCTTTTGCCTGCTCTTTTGCTAGCGATGACCCGGTCTTCTCCGTCGTCTTCTTCCCTCTTCTCTTCTTCCGATGTTGACAGAACGCTCTCTCCCGCTGTAACACGGTGTGCGTGGTGCGCAACAACTTATATATATGCATGAGGCATGGTCACCGGGGGATGTCATCCGGTGACTCCGCTTCTTATGACGTCACCGCCCGGGGCATGATGGGACGGTGACTTCATAAGGGCTTGAGTCACCAGATCTAAAGATGTCCTGTTGATAATCTGATGAGGGAACTCGGGAACAGGTCTTGGGAGAAGGGAAGAGGATGGTTTGGGTGATATGTGCAGATGAGGTTGGTGTTGTACAGTAGCTGGGGGCAGAGTTGTGGATGATGTAGCATGTTATTGTAAGCAAGATGTACAACCATTCATCCAAGGGAAACATTATTATTATTTTGTTTTTTGTACATCAAGGTTTTGTACATCAAAGATTCTCAATGGTTCCTAAAGGGATAAAGAGTTTAGTACCCATGATCTGTTAATACAGTTATGGTGGCTAACAGTGGCAGCTGGTGCGCAAACAATATGAACAATTCTGAAAAATACTGAAACAAACATCAATTGCAGCCACTGTGCCCATCAAATACAGCCATTGAGCCATCAATTGCAGCCACTTTGCCCCATCAAATGCAGCCACTGTGCCCATCAAATGCAGCCATTGTGCCATCAATTGCAGCCACTTTGCCCCATCAAATTCAGCCACTGTGCCCATCAAATGCAGCCACTGTGCTTAATCACTCTGCACAAGCATTGCCAGATTCTCAATGGTTCCTATAAAGATAAAGAGTTTAGTACCCATGATCTGTTAATACAGCTATGGTGGATAACAGTGGTGGCTGGTGCGCAAACAATCTGAAAGATTCTGAAAAATACTGAAAAAAACATCAATTGTAGCCACTGTGCCCATCAAATGCAGCCACTGTGTCCCATCAAATGCACCCACTCTACCCATCAAATGCAGCCACTGTGCCCATCATATGCAGCCACTGTGCCCCATAAAATGCAGCCTGGGTGGGCTTTGGGCACCATGAGTCCACCTTTTTTGAAGACTATTAGATCCTATTACTCTAATCAGGTGCTTCAAAAAAACACCCCCACCATTAGAATTTAGGCACCGGGCATCCAAAAAAGGGCACCTGAATAGGGGATGGCCATGGCTATGCATGAATCTATCCATTATGCATATAGAGAGGTGGCATGATAGAGGGGTGGCGCCCAGGCGCCCCCAATGGACAGGCCGCCACTGGTGGCTAAGATGGATGGTACCCAGGACCCGCATCGATGAAGGAGGACAAACACGTAGGGATTGCTTGTAACATGATCTTTTGGCACTGGACCATGCATATATGGAACTCTGAGTAACAGTACTGACCAATGTGCTTCCAGCAGGGGCTGTACAGTACTATACCAGAGTCTCCCGTGCTACCACACAAATTGTGAACCAAATTTCATCAATAATATAAATGTTTGCTGCAGCTGTTGTCATGTGTTCCCACACCCAAAAATGCAATAAAATTATAAAAAATTCTAATTTGTGGGAGTATTTTGTAGTATAGTGTCCTATAGAAAATGTTGATTCTGACAGGAAAGTAAAGGTTTTCTGAGAAATCTGATGGGTGTACGCATTTTTGCTGAACACTGTATATATTAATAACCCACCTCCTTTTTTTTTTCCACCTCAATTGCAGAGTCCATAAAAAATGAAACCTGCACCAGTGAATATTTTAAATGAATCACTACCACAGAGTGCTTCTTCCACCTCCCAAACAAGCTGCTTGACCTCAGATTTTGACCTAGTGTAAAGCACTTTGCTTTTTAAAAGGGCCCCGTGGTCCCTTACAGTTGTGACGGCTGTACCCCCCTGATGGCGGCCCTGACGATAGGCAAATAGACTGGCCATTTTCCCAACGCAATGCAGGTTTGGCTTTGCATATGTTCTATGAATTCTTCGACTGGAGTCTAGGTTCCCAGTTTGCATGCAGGTAAGATATCCTGAGTAGTCAAATGACTTTGTACTGAATTATGCCCTCATTTCTTTAGGAGATGGATATTGCATGTAATGCTTACTGGGGGACCTTCTGTACAGGACAGGCATCTACTACACCCTGAGACCTCCTGTCTGTATTCTGCAAAGGACATCTGACTTTTTCAAACACAGTTCTGATATCTAAACTTCAGAATGATCACCCCAAATACAGAAGTCTGCCTTGTTATATTAGGACTTGAGTCAATGGCTGGACTATGCTCTAGTGCCTTCATAATATTTTATCTTCTTCTTACCAGTTTCAAGGAGAGAAAAGTCACATCCTACAACTTTATCCTGTTATCTCTGAGCATTTCCAATTTGAGCTACACCATTTTTATGTATGTCTACTCTCTACTTATCTTTGTTTTGCCGTGGTTGTTCAATGTATCCAATGTTTTTTATGTCTTCTCATTGACCTTATGCAGCGCTTGTTCCAACACATGGCTTACATCCATTCTCTGCTCCTTCTATTTTATAAAAATTCGACACTTTCAGCCCGGATTCTTTACATGGGTAAAAAGGAAAATCGATACGATGGTCCATTGGTTGATAATAACTGTGGTCTTTGTGTCAATGTTTGTTGGTTACTCAGCTAAACTCATTTATGATTTAGGGTTACCTAAGAACTCAACCAACCTCATGACTAGTCTAACCTTAAACAATCATCCACCAATGTTTAACTCAATGATACCCTTTCTAATAATAAATTCTTTGGCATGCATGATTTCATTTTCAACAACATTTGCCAGTGCATGGTTCTTAAAGCAGCAGAGGAGTGTGGGGAAATATGGTAGCACCAAAGTTAAAGATTATCAGAGTGCAGTCCACGTTATGATCTACCTTGTCTCTTTTTATATCTTCACTTACATAGCTTGCACTTTGTATATACTGCAAGTATTTGCTTTTAAGAGCTGGGGCTACTGGATATGTCAGATGGTGATTTTCTCTTTTCCTGCAGTTCAATTGGGTTTTATAATCAGTGGAAACCCCAAACTTAAAGAAGCTTGGAAATGCTTTTTTGATTTTAGATACCTTCTAAATCACCAAGATAGCTGAACTGCTATGATATTATGACATGAACAAAATAATTGGGAAGCGACCAAAATAAAGTGGGTTCACCTTTACAGAAAAATCTAAAAGATTGACTTATACAGGACACCCTCCTCAATCCCCCCCGGTCCCGCTCACCTGGACTGCGGCTATCTCCCGTTCTGAGCCCTGGTATATCCGCGTCAGGAGTCTGGGGCTTAGACATCCCCTCAGCTGAATGTCCGTTTCAGAGCATCCTAATTGGTCAGCGCCGTCCAATCAGAAGTCGCATAGCCCGTCCTGTCAGCTGGAAAGAAGACAGATGGATTCTGAGGGGATTTATAAGCCCCGGACTCCTGATGTGGATATACCGAAGCTCAGAACGGGAGATTGCCGCGGTCCAGGTCAGCGGGACTGGGGGGGGCGGGGGTGAGGAGGGGGTCCTGTGTAAGTTCACCTTACAGATTTTTGTAAAGTTAAAGCCTTTTTGTAAAGGTAAACTTACCCTTTAAATTAATTAACAGAACTGTTAAAAATGTTTGCCTATTAATGTAATGCAATTTGTCTACATATAACCAAATGTTTTAAACATCCATCTGCCCTTGGGAAAGACTTCAAGAAATATTCCTGGAATGTCCTCTACTAGCAGGGCCGGGACACGGGGTGGGCAGGAGGCGTGGCTGCCTTGAGCACTGTGGTATCATGTGAGGTGAAGGGGCACCGCGAGGAGATTGGAGGGAAGGAATTTGTGTTGGGAGGGGGAATTTGGGGATGGCAGGGGGTAAGAACTGTTTTAGGAGGGAACATTTGGGGAAGTGTGTTAGGAGTGGTGATTTGGGGAATTTGTGTTGAGGGGGGGTAATGGGTAAAGATGATTTATGATAGGATGGGGGATTTGGGGGTTTGTGCTAGAAAAGGTAATTTTTGAGGGGGAGGTGGGAAATGTGTGCTAAGTTCAAATGTTTTTGGGGTGTGGGGGAAATTTGTGCTAGTATTGATGAATTTAAGGGATAGAAGATTTGTGCTAGGAGGGGGAAGTTTATTTTTATTTTTTTGGGGTGGGGGGGGGTGTGCAGGGGGCATATGGGAAGAGAAAGGATTTGAGCTGGGGGTGGATGGGGGGGGTTGTGCAAGGAAGGGGAGGGATTTATGCTTGGGGGGTAAGCATGCAGATTAGTGCTAACTTTTTTTTTTTGGGGGGGGGGTTGCTGATACATAATCATACATCTTAGGGGGCACAATTTGGCATGTTTGCCCTGGGCTCCAGATGACCTTGTCTGGGCACTGTCTACTTGCACCTACTCTAAGTCAGCTTATTGTGAGAATTTCCATAAATATCTCAATACTAAGTGGAATATTTCCCTGCATGCAGAAGAGGTGGAAAGCTCACAGAGCAGGAGTAAAGTTCCTCAATTGTGAAATACTAAATGCTCTACAGTACCCTATGCTGGGGAGATGGGTCAAACCATTGGCCAAAAACGGAACCTACATATATTCACAGCAACAAAACAAAAGTTCCTGAAGTGGCCCATTTCTGGAGCAGTCACCCGGGTAACAAACTCAGATCATGATCTCTATAGACACATTCTTTAGCATTGCCTTCATTAGTGTGTCAAGTGTGTTAAGAAAAAAGTTGTTTTTTCAATAGCTACTGTATATAAGTTTGCTCCTCCTTGTGTATAAATATGTGAGTGTCTGAATCAATTTAGAATTGTATAAAGAATCGTATAAAGAATTGTATAAAGCCTGAAAAAAGATCTAAGGCATCTCAAAAAGCTTGTAACTTTAATAACCTAAGTTAGCCAATAAAAGTGTATTACTTAAACTCCTAACTTACTGGTGGTTAATTTGTGGGGGGGGGGGGGGGGCAGACATAACAACAAATATGTTGGGGACAACAATAAATGCACAGCATATTTTACATTGATCACTTATGAACCCCTTTCCTCTTAAGGGTAAAACACATCAAAATGCCTAAGCCCAATTTTGCAACTTTGACATGTGTTATTAAAATCGTACAGATCATCACAACTACTTTGTGATTACACCTTGTTTTTTTTGTTTTTTTTTCAGGACAAATCGGACTTTCATTTAGTGGTAAATGGTAACAGATATCGCCTGACTTTTTTTTTAATTATCACAGGAAAGCTGGTCCAAAATTGTAATAAAAATATAAATTATTTTTAAATATAGCTGTTTATTTCTTGCTACTACCATAACCTACCACCAAAGATCAACCCAAAATAAATTCTCCTGCTCCTGACGATTGCAGTGATACCACATATGTGTATGATAGTTGTTGTTTGTACCCGGAGTACAGCCCAGAAACAATAGTGCGCATTTTGCTTTTTTTTTATCCTACCTAAAATACACCGACACTAATTTAACCAGCTGCCGCCCGCCCATCGTCAAATGGCACGGTGCGGCTCTCGTTCTGGGTGGACGTCATATGACAGCACAACCGAATTGCCGCTCCCGCGCACCCGCAGGGGCACGCAGTGAGGAGATCGTGGCCTCGCCGCGTTGGTAGGACATGGCGCGACCCCCGATCTCTTTAACATGTGATTGGCTGTGTCCAATCACAATAAGTAAGTGCCGGTAATCGTCTCTCATTACCTTACACTGACATAGTGTGTGGCGAGGAGAGTCAATCAGCAGCATCTCCTCGCAGGGGACATCAGAACAGGTAATCAGGGCAGTGATCATCACTGCCCTGATTGCAAAAAAGCGCAATCCATGCCCACCAATGCCAGCAATCTATGCCCACCAGTCCCAATAATCAGTGCCCACCAGTGCCAGCAACCAGTGCCCATTAGTGATGCCAGTCATTGCTGGCTTTCAGTGCCCATCAGTGCCACCTATCAGTGCTGCCCACCAATGCCCATCAGTGCTGCCCATCACTGCCCATCAGTGCCGCTCATCAGTGCCACCCAATGCCCATTAGTGTCGCCCATCAGTGCCACCCATCAATGCCCATCCATGCCCATCAGTGCTGTAAATCAGTGCCCATTAGTTCCGTCTATCCATGCCGCCTATCAGAGCCCTTCAGTGCCACCTATCAGTGCCCATCAGTGCCACCTATCAGTGCCCACTATCAGTGCCCACCAGTGCCACCTTTCAGTGTGGCCTATCAGTGCTCATCAGTGACACATATCAGTGCCACCTATCAGTGCCCATCAGCACGGCATATTAGTGCCTCCTCATCACTGCCACCTAATCTGTGCCCACCAGTGCCGCCTATCTGTGCCACCTATCAGTGCTCATCAGTGCCACATATCAGTGCCACCTATCAGTGCCCATAGATGCGGCATATTTGTGCCTCCTCATCAGTGCCACCTAATCCATTCCCATAAGTGCCGCCTCATCAGCTCACATCAGTGAAGGAGAAGAATTACTCATTTACAAAATTTACTGACAGAAACTAAGAAAAACTTTTTTTTTTCATAATTTTCGGTCTTTTTTTTTTTTAACAGAAAATCCATTGGTGATCAAATACCACCAAAAGAAAGCTCTATTTGTGGGAACAAAATGATAAAAAAGTCATTTGTGTAGAGTGTGACATGACCACGTAATTGTCTTTCAAAGAGTGACAGCGCTGAAAGCTGCAAAAATGGCCTGGGCAGGAAGGGGGTGAAAGTGCCTGGTATTGAGGTAGTTAATGAAAAAAATCCTGCCCGAAAAATGCTCTGACCTTTGATCCTGACAATGATCTTTGACCTTGACCCTCGCCTGGCCTTGATCCAAACACTAACCCTGACACTGACCTAGATCAAACCTTGATCTAGGTATTTTATTTTATTTTTTTTAACGCACACTTTTTTTTCTATCTTTGCAAGGACAGAGAAAGATACAATGTATCTCGATCATCCATTCACAGAGAAAGAAAACACAGGGGCGGGCTTCACAGTGACTGACCACTGTGGGAGATAAGCTATCAGACGTTCTGGGTTCCGATGGTTATCACAGGGCCTGGGGCTCTCGGTGAGACCATGTTCTCTGTGCTGGGAGAGCACGGGGAGGTGCCTTGCCAGCACAATGGGAGATACGCAAATATGCAGCCCCACTGAAAAAAGCCCAGTCCAGTGGGTCCGAACATTTCTGTTATGTCCGCTCAAAGGGTTAAATTATTGAACAAAAGGAATACCTCTGAGGCTCAGGGACTGGCATGCAACATGACTACCTCTTATGTCGTGTACACATGGGTGGACTTTTCGACCGGACTGGTCCGACGCTCTTTCCGATGGACTTTCGACGGACTTCCGACGTACTGTTGAACGAACGGACTTGCCTACACACGACCACACAAAAGTCCGACGGATTCGTACGTGATGACGTACGACCGGACTAAAATAAGGACGTTGATAGCCGGTAGCCAATAGCTGCCCTAGCGTCGTTTTTTGTCCGTCGGACTACCATACAGACGAGTGGATTTTTCGACCGGACTCAAGTCTGTCGGAAAGATTTGAAGCATGTTCCACATCTAAAGTATGTTAGATTTTCCACAGAAAAAGTCCGCTGCAGGCCCGATGAAGCCCACACACGGTTGAATTGTCTGATGGATTTGTTCCGTCGGACCAGTCCGGTCGAAAAGTCCGTCTGTGTGTACACGGCATTAGGAGTCACCTCCTCAATTCTGCCAAACTGCAACTTTCATGTACAAACACAAGTGGAGTCCACAGATGAGGAAGAACATGGTGGGGGGGTTATTGCAAACACCTTTCCCACCGAAAATCCTCTGGGTTACTGGGTCTTGAGGATAGATCACTGGCCAGAGCTTGCACAGTATGCAATTGAGCTACTGGCCTGTCCTGCATCTAGCGTTCTTTTGGAACACACATTCAGTGCTGTTGGAGGCTTTGTAACCAATCACAGGGTGCGTCTGTCCACCGACTCGGTCGATTGACTGGCCTTCATAAAAATGAATCAGTCTTGGATCACCACCAGCTACCAAGCACCTGATGCTGCTGTAACCAAATATTTTTTTTTGAAATCTCAGATCCCTTCAAAGACTGCCTATGCTGATGCTGAGTGACTATCCTGAGTAATTATCCTCTTCCTCCTCAATGATCACGCTGATAGCTTGTAAGAACATTTTTGGTTATGGGCGCCACCACCAGTGCCTAAGGCCCAATTTTTCAGCCCCTGTTTAACAAGGGCGTGTAATTACAATTTTTGATGCAATACTTTGCAGCAGGGCTCGTTTCTGCGTTCAAACTGGAGTATCTGTGAGGGGTTGCAGTGTTGTGGCACCAGTACCAGTGCCTAAGGCCCAATTTTTCAGCCCCTGTTCAACAAGGACATGTAATTACAATTTTTTATCTAATATTTCACAGCAGGGCCCGTTTCTGCACCCACCAAGAGTGAGTGAGGACTTACAGTGTTGTGGCACCAGCACCACCACCACCACCACCAAAGGCCCAATTTTTCTTCCCCTGTTGGGCATGTAATTACAATTCTTGATCTAATATTTCACAGCAGGGCCCTGTGAGGGCTTACAGTGTTGTGGCCACAACAACACCTAAGGCCCAAATTTCTGCTGAGTATATAGGGCAGGCCCCTACTTTCAAACATCCAACTTACAAAAGACTACTACTTGTAAATGGAAGGAGACAACAGGAAGTGGGATGAAATCTACCCCTAGGAAGGGAAATTCTCTCCTGTAAGAGTTAATATGGGAAAAACATTTCTCCTTTCCACTGATGCTTTATCACCAATCCTTGTTTCACAAAAAAAAACACATTTTCAAAAAACATTTGTCATTGGGACAAAAAGTGAGGTGAAATCTTCTGAAGAGGAGCACAGGCAGCAAAACAAATGTCACAGGGGTGATAACCCTTCCCTATGTTTTCCAAAAAGCTTAAAATATATTTTTTGGCTGGAGCTAAACATGTTAAAATGTGCCAGTTCAAAATTACAAACAGATTCTACTTAACAACAATCCTACAGTCCCTGTCTTGTTTGCACCGCCTGTATACTGCTGTTCAGAGTACAGAGCCTGTATAGTGCTGTTTCCTTTTTTAATTTGGGTGCGGGGTTCCCCTTAATATCCATACAAGACCCAAAGGGCCTGGTAATGGACTGGGGGGTACCCATGCCGTTTGTCTCACTGATTTTCATCCATATTGTAATATTTCATTACATTACAGCCGCAAGCAGTTTTAAATGACTTTTTTCCTTTAAAAATGACATTTTGTGCAGGGACTGTTCTAAGCACGGGAAACACACGCCACTTTACAGGTATACTAAAGACACCCCTCAGGTACGATATTTAAAGGAATATTTTGCTTTTCTTTTTTACTTTAAGCATCATTAAAATCACTGCTCCCGAAAAAAACGGCCGTTTTTAAAAGTTTTTTTTGCATTGATACATGTCCCTTGGCTCAGGACCCGGGTCCCCAAACCCTTTTTAGGACAATACCATGCAAATTAGCCTTTAAAATGAGCATTTTTTATTTCAAACGTTCGAATCCCACAGAAGTCAATGGGGTTCTAACGTTCATGCACATTTTCGGTCCGTTCACAGGTTCTTTCGGTCCGTTCACAGGCTCTGGTGCGAACCGAACCGGGGGGGTGTTTGGCTCATCCCTAGTTGTAAGTATTTTGAATTGTATATATTGGGCGAGCCAACGCCAGTGGAGGGATTGGCAGAGAGGGGTGGAGGACATTGAACAGAAGCCAGTGGAGGGATGAGCAGAGAGGGGTTGAGGACATTGAACAGAACCCAGTGGAGGGATGGGCAGAGAGGGGTTGAGGACATTGAACAGAAGCCAGTGGAGGGATTGGCAGAGAGGGGTGTAGGACATTGAACAGAAGCCAGTGGAGGGATGGGCAGAGAGGGGTTGAGGACATTGAACAAAAGCCAGTTCAGGGATGAGCAGAGAGGGGTTGAGGACATTGAACAGAAGCCATTGGAGGGATGGGCAGAGAGGGGTTGAGGACATTGGACAGAAGCCATTGGAGGGATGGGAAGAGAGGGTTGAGGACATTGAACAGAAGCCATTGGAGGGATGGGAAGAGAGGGGTGGATGACATTGAACAGAAGCCAGTGGAGGGATGGGCAGAGAGGGGTTGAGGACATTGAACAGAAGCCATTGGAGGGATGGGAAGAGAGGGGTGGATGACATTGAACAGAAGCCAGTGGAGGGATGGGCAGAGAGGGGTTGAGGACATTCAACAGAAGCCAGTGGAGGGATGGGCAGAGAGAGGTTGAGGACATTGAACATAAGCCAGTGGAGGGATGGGCAGAGAGGGGTGGAGGACATTGAACAGAAGCCATTGGAGGGATGGGCAGAGAGGGGTTGAGAACATTGGACAGAAGCCAGTGGAGGGATTGGCAGAGAGAGGTTGAGGATATTGGACAGAAGCCATTGGAGAAATGGGCAGAGAGGGGTTGAGGACATTGAACAGAAGCCAGTGGAGGGATGGACAGAGAGGGGTGGAGGACATTGGACAGAAGCCATTGAAGGGATGGGCAGAGAGGGGTTGAGGACATTGAACAGAAGCCAGTGGAGGGATGGGCAGAGAGGGGTGGAGGACATTGAACAGAAGCCAGTGGAGGGATGGGCAGAGAGGGGTGGAGGACATTGAACAGAAGACATTGGAGGGATGGGCAGAGAGGGGTGGAGGACATTGAACAGAAGCCAGTGGAGGGATGGGCAGAGAGGGGTGGGGGACATTGAACAGAAGCCAGTGGAGGGATGGGCAGAGAGGGGTGGAGGACATTGTCATACATGACAATCATACAGTTTGCAGTATTTTTTTTTTTTTTTGCAAAACAATGTGATAAAGGAATATTCCCGAACTTTGTTTTATCTCATAGTTAGTGTGAAATTGTGTGAATGCATCAATGCAGTGCATGTTATCTCAGCTTGCAGAGCTTGGATTCATTGAATGATTTTACCACAAATGTAAATATTTTCAGAATATACAGCCTCATGCTAAATAACTAAGCTCAGTTTCATGCAATAAACTCAATTAATAATGTATCTTAAATAGAAAACTATCTTTAGATACATTTTTACTTCAAAAGCATTTTCTTAAAATTAATTTGATAAAAACCCCAAAAAATCGGATTTAAAAAAAAAATCTTTTTTTTAATACATTTTTTAAAAATCATTTTTATCCACCCCTACCAAAAGCTTATTTCAGTGTAGCAGGCTGATCCTCAATGCCAGCTGGTATGCATGCGTGATGACGTCACGTTGTAGCCAAGCGGGCGTGAAATTTTACAAGCTGGTTTAAGTTTTTTCATTGTGTATGTATTTTAAATTATAGTGCATTGCACTTAGACTGGGTACCTCGGAGCCTGAGGGTTCATATATATATATATATATATATATATATATATATATATATATATATATATATATATATATATATTTTATTATTTATAAATATATATTTTTAAGGCTTTAATGCTGCTCTAATTGTTTTAAAATTGCTTTGAACTGGTATTACAATTGTAAGGTGTCTACTTTATTCTGTGCACAGAGCAGATTATTCTTTGAGTTCATGTACATTTTTTATTATTTATTGCCCCAATTGTGTCAAGATAATTTTTTTTTAATAGTTATATAACATTGCTCATCCCTGTGTATACATATATACATTTTTTAAACATTTCTAGAATTGTATAAAGCCTGAAAAAGGGATCTAATGCATCCCATAAACTTGTATCTTTATAATCTTAAGGTAGCCAATAAAAGTGTATCACCTACAGACCTACATTTCTGCATTCTTGATGGTTAACATGGGGGGAGGGAAAGGGTTTTAATAATGCTAGGTACACACGGGCCAAAAATGCAGTCGAAAACGGTTGGTTCGGCAGTTACTGGCCAACTTTCATCCCTCGCGTACAGCTCCTCATCAGACAGAAGCCAGTCGTACCTGTCCAACGAGGGTGCTGGAAAACAAGCAGCCGATTGGCATCTGGTCAGCACTTGCAGCCAATGGCTATGAGCACTCTCTCCAGTGTGTTCTGGCTGGAGGGTGGTCCCCCTATTAGAACACAAAAAGCGCAGCAGGGGAGATCGCTGTACTAACATTGCATGGTTAATGCAGCAACCTCCTCAGTTTTTTTTTTTCATTCAGCCTGCTGGGTTAAACGAAAAAAAAAAAGAAAAACTTCCTGTGTGTACCAGACTTACAACAGCAAATGGCAAAAGGAACAACAATAGTAGCACAGCACATTTTTAATTTTTTTTTATTATTGAACACTAATCACTGAATAAATTGATGAACAAAATGAATACCATTGAGGCTCAGGGACTGTCATGCAATGATACTTACCACAGATGAGGTAGAACACTGGGGGCAATTAATTGCAGAATTATTATTATTATTATTATACAGGATTTATAGAGCGCCAACAGTTTACGCAGCGCTTTACAATATAAAAGGAAGACAATACAGTTATAATACAATAAAATACAAAAGGATTAAGAGAGTCCTGCTCAGAATAGCTTATAATCTAATAGGCTGGGGCAGGTGGTACAAAAAGTTGTAACTGTGGGGAATGAGCTGGTGGAAGTGGTAAGAGATTAGTTGGAGACGTGATCGGCTTTCCTGAAGAGATGAGTTTTCAGGGATCGCCTGAAGGTAGCAAGAATAGAGGATAGCCGGATAGATGGAGGTAGCGAGTTCCAGAGGATGGGTGAGGCTCTGGAGAAATCCTGGAGATGAGCATGGGAGGAGGAGATGAGAGAGCTTGAAAGCAGGAGGTCTTGAGAAGAGCGGAGAGGTCAATTTGGGTGATATTTGGAGACAAGATTAGTGATGTAGCTCGGGGCAGAGTTGTGAATGGCTTTGTATGTTGTGGTTAGTATTTTGAATTGAATTCGCTGGGTGATTGGGAGCCAGTGTAGGGATTGGAGGAGAGGGTCGGCAGACACTGAGCGGTTGGTAAGGTGGATATGTCTGGCAGAAGCATTCATGATAGACTGAAGAGGGGAGGAGCATATGGAGAGGCAGGCCACTGAGAAGGGAGTTGCAATAGTCATGGCGAGAGATAACAAGGGAGTGAATGAGGAGCTTGGTGGTTTCATTTGTTAAAAAAGGGCGAATTTTAGAGATGTTATGGAGGTGAATTCTAAAAACTTTTGACAACGATTGGATTTGAGGCTGAAATGACAAGTCAGAGTCTAGGATTACACCTAGCACCCTGGCGTGAGGGGAGGGACTGATGGTTGCATTGTTGATTTTGATGGAAAAGTCATGGAGGAGGGCGGGGGCGGGGGGGAATATTAATAGTTTTAGAGAGATTTAGTTTAAGGAAGTGGTGCGACATCCAAGCTGATATGTCAGTTAGTAATGCGAGAGGAGACTAAAGGAGTGAGGTGAGGAGAACACAGATAGATTTGGGTGTCATCGACGTATAAGTGGTATTGGAAGCCATGGGCGGTTATCAAGTGACCAAGGGAGGAGGTGTAGATAGAGAAGAGAAGGGGTCCAAGAACCGAGCCTTGGGGGACCCCAACAGAAAGGGGCAATGGAGAGGAGGAGACAGAGTTGTAGGTGACACTGAAGGAGCGCTGTGATAGATAGAAAGAGAACCAGGATAGAGCAGAATCTCGGAGGCCAAGGGAATGTAGTTTATGGAGAAGGAGTGGGCATGAGCATAGGAAGTATTTCACTCTGTTAAGCTAAAGCCTCGTACACACGATCAGATTTTCCAACAGGAAATGTGTGTTGACAGGCTGTTGGCGGTAAATCCGACCGTGTGTACACTCCATCGGACAATTGTTGTCGGATTTTCCGATTGTATGTACACAAATCCGTCGGACAAAAGTCCAAAGTACAAACACCCATGCTCGGAAGCAAGGATTAGACGGAAGCGGTTGGTATTGTAAACTAGCGCTCGTTATGGAGCATTAACATTTGTGACGTGGCAAATTCTGAAATATCAAAATGCAGTGCAAGATTCTCTTCTTCTTTAATGGGATAATAATGAAGCTGCTTTGCTGGTGATACTGATGGAGTTATTGCAAACAAATTCTCAAAGGCTTTTTTTTTCTAGTGATATCAAGAATAATATTATGCTTTTTTAATTTTTTGTATTTGGGCCACAACCCCACAACACCATTATCCCATTGTTTTTAAGATCAAAGATAAAACTATGTTGATGTCCCTTGTCAATTTAACATTGTATTTTTTAAAATGTAGCTGCCGACTCCCAAACTGTCATTTGAAGTAAAACACAAGTATTATTCTACACAAATTTTTTATTGCGCATTAAAAAAAGAAAACAAATAAAATTAGACATGATATCTGCCAATAGAACTTCACCAAAAAGTGCATTCTATGCATTCAAAAATATAGAAAATATACCAAATCAAATCATTATTATTCAACCAAAAAAATAATGTCAAAGCAATAACTCCAAGGCCAATAATAAATAACACGTTATCTCTTCCGATTCCGGAAACATGTCTGGTTGACGAACGGCCATTCAGAAACAAACTGAAAAGCACGACCTGAAAAGCGTGAAAAGAAAAGCGCGAATCAACACAACACTAACACGAAATTAGCAGAAGGAGCCCAAAGGGTGGCGCTAAAGAGCTGAAAAAACATGTATTACGTCACTACGTTCGTGATTGTTGGGCAACAATTTTGTGCCGTGTGTATGCAAGACAAGTTTGGGCCAAGGCCCTTCGGACAAAAGTCCACGGTTTTGTTGGCCAACAATTCGATTGTGTATATGAGGCTTTAGTCAAAAAGTTCATGATTAGGGATGAGCCCGATGTTCGAGTCGAACGTAATTAGGACTCGAACATCGGGTGTTCGCCTGTTCGCCGAATAGCGAACAATTTGGGGTTATTGAGGCAAATTTGAAAGCCGCGGAACACCCTTTAAAAGTCTATGGGAGAAATCAAAAGTGCTAATTTTAAAGGCTTATATGCAAGTTATTGTCATAAAAAGTGTTTGGGGACCCGGATCCTGCCCTACGGGACATGTATTAATGCAAAAAAGTTTTAAAAATGGCTGTTTTTTCGGGAGCAGTGATTTTAATAATGCTTAAAGTGAAACAATAAAAGTGTAATATTCCTTTAAATTTCGTACCTGGGGGGTGTCTATAGTATGCCTGTAAAGGGGCGCATGTTTCCCGTGTTTAGAACAGTCTGACAGCAAAATGACATTTCTAAAGGAAAAAAAGTCATTTAAAAGTACTTGCGGAAAAAAAAAGGCCATGGGATTCCCCCACAGTCCATTACCAGACCCTTAGGGTCTGGTATGAATATTAAGGGGAACCTCGAACCAAAATTTAAAAAAAAAATATTGCGTGGGGGTCCCCCCAAATTTCGTACCAGGCCCTTCAGGTCTAGTGGGGACAAGTGAGTGCCCCCCCTCCTGAGCCGTACCAGGCCGCATGCCCTCAACATGGGGGGGGTGAGTTTCTTGGGAGAGGGGGGCCCCCCACCCTATGTGAATGAGTATGGGGTACATGGTACCCCTACCCATTCACCTAGGGGAAAAAAGTGTCAATAAAAAAACACAGTACACAGATTTTAAGAGTAATTTATTAGGCAGCTCCGGGGTCTTCTTCCGACTTCGGGGGCTCTTTTGCCAGCGAGGGGCCCGGTCTGCTGCCGCTGTCTTGTCGCCATTGTCTCGTCGCTTCTTCTCCTGGGCCCCTCCGCTATCTTCTTCCAGCTCTTTTGCCAGTGAGGGGCCCGGTCTGCTGCCGCTGTCTTGTTGCCGCTGTCTTGTTGCCGCTGTCTCACCGCTGTCCTGCCGCTTCTTCTCTTCTTCTGATGTTGACACGACGCTCTCTCCGGCTGGAATGCTGTGTGCGAGCTGCGGAGCCATTTATATAGGTGGTGACCCCGCCCCCTTGTGACGTCATGGTCCCAGCATGCGCAGGGACTCTGGGGTCACGCCTCCTTATGATGCCAGAGTCCTTACGCATGCTGGGACCGTGACGTCACAAGGGGGCGGGGTCACCACCTATATAAATGGCTCCGCAGCTCACACACAGCATTCCAGCCGGAGAGAGCGTTGTGTCAACATCGGAAGAAGAGAAGAAGAGAAGAAGCGGCAAGACAGCGGCGACAAGACAGCGACAGCAGACCGGGCCCCTCGCTGGCAAAAGAGCTGGAAGAATATAGCGGAGGGGCCCGGGAGAAGAGGCGGAACACTGGGAGAAGTCGGAAGGAGACCCCCCGAAGTCGGAAGAAGACCCCGGAGCTGCCTAATAAATTACTCTTAAAATCTGTGTACTGTGTTTTTTTATTGACACTTTCTTCCCTAGGTGAATGGGTACCCCATACTCATTCACATAGGGTGGGGGGCCGGGATCTGGGGGCCCCCTTATTAAAGGGGGGCTCCCGGATTCCGATAAGCCCCCCACCTGCAGACCCCGACAACCAACGGCCAGGGTTGTCAGAAAGAGGCCTTTGTCCTCATCAACATGGGGACAAGGTGCTTTGGGGTGGGGGGGCCGCAGGGCGCCCCCCTCCCCCAAGGCACTTACCCCCCAAGTTAAGGGCATGTGGCCCTCGCTCATCCCCACCCCCTTTCCTGGCCGGCCGGGCTGCGTGCTCAGATAAGGGTCTGGTATGGATTTTGGGGGGGACCCCCACGCCGATTTTTCAGCGTATGGAGTTCCCCTTACAATCCATACCAGACCTAAGGGCCTGGTATGACCCGGGGGGAACCCACGCCATTTTTTAATTTAAAATTTGGCGCGGCGTTCCCCCCTCAGGATTCATACCAGACAGCTGTCAGCACTGCCTTTCATTCATCGCGAAAGGAAAAAGGTTTTCCTTTCCCGATGAGCGAGCCAGCGCGACATGCACAGTACCCTGTCGCCGAGAACCAGTGTGATGGTATCACGCTGGAAACACAATCTCGCGGTCAGGTACTGTACGCATCTTGAACAATGTTTTGTACGTTTTTTACTTATTTTATTGGAATACATTTTTATCCCGGAATCATCTGCACTATGTGGAGGCCTTTTTGTTTTACCTTTTTCCCATGATCCATGCTGCCATTTGGATGACAATAAACACCTACCTGTTGGAGCCCCTACTGCGACAACTTACCACCGCCCTCCGGATGTTGATGCTGGTATACATCGTATTCTCTGCAGGAGTTCTGGTTGGAGAGTTCGCTTTGGAGGATCATTTTATGCTTGATTGACCCACTGCCGCTGGCGTGTGTGTCCATGATTTGGGGTAAGAGTACCTATCCCCCTCCCCCGGTGTTGGATGCACATACCAGAGTGTCGTGTGTAAATCTCACTTCCTACATTGTATATATTCATCATTTTCCCTCATAAGAATGATTGCATCTCTATGTTATCTGTAAGGCCGGGTTCACACTGGTGCGACACAACAGCCATCCTACTTTGGATCCGACTTCGCCCTGTGACTTGAAGGCGACATACGTCCGACTTTCAATGAACGGGGATCCGACTTGGATCCCCGTGAATACCAGGCACTGTGTTTGGTATAAATCTTGAGGGGGAACTCCACGCCAAATTTTAAATAAAAAACCTGCATGGGTTTCCCCTCCAAGAGCATACCAGGCCCTTCGATCTGGTATGGATTTTAAGGGGCACCCCCTATGCCGAAAAAAACGGTGTGGGGGTCCCCCCAAAATCCATACCAGACCCTTATCCGTGCACGCAGACTGGCCGATCAGGAAAAGGGGTGTGGATGAGCGAGAGCCCCCCTCCTGAACCATACCAGGCAGCATGCCCTCAACAAGGAGGGGTGGGTGCTTTGGGGCAGGGGGGTGCCCTGCGCCCCCCCACCCCAAAGCAACTTGTTCCCATTTTGATGAGGACAAGGGCCTCTTCCTGAAAACCCTGGCCGTTGGTTGACGGGTTCTGCGGGCGGGGGGCTTATCGGAATCCGGGAGCCCCCTTTAATAAGGGGGGCCCCCAGATCCCAGCCCCCCACCCTATGTGAATGAGTATGGGGTACATCATACACCTACCCATTCACCTAGGAAAAAAAGTGTCAATAAAAAAAACACACTAGACAGGTTTTTAAAGTAATTTATTAGGCAGCTCCAGGGGTCTTCTTCTGACTTCAGGGGTCTCTTCCTTCTTCTCCGCGCTCTCCAGCCTCTTCTCTGTGCTCTCAGGTTCTTCTGCTGCTCTCCGGTATCTTCTGCCGGGCTCCTCTGCTATCTTCTGCTCTTTTGCCTGCTCTTTTGCTAGCGATGACCCGGTCTTCTCCGTCGTCTTCTTCCCTCTTCTCTTCTTCCGATGTTGACAGAACGCTCTCTCCCGCTGTAACACGGTGTGCGTGGTGCGCAACAACTTATATATATGCATGAGGCATGGTCACCGGGGGATGTCATCCGGTGACTCCGCTTCTTATGACGTCACCGCCCGGGGCATGATGGGACGGTGACTTCATAAGGGCTTGAGTCACCAGATCTAAAGATGTCCTGTTGATAATCTGATGAGGGAACTCGGGAACAGGTCTTGGGAGAAGGGAAGAGGATGGTTTGGGTGATATGTGCAGATGAGGTTGGTGTTGTACAGTAGCTGGGGGCAGAGTTGTGGATGATGTAGCATGTTATTGTAAGCAAGATGTACAACCATTCATCCAAGGGAAACATTATTATTATTTTGTTTTTTGTACATCAAGGTTTTGTACATCAAAGATTCTCAATGGTTCCTAAAGGGATAAAGAGTTTAGTACCCATGATCTGTTAATACAGTTATGGTGGCTAACAGTGGCAGCTGGTGCGCAAACAATATGAACAATTCTGAAAAATACTGAAACAAACATCAATTGCAGCCACTGTGCCCATCAAATACAGCCATTGAGCCATCAATTGCAGCCACTTTGCCCCATCAAATGCAGCCACTGTGCCCATCAAATGCAGCCATTGTGCCATCAATTGCAGCCACTTTGCCCCATCAAATTCAGCCACTGTGCCCATCAAATGCAGCCACTGTGCTTAATCACTCTGCACAAGCATTGCCAGATTCTCAATGGTTCCTATAAAGATAAAGAGTTTAGTACCCATGATCTGTTAATACAGCTATGGTGGATAACAGTGGTGGCTGGTGCGCAAACAATCTGAAAGATTCTGAAAAATACTGAAAAAAACATCAATTGTAGCCACTGTGCCCATCAAATGCAGCCACTGTGTCCCATCAAATGCACCCACTCTACCCATCAAATGCAGCCACTGTGCCCATCATATGCAGCCACTGTGCCCCATAAAATGCAGCCTGGGTGGGCTTTGGGCACCATGAGTCCACCTTTTTTGAAGACTATTAGATCCTATTACTCTAATCAGGTGCTTCAAAAAAACACCCCCACCATTAGAATTTAGGCACCGGGCATCCAAAAAAGGGCACCTGAATAGGGGATGGCCATGGCTATGCATGAATCTATCCATTATGCATATAGAGAGGTGGCATGATAGAGGGGTGGCGCCCAGGCGCCCCCAATGGACAGGCCGCCACTGGTGGCTAAGATGGATGGTACCCAGGACCCGCATCGATGAAGGAGGACAAACACGTAGGGATTGCTTGTAACATGATCTTTTGGCACTGGACCATGCATATATGGAACTCTGAGTAACAGTACTGACCAATGTGCTTCCAGCAGGGGCTGTACAGTACTATACCAGAGTCTCCCGTGCTACCACACAAATTGTGAACCAAATTTCATCAATAATATAAATGTTTGCTGCAGCTGTTGTCATGTGTTCCCACACCCAAAAATGCAATAAAATTATAAAAAATTCTAATTTGTGGGAGTATTTTGTAGTATAGTGTCCTATAGAAAATGTTGATTCTGACAGGAAAGTAAAGGTTTTCTGAGAAATCTGATGGGTGTACGCATTTTTGCTGAACACTGTATATATTAATAACCCACCTCCTTTTTTTTTTCCACCTCAATTGCAGAGTCCATAAAAAATGAAACCTGCACCAGTGAATATTTTAAATGAATCACTACCACAGAGTGCTTCTTCCACCTCCCAAACAAGCTGCTTGACCTCAGATTTTGACCTAGTGTAAAGCACTTTGCTTTTTAAAAGGGCCCCGTGGTCCCTTACAGTTGTGACGGCTGTACCCCCCTGATGGCGGCCCTGACGATAGGCAAATAGACTGGCCATTTTCCCAACGCAATGCAGGTTTGGCTTTGCATATGTTCTATGAATTCTTCGACTGGAGTCTAGGTTCCCAGTTTGCATGCAGGTAAGATATCCTGAGTAGTCAAATGACTTTGTACTGAATTATGCCCTCATTTCTTTAGGAGATGGATATTGCATGTAATGCTTACTGGGGGACCTTCTGTACAGGACAGGCATCTACTACACCCTGAGACCTCCTGTCTGTATTCTGCAAAGGACATCTGACTTTTTCAAACACAGTTCTGATATCTAAACTTCAGAATGATCACCCCAAATACAGAAGTCTGCCTTGTTATATTAGGACTTGAGTCAATGGCTGGACTATGCTCTAGTGCCTTCATAATATTTTATCTTCTTCTTACCAGTTTCAAGGAGAGAAAAGTCACATCCTACAACTTTATCCTGTTATCTCTGAGCATTTCCAATTTGAGCTACACCATTTTTATGTATGTCTACTCTCTACTTATCTTTGTTTTGCCGTGGTTGTTCAATGTATCCAATGTTTTTTATGTCTTCTCATTGACCTTATGCAGCGCTTGTTCCAACACATGGCTTACATCCATTCTCTGCTCCTTCTATTTTATAAAAATTCGACACTTTCAGCCCGGATTCTTTACATGGGTAAAAAGGAAAATCGATACGATGGTCCATTGGTTGATAATAACTGTGGTCTTTGTGTCAATGTTTGTTGGTTACTCAGCTAAACTCATTTATGATTTAGGGTTACCTAAGAACTCAACCAACCTCATGACTAGTCTAACCTTAAACAATCATCCACCAATGTTTAACTCAATGATACCCTTTCTAATAATAAATTCTTTGGCATGCATGATTTCATTTTCAACAACATTTGCCAGTGCATGGTTCTTAAAGCAGCAGAGGAGTGTGGGGAAATATGGTAGCACCAAAGTTAAAGATTATCAGAGTGCAGTCCACGTTATGATCTACCTTGTCTCTTTTTATATCTTCACTTACATAGCTTGCACTTTGTATATACTGCAAGTATTTGCTTTTAAGAGCTGGGGCTACTGGATATGTCAGATGGTGATTTTCTCTTTTCCTGCAGTTCAATTGGGTTTTATAATCAGTGGAAACCCCAAACTTAAAGAAGCTTGGAAATGCTTTTTTGATTTTAGATACCTTCTAAATCACCAAGATAGCTGAACTGCTATGATATTATGACATGAACAAAATAATTGGGAAGCGACCAAAATAAAGTGGGTTCACCTTTACAGAAAAATCTAAAAGATTGACTTATACAGGACACCCTCCTCAATCCCCCCCGGTCCCGCTCACCTGGACTGCGGCTATCTCCCGTTCTGAGCCCTGGTATATCCGCGTCAGGAGTCTGGGGCTTAGACATCCCCTCAGCTGAATGTCCGTTTCAGAGCATCCTAATTGGTCAGCGCCGTCCAATCAGAAGTCGCATAGCCCGTCCTGTCAGCTGGAAAGAAGACAGATGGATTCTGAGGGGATTTATAAGCCCCGGACTCCTGATGTGGATATACCGAAGCTCAGAACGGGAGATTGCCGCGGTCCAGGTCAGCGGGACTGGGGGGGGCGGGGGTGAGGAGGGGGTCCTGTGTAAGTTCACCTTACAGATTTTTGTAAAGTTAAAGCCTTTTTGTAAAGGTAAACTTACCCTTTAAATTAATTAACAGAACTGTTAAAAATGTTTGCCTATTAATGTAATGCAATTTGTCTACATATAACCAAATGTTTTAAACATCCATCTGCCCTTGGGAAAGACTTCAAGAAATATTCCTGGAATGTCCTCTACTAGCAGGGCCGGGACACGGGGTGGGCAGGAGGCGTGGCTGCCTTGAGCACTGTGGTATCATGTGAGGTGAAGGGGCACCGCGAGGAGATTGGAGGGAAGGAATTTGTGTTGGGAGGGGGAATTTGGGGATGGCAGGGGGTAAGAACTGTTTTAGGAGGGAACATTTGGGGAAGTGTGTTAGGAGTGGTGATTTGGGGAATTTGTGTTGAGGGGGGGTAATGGGTAAAGATGATTTATGATAGGATGGGGGATTTGGGGGTTTGTGCTAGAAAAGGTAATTTTTGAGGGGGAGGTGGGAAATGTGTGCTAAGTTCAAATGTTTTTGGGGTGTGGGGGAAATTTGTGCTAGTATTGATGAATTTAAGGGATAGAAGATTTGTGCTAGGAGGGGGAAGTTTATTTTTATTTTTTTGGGGTGGGGGGGGGTGTGCAGGGGGCATATGGGAAGAGAAAGGATTTGAGCTGGGGGTGGATGGGGGGGGTTGTGCAAGGAAGGGGAGGGATTTATGCTTGGGGGGTAAGCATGCAGATTAGTGCTAACTTTTTTTTTTTGGGGGGGGGGTTGCTGATACATAATCATACATCTTAGGGGGCACAATTTGGCATGTTTGCCCTGGGCTCCAGATGACCTTGTCTGGGCACTGTCTACTTGCACCTACTCTAAGTCAGCTTATTGTGAGAATTTCCATAAATATCTCAATACTAAGTGGAATATTTCCCTGCATGCAGAAGAGGTGGAAAGCTCACAGAGCAGGAGTAAAGTTCCTCAATTGTGAAATACTAAATGCTCTACAGTACCCTATGCTGGGGAGATGGGTCAAACCATTGGCCAAAAACGGAACCTACATATATTCACAGCAACAAAACAAAAGTTCCTGAAGTGGCCCATTTCTGGAGCAGTCACCCGGGTAACAAACTCAGATCATGATCTCTATAGACACATTCTTTAGCATTGCCTTCATTAGTGTGTCAAGTGTGTTAAGAAAAAAGTTGTTTTTTCAATAGCTACTGTATATAAGTTTGCTCCTCCTTGTGTATAAATATGTGAGTGTCTGAATCAATTTAGAATTGTATAAAGAATCGTATAAAGAATTGTATAAAGCCTGAAAAAAGATCTAAGGCATCTCAAAAAGCTTGTAACTTTAATAACCTAAGTTAGCCAATAAAAGTGTATTACTTAAACTCCTAACTTACTGGTGGTTAATTTGTGGGGGGGGGGGGGGGGCAGACATAACAACAAATATGTTGGGGACAACAATAAATGCACAGCATATTTTACATTGATCACTTATGAACCCCTTTCCTCTTAAGGGTAAAACACATCAAAATGCCTAAGCCCAATTTTGCAACTTTGACATGTGTTATTAAAATCGTACAGATCATCACAACTACTTTGTGATTACACCTTGTTTTTTTTGTTTTTTTTTCAGGACAAATCGGACTTTCATTTAGTGGTAAATGGTAACAGATATCGCCTGACTTTTTTTTTAATTATCACAGGAAAGCTGGTCCAAAATTGTAATAAAAATATAAATTATTTTTAAATATAGCTGTTTATTTCTTGCTACTACCATAACCTACCACCAAAGATCAACCCAAAATAAATTCTCCTGCTCCTGACGATTGCAGTGATACCACATATGTGTATGATAGTTGTTGTTTGTACCCGGAGTACAGCCCAGAAACAATAGTGCGCATTTTGCTTTTTTTTTATCCTACCTAAAATACACCGACACTAATTTAACCAGCTGCCGCCCGCCCATCGTCAAATGGCACGGTGCGGCTCTCGTTCTGGGTGGACGTCATATGACAGCACAACCGAATTGCCGCTCCCGCGCACCCGCAGGGGCACGCAGTGAGGAGATCGTGGCCTCGCCGCGTTGGTAGGACATGGCGCGACCCCCGATCTCTTTAACATGTGATTGGCTGTGTCCAATCACAATAAGTAAGTGCCGGTAATCGTCTCTCATTACCTTACACTGACATAGTGTGCGGCGAGGAGAGTCAATCAGCAGCATCTCCTCGCAGGGGACATCAGAACAGGTAATCAGGGCAGTGATCATCACTGCCCTGATTGCAAAAAAGCGCAATCCATGCCCACCAATGCCAGCAATCTATGCCCACCAGTCCCAATAATCAGTGCCCACCAGTGCCAGCAACCAGTGCCCATTAGTGATGCCAGTCATTGCTGGCTTTCAGTGCCCATCAGTGCCACCTATCAGTGCTGCCCACCAATGCCCATCAGTGCTGCCCATCACTGCCCATCAGTGCCGCTCATCAGTGCCACCCAATGCCCATTAGTGTCGCCCATCAGTGCCACCCATCAATGCCCATCCATGCCCATCAGTGCTGTAAATCAGTGCCCATTAGTTCCGTCTATCCATGCCGCCTATCAGAGCCCTTCAGTGCCACCTATCAGTGCCCATCAGTGCCACCTATCAGTGCCCACTATCAGTGCCCACCAGTGCCACCTTTCAGTGTGGCCTATCAGTGCTCATCAGTGACACATATCAGTGCCACCTATCAGTGCCCATCAGCACGGCATATTAGTGCCTCCTCATCACTGCCACCTAATCTGTGCCCACCAGTGCCGCCTATCTGTGCCACCTATCAGTGCTCATCAGTGCCACATATCAGTGCCACCTATCAGTGCCCATAGATGCGGCATATTTGTGCCTCCTCATCAGTGCCACCTAATCCATTCCCATAAGTGCCGCCTCATCAGCTCACATCAGTGAAGGAGAAGAATTACTCATTTACAAAATTTACTGACAGAAACTAAGAAAAACTTTTTTTTTTCATAATTTTCGGTCTTTTTTTTTTTTAACAGAAAATCCATTGGTGATCAAATACCACCAAAAGAAAGCTCTATTTGTGGGAACAAAATGATAAAAAAGTCATTTGTGTAGAGTGTGACATGACCACGTAATTGTCTTTCAAAGAGTGACAGCGCTGAAAGCTGCAAAAATGGCCTGGGCAGGAAGGGGGTGAAAGTGCCTGGTATTGAGGTAGTTAATGAAAAAAATCCTGCCCGAAAAATGCTCTGACCTTTGATCCTGACAATGATCTTTGACCTTGACCCTCGCCTGGCCTTGATCCAAACACTAACCCTGACACTGACCTAGATCAAACCTTGATCTAGGTATTTTATTTTATTTTTTTTAACGCACACTTTTTTTTCTATCTTTGCAAGGACAGAGAAAGATACAATGTATCTCGATCATCCATTCACAGAGAAAGAAAACACAGGGGCGGGCTTCACAGTGACTGACCACTGTGGGAGATAAGCTATCAGACGTTCTGGGTTCCGATGGTTATCACAGGGCCTGGGGCTCTCGGTGAGACCATGTTCTCTGTGCTGGGAGAGCACGGGGAGGTGCCTTGCCAGCACAATGGGAGATACGCAAATATGCAGCCCCACTGAAAAAAGCCCAGTCCAGTGGGTCCGAACATTTCTGTTATGTCCGCTCAAAGGGTTAAATTATTGAACAAAAGGAATACCTCTGAGGCTCAGGGACTGGCATGCAACATGACTACCTCTTATGTCGTGTACACATGGGTGGACTTTTCGACCGGACTGGTCCGACGCTCTTTCCGATGGACTTTCGACGGACTTCCGACGTACTGTTGAACGAACGGACTTGCCTACACACGACCACACAAAAGTCCGACGGATTCGTACGTGATGACGTACGACCGGACTAAAATAAGGACGTTGATAGCCGGTAGCCAATAGCTGCCCTAGCGTCGTTTTTTGTCCGTCGGACTACCATACAGACGAGTGGATTTTTCGACCGGACTCAAGTCTGTCGGAAAGATTTGAAGCATGTTCCACATCTAAAGTATGTTAGATTTTCCACAGAAAAAGTCCGCTGCAGGCCCGATGAAGCCCACACACGGTTGAATTGTCTGATGGATTTGTTCCGTCGGACCAGTCCGGTCGAAAAGTCCGTCTGTGTGTACACGGCATTAGGAGTCACCTCCTCAATTCTGCCAAACTGCAACTTTCATGTACAAACACAAGTGGAGTCCACAGATGAGGAAGAACATGGTGGGGGGGTTATTGCAAACACCTTTCCCACCGAAAATCCTCTGGGTTACTGGGTCTTGAGGATAGATCACTGGCCAGAGCTTGCACAGTATGCAATTGAGCTACTGGCCTGTCCTGCATCTAGCGTTCTTTTGGAACACACATTCAGTGCTGTTGGAGGCTTTGTAACCAATCACAGGGTGCGTCTGTCCACCGACTCGGTCGATTGACTGGCCTTCATAAAAATGAATCAGTCTTGGATCACCACCAGCTACCAAGCACCTGATGCTGCTGTAACCAAATATTTTTTTTTGAAATCTCAGATCCCTTCAAAGACTGCCTATGCTGATGCTGAGTGACTATCCTGAGTAATTATCCTCTTCCTCCTCAATGATCACGCTGATAGCTTGTAAGAACATTTTTGGTTATGGGCGCCACCACCAGTGCCTAAGGCCCAATTTTTCAGCCCCTGTTTAACAAGGGCGTGTAATTACAATTTTTGATGCAATACTTTGCAGCAGGGCTCGTTTCTGCGTTCAAACTGGAGTATCTGTGAGGGGTTGCAGTGTTGTGGCACCAGTACCAGTGCCTAAGGCCCAATTTTTCAGCCCCTGTTCAACAAGGACATGTAATTACAATTTTTTATCTAATATTTCACAGCAGGGCCCGTTTCTGCACCCACCAAGAGTGAGTGAGGACTTACAGTGTTGTGGCACCAGCACCACCACCACCACCACCAAAGGCCCAATTTTTCTTCCCCTGTTGGGCATGTAATTACAATTCTTGATCTAATATTTCACAGCAGGGCCCTGTGAGGGCTTACAGTGTTGTGGCCACAACAACACCTAAGGCCCAAATTTCTGCTGAGTATATAGGGCAGGCCCCTACTTTCAAACATCCAACTTACAAAAGACTACTACTTGTAAATGGAAGGAGACAACAGGAAGTGGGATGAAATCTACCCCTAGGAAGGGAAATTCTCTCCTGTAAGAGTTAATATGGGAAAAACATTTCTCCTTTCCACTGATGCTTTATCACCAATCCTTGTTTCACAAAAAAAAACACATTTTCAAAAAACATTTGTCATTGGGACAAAAAGTGAGGTGAAATCTTCTGAAGAGGAGCACAGGCAGCAAAACAAATGTCACAGGGGTGATAACCCTTCCCTATGTTTTCCAAAAAGCTTAAAATATATTTTTTGGCTGGAGCTAAACATGTTAAAATGTGCCAGTTCAAAATTACAAACAGATTCTACTTAACAACAATCCTACAGTCCCTGTCTTGTTTGCACCGCCTGTATACTGCTGTTCAGAGTACAGAGCCTGTATAGTGCTGTTTCCTTTTTTAATTTGGGTGCGGGGTTCCCCTTAATATCCATACAAGACCCAAAGGGCCTGGTAATGGACTGGGGGGTACCCATGCCGTTTGTCTCACTGATTTTCATCCATATTGTAATATTTCATTACATTACAGCCGCAAGCAGTTTTAAATGACTTTTTTCCTTTAAAAATGACATTTTGTGCAGGGACTGTTCTAAGCACGGGAAACACACGCCACTTTACAGGTATACTAAAGACACCCCTCAGGTACGATATTTAAAGGAATATTTTGCTTTTCTTTTTTACTTTAAGCATCATTAAAATCACTGCTCCCGAAAAAAACGGCCGTTTTTAAAAGTTTTTTTTGCATTGATACATGTCCCTTGGCTCAGGACCCGGGTCCCCAAACCCTTTTTAGGACAATACCATGCAAATTAGCCTTTAAAATGAGCATTTTTTATTTCAAACGTTCGAATCCCACAGAAGTCAATGGGGTTCTAACGTTCATGCACATTTTCGGTCCGTTCACAGGTTCTTTCGGTCCGTTCACAGGCTCTGGTGCGAACCGAACCGGGGGGGTGTTTGGCTCATCCCTAGTTGTAAGTATTTTGAATTGTATATATTGGGCGAGCCAACGCCAGTGGAGGGATTGGCAGAGAGGGGTGGAGGACATTGAACAGAAGCCAGTGGAGGGATGAGCAGAGAGGGGTTGAGGACATTGAACAGAACCCAGTGGAGGGATGGGCAGAGAGGGGTTGAGGACATTGAACAGAAGCCAGTGGAGGGATTGGCAGAGAGGGGTGTAGGACATTGAACAGAAGCCAGTGGAGGGATGGGCAGAGAGGGGTTGAGGACATTGAACAAAAGCCAGTTCAGGGATGAGCAGAGAGGGGTTGAGGACATTGAACAGAAGCCATTGGAGGGATGGGCAGAGAGGGGTTGAGGACATTGGACAGAAGCCATTGGAGGGATGGGAAGAGAGGGTTGAGGACATTGAACAGAAGCCATTGGAGGGATGGGAAGAGAGGGGTGGATGACATTGAACAGAAGCCAGTGGAGGGATGGGCAGAGAGGGGTTGAGGACATTGAACAGAAGCCATTGGAGGGATGGGAAGAGAGGGGTGGATGACATTGAACAGAAGCCAGTGGAGGGATGGGCAGAGAGGGGTTGAGGACATTCAACAGAAGCCAGTGGAGGGATGGGCAGAGAGAGGTTGAGGACATTGAACATAAGCCAGTGGAGGGATGGGCAGAGAGGGGTGGAGGACATTGAACAGAAGCCATTGGAGGGATGGGCAGAGAGGGGTTGAGAACATTGGACAGAAGCCAGTGGAGGGATTGGCAGAGAGAGGTTGAGGATATTGGACAGAAGCCATTGGAGAAATGGGCAGAGAGGGGTTGAGGACATTGAACAGAAGCCAGTGGAGGGATGGACAGAGAGGGGTGGAGGACATTGGACAGAAGCCATTGAAGGGATGGGCAGAGAGGGGTTGAGGACATTGAACAGAAGCCAGTGGAGGGATGGGCAGAGAGGGGTGGAGGACATTGAACAGAAGCCAGTGGAGGGATGGGCAGAGAGGGGTGGAGGACATTGAACAGAAGACATTGGAGGGATGGGCAGAGAGGGGTGGAGGACATTGAACAGAAGCCAGTGGAGGGATGGGCAGAGAGGGGTGGGGGACATTGAACAGAAGCCAGTGGAGGGATGGGCAGAGAGGGGTGGAGGACATTGTCATACATGACAATCATACAGTTTGCAGTATTTTTTTTTTTTTTTGCAAAACAATGTGATAAAGGAATATTCCCGAACTTTGTTTTATCTCATAGTTAGTGTGAAATTGTGTGAATGCATCAATGCAGTGCATGTTATCTCAGCTTGCAGAGCTTGGATTCATTGAATGATTTTACCACAAATGTAAATATTTTCAGAATATACAGCCTCATGCTAAATAACTAAGCTCAGTTTCATGCAATAAACTCAATTAATAATGTATCTTAAATAGAAAACTATCTTTAGATACATTTTTACTTCAAAAGCATTTTCTTAAAATTAATTTGATAAAAACCCCAAAAAATCGGATTTAAAAAAAAAATCTTTTTTTTAATACATTTTTTAAAAATCATTTTTATCCACCCCTACCAAAAGCTTATTTCAGTGTAGCAGGCTGATCCTCAATGCCAGCTGGTATGCATGCGTGATGACGTCACGTTGTAGCCAAGCGGGCGTGAAATTTTACAAGCTGGTTTAAGTTTTTTCATTGTGTATGTATTTTAAATTATAGTGCATTGCACTTAGACTGGGTACCTCGGAGCCTGAGGGTTCATATATATATATATATATATATATATATATATATATATATATATATATATATATATATATATATTTTATTATTTATAAATATATATTTTTAAGGCTTTAATGCTGCTCTAATTGTTTTAAAATTGCTTTGAACTGGTATTACAATTGTAAGGTGTCTACTTTATTCTGTGCACAGAGCAGATTATTCTTTGAGTTCATGTACATTTTTTATTATTTATTGCCCCAATTGTGTCAAGATAATTTTTTTTTAATAGTTATATAACATTGCTCATCCCTGTGTATACATATATACATTTTTTAAACATTTCTAGAATTGTATAAAGCCTGAAAAAGGGATCTAATGCATCCCATAAACTTGTATCTTTATAATCTTAAGGTAGCCAATAAAAGTGTATCACCTACAGACCTACATTTCTGCATTCTTGATGGTTAACATGGGGGGAGGGAAAGGGTTTTAATAATGCTAGGTACACACGGGCCAAAAATGCAGTCGAAAACGGTTGGTTCGGCAGTTACTGGCCAACTTTCATCCCTCGCGTACAGCTCCTCATCAGACAGAAGCCAGTCGTACCTGTCCAACGAGGGTGCTGGAAAACAAGCAGCCGATTGGCATCTGGTCAGCACTTGCAGCCAATGGCTATGAGCACTCTCTCCAGTGTGTTCTGGCTGGAGGGTGGTCCCCCTATTAGAACACAAAAAGCGCAGCAGGGGAGATCGCTGTACTAACATTGCATGGTTAATGCAGCAACCTCCTCAGTTTTTTTTTTTCATTCAGCCTGCTGGGTTAAACGAAAAAAAAAAAGAAAAACTTCCTGTGTGTACCAGACTTACAACAGCAAATGGCAAAAGGAACAACAATAGTAGCACAGCACATTTTTAATTTTTTTTTATTATTGAACACTAATCACTGAATAAATTGATGAACAAAATGAATACCATTGAGGCTCAGGGACTGTCATGCAATGATACTTACCACAGATGAGGTAGAACACTGGGGGCAATTAATTGCAGAATTATTATTATTATTATTATACAGGATTTATAGAGCGCCAACAGTTTACGCAGCGCTTTACAATATAAAAGGAAGACAATACAGTTATAATACAATAAAATACAAAAGGATTAAGAGAGTCCTGCTCAGAATAGCTTATAATCTAATAGGCTGGGGCAGGTGGTACAAAAAGTTGTAACTGTGGGGAATGAGCTGGTGGAAGTGGTAAGAGATTAGTTGGAGACGTGATCGGCTTTCCTGAAGAGATGAGTTTTCAGGGATCGCCTGAAGGTAGCAAGAATAGAGGATAGCCGGATAGATGGAGGTAGCGAGTTCCAGAGGATGGGTGAGGCTCTGGAGAAATCCTGGAGATGAGCATGGGAGGAGGAGATGAGAGAGCTTGAAAGCAGGAGGTCTTGAGAAGAGCGGAGAGGTCAATTTGGGTGATATTTGGAGACAAGATTAGTGATGTAGCTCGGGGCAGAGTTGTGAATGGCTTTGTATGTTGTGGTTAGTATTTTGAATTGAATTCGCTGGGTGATTGGGAGCCAGTGTAGGGATTGGAGGAGAGGGTCGGCAGACACTGAGCGGTTGGTAAGGTGGATATGTCTGGCAGAAGCATTCATGATAGACTGAAGAGGGGAGGAGCATATGGAGAGGCAGGCCACTGAGAAGGGAGTTGCAATAGTCATGGCGAGAGATAACAAGGGAGTGAATGAGGAGCTTGGTGGTTTCATTTGTTAAAAAAGGGCGAATTTTAGAGATGTTATGGAGGTGAATTCTAAAAACTTTTGACAACGATTGGATTTGAGGCTGAAATGACAAGTCAGAGTCTAGGATTACACCTAGCACCCTGGCGTGAGGGGAGGGACTGATGGTTGCATTGTTGATTTTGATGGAAAAGTCATGGAGGAGGGCGGGGGCGGGGGGGAATATTAATAGTTTTAGAGAGATTTAGTTTAAGGAAGTGGTGCGACATCCAAGCTGATATGTCAGTTAGTAATGCGAGAGGAGACTAAAGGAGTGAGGTGAGGAGAACACAGATAGATTTGGGTGTCATCGACGTATAAGTGGTATTGGAAGCCATGGGCGGTTATCAAGTGACCAAGGGAGGAGGTGTAGATAGAGAAGAGAAGGGGTCCAAGAACCGAGCCTTGGGGGACCCCAACAGAAAGGGGCAATGGAGAGGAGGAGACAGAGTTGTAGGTGACACTGAAGGAGCGCTGTGATAGATAGAAAGAGAACCAGGATAGAGCAGAATCTCGGAGGCCAAGGGAATGTAGTTTATGGAGAAGGAGTGGGCATGAGCATAGGAAGTATTTCACTCTGTTAAGCTAAAGCCTCGTACACACGATCAGATTTTCCAACAGGAAATGTGTGTTGACAGGCTGTTGGCGGTAAATCCGACCGTGTGTACACTCCATCGGACAATTGTTGTCGGATTTTCCGATTGTATGTACACAAATCCGTCGGACAAAAGTCCAAAGTACAAACACCCATGCTCGGAAGCAAGGATTAGACGGAAGCGGTTGGTATTGTAAACTAGCGCTCGTTATGGAGCATTAACATTTGTGACGTGGCAAATTCTGAAATATCAAAATGCAGTGCAAGATTCTCTTCTTCTTTAATGGGATAATAATGAAGCTGCTTTGCTGGTGATACTGATGGAGTTATTGCAAACAAATTCTCAAAGGCTTTTTTTTTCTAGTGATATCAAGAATAATATTATGCTTTTTTAATTTTTTGTATTTGGGCCACAACCCCACAACACCATTATCCCATTGTTTTTAAGATCAAAGATAAAACTATGTTGATGTCCCTTGTCAATTTAACATTGTATTTTTTAAAATGTAGCTGCCGACTCCCAAACTGTCATTTGAAGTAAAACACAAGTATTATTCTACACAAATTTTTTATTGCGCATTAAAAAAAGAAAACAAATAAAATTAGACATGATATCTGCCAATAGAACTTCACCAAAAAGTGCATTCTATGCATTCAAAAATATAGAAAATATACCAAATCAAATCATTATTATTCAACCAAAAAAATAATGTCAAAGCAATAACTCCAAGGCCAATAATAAATAACACGTTATCTCTTCCGATTCCGGAAACATGTCTGGTTGACGAACGGCCATTCAGAAACAAACTGAAAAGCACGACCTGAAAAGCGTGAAAAGAAAAGCGCGAATCAACACAACACTAACACGAAATTAGCAGAAGGAGCCCAAAGGGTGGCGCTAAAGAGCTGAAAAAACATGTATTACGTCACTACGTTCGTGATTGTTGGGCAACAATTTTGTGCCGTGTGTATGCAAGACAAGTTTGGGCCAAGGCCCTTCGGACAAAAGTCCACGGTTTTGTTGGCCAACAATTCGATTGTGTATATGAGGCTTTAGTCAAAAAGTTCATGATTAGGGATGAGCCCGATGTTCGAGTCGAACGTAATTAGGACTCGAACATCGGGTGTTCGCCTGTTCGCCGAATAGCGAACAATTTGGGGTTATTGAGGCAAATTTGAAAGCCGCGGAACACCCTTTAAAAGTCTATGGGAGAAATCAAAAGTGCTAATTTTAAAGGCTTATATGCAAGTTATTGTCATAAAAAGTGTTTGGGGACCCGGATCCTGCCCTACGGGACATGTATTAATGCAAAAAAGTTTTAAAAATGGCTGTTTTTTCGGGAGCAGTGATTTTAATAATGCTTAAAGTGAAACAATAAAAGTGTAATATTCCTTTAAATTTCGTACCTGGGGGGTGTCTATAGTATGCCTGTAAAGGGGCGCATGTTTCCCGTGTTTAGAACAGTCTGACAGCAAAATGACATTTCTAAAGGAAAAAAAGTCATTTAAAAGTACTTGCGGAAAAAAAAAGGCCATGGGATTCCCCCACAGTCCATTACCAGACCCTTAGGGTCTGGTATGAATATTAAGGGGAACCTCGAACCAAAATTTAAAAAAAAAATATTGCGTGGGGGTCCCCCCAAATTTCGTACCAGGCCCTTCAGGTCTAGTGGGGACAAGTGAGTGCCCCCCCTCCTGAGCCGTACCAGGCCGCATGCCCTCAACATGGGGGGGGTGAGTTTCTTGGGAGAGGGGGGCCCCCCACCCTATGTGAATGAGTATGGGGTACATGGTACCCCTACCCATTCACCTAGGGGAAAAAAGTGTCAATAAAAAAACACAGTACACAGATTTTAAGAGTAATTTATTAGGCAGCTCCGGGGTCTTCTTCCGACTTCGGGGGCTCTTTTGCCAGCGAGGGGCCCGGTCTGCTGCCGCTGTCTTGTCGCCATTGTCTCGTCGCTTCTTCTCCTGGGCCCCTCCGCTATCTTCTTCCAGCTCTTTTGCCAGTGAGGGGCCCGGTCTGCTGCCGCTGTCTTGTTGCCGCTGTCTTGTTGCCGCTGTCTCACCGCTGTCCTGCCGCTTCTTCTCTTCTTCTGATGTTGACACGACGCTCTCTCCGGCTGGAATGCTGTGTGCGAGCTGCGGAGCCATTTATATAGGTGGTGACCCCGCCCCCTTGTGACGTCATGGTCCCAGCATGCGCAGGGACTCTGGGGTCACGCCTCCTTATGATGCCAGAGTCCTTACGCATGCTGGGACCGTGACGTCACAAGGGGGCGGGGTCACCACCTATATAAATGGCTCCGCAGCTCACACACAGCATTCCAGCCGGAGAGAGCGTTGTGTCAACATCGGAAGAAGAGAAGAAGAGAAGAAGCGGCAAGACAGCGGCGACAAGACAGCGACAGCAGACCGGGCCCCTCGCTGGCAAAAGAGCTGGAAGAATATAGCGGAGGGGCCCGGGAGAAGAGGCGGAACACTGGGAGAAGTCGGAAGGAGACCCCCCGAAGTCGGAAGAAGACCCCGGAGCTGCCTAATAAATTACTCTTAAAATCTGTGTACTGTGTTTTTTTATTGACACTTTCTTCCCTAGGTGAATGGGTACCCCATACTCATTCACATAGGGTGGGGGGCCGGGATCTGGGGGCCCCCTTATTAAAGGGGGGCTCCCGGATTCCGATAAGCCCCCCACCTGCAGACCCCGACAACCAACGGCCAGGGTTGTCAGAAAGAGGCCTTTGTCCTCATCAACATGGGGACAAGGTGCTTTGGGGTGGGGGGGCCGCAGGGCGCCCCCCTCCCCCAAGGCACTTACCCCCCAAGTTAAGGGCATGTGGCCCTCGCTCATCCCCACCCCCTTTCCTGGCCGGCCGGGCTGCGTGCTCAGATAAGGGTCTGGTATGGATTTTGGGGGGGACCCCCACGCCGATTTTTCAGCGTATGGAGTTCCCCTTACAATCCATACCAGACCTAAGGGCCTGGTATGACCCGGGGGGAACCCACGCCATTTTTTAATTTAAAATTTGGCGCGGCGTTCCCCCCTCAGGATTCATACCAGACAGCTGTCAGCACTGCCTTTCATTCATCGCGAAAGGAAAAAGGTTTTCCTTTCCCGATGAGCGAGCCAGCGCGACATGCACAGTACCCTGTCGCCGAGAACCAGTGTGATGGTATCACGCTGGAAACACAATCTCGCGGTCAGGTACTGTACGCATCTTGAACAATGTTTTGTACGTTTTTTACTTATTTTATTGGAATACATTTTTATCCCGGAATCATCTGCACTATGTGGAGGCCTTTTTGTTTTACCTTTTTCCCATGATCCATGCTGCCATTTGGATGACAATAAACACCTACCTGTTGGAGCCCCTACTGCGACAACTTACCACCGCCCTCCGGATGTTGATGCTGGTATACATCGTATTCTCTGCAGGAGTTCTGGTTGGAGAGTTCGCTTTGGAGGATCATTTTATGCTTGATTGACCCACTGCCGCTGGCGTGTGTGTCCATGATTTGGGGTAAGAGTACCTATCCCCCTCCCCCGGTGTTGGATGCACATACCAGAGTGTCGTGTGTAAATCTCACTTCCTACATTGTATATATTCATCATTTTCCCTCATAAGAATGATTGCATCTCTATGTTATCTGTAAGGCCGGGTTCACACTGGTGCGACACAACAGCCATCCTACTTTGGATCCGACTTCGCCCTGTGACTTGAAGGCGACATACGTCCGACTTTCAATGAACGGGGATCCGACTTGGATCCCCGTGAATACCAGGCACTGTGTTTGGTATAAATCTTGAGGGGGAACTCCACGCCAAATTTTAAATAAAAAACCTGCATGGGTTTCCCCTCCAAGAGCATACCAGGCCCTTCGATCTGGTATGGATTTTAAGGGGCACCCCCTATGCCGAAAAAAACGGTGTGGGGGTCCCCCCAAAATCCATACCAGACCCTTATCCGTGCACGCAGACTGGCCGATCAGGAAAAGGGGTGTGGATGAGCGAGAGCCCCCCTCCTGAACCATACCAGGCAGCATGCCCTCAACAAGGAGGGGTGGGTGCTTTGGGGCAGGGGGGTGCCCTGCGCCCCCCCACCCCAAAGCAACTTGTTCCCATTTTGATGAGGACAAGGGCCTCTTCCTGAAAACCCTGGCCGTTGGTTGACGGGTTCTGCGGGCGGGGGGCTTATCGGAATCCGGGAGCCCCCTTTAATAAGGGGGGCCCCCAGATCCCAGCCCCCCACCCTATGTGAATGAGTATGGGGTACATCATACACCTACCCATTCACCTAGGAAAAAAAGTGTCAATAAAAAAAACACACTAGACAGGTTTTTAAAGTAATTTATTAGGCAGCTCCAGGGGTCTTCTTCTGACTTCAGGGGTCTCTTCCTTCTTCTCCGCGCTCTCCAGCCTCTTCTCTGTGCTCTCAGGTTCTTCTGCTGCTCTCCGGTATCTTCTGCCGGGCTCCTCTGCTATCTTCTGCTCTTTTGCCTGCTCTTTTGCTAGCGATGACCCGGTCTTCTCCGTCGTCTTCTTCCCTCTTCTCTTCTTCCGATGTTGACAGAACGCTCTCTCCCGCTGTAACACGGTGTGCGTGGTGCGCAACAACTTATATATATGCATGAGGCATGGTCACCGGGGGATGTCATCCGGTGACTCCGCTTCTTATGACGTCACCGCCCGGGGCATGATGGGACGGTGACTTCATAAGGGCTTGAGTCACCAGATCTAAAGATGTCCTGTTGATAATCTGATGAGGGAACTCGGGAACAGGTCTTGGGAGAAGGGAAGAGGATGGTTTGGGTGATATGTGCAGATGAGGTTGGTGTTGTACAGTAGCTGGGGGCAGAGTTGTGGATGATGTAGCATGTTATTGTAAGCAAGATGTACAACCATTCATCCAAGGGAAACATTATTATTATTTTGTTTTTTGTACATCAAGGTTTTGTACATCAAAGATTCTCAATGGTTCCTAAAGGGATAAAGAGTTTAGTACCCATGATCTGTTAATACAGTTATGGTGGCTAACAGTGGCAGCTGGTGCGCAAACAATATGAACAATTCTGAAAAATACTGAAACAAACATCAATTGCAGCCACTGTGCCCATCAAATACAGCCATTGAGCCATCAATTGCAGCCACTTTGCCCCATCAAATGCAGCCACTGTGCCCATCAAATGCAGCCATTGTGCCATCAATTGCAGCCACTTTGCCCCATCAAATTCAGCCACTGTGCCCATCAAATGCAGCCACTGTGCTTAATCACTCTGCACAAGCATTGCCAGATTCTCAATGGTTCCTATAAAGATAAAGAGTTTAGTACCCATGATCTGTTAATACAGCTATGGTGGATAACAGTGGTGGCTGGTGCGCAAACAATCTGAAAGATTCTGAAAAATACTGAAAAAAACATCAATTGTAGCCACTGTGCCCATCAAATGCAGCCACTGTGTCCCATCAAATGCACCCACTCTACCCATCAAATGCAGCCACTGTGCCCATCATATGCAGCCACTGTGCCCCATAAAATGCAGCCTGGGTGGGCTTTGGGCACCATGAGTCCACCTTTTTTGAAGACTATTAGATCCTATTACTCTAATCAGGTGCTTCAAAAAAACACCCCCACCATTAGAATTTAGGCACCGGGCATCCAAAAAAGGGCACCTGAATAGGGGATGGCCATGGCTATGCATGAATCTATCCATTATGCATATAGAGAGGTGGCATGATAGAGGGGTGGCGCCCAGGCGCCCCCAATGGACAGGCCGCCACTGGTGGCTAAGATGGATGGTACCCAGGACCCGCATCGATGAAGGAGGACAAACACGTAGGGATTGCTTGTAACATGATCTTTTGGCACTGGACCATGCATATATGGAACTCTGAGTAACAGTACTGACCAATGTGCTTCCAGCAGGGGCTGTACAGTACTATACCAGAGTCTCCCGTGCTACCACACAAATTGTGAACCAAATTTCATCAATAATATAAATGTTTGCTGCAGCTGTTGTCATGTGTTCCCACACCCAAAAATGCAATAAAATTATAAAAAATTCTAATTTGTGGGAGTATTTTGTAGTATAGTGTCCTATAGAAAATGTTGATTCTGACAGGAAAGTAAAGGTTTTCTGAGAAATCTGATGGGTGTACGCATTTTTGCTGAACACTGTATATATTAATAACCCACCTCCTTTTTTTTTTCCACCTCAATTGCAGAGTCCATAAAAAATGAAACCTGCACCAGTGAATATTTTAAATGAATCACTACCACAGAGTGCTTCTTCCACCTCCCAAACAAGCTGCTTGACGTCAGATTTTGACCTAGTGTAAAGCACTTTGCTTTTTAAAAGGGCCCCGTGGTCCCTTACAGTTGTGACGGCTGTACCCCCCTGATGGCGGCCCTGACGATAGGCAAATAGACTGGCCATTTTCCCAACGCAATGCAGGTTTGGCTTTGCATATGTTCTATGAATTCTTCGACTGGAGTCTAGGTTCCCAGTTTGCATGCAGGTAAGATATCCTGAGTAGTCAAATGACTTTGTACTGAATTATGCCCTCATTTCTTTAGGAGATGGATATTGCATGTAATGCTTACTGGGGGACCTTCTGTACAGGACAGGCATCTACTACACCCTGAGACCTCCTGTCTGTATTCTGCAAAGGACATCTGACTTTTTCAAACACAGTTCTGATATCTAAACTTCAGAATGATCACCCCAAATACAGAAGTCTGCCTTGTTATATTAGGACTTGAGTCAATGGCTGGACTATGCTCTAGTGCCTTCATAATATTTTATCTTCTTCTTACCAGTTTCAAGGAGAGAAAAGTCACATCCTACAACTTTATCCTGTTATCTCTGAGCATTTCCAATTTGAGCTACACCATTTTTATGTATGTCTACTCTCTACTTATCTTTGTTTTGCCGTGGTTGTTCAATGTATCCAATGTTTTTTATGTCTTCTCATTGACCTTATGCAGCGCTTGTTCCAACACATGGCTTACATCCATTCTCTGCTCCTTCTATTTTATAAAAATTCGACACTTTCAGCCCGGATTCTTTACATGGGTAAAAAGGAAAATCGATACGATGGTCCATTGGTTGATAATAACTGTGGTCTTTGTGTCAATGTTTGTTGGTTACTCAGCTAAACTCATTTATGATTTAGGGTTACCTAAGAACTCAACCAACCTCATGACTAGTCTAACCTTAAACAATCATCCACCAATGTTTAACTCAATGATACCCTTTCTAATAATAAATTCTTTGGCATGCATGATTTCATTTTCAACAACATTTGCCAGTGCATGGTTCTTAAAGCAGCAGAGGAGTGTGGGGAAATATGGTAGCACCAAAGTTAAAGATTATCAGAGTGCAGTCCACGTTATGATCTACCTTGTCTCTTTTTATATCTTCACTTACATAGCTTGCACTTTGTATATACTGCAAGTATTTGCTTTTAAGAGCTGGGGCTACTGGATATGTCAGATGGTGATTTTCTCTTTTCCTGCAGTTCAATTGGGTTTTATAATCAGTGGAAACCCCAAACTTAAAGAAGCTTGGAAATGCTTTTTTGATTTTAGATACCTTCTAAATCACCAAGATAGCTGAACTGCTATGATATTATGACATGAACAAAATAATTGGGAAGCGACCAAAATAAAGTGGGTTCACCTTTACAGAAAAATCTAAAAGATTGACTTATACAGGACACCCTCCTCAATCCCCCCCGGTCCCGCTCACCTGGACTGCGGCTATCTCCCGTTCTGAGCCCTGGTATATCCGCGTCAGGAGTCTGGGGCTTAGACATCCCCTCAGCTGAATGTCCGTTTCAGAGCATCCTAATTGGTCAGCGCCGTCCAATCAGAAGTCGCATAGCCCGTCCTGTCAGCTGGAAAGAAGACAGATGGATTCTGAGGGGATTTATAAGCCCCGGACTCCTGATGTGGATATACCGAAGCTCAGAACGGGAGATTGCCGCGGTCCAGGTCAGCGGGACTGGGGGGGGCGGGGGTGAGGAGGGGGTCCTGTGTAAGTTCACCTTACAGATTTTTGTAAAGTTAAAGCCTTTTTGTAAAGGTAAACTTACCCTTTAAATTAATTAACAGAACTGTTAAAAATGTTTGCCTATTAATGTAATGCAATTTGTCTACATATAACCAAATGTTTTAAACATCCATCTGCCCTTGGGAAAGACTTCAAGAAATATTCCTGGAATGTCCTCTACTAGCAGGGCCGGGACACGGGGTGGGCAGGAGGCGTGGCTGCCTTGAGCACTGTGGTATCATGTGAGGTGAAGGGGCACCGCGAGGAGATTGGAGGGAAGGAATTTGTGTTGGGAGGGGGAATTTGGGGATGGCAGGGGGTAAGAACTGTTTTAGGAGGGAACATTTGGGGAAGTGTGTTAGGAGTGGTGATTTGGGGAATTTGTGTTGAGGGGGGGTAATGGGTAAAGATGATTTATGATAGGATGGGGGATTTGGGGGTTTGTGCTAGAAAAGGTAATTTTTGAGGGGGAGGTGGGAAATGTGTGCTAAGTTCAAATGTTTTTGGGGTGTGGGGGAAATTTGTGCTAGTATTGATGAATTTAAGGGATAGAAGATTTGTGCTAGGAGGGGGAAGTTTATTTTTATTTTTTTGGGGTGGGGGGGGGTGTGCAGGGGGCATATGGGAAGAGAAAGGATTTGAGCTGGGGGTGGATGGGGGGGGTTGTGCAAGGAAGGGGAGGGATTTATGCTTGGGGGGTAAGCATGCAGATTAGTGCTAACTTTTTTTTTTTGGGGGGGGGGTTGCTGATACATAATCATACATCTTAGGGGGCACAATTTGGCATGTTTGCCCTGGGCTCCAGATGACCTTGTCTGGGCACTGTCTACTTGCACCTACTCTAAGTCAGCTTATTGTGAGAATTTCCATAAATATCTCAATACTAAGTGGAATATTTCCCTGCATGCAGAAGAGGTGGAAAGCTCACAGAGCAGGAGTAAAGTTCCTCAATTGTGAAATACTAAATGCTCTACAGTACCCTATGCTGGGGAGATGGGTCAAACCATTGGCCAAAAACGGAACCTACATATATTCACAGCAACAAAACAAAAGTTCCTGAAGTGGCCCATTTCTGGAGCAGTCACCCGGGTAACAAACTCAGATCATGATCTCTATAGACACATTCTTTAGCATTGCCTTCATTAGTGTGTCAAGTGTGTTAAGAAAAAAGTTGTTTTTTCAATAGCTACTGTATATAAGTTTGCTCCTCCTTGTGTATAAATATGTGAGTGTCTGAATCAATTTAGAATTGTATAAAGAATCGTATAAAGAATTGTATAAAGCCTGAAAAAAGATCTAAGGCATCTCAAAAAGCTTGTAACTTTAATAACCTAAGTTAGCCAATAAAAGTGTATTACTTAAACTCCTAACTTACTGGTGGTTAATTTGTGGGGGGGGGGGGGGGGGCAGACATAACAACAAATATGTTGGGGACAACAATAAATGCACAGCATATTTTACATTGATCACTTATGAACCCCTTTCCTCTTAAGGGTAAAACACATCAAAATGCCTAAGCCCAATTTTGCAACTTTGACATGTGTTATTAAAATCGTACAGATCATCACAACTACTTTGTGATTACACCTTGTTTTTTTTGTTTTTTTTTCAGGACAAATCGGACTTTCATTTAGTGGTAAATGGTAACAGATATCGCCTGACTTTTTTTTTAATTATCACAGGAAAGCTGGTCCAAAATTGTAATAAAAATATAAATTATTTTTAAATATAGCTGATTATTTCTTGCTACTACCATAACCTACCACCAAAGATCAACCCAAAATAAATTCTCCTGCTCCTGACGATTGCAGTGATACCACATATGTGTATGATAGTTGTTGTTTGTACCCGGAGTACAGCCCAGAAACAATAGTGCGCATTTTGCTTTTTTTTTATCCTACCTAAAATACACCGACACTAATTTAACCAGCTGCCGCCCGCCCATCGTCAAATGGCACGGTGCGGCTCTCGTTCTGGGTGGACGTCATATGACAGCACAACCGAATTGCCGCTCCCGCGCACCCGCAGGGGCACGCAGTGAGGAGATCGTGGCCTCGCCGCGTTGGTAGGACATGGCGCGACCCCCGATCTCTTTAACATGTGATTGGCTGTGTCCAATCACAATAAGTAAGTGCCGGTAATCGTCTCTCATTACCTTACACTGACATAGTGTGTGGCGAGGAGAGTAAATCAGCAGCATCTCCTCGCAGGGGACATCAGAACAGGTAATTCAGGGCAGTGATCATCACTGCCCTGATTGCAAAAAAGCGCAATCCATGCCCACCAATGCCAGCAATCTATGCCCACCAGTCCCAATAATCAGTGCCCACCAGTGCCAGCAACCAGTGCCCATTAGTGATGCCAGTCATTGCTGGCTTTCAGTGCCCATCAGTGCCACCTATCAGTGCTGCCCACCAATGCCCATCAGTGCTGCCCATCACTGCCCATCAGTGCCGCTCATCAGTGCCACCCAATGCCCATTAGTGTCGCCCATCAGTGCCACCCATCAATGCCCATCCATGCCCATCAGTGCTGTAAATCAGTGCCCATTAGTTCCGTCTATTCAATGCCGCCTATCAGTGCCCTTCAGTGCCGCCTATCAGTGCCCATCAGTGCCACCTATCAGTGCCCACTATCAGTGCCCACCAGTGCCACCTTTCAGTGTGACCTATCAGTTCTCATCAGTGCCACATATCAGTGCCACCTATCAGTGCCCATCAGCACGGCATATTAGTGCCTCCTCATCACTGCCACCTAATCTGTGCCCACCAGTGCCGCCTATCTGTGCCACCTATCAGTGCTCATCAGTGCCACATATCAGTGCCACCTATCAGTGCCCATAGATGCGGCATATTTGTGCCTCCTCATCAGTGCCACCTAATCCATTCCCATAAGTGCCGCCTCATCAGCTCACATCAGTGAAGGAGAAGAATTACTCATTTACAAAATTTACTGACAGAAACTAAGAAAAACTTTTTTTTTTCATAATTTTCGGTCTTTTTTTTTTTTAACAGAAAATCCATTGGTGATCAAATACCACCAAAAGAAAGCTCTATTTGTGGGAACAAAATGATAAAAAAGTCATTTGTGTAGAGTGTGACATGACCACGTAATTGTCTTTCAAAGAGTGACAGCGCTGAAAGCTGCAAAAATGGCCTGGGCAGGAAGGGGGTGAAAGTGCCTGGTATTGAGGTAGTTAATGAAAAAAATCCTGCCCGAAAAATGCTCTGACCTTTGATCCTGACAATGATCTTTGACCTTGACCCTCGCCTGGCCTTGATCCAAACACTAACCCTGACACTGACCTAGATCAAACCTTGATCTAGGTATTTTATTTTATTTTTTTTAACGCACACTTTTTTTTTCTATCTTTGCAAGGACAGAGAAAGATACAATGTATCTCGATCATCCATTCACAGAGAAAGAAAACACAGGGGCGGGCTTCACAGTGACTGACCACTGTGGGAGATAAGCTATCAGACGTTCTGGGTTCCGATGGTTATCACAGGGCCTGGGGCTCTCGGTGAGACCATGTTCTCTGTGCTGGGAGAGCACGGGGAGGTGCCTTGCCAGCACAATGGGAGATACGCAAATATGCAGCCCCACTGAAAAAAGCCCAGTCCAGTGGGTCCGAACATTTCTGTTATGTCTGCTCAAAGGGTTAAATTCTTGAACAAAAGGAATACCTCTGAGGCTCAGGGACTGGCATGCAACATGACTACCTCTTATGTCGTGTACACACGGGTGGACTTTTCGACCGGACTGGTCCGACGCTCTTTCCGATGGACTTTCGACGGACTTCCGACGTACTGTTGAACGAACGGACTTGCCTACACACGATCACACTAAAGTCTGACGGATTTGTACGTGATGACGTACGACCGGACTAAAATAAGGACGTTGATAGCCGGTAGCCAATAGCTGCCCTAGCGTCGTTTTTTGTCCGTCGGACTACCATACAGACGAGTGGATTTTTCGACCGGACTCAAGTCTGTCGGAAAGATTTGAAGCATGTTCCACATCTAAAGTATGTTAGATTTTCCACAGAAAAAGTCCGCTGCAGGCCCGATGAAGCCCACACATGGTTGAATTGTCTGACGGATTTGTTCCGTCGGACCAGTCCGGTCGAAAAGTCCGTCTGTGTGTACACGGCATTAGGAGTCACCTCCTCAATTCTGCCAAACCGCAACTTTCATGTACAAACACAAGTGGAGTCCACAGATGAGGAAGAACATGGTGGGGGGGTTATTGCAGACACCTTTCCCACCAAAAATCCTCTGGGTTACTGGGTCTTGAGGATGGATCACTGGCCAGAGCTTGCACAGTATGCAATTGAGCTACTGGCCTGTCCTGCATCCAGCGTTCTTTTGGAACACACATTCAGTGCTGTTGGAGGCTTTGTAACCAATCACAGGGTGCGTCTGTCCACCGACTCGGTCGATCGACTGGCCTTCATAAAAATGAATCAGTCTTGGATCACCACCAGCTACCAAGCACCTGATGCTGATGTAACCAAATATTTTTTTTTGAAATCTCAGATCCCTTCAAAGACTGCCTATGCTGATGCTGAGTGACTATCCTGAGTAATTATCCTCTTCCTCCTCAATGATCACGCTGATAGCTTGTAAGAACATTTTTGGTTCTGGGCGCCACCACCAGTGCCTAAGGCCCAATTTTTCAGCCCCTGTTTAACAAGGGCGTGTAATTACAATTTTTGATGCAATACTTTGCAGCAGGGCTCGTTTCTGCTTTCAAACTGGAGTATCTGTGAGGGGTTGCAGTGTTGTGGCACCAGCACCAGTGCCTAAGGCCCAATTTTTCAGTCCCTGTTCAACAGGGACATGTAATTACAATTTTTTATCTAATATTTCACAGCAGGGCCCATTTCTGCACCCACCAAGAGTGAGTGAGGACTTACAGTGTTGTGGCACCAGCACCACCACCACCACCACCAAAGGCCCAATTTTTCTTCCCCTGTTCGGCATGTAATTACAATTCTTGATCTAATATTTCACAGCAGGGCCCTGTGAGGGCTTACAGTGTTGTGGCCACAACAACACCTAAGGCCCAAATTTCTGCTGAGTATATAGGGCAGGCCCCTACTTTCAAACATCCAACTTACAAAAGACTACTACTTGTAAATGGAAGGAGACAACAGGAAGTGAGATGAAATCTACCCCTAGGAAGGGAAATTCTCTCCTGTAAGAGTTAATATGGGAAAAACATTTCTCCTTTCCACTTATGCTTTATCACCAATCCTTGTTTCACAAAAAAAAACACATTTTCAAAAAACATTTGTCATTGGGACAAAAAGTGAGGTGAAATCTTCTGAAGAGGAGCACAGGCAGCAAAACAAATGTCACAGGGGTGATAACCCTTCCCTATGTTTTCCAAAAAGCTTAAAATATATTTTTTGGCTGGAGCTAAACATGTTAAAATGTGCCAGTTCAAAATTACAAACAGATTCTAATTAACAACAATCCTACAGTCCCTGTCTGTTTGCACCGCCTGTATACTGCTGTTCAGAGTACAGAGCCTGTATAGTGCTGTTTCCTTTTTTAATTTGGGTGCGGGGTTCCCCTTAATATCCATACAAGACCCAAAGGGCCTGGTAATGGACTGGGGGGTACCCATGCCGTTTGTCTCACTGATTTTCATCCATATTGTAATATTTCATTACATTAAAGCCGCAAGCAGTTTTAAATGACTTTTTTCCTTTAAAAATGACATTTTGTGCAGGGACTGTTCTAAGCACGGGAAACACACGCCACTTTACAGGTATACTATAGACACCCCTCAGGTACGATATTTAAAGGAATATTTTGCTTTTCTTTTTTACTTTAAGCATCATTAAAATCACTGCTCCCGAAAAAAACGGCCGTTTTTAAAAGTTTTTTTTGCATTGATACATGTCCCTTGGCGCAGGACCCGGGTCCCCAAACCCTTTTTAGGACAATACCATGCAAATTAGCCTTTAAAATGAGCATTTTTTATTTCAAACGTTCGAATCCCACAGAAGTCAATGGGGTTCTAACGTTCATGCACATTTTCGGTCCGTTCACAGGTTCTTTCGGTCCGTTCACAGGCTCTGGTGCGAACCGAACCGGGGGTGTTTGGCTCATCCCTAGTTGTAAGTATTTTGAATTGTATATATTGGGCGAGCCAACGCCAGTGGAGGTATTGGCAGAGAGGGGTGGAGGACATTGAACAGAAGCCAGTGGAGGGATGAGCAGAGAGGGGTTGAGGACATTGAACAGAACCCAGTGGAGGGATGGGCAGAGAGGGGTTGAGGACATTGAACAGAAGCCAGTGGAGGGATTGGCAGAGAGGGGTGTAGGACATTGAACAGAAGCCAGTGGAGGGATGGGCAGAGAGGGGTTGAGGACATTGAACAGAAGCCAGTTCAGGGATGAGCAGAGAGGGGTTGAGGACATTGAACAGAAGCCATTGGAGGGATGGGCAGAGAGGGGTTGAGGACATTGGACAGAAGCCATTGGAGGGATGGGAAGAGAGGGTTGAGGACATTGAACAGAAGCCATTGGAGGGATGGGAAGAGAGGGGTGGATGACATTGAACAGAAGCCAGTGGAGGGATGGGCAGAGAGGGGTTGAGGACATTCAACAGAAGCCAGTGGAGGGATGGGCAGAGAGAGGTTGAGGACATTGAACATAAGCCAGTGGAGGGATGGGCAGAGAGGGGTGGAGGACATTGAACAGAAGCCATTGGAGGGATGGGCAGAGAGGGGTTGAGAACATTGGACAGAAGCCAGTGGAGGGATTGGCAGAGAGAGGTTGAGGATATTGGACAGAAACCATTGGAGGGATGGGCAGAGAGGGGTTGAGGACATTCAACAGAAGCCAGTGGAGGGATGGACAGAGAGGGGTGGAGGACATTGGACAGAAGCCATTGAAGGGATGGGCAGAGAGGGGTTGAGGACATTGAACAGAAGCCATTGGAGGGATGGGCAGAGAGGGGTTGAGGACATTGGACAGAAGCCATTGGAGGGATGGGAAGAGATGGTTGAGGACATTGAACAGAAGCCATTGGAGGGATGGGAAGAGAGGGGTGGATGACATTGAACAGAAGCCAGTGGAGGGATGGGCAGAGAGGGGTTGAGGACATTCAACAGAAGCCAGTGGAGGGATGGGCAGAGAGGGGTTGAGAACATTGGACAGAAGCCAGTGGAGGGATTGGCAGAGAGAGGTTGAGGTTATTGGACAGAAGCCATTGGAGGGATGGGAAGAGAGGGGTGGATGACATTGAACATAAGCCAGTGGAGGGATGGGCAGAGAGGGGTGGAGGACATTGAACAGAAGCCATTGGAGGGATGGGCAGAGAGGGGTTGAGAACATTGGACAGAAGCCAGTGGAGGGATTGGCAGAGAGAGGTTGAGGATATTGGACAGAAGCCATTGGAGGGATGGGCAGAGAGGGGTTGAGGACATTGAACAGAAGCCAGTGGAGGGATGGACAGAGAGGGGTGGAGGACATTGGACAGAAGCCATTGAAGGGATGGGCAGAGAGGGGTTGAGGACATTGAACAGAAGCCAGTGGAGGGATGGGCAGAAAGGGGTGGAGGACATTGAACAGAAGCCAGTGGAGAGATGGGCAGAGAGGGGTGGAGGACATTGAACAGAAGCCTGTGGAGGGATGGGCAGAGAGGGGTGGAGGACATTGAACAGAAGCTAGTGAAGGGATGGGCAAATAGGAGTGGAGGACAATGACCAGAAGCCAGTGAAGTAATTGGTAGAAGGGGGGTTGCGGGCAAGGAATGGTTGATACTGTAAGTTGGATAGCAGCAGCTTTTATGAAAGACAGAAGGGGGAAATTTTTGGTAGAGGTAGGCCCATGACAAGAAGCTCTGCATGTTCTCATGAGACATATTTTTTAAGTCCACCAAAAACAGTGAAAACATAAATAGACATCCGGCTAGTTTTTTATTTTTCCCCACCTATTTATGACTTATTTGTACTTTTAAGCAAGTTCTAAGGATATGTTATAAGGGCATCCTAAGCTTCTTGGGGGCTCTATTGGATACATTTTTCATAATCACCTGATTTCAGTGCTGCTGTTTCCTTGACAGGGGACGTTATAGTGGCATCCCATGTTATATGTGTCAGAGATCTCCTGATTCTTTTTTTTACTATAATAATCATCTCATTGAAACATAACATTTGTTCTACAACACATACATATCTTCACTATTAAAGTGGTTGTAAAGGCAGAAGGTGCATTCTATGCATTAAGATAAAAAGCTTTCTGTGTGCAGCAGCTCCCCTCAGCCCCCCAATACTTACCTGAGCCCCATCTCAATCCAGCGATGTTGAACGAGAGACTCGGCTGTCCTTCCCTCCTCATTGGCTGAGACAGCAGCGAATCGCCATTGGCTCCCGCTGCTATCAATAAAAGTCAGTGAGCCAATGAGGAGAGAGAGGGGGCAGGCCGCGGCTCCTTGTCTGAATGGACACACGCAGTTGTGGCTTGGCGCAGTCCATGGCAAGCTGCTTGCTGTGCAGGCACTCAACAGGAGGGAGGGGCCAGGAGCACCAAAGAGGGACCGAAGAAGGGCTGGGCTGCTCTGTGCAAAACCACTGCACAGAGCAGGTAAGTATAACTTATTTGTTATTTTGAAACAAAAATTAGACTTTAGTATCACTTTAAGTCTTTGAACTTAACAACAGGTAAATAGACTGGACATTTTCTGAGTGCAACATAATGCAGGTTTGGCTTTGCATATGTTCTATGAACTCTTTGACTGGAGTCTAGGTTCCTAGTTTGCATGCAGGTAAGATATCCTAAAGTAGTCAAATTATTTTGTACTGAATTATGCCCTCGTTCCTTTAGAAGGTGGATATTAAATGTGATGTTTGCTGGATATACAAATATCTTCTGAAGTAAGGACAAGCGGTGAATCTCCTACTCAGGGGGACCTTCTGTGCAGGACAGACATCTACTACACCCTGAGATCTCCTGTCTTCTGCAAAGGGCATCTGGCTTTTTGAAACACAATTCTGTTATCTAAGCTTTCAGAATGATCACCCCAAATACAGAAGTCTGTCTTGTTATATTAGGACTTGAGTCAATGGCTGGACTATGCTCTAGTGCCTTCATAATATTTTACCTTCTTCTTACCAGTTTCAAGGAGAGAAAAGTCACACCCTGCAACTGTATCCTGTTATCTCTGAGCATTTCCAATGCAAACTTCATTTTTTTTTTACATGTCTTTTCTCTATTATTCTTTGTTTGGCCGTGGTTGTTCAATGCACCCAAAGTTTTTTATGCTGTGTACTTTTTGACCTTATGCAGTGCTTGTTCCAGTGCCTGGAATATGTCCGTTCTCTGCTTCTTCTATTTTATAAAAATACGACACTTTCCGCCCGGATTCTTTGCATGGATGAAGAGAAAAATTGATACGATGGTCCCTTGGCTGATACTAACTGTGTTCTTTGTGTCAATGTTTGTCAGTTACTTATCAGTACTCATTTATGATTTAGGGTTACCTAAGAACTCCACCAACCTCACAGGTAGTGTAACCTTCAAACATTACGAACTACAGATGAATTCAATGAAACCTTTTCTAATAATAAATTCTGTGGTATACATGATTTCACTGGCATCAACATTTTCCAGTGCATGGTTCCTAAAGCAGCAGAGGAGTGTGGGGAAATCCGGTAGCGCCAAAGTGAAAAATTATGAGAATGCAGTCCACATTATGATTTGCCTTGTTTCATTTCATGCCCTAACTTGCATAGTTTTTGTTTTGAATGTACTTCAAATATTTGCTACTAAGAGCTGGGGGTACTGGTTGTGTGCGATGGTGACATTCTCTATTGCTGCAGTTCAGTCAGGTCTGATAATCAGTGGAAACCCCAAACTTAGAGAAGCTTGGAAATGCTTTTTTGGTTTTAGAAACATTCTAAATCATCAAGATGGCTAAACTACCTTTTTAACTATAATACTGACATTTACAGTAAATGTCTCATTGTCATATGCAAATATTCTACACCTGTAATTAGTAATGATATTATGACATAAAGAAAAAATATGGACATCAACCAAAATATCATGAAAATCTTAAATCAAATAACAAAACTATCAAACAATTTTGCTGATGAATGTAATACAATGTGTCCACATATAGCTATATTTGTTAAATATCCATCTGCTCAGAAACGTTCCTGGAATGACCTCTATTAGCACATCAACAATCACCCAATCTAAGACAGCTTATTGCAAGAATTTCCATAAAGATCCCAATAATAGATGGAACATTTTCCTGCATGTAGAAGAAATAGGAACCTATATGTCCACAGCACCCATAGAGTACCAGTACTGGAATCAGAGCAGGAGTAAAGGGTGCTTTTTACTTCAGTCCCTCAAATATGATATACTAAATGCCTTATAGTACCTAATGTTGGGGAGAAGGGTCAAACCCTTGGCCAATGACCAAACCTTCATATATTCACAATTAATAGCAACAAAACAGAAGTTGATTTAGTGGCCCATTTCTGGAGCAGAGCCAATGCCATAAATGACCTCAAGATAATAGGACTGATGGGGAACTTCCAATCACAGAAAGAAAGGTTGGAATGATGATGTAAATTCATACAAAGCTTCAAACTCAAAACTGTGGTTGACACACGGACAGAATTATTTTTTTTTGTGCCACTGTGATTGCAATTGGATTTATGACAATACAGTGGAACCTCGGATTACGAACATAATCCGCTCCAGGAGAATGCTCGTAATCCAAAGTACTCACATATCAAAGCGAGTTTTCCCATTGAAGTCAATGGAAACAAAAATAATTTGTTCCGCATTGACTTCAATGGGATGCAATACCGCATGCGGACAGACATGGGGGGGCGTCGGAGAGCCTCGGAAACACCCGAAAAGGCCGGAGGACACTTCAGAGGACCTCGGCAAACCTCGGAAAGACTTCCTACCTGAGATTTGCCGAGGTCAGACGTGCTTTCCGTGCATTTCCGAACGTGACGTTCGGTTCTGCTTGGCTCCGGCGCCCCCCGACTCCAGGCCAAAAACGTTACCGCACACCGCTTTGGCCTGAATCGTGTTACGAAATACTAACCGAGTTACGAAATACAGTGCTCGTATTGCGAAACGCTCGTTAACCGTGTTACTCGTAATCCGAGTTTCCACTGTAATTTTTTTCCCCTCAAGCCTTGGAGCATATATGGACATTTCAAAAGGACTCTCATCCTCACTAAAGTCTGACGTGTGCCGAGACTTCTCATCTCCTGGTCAGGAGACTAGTCAGCCCAATAGCATTCTTAAGCATCTGGTAACTGTAGGTGTACCCTATATTTTTTAGATTTACTTCCTCAAATATGGTATACTAAATGCCTTATAGTAAATAATGTTGGGAAGAAGGGTCAAACCCTTGGCCAAGGACCGAACCTTCACAGATTTACAGCAAATAGCAAAAAAACAGAAGTTGATTTAGTGGCCCATTTCTGGAGCAGAGGCGAGCCGATGCCATAAATGACCTCAAGATAATAGGACTGATGGGGAACTTCTAATCACAGAAAAAAAGGTTGGAATTGTGGTGTAAATTCATACAAAGCTTCAAACTCAAAACTGTGGTTGACACAGGGACAGATTTTTTTTGTGCCACTGGATTTATGACAATTACATTTTTTTTTCCTCAAGCCTTTGAGCATATATGTACATTTCAAAAGGACTCTCATCCTCCCTGAATTGTGACGTGTGCCGAGACTTTTCATCTCCTAGTCAATCAGCCCAATAGCATTCTTAAGCATCTGGTAACTGTAGGTGTATCCTATTTTTTTTAGAATAACTTCCTCAAATATGGTATACTAAATGCCTTATAGTACCTAATGTTGGGGAGGAGGGTCAAACCCTTGGCCAAGGACCAACCTTCATAGATTCACAGTAAAGAGCAAAAAAACAGAAGTTGATTTAGTGGCCCATTTCTGGAGCAGAGGTGAGCCGATGCAATAAATGGCCTCAAGATAATAGGACTGATGGGGAACTTCTAATCACAGAAAAAAGGTTGGAATGGTGATGTAAATACATACAAAGCTTCAAACTCAAAACTGTGGTTGACATAGGAACAGAATTATTATTTTTTTGTGCCACTGTGATTGCAATTGGATTTATGACAATATTTTTTTATTTTTTCCTCAAGCCTTTGAGCATATATGGACATTTCAAAAGGACTCTAATCCTCACGGAATTGTGACGTGTGCTGAGACTTCTTATCTCCTGGTCAATCAGCCCAATAGCATTCTTAAGCATCTGGTAACTGTAGGTGTATCCTATTTTTTTTTAGAATAACTTCCTCAAATATGGTGTACTAAATGCCTTATAGTACCTAATGTTGGGGAGAAGGGTCAAACCCTTGGCCAAGAACCGAACCTTCATAGATTCAAAGTAAATAGCAACAACACAGAAGTTGATTTAGTGGGCCATTTCTGGAGCAGAGTCAATGCCATAAATGACCTCAAGATAATAGGACTGATGGGGAACTTCCAATCACAGAAAAAAAGGTTGGAATGATGATGTAAATTCGTACAAACCTTCAAACTCAAAATTGTGGTTGACACAGGGACAGAATTTTTTGCAATTGGATTTATGTCAAGAAACTTTTTTTTTTCCCTCAAGCCTTTGAGCATACATGGACATTGCAAAAGGACTCTGGTAACTGTAGGTATATCCTATTTTTTTTAGAATAACTAATACTATTCAAGTGTGTTGTTGTTGCATTTCATTAATGGTTGTATTTTCATTTTTTCACCAAGTTATGGGGAAAATTCCATTGCAAAGTTCAAATTACAATGGAATTGTTCTCATAACTTGCTGAATGAGGTGAAGCTCTGCCGACTTCAAATCACTCACGTGCAAGTAATAATTCAGTTTTTTGCTTGAGTACTCTTTGCAGGGCTTTTTTTTCAGCAGAAACGTGGGGGAATGCAGTTCCAGCACCTCCAGCGCTAAATATATTCACTAGCAATGGATGTGGGGGGTGTGCTGGAGGGTCTATTGATACTGGCTGCTGGGGGATCTATTGTCACTGGTGGGGATCTGTTTTTGTGAGGGTTTATTGTTGCTGGTGAGAGATCTACTGTTGCCAGGGGGGGTCTTGTGTTGCTGAGAGGGATCTACTTTTGAGAGAGAAGTCTATTGTTGCTGGCTGCTGGAGGGTCTTTTGATGCTGGCTGCTGGGAGATCTGTTGTTGCTGGTGGGGGGATCTAATGTTGCTGGGGCAGATATTTTGTTTCTGGGGGGTGGCATTTTGTTGTGGGTGGTCCTATCTTGCTCTGTGGAGGGTCTATTGTTGTGGGGGGAACTATTGTTACTGGGGTGGGGTCTATTGTTGCTGAGGGGGATCTATAGTTGCTGGGGGGGGGGGGCTATGGTTGCTGTGGTGAGGTCCATTGTAGCTGGGGGAGTCTGCTGTTGTGTGAGGGATCTCTTTTGTTGCTGGGGTGGGGTGTTGTTATTCCTGGCTCAAGGGGATCTATTGTTGCTGTTATATCAGGGTATAAGTGCAGCGCAAACAAAACAGTCCAAAACGTTGATAAAACAACAAGTCCCAGATTGTATTTTCAGTGCAGTAATGAGGGTAAGTCCAGAGAATTAATAGACAACAGGTCCCAGAAAACCTTCACCAGTGATGATATAATCCACAATAGGTGACAGTCCCTCCACCTCAGGTCTTATTATCTACTCTTACCTCGAGGCATGGACTCCTGAACTAACAGGTAGTCATGCAAGCAGATCCCAATAATCAATGGGTTGAAACAGATGACACACTCCTTTCCAGACTCCTCAAAGCTCAATACGGACAACAGACCATAAATGATAAAAAGGAGAAGATCTAAGTGCTCATTGCCATCACCAGCATCCAATGGCGGATGCTTTACTAAGCTCTGGGGAATTTTTTCTCCAAAGAACAACCTACCTTTAAAAGTGAACAACAAGTTTCCCTTTAGTTAAACATACCCCTTTATCTCTAGTTCAGTTACCCCAGTAAAACTTTGTATACTCTGATCTTTATCTCTATAGCCTAACCCTTTTCCATTGCCTTTATTTCTCAAGTGTGTCAAGAAAATGTGTTGTTGTTGTTTTTTTAATAGTTATATCACATTGCTCCTCCCTAAGTGTATGTACGGTATATGAGTTTCTAAACCATTTCCATAATTGTATAAAGTCGGAAAAACTGATCTAAAGCCTCCCAAAAGCTTGTATATCTTAACTTCGCCAATACAAGCGTATCACTTAAACTGCTAAATGTTTGCATTTATTGGTGATTATACAGAGGGGGGAAAAGGAGGGGCAGAGAAAACAATGTACCTGCTTTGCTATTGTACCGATTTTGGTAACCTTTTGGGTTGCCTTTTTTGTTTTCTTTTTCTCAATTTTCTTCAAGTAAAAAAAAAAAAAAAAAAAACAGCAAATATGGTAGGGACAACAATAAAAGAACAGCATATAGAATGGACGGACTGCACCTAAATGAGGAGGGTGCAGATCTGCTGGGAATGAAGATGGCCAAAAAGTTAGAGGGGTTTTTAAACTAGGCGATGGGGGGGAGGGTCCAGAGACAGAGATAGCCAGCGCGGAAGATATTCCAGAGGGTAGTATTGGGGGCATTAGTGGTAGGTTAACCAAAGCACAAAAACACAAGGTGAGTATAGTAGCAAGTCCTAGTTGCAATCTTGAAACACCCAATACAAGGACAATATGCGACCGGTCTAAACTATGTGGCATGTTCACCAATGCCAGGAGCATGGCGGACAAGATGGGTGAACTAGAAATACTGTTGTACGAGGAGGATTTGGATTTTGTGGGAATTTCAGAGACCTGGTCCAACAGCTCTCATGATTGGCTGGCAAACCTTCAAGGGTATACCCTATACCGCAAGGATAGAGAGGGTAAAAAAGGGGGAGGGGTATGCCTATATATCAAGAATAATGTACAAGTGAATGTGAGAGATGACATCACTGAGGGAGCTAGAGAGGAGGTGGAATCCTTATGGGTAGAGCTCCAAAGGGATGAAGCTAAGGGGAAAATAATACTGGGAGTATGCTATAGGCCCCCTAACCTGAGGGAGGAAGTGGAGACGGATCTCCTATCACAAATTGGATTAGCAGCAAGGATGGGAAGTGTTATCATAATGGGGGATTTTAATTATCCAGACATAGACTGGGCGGAGGGAACCGCGCATTCTTTTAAGGCTCGCCAGTTCCTCAATTTTATGGGTCAGATGGTAGACGCACCAACTAGAAATAAAACATTACTGGATCTACTGATTACCAACAATACAGAGCTGATCACAGATGTGGAAATACGGGGCAATTTAGGTAACAGCGGTCACAGGTCAATTCGTTTCAGTATAAATCACACAAATAGGAAACATAAAGGGAATACAAAGACACTGAATTTCAAAAGAGCCAACTTCCCTAAACTACAAACCTTGCTAAAAGGCATAAATTGGGATAAAATCTTAGGAACAAAGAATACGGAGGAGAGATGGGTTTGCTTTAAGAGCATATTAAATAAGGGCATTAGCCAATGTATCCCATTGGGTAATAAATTTAAAAGAGCGAACAAAAATCCTGGATGGCTTAACTCCAATGTAAAAATGCATATAAAAGCAAAGGAGAAGGCCTTCAAAAAATACAAGGTTGAGGGATCATTGTCAGCATTCAGACTTTATAAAGAATGCAATAAGAAATGTAAGGGTGCAATTAGGACGGCTAAGATAGAACATGAAAGACACATAGCGGAGGAGAGCAAAAAAAATCCCAAGAAATTCTTTAAGTATGTAAACAGTAAAAAAGGGAGGACAGACCATATTGGCCCCATAAAGAATGAGGAAGGACATCTGGTTACAAAGGATGGGAAGATGGTGAAGGTATTGAATTTATTCTTCTCCTCGGTCTTCACGAGTGAATCGGGGGGCTTCAGTAACCAAAACTGCAGTGTTTATCCTCATGACACAACACAGGAAGCACCTCCATGGTTAACAGAGGACAGAATTAAAATTAGACTTGAGAAACTTAACATTAATAAATCACCGGGACCCGATGGCTTGCATCCGAGGGTACTTAGGGAACTCAGTCAAGTGATTGCCAGACCGTTGTTCCTAATTTTTACAGATAGTCTACTGACTGGAATGGTACCAGCTGATTGGAGAAAAGCCAATGTAGCACCAATATTTAAAAAGGGCCCAAAATACAACCCTGGGAATTACAGACCAGTTAGCTTAACATCAATAGTATGTAAACTCTTGGAGGGGATGATAATGGACTAGATATAAGATTTTAGTAATGAAAATGGTATCATTAGCAGTAATCAGCATGGATTCATGAAGAATTGTTCTTTCCAAACCAATCTATTAACCTTCTATGAGTTGGTGAGTTGCCATCTAGATAAAGGAAGGCCCGTAGATGTGGTGTATCTCGATTTTGCAAAAGCATTTGACACAGTTCCCCATAAACGTTTACTGTACAAAATAAGGTCCATTGGCATGGACCATAGGGTGAGTACATGGATTGAAAACTGGCTACAAGGGCGAGTTCAGAGGGTGGTGATAAATGGGGAGTACTTGGGATGGTCAGGGGTGGGTAGTGGGGTTCCCCAGGGTTCTGTGCTGGGACCAATCCTATTTAATTTGTTCATAAACAACCTGGAGGATGGGGTAAACAGTTCAATCTCTGTATTTGGGGATGATACTAAGCTAAGCAGGGCAATAACTTCTCCGCAGGATGTGGAAACCTTGCAAAAACATCTGAACAAATTAATGGGGTGGGCGACTACATGGCAAATTAGGTTCAATGTAGAAAAATGTAAAATAATGCATTTGGGTGGCAAAAATATGAATGCAATTTATACACTGGGGGGAGAACCTCTGGGGGGATCTAGGATAGAAAAGGACCTGGGGTTCCTAGTAGATGATAGGCTCAGCAATGGCATGCAATGCCACGCTGCTGCTAACAAAGCAAACAGAATAGTGGAATGCATTAAAAAGGGGGATCAACTCCAGAGATAAAACAATAATTCTCCCGCTCTACAAGACTCTGGTCCGGCCTCACCTGGAGTATGCTGTCCAGTTCTGGGCACCAGTCCTCAGGAAGGATGTACTAGAAATGGAGCGAGTACAAAGAAGGGCATCAAAGCGGAAGGGAGTTTAACAAGACTTGTGGCCACTCATTAAAATTAGAAGAAAAGAGGTTTAACCTTAAACTACGTAGAGGGTTCTTTACTGTAAGAGCGGCAAGGATGTGGAATTCCCTTCCACAGGCGGTGGTCTCAGCGGGGAGCAACGATAGTTTCAAGAAACTATTAGATAAGCACCTGAATGACCACAACATACAGGGATATACAATGTAATACTGACATATAATCACACACATAGGTTGGACTTGATGGACTTGTGCCTTTTTTCAACCTCACCTACTATGTAACGGCCTGTTGTCAGATTTTCGTATCATGTGTACACAAATCCATCACACAAAAGTCCAAAGTACAAACACGCATGCTCAGAATCAATGCTCACCAAACACGATTAGCAGAAGGTGCCCAAAGGGTGGCGCACACGCCCTTCGGACAAAAGTCTGACGCTTTATCTGCCGAAAATCCGATCGTGTGTACGAGGCTTAATGCCCTGTACACACGACCATTTTTTTCCGTCGCTCTTAACCACAAAAGTTTCTCCAACGGAACTCTGATGGAATTCCATTCAAGTGGTCTTGCCTACACATGGTCACACCAAAGTCCGACCGTCCAGAACGCGGTGATGTACAACACGTACAATGGGACTAGAAAAAGGAAGTTCAATAGCCTGTAGCCAATAGCTTCCGTCTCATACTTGCTTCAGAGCAAGCGTAGTTTTTGGTTCGTCGGAACAGCATACAGATGAGCGGTTTTCCCGATAGGAATTGGTTCCGTCGTAAATATTTAGAACATCTTCCATTTCTAGGTCCATCAGAATTTTCAAAAAAAGAGTCAGATGAGGCCTACACATGATCGGAATAGAGGATGAAAAGATTCTGTCTAAATTTTTCTGTCGGACATTCCGCTCGTGTGTATAAGAGTCATAATTTAAGAATATGTAGTGCCAAAGTGTGGGTGTGTGTAATCTACGACTGTGTACACCTTTGTGTGCCTAATTTTCTGTAAATCCCTTCCTTGCTCTTGCTGCTGTACATCTGTTCTCTCCCTGCTTTCCTTACAGCCCCATACTCAGCTCACCACTCTCTCTGAGGTCTTCCCCTGCTGGTGGCACTATGTTTGTGACATGTTTGCATGGCCACTGATATCTACATCTGTGGTAGCTCTCTCCCCCCCTCACTGACCTGTGTCCAAACTGTTTTCACTTATCTCACAGCTCATAAAGTGCTATTTAATGACCTTGTACATTAACTTAGCTTTGGGGATTGGCTAATTGCAATGTGCAGATTCTCCAACCAACTGTAGTAGAAGTTCAGTTTTTCTTTTGGTGGTATTTGATCACCTCTGCAGTTTTTATTTTTTGCGCTATAAACAAAAAAAGACCAACTATTTAAAAAGTGAAAAAAACTTTTTTTTACTTTCTGCTATAATACATATCCAAAAAATAAATATATAAAAAACCAAATTTATTCATGAGTTTAGGCCGATTATTATTCTTATACATATTTTTGGTAAAAAAAAAACGCAATAGGCAATTGGTTTGCGCAAAAGTTATCGAGTCTACCAACTACGGGATAGATTTAGGGACTTTTATTCAGTTTTATTGTTTTTGCTGGTAATGGCGGGGATCTGCGATTTTCAGCGGGATTGCAATATAGCGGCGGACAAATCTGACCCCAAATGGATGGACCAGTTGCATTATTACATTGATCGGTGCTATCAAAAATGCACTGATCAATGTGTAAATTACACTGGCAGGGAAGGGGTTGACACTAAGGGGGGGGATCAAGTGTTCGCTTCTAGCGGGATCTAATTGTAGGGGGGATGGGCTCACTGGGACATGACATAGATCACTGTTCCCGATCACTGGCAGCAGTAGATCTCTGTCATGTCATTAGGTAGAACGGGGAATCGGCTTGTTTACATAGCAGTTCCCGGTTCTGCCTCTGTACACAGCGATCGTGGGTCACCAGCGGACATCGAATCCTGCAAGACCCGCAGGCTCTCTTCTGCTGACAGCGCGTGCGTCCGCTATCCTCCTTGCATGGACCGACGTACAGGTACGTCGGTTCGCGCAGGAGACCCGACCTGCCGCGTGAGCTGGTTAATTTAAACCTTAAATGATGGGGGGTTTGTATGTGAGAGTCATTATAAAGGAATGTGTGTTGTGCCGGATTATGTACATCGGTGTGTGCCTCATTTTCTATAAAATTCTTGCCTGGCTCTAGCATCTGTGCAGCTGTTACATATAACACAACATATCATTGGTAAGGTTTAATAAAGACAATAGTCCATCCAGTTCAACCTGTGTGGGTGGGTGTTCAGATAGATAATTATTTCCTATATCCCTGTATATTGTGTTCATTAAGATGGCCACTGAGGTAAGGCTGCTATCTCTGGAGAGGGAAGCCATGTAGGGAGGCGGAGGCGGATGCTAGAAGAGAAAGTCAGCTGACCAACTGACACCAATGGAATGAAGGGGAGGAGCTCTCCCCTCTGCAGGGGACCCTATGACACAGGAGTATCCCTGGAGGCACAGGAATAATGAAAGGGAAGGAATCGACTGACTAACTGACAAAAGTAAGTGACAAATTGTCAATGCAACTGATCCCAACTTCTGCCTCTTACTGACCCCCCACCACCACAGATCTCATCCTACAACAGGTGATGGGAGGAATAAGGATAAGATCAGTGGTGGCGGTGAGGGGATGGTATAATTAAGAGGCAGAGGTGGTGGTGGGGGAGGATGGCACCACCACTGCCACTGATCCCCACCCCCCTCACCACCACCACCACCACAGCTACCACTGATCTCACCCCCCTCACCACTAGGGATGGACCGAACACCCTCCTGTTCGGTTTGCATCCAGAACATGCGAACAGGCAAAAAATTTGTTCGAACACCGTTAAAGTCTATGGGACACGAACATGAAAAATCAAAAATGCTCATTTTAAAAGCTTATATGCATGGTATTGTCATAAAAAGTGTTTGGGGACCCGGGTCCTGCCCCAGGGGACATGGATCAATGCAAAAAAAGTTTTAAAAACTGATGTTTTTTCGGGAGCAGTGATTTTAATAATGCTTAAAGTGAAACAATAAAAGTTAAATATTCCTTTAAATGTCATACCTGGGAGGTGCCTATAGTATGCCTGTAAAGTGGCGCATGTTTCCCGTGTTTAGAACAGTCCAAGAGCAAAATGACATTTCTAAAGGAAAAAAGTCATTTAACCACTTCAATACCAGGCACTTAGACACCTTCCTGCCCAAGCCAAATTTCACCTTTCAGCGCTGTCGCAATTTGAATGACAATTGTGTGGTCATGCTACACTGTACCCAAACAAATTTTTTATCATTTTGTTCACACAAATAGAGATTTCTTTTGGTTCTATTTGATCACCTCTTGGATTTTTATTTTTTGCGCAACAAATAAAAAAAGACCAAAAATTTTGAAAAAAAAACAAGTTTTTCTGTTTCTGTTTAAAACGTTTGTAAATAAGTAAGTTTTCTCCTTCAATGATGGGCACTGATATGGCTGCACTGACGGACACTGATAAGGCGGCACTGGTGGACACCGATGAGGTGGCACCAATGAGCTGGCACTGATGAGGTGGCCCTGACGGGCACTGATAGGCGGCACTGATGGGCACTGATAGGTGGCACTGATGGGCACTGATAGGTGGCACTGGTATGCGGCACTGATGGGCACTCATAGGCGGCACTGATGGGCACTTGTAGGCAGCACTGATGGGCACTTGTAGGCAGTACTGATGGGCACTTACGGGTGGCACTGATAGGTGGCACGGATGGGCACTGATGGGCATGGATGGGCACTGACAGGTGGCACTGGTGGGTGGAACTGATTTTACTGATGGGTGGCACTGATGATACTGATGGGTGGCATCGCTGGGCATCACTGATGTGTTTGTACATACTTTTGCCAATCAGTGCCCATTTGTGGGCACAGATTGGGCATTCATTTATACATGTAGATTGCCATGGGGTACATACCTGGCCATCCACATGTTGCCCCCTTCCCTGGTGGTCCTAGTGGTGTCCCTGGTGGTCCAGTGTGCTAATCTTAGGGGGGTCTGTGCTGATACACAATCAGCACAGACCCCCCTGTCAGGAGAGCCGCCGATCGGCTCTCCTCTACTCGCGCCTGTCAGACGCGAGTGAGGAAAAGCCGATCAACGGCTCTTCCTATTTGCATCATGATCAGCTGTGATTGGACATGGCTGATCATGTGGTAAAGAGCCTCAGCCGGAGGCTCTTAACCGAGATTAGTGCAGCTCCACCGATCGCCGCTATGAGTGCCCCCACGGGCGCGCGGCGGCTGTTATCCTGAAGGACGTCATGTGACGCCCAGTCAGCATAACTGAATCACTGCCCAGCCGTCATTTTGCTTTAGGCCGGGTGGGAAGTGATTAAAAGTACTAGTGCTTGTGCCGGCTATTAATGAATTGTCGTTCCCGATGATACACATAAAAGTCATTGAAAGTCATTGAAAAAAAAATGCGTGGGGGTCCCCCAAAATTCCATTACCTGGCCCTTCAGGACTGGTATGGATTTTAAGAGGAACCCTGCGCAAAAAAAATGTTAAAAAAAATGGCGTGGGATCCCCCTAAAAATCCATAGCAGACCCTTATCCGAGCACGCAACCTGGCAGGCCGCAGGAAAAAAGGAGGGACGAGAGAGCACCCCCCCTGAACCATACCAGGCCACATGCCCTCAACATGGGGAGGATGTCCCCATGTTGATGGGGACAAGGGCCTCATCCCCACAACCCTTTCCCGGTGGTTGTAGGGGTCTGCGGGCAGGGGCCAATTCACATAGGGGGGCCAGGATATGGGTGTCCCCTTTTTTAAAGGGGGCTTCCAGATTCCGATAAGCCCTCCGCCCGCAGGCCCCCACAACCACCGGGCAAGGGTTGTGGGGATGAGGCGCTTGTCCCCATCAACATGGGGACATCCTCCCCATGTTGAGGGCCTGTGGCCTGCCAGGTTGCGTGCTTGGATAAGGGTCTGGTGTGGATTTTTGGGGGAATCCCACGCCATTTTTTTAAATTTTGGCGCGGCGTTCCTTTCAAAATCCATACCTTTCAGGTCTGGTATGGATTTTTGAGGGGAACTTAACGCCATTTTTCTTTAAATTTTGGAGTGAAGTTCCCCTTAATATCCATACCAGACCTGAAGGGCCTGGTAATGGAATTTTAAGGGGACCCCCATGCATTTTTTTTTCAATGACTTTCAGTGACTTTTATGTGTATTGTCGGGACCGACAATTCATTAATAGCTGGCACTAGCGCTAATACTTTTAAATGACTTTTTTTTCCTTTAGAAATGTCTTTTTGCTCTCGGACTGTTATAAATACGGGAAACATGCGCTACTTTACAGGCATACTATAGACACCCCCAGGTACGAAATTTAAAGGAATATTCCACTTTTATTGTTTCACTTTAAGCATTATTAAAATCACTGCTCCTGAAAACAGCAGTTTTTAAAACTTTTTTTTGCATTGATACAGGATGGCAGGACCCGGGTCCCCAAACACTTTTTATGACAATAACTTTCATATTAATCTTTAAAAATAGCACTTTAGATTTCTCCCATAGACTTTTAAAGGGTGCTCCGCGGCTTTTCGAATTAGCTGCGAACATCCCAAATTGTTCGCTGTTCGGCGAATGGGAGAACAACCCATCCCTACTCGTCACCACCACCGCCACTGCCACTGATCCCATCAACCCACCACCACCACTGCCACTGATTTCCTCCCCCCTCACCACCACTGCTGTTGCCACTGATCCCACCCCCTCACCACCACCACCGGCACTGCCACTGATCCCACCCCCCACCACCACCACTGCCACTGAACCCACCCCCCTCACAACCACCACTGCCGCCGCCACTGATCCCACCCCCTCACCACCATCACTGATCCCACCCCCTCACCACCACCACTAATCCCACCCCCCTCATCACCACTGCCGCCACCGCCACTGATCCCATCCCCCACCACCACCACTGCCACTGATCCCACCCCTCTTCCCCACCAACACCGCCACCACCACTGATCCAACCCCCTTACTACCACCACTGATCCCACCCCCACTCATCACCACCACCACCACTGCCACTGATCCCACCCCCCCACCACCACCACTGCCACTGATCCCACTCCCCTCACCACCACCACCACTGCTGACACTGATCCCAACCCCTCACCACAAATACCGCCGCCACCGCTAATTCCACCCTCCTCGCCACCACTGATCCCAGATCAGTGGTGACTACAATGGCAAGTCCTGGTTAGCCTTTGTGTAAGGGAGCTCACTCCTGTTATTTTTTTGAATATTTCCGTCATTCCTCTTTTTCCCCACAAGAGGGCAAAGGTTGCTTTTTCTTTGCCAAGCTAAAAGCTTGTTGATGTCTTATTTTGCTGGTGCTGGTCTTTTATCCACTAGAGCAGGGATATGCAATTAGCGGACCTCCTGCTGTTGCAAAACTACAAGTCCCATCATGCCTCTGCCTCTGGTCATCATGCTTGATGCTGTCAGAGTCTTGCTATGCCTCATGGGACTTGTAGTTCTGCAATAGCTGGAGGTCCGCTAATTGCATATCCCTTCACTAGAGAATGCTGGCTACTGTTTTTCTCTGAAGGTCCCTCTGCTAGGCAGGAAAGACTTATTGGTTCCTGTGATGTACTTCCCCGCCACCATCTTTCTTTCTTCTTTTAATTACTGAAACACTATGAAAAATTATGAGGCAAGTTGAAAATGAATGGGAGTGCATGCAGGAGCACACACGGCGACTTGGAGTGTACAGATGTGCTGGAGATGGGCACCAGAAGTGTAGGTATAAGCCTCAAAAGCTGATGGCATCTATTTGGTATTTATGGATGGCTGAGCAGCAGCAGCAGTTGTTCCTGCTAAGCTGGGCTGGGCATCAACACAGAGACACAGGGCAGAGTGCTTTTCAGCTTTTCTTGGGTTATGGGAGTCACCTAGGAGGGGGAAGGGACACTGATAGCTGGACTGTGCTTACAATCTAGAAGATAGGGCAAGTGATGGAAAAGGCAATACCTGTGAAGAATGAGCTGATATTTGGAGATGAGATTGGTGATGTAGCAAAGGAAAGAGTTGTGGATGGCTTTGCATGTGAGCCAGTGGAGGGATGGGCAGAGCGGGGTGGGGGACATTGAAGAGAAGCTAGTGGAGCGATGGGCAGAGAGGGGTGGAGGACATTGAAGAGGAGCCAGTGGAGGATTTGGCAGAGAGGGGTGGAGGATATTGAAGAGAAGCCAGTGGAGGGATGGGCAGAGAGGGGTGGAGGATATTGAAGAGAAGCCAGTGGAGGGATGGACAGAGCAGGGTGGAGGACATTGAAGAGAAGCCAGTGGAGGCATGGGCAGAGAGGGGTGGAGGACATTGAAGAGAAGCCAGTGGAGGGATGGGCAGAGCGGGGTGGAGGACATTGAAGAGAAGCCAGTGGAGGGATGGGCAGAGAGGGGTGCAGGACATTGAAGAGAAGCAATCAGTTTTTATTTTTTGCGCTATAAACAAAAAAGAGTGCTAAATTTTGAAAAAAAGCAATATTTTTTACTTTTTGTCATAATAAATATCCCCATAAAAATGCATTCTTCTACATATTTTTGGTCAAAAATAGCAATAAGCATATATTGATTGGTTTGCGCAAAAATTATAGTGTCTACAAAATAGGGGATAGATTTATGACATTTTTATTATTATTTTTTTTATTAGTAGTGGTGGTGATCTGTGATTTATCTCGTGACTGTGACATTGCTTTTGACGCTATTTTGGGACCAGTGACATTTATACAGCGATCAGTGCTATAAAACTGCACTGATTACTGTGTAAATGACACTGGCAGGGGAAGGGGTTAAACACGAGGGGGCTATCAAGGGGTTAACTGTTAACTGGCTCACTAGAACACGACAGAGATCACTGCTCCCGATGACAGGGAGGATTAGATCCCTGTCATGTTGCTAAGCAGAACAGGAAAATGCCTTGTTTACATCTCCCTGTTCTGCCTCTCCGTGTCACGATCGTGGGCCACTGACGGACATAGAGTCTGTGGGACCTGCGGGCATGCTCAAGTGGCACGCGGCGGCCATGCACGCGCCCACTAGCCCACGATTTAAAGGGGACGTACAGGTACGCCCATTTGCGCAGCCGTGCCATTGTGCCGACGTATATCATCGCGCACTAGTTGGCAAGCGGATAGGTAAAAAACTCTTCAGTGAAATAGGGTTTAAAAAGACACGCGGCCATTCACTAAAATTAGAGGAAAAGCAGTTTAACCTTAATCTAAGTAGAGGGATCTTTACTGTCAGAGCGGTAAAGATGTGGAATTCTCTTCCACAAGCAGTGGTATCAGCAGGGAGCATTGATAATTTCAAAAAAACTATTAGATGGGTACCTTAACGACCACAATATACAGGGTTATACAATGTATTATTAACATAGAAGCACCCACACAGGTTGAACTGATAGACTTGTGTCTTTTTTCAGCTTCACCAACTATGTTACAGTGTTGCTGTTTCCTTGACAGGGGATGTTACAGTGATATCCCATGGTATATGTGTCAGAGATCTCCTGATTCTGTCTATTTTTTTACTATAATAATCATCTCATCCAAAAATATTATTTACTCCACAACACATACATATGTTCACTCTTAGGTCTTTGAACTTAACAACAGGCAAATAGACTGGGCATTTTCCCAATGCAACATAATGCAGGTTTGGCTTTGCATATGTTCTATGAACTCATTGACTGGAGTCTAGGTTCCCGGTTTGCATGCAGGTAAGATATCCTGAGTAGACAAATCGTTTTGTACTTAATTATGCCCTCATTTTTTTTAGAAGATGGATATTAAATGTGATGTTTGCTGGATATACTAATTTCTTCTGAAGTAAGGACAAGTGCTGAATCTACCACACAGGAGGACCTTCTGTATTGGACAGACATCTTCTACACCCTGAGACCTCCTGTCTTCTGCAAAGGACATCTGGTGTTTTCAAACACATTTCTGATATCTAAGCTTTCAGAATTATCACTCCGAATACAGAAGCCTGTCTGGTTGTATTAGGACTTGAGGCAATGGCTGGACTATGCTCTAGTGCCTTCATCATATTTTATCTTATCCTTACAAGTTTTAAGGAGAGAAAAATCACATCCTGCAACTGTATCCTGACATCTCTGAGTATTTCCAATGCCAGCTTCACTGTTTTTATATCTGTCTTTTCTCTGGGTATCTTTGCTTGGCCGTGGTTGTTCAATGTACCCATTTTTTTTAATGTTGTGTACGCTTTGACATTATGCAGTGCTTGCTCCAGTGCCTGGATTACGTCCATTCTCTGCTTCTTCTATTTTATCAAAATCCGACACTTTCCGCCCGGATTCCTTACATGGATGAAGAGAAGAATTGATACGATGGTCCCTTGGCTGATACTAACTGTGCTCTTTGTGTCAATGTTTGTCAGTTACTTATCAGTACTCATTTACGATTTAGGGTTACCTAAGAACTCCACCAACCCCGTAGGTAGTAACCACCAACTAAAGTTGAATTCAATGAAACCCTTTCTAGTAATAAATTCTTTGGCATACATAATTTCACTGGCATCAACTTTTGCCAGTGCATGGTTCCTAAAGCAGCAGAGGGGTGTGGGGAAATATGGTAGCACCAAAGTTAAAGATTATCAGAGTGCAGTCCTTGTTATGATTTGCCTTGTATTTTTTTATGCCTTCATTGAAATCGTTTTTGCTTTGACTGCCTTTCAAATATTTGCTTTTAAAAGCTGGGGGCATTGGATGTGTGTGATGGCTGTTAACTCTTTTGCTGCAGTTCAGTCAGCTCTGATAATCAGTGGAAACCCCAAACTTAGAGAAGCTTGGAAATGCTTTTTTGGTTTTGGATACCTTCTAAATCATCAAGATGGCTGAACTACCTTTTAAGGCTCCATACATGCTGGACATTAAAATAACTTTATAAAAATGGCAGTAGCTTTGTAGTGAGTCTTTCAAAGTTTTTTCATGTTTTTGCAATAGAGTCTATTAGGGTTTTTTAATGTTAGCTAAAAAAAAAAATTAAAAAAACGCTGGAGAGCCACGTTTTTGAGCGTTTATCAATGTTTATCAGTGTTTATGAGCATTTGGTGGTTTTTGTGGTCAGAAAACGACTCCTAAACGCCATTTTATGGCGTTCAGAAAACAGCCCATAAACTCCACTGCTGATAAACATCCAAAAACGTCCATGTGTGCATGGACACATAGGATAACATAGAAGGGAGTTTATGGGCTGTTAAAAAAAAAAAAAAACGTCCAAACTCCCAAAAACGGTCGTTTATGAGCTTCAGTGTGCATGGAGCCTTAACTGTAATATTTTTATGGCTCAAAAGATCTACATTTGCAATAAGTAATGATGTTATGACATGAAAAACAAAAATGTATAGCAGCCAAAATATCCTGAAAATCTTAAATCAAATAACACAACTATTAAAAATTTTTGCTGATTAATGTAATACAATCAGTCCACATATAACCATATTTTTAAAATATCCTTCTGCTCAGATGAAAGACTTCAAGAAATGTTCCTGAAATTACCTTTACTAGCACACCAACAATCAATCACCCAATCTAAGACAGTTTATTGTAAGAATTTCCATAAAGATCCCAATACTAAATGGAACATTTCCCTGCATGCAGAACAAATATGAACCCTCATGTCCGCAGCACCCATAGAGTACCAGTACTGGGATTAGAGCAGGAGGAAAGGATACAGGGGACGTTTTGCTTCAGTTCTTAAAATGGGCCATACTAAATTCCTTACAGTACCCTGTGTTGGAGAGATGGGTTAAACCCTTGGCCAAGTACTGAATCTTCATATATTCACAATACTGTAAATAGCAACTAAACAGAAGTTCTCGTAGTGGTCCATTTCTGGAGAAAAGGCAGCGGCATAAATGATCTCAGGATTATGGGACACATAGGGAACTTCTAACCACAGAAAGAAAGATTGGAATGATGATGTAAATGCATTTAAAGCTTCAAAACTCAAAACTGTGGTTGACATAGGGACATGATTTTTGTGTGCCGCTGTGATTGCAATTGGATTACTGACAATAAAGCAGTTTTTTTTCCCCTCAAGACTTTGGGCATATATGGACATTTCAAAAAGGACTCTCATCCTCACTAAAGTGAGCCTAGACTTCTCATCTCCTAGCCATTTTATCTAATAGCATTCTTAAATTGTAAGTTAACTTTTAAAGAAAAATCTGTAAAATGAAGTTACACTGGACCCCCTCTTTGCCCCCCCCCCCCAGTCCCGCTGACCTTCATGGTGACGATCTCCCATTCTGACCCCTGGTATAGCTGCATTACGGCTCCCTGGTGCTTAAAGATCCCCTCAGCTTTCTCTCTTCTTCTTCCCCACTGAGAGGATGGGCTACGCGGGTTCTGACAGGTGCTGCCCATGTGATGACGCCGACACAGGTGCTGCCCATGTGACAGTGCCAACCAATTAGAATGCTCCTAAACCTCCCTCCTGACGGGGTACGTTTAGGAGATTAAGCTCTGGGGATTTATAAACCCCCGGAACCGTAGGGCGGCTATACCAGGGCTCAGAACGGGAGATCACCACCATGCAGGTCATCGGGACTGGGGGGCGAGGAGGGGGTCCTGTGTAAGTTCGCCTTACAGATTTTTCTGCAAAGGTGAACTTACCCTTTAAGCTCTGGGAACTGTAGATGTATCCTAATTATTTAGAATGACTATTACTATTCAAGTGTGTGAAGAGAACTCAAATTTTATTAATGGTTGCTTCACCTTACAAGGTTATTTGCACTTTGCATGGGAATTTATCCCCTATAACTTGGAGAATGAGGCGAAGCTCTGCTGACCTCCATCATCCATTAATGTGGAAGCAATAATTCTGTTTTGTGCCATGTGCCTGGAACACATGATGGAAATTTCACCCCATTTACTAAGCTCTGGGGAACTTTCTGTTGCAAAGAGCAACTTCCCTTGGAAAGCGAACAATAAATGTGCCTTTAGTAAATCAACCCCCTTATCTCTAGTTCAGTTACCCCACTAAGACTTTTGTATACTCTAATCTCTATCTTGATAGCCTAACCCTTTCCCATTGCTCCTGTTACTCAAGTGTGTCAAGAAAACTTGTTGTTGTTTTTTAGTTTAATAGTTTATTTAGTTTAATAGTTATATAACATTGTTTCTCCTGTATATGTATATATTGAGTGTAAGTTTCTAAACCATTTCCATAATTGTAAAAAGTTTGAAAAATGAATCTAAGGCCTCCCAAAAGCTTGTATCTTTAATATTTTAACTTAGCCAATAAAAGTGTATGATTCAAACGCCTAACTTTTTGCATTTTTTGGTGATTAATTCGGAGGGGGAAATGGGGAGGGGCAAATAAAACAGCAAATAGTAGTAGGGACAGCAATAAAAACCACAGCATATTTTATGTCCCAATAGTTTGTATTGAAAGTTTTAAAGACAAGCAAAACACAAAAGAATCAGATAGAATAGCCAATTCACCAACACACTTAGTAATGGCCAAGACATCATGAGACAATAACAACGCTTTTTATGATATCAAGCTACATGTTAAATATCAATCTCAGAATCCATTACTACAAGCAGTGCAGTAGGGATGAGCTTCGAGTTCGAGTCGAATTCATGTTCGACTCGAACATCGGCTGTTCGCCAGTTCGCCGAACAGCAAACAATTTGGAGTGTTCGCGGCAAATTCGAAAGCCACGGAACACCCTTTAAAAGTCTATGGGAGAAATCAAAAGTGCTAATTTTAAAGGCTTATATGCATGGTATTGTCATAAAATGTGTTTGGGGACCTGGGTCCTGCCCCAGGGGACATGGATCAATGCAAAAAAAAGTTTTAAAAACAGCCGTTTTCTCGGGAGCAGTGATTTTAATAATGCTTAAAGTGAAACAATAAAAGTGTAATATTCCTTTAAATTTCGTACCGGGGGGGTGTCTATAGTATGCCTGTAAAGCGGCAGCAAAATGACATTTCAAAGGAAAAAAAGTCATTTAAAACTACTCGCGGCCATAATGAATTGTCGGTCCGACAATACACATAAAGGTTCATTGATAAAAACGGCACGGGATTTCCCCACATTGATAAAAAAAATGCCTGGGGGTCCCCTTAAATTCCATACCAGGCCCTTCAAGTCTGGTATGGATATTAAACGAAACCCGGTGCCAAAATTTACAAAAAAAATGGCATGGGGTCCCCCAAAATTCCATACCAGGCCCTTCAGGTCTGGTATGGATATTAAGGGAAACCCCGCGCCAAAATTTAAAAAAAAATTGCGTGGGGGTCCCCCTCAAAATCCATACCAGACCCTTTAGGTCTAGTATGGATTTTAAGGGGAACCCCGCACCAAAAACATTTTAAAAACTGGTGTGGGGTGCCCCCAAAAATCCATACCAGGCCCTTATCCGAGCACGCAACCTGGTAGGCCGCAGGAAGAGAGGGGGGGACAAGAGAACGCCCCCCCTCCTGAACCATACCAGGCCACATGCCCTCAACATTGGGAGGGTGCTTTAAGGTAGCCCCCCAAAGCACCTTGTCCCCATGTTGATGGGCAGAAGGGCCTCATCCCCAAAACCTTTGCCCGGTGGTTGTGGGGGTCTGCAGGCGGGGTGCTTATTGGAATCTGGAAGCCCCCTTTAACAAGGGGACCCCCAGATCCCCGCCCCCTTGTGTGAATTGGTAATGGGGTACAAATGTACCCCTACCATTTCACAAAAAAAGTGTCAAAAAGGTTAAAAAACACAAGAGACAGCTTTTGACAAGTCCTTTATAAATTTTTTCTTCTTTCGGCTTCTTCTTCCATCTTCTTTCTTCTGGTGTTCTTTCGGTGTTCTTCCTCCATCTTCTTCTTCATCTTCTTCTTTTCCATCTTTTTCTTCCTCCGCTCTTCTCATCCCGGATCTTCCTCCAGGCTTCTTCTCTGCTCCGTCTGCACGATCCGCCTCAGTGGGAGTCTTCAGCCGTGTGACACTTCGCTTCTTCTGACACTTCTGTCACCGGGTGGCGTGGAGTCCCCCCAAAAATCCATACCAGACCCTTATCCAAGCACCAACCTGTCAGGCTGCAGGAAAAGAAGGGGTGACGAGAGAGCGCCCCCACCTCCTGAACTGTACCAGGCCACATGCAGTCTGACCCCTGTGGGGTTATGCGTGCGGGGGCTTATCGGAATCTGGAAGCCCCTTTTAACAAGGGGACCCCCAGATCCCAGCCTCCCCCTCATGTGAATTGGTAATGGGGTACATTGTACCCCTACCATTTCACAAAAAAAGTGTCAAAATTTGTAAAAAAGAGACAGCTTGGATCAAATCCTTTATTAAAAAATAAAAATGTCCTGCAATGTAAATTCACGCCGCCTGATGGACTAAAAAAGCCGCAACCGTTCTGCCTCCATGGGAGGCTCCCGCCGACTGATGCTTCTTCTCTGTGACAGTTCTTACATAGCTGAGGGCAGGGCCACCCGGTGATGTAAACTGGTGACCGTACCCCCCCTCTGAAACCATGGGGGCTTCCCCGTGGCTTCCCCATGGTGCTGAGGTCCGTCGGGCAGCGTGAATTTACATTGCGGGACATTTTTTATTTTTTAATATAGGACAAGCTGTCTCTTGTCTTTTTTACCATTTTCAACACTTTTTTGTGGTACAATGTACCCATTACCAATTCACATAGGGGAGGGCCGGGATCTGGGGGTCCCCTTGCTTCCAGATTCTGATAAGCCCCCACCCGCATACCCCCACAACCACTGGTCAAGGGTTGTGGGGATGAGACCCTTGAGACCCCAAAGCACCCTCCCCATGTTGAGGGCATGTGGCCTGGTACAGTTCAGGAGGGGGGAGCTTTCTCATCCCCGCCTCTTTTCCTGTGGCCTGCCAGGTTGCGTGCTCGGATAAGGGTCTGGCACGGATTTTGATGGGGGCCCTACACCATTTTTTTAAAATTTGGCGCAGGATTCCCCTTAATTTCCATATCAGACCTGATGGGCCTGGTATGGATTTTAGGGGGACCCCACGCAGTTTTTTTTTTTTAAATTTGGGTTCGGGGTTCCCCTTCATATTCATACCAGACCCAAAGGGCCTGGTAATGGACTGGGGGGAAAACATGCCCTTTTTTTCAATGAGTTGTATCTATACTGCCGAGATCCGACAATTCATTACAGCTGCGATCAGTTTTAAATGACATTTTTTCCTTTAGAAATGTCATTTTGCTGTCAGACTGTTCTAAACACGGGAAACACGCGCCCCTTTACAGGCATACTATAGACACCCCCCAGGCACGATATTTAAAGGAATATTACACTTTTATTATTTCACTTTAAGCATTATTAAAATCACTGCTCCTGAAAAAAACGTCTGCTTTTAAAACTTTTTTTTGCATTGATCCATGTCCCCTGGGGCAGGACCCGGGTCCCCAAACACTTTTTATGACAATAACTTGCATATAAGCATTTAAAATGAGCACTTTTGGTTTTTCATGTTTGTGTCCCATAGACTTTAATGGTGATTGTATGTTCTTCCGAATTTTTTGCCTGTTCGCAAGTTCTGGTGCGAACCGAACCGGGGGGGGGGGGGGGGGGGTGTTCGGCTCATCCTTATATAAATGTTAGTACCCAGTTATATTCTGTACATTTAGGAAAGAATCCAGGCCTGTTTTAACCACTTGCTTACAGGGCACTTAAACCCCCCTCCTATCCAGACCAATTTTCAGCTTTCAGCGCTGATGCACTTTGAATGTCAATTGCATGGTCATACAACACTGTACCCAAATGAAATTTTTATCATTTTTTCACCACAAATAGAGCTTTCTTTTGGTGGTATTTGATCACCTCTGCAGTTTTTACTTTTTGTTAAAAAAATTTAAAAAACAGAATTTTTTTGAAAAATTTTTTTTTTATTTTTTTATAAAAAATTTAAAATGGGTAATTTTTCTCCTTCATTGATGTACGCTGATGAGGCGGCAGTGATGGGCACTGATAGGCGGTAGTGATGGGCACTGATGGGTGGCAGAGATGGACACTGATGGGTGGCAGTGATGGGCAGCACTGCCAGGTGGCACTGATTGGCACTACAGGTGGGCATTGATAGGTGGCACTTGTGGGCATTGATAGGTTGCACTTGTTGGCATTGATAGGTGGCACTGTGGGCACTGTTTGGTGGCACTGTCGGCACTGCTGGGAGGCACTGTGGGCTCTTTTAAATTGGCACTAGTAATCGGCACTGATGAGGCAGATGTGCCTCTTCCATCCCAGCCGGTGATCGGCTTTTTTTTCTACTCACGCTGTCAGCGTGAGTAAAAAAAAAAACGATTACCGATCTTTTTGTTTACATCATGTGATCAGCTTTCATTGGCTGACAGCTGATTACATGGTAGGGGGCCGGGACCGGCCCATTACTCGGATCGGTGATCAGCCGAGTCTCAGTGACTCGGTGATCACATCGCGCCCAGCAGGGCGCGCGCAGGGAGCGTGCACAGGGGAGGCCGTCATATGACGGCCTCCCGGGAATGCAGGTCCGCGCTGTGGCCGTCATTCGGCTATAGCGCGGACATCAGGAGGTTAAAGCAATCTACTGAGCTGGACAGAACACCTCTGGAGGGAGTCTATTCCACATTTTCACAGCTCTTACTGTGAAGAAAGCTTTCCGTATTTAGAGATGAAATCTTTTTCCTCTAGACGTAAAGAGTGCCCCCTTGTCCTCTGTGATGACCTAAAAGTGAATAAACCAAGTTCATAATATGCACCACTTATACATTTATACATGGTGATCATATCCCCCTTATTCTCCTCTTCTCAAGAGGGAATAAATTCAGTTCCTCTAATCTTTCTTCATAGCTGAGCTCCTCCATGCCTCTTATCAGTTTGGATGCTCTTCTTGAGGCCCTAAAATTACAAATACTCCCCAAAATTACCAATGTATTTGTGAAAAGGCATGGTGAGTTTTTTTTTTTCTTTGGTCATCATTTTTTGGAAAATTAGGAAATTAAATAAAATTTTAATTTTTCCATAACATTTTTTACATACTGTTAGCATTGCAGTACAGTGTCATCATATGACTGGTGTGGTGGTGGTGATCAGAGACTGGTGATAGTATGTAAAAAAACTTTTTACATTTTTTAATTTTATTTTTACTCATTTACTTTCTATTTTACAATCTTTTTAACATAATATAACCACAGCAGTACGGTGTCACCATAGTGACACACTGTACTGCTCTGGGGAAAGGATCAGGATTTTTTTTCACTATGATTGCTTATTACAGTGATGATCTGATCACTGGTATAAGCAATCATTTTTTGTGAATGACATTCATTCATTAAATAAGTAAAATGAGACCATAAACGGCGCTGCCCTTTATAATATTAATGGGTATCAGGTAAAAATATCACAAGATCCACACTGAATCCAGATGACTCCGATACGTAAAAACACCACCAATATCAAAACATACTATGGGCAAAATAGCACCAAAAAACACCAGTGCTTAAAAATTGCTAGATAAGATGTGTTCCCCCAGCGGGACATAAGTGTCATCCAAAGTGAAATATATAATACCTGAGTGAAAAATTATATAATGCCTGAGTGAAGAAACATATACGTTGGACAGTGCAAATACAAAAAAGTGTGTAAAAGGAAGCAAATTAAAAAATTATTTAAAAAAAAATATTTTAAAAAGCTTTTTTATCCCAAAATTCAAAAGTATTGGGACAAGATGGTGCCAAAGGGAACCTATTTCATATAAGGGTATATGTGCTTAAATATATCAGTGTGGTGTCTGTGTGTCCCCTTCCATATTTATATGCAGAAAATAATTAAGTAGAGTTGTGTTTGACTCAATATTTTGTATTGGGACAATAATAGGAATAAATAGGTATTATACGGATAAGTGTACTAAATATTATCTGTGTGGTGACTGTGTGTCCCCTTACATGTTTATATGCAAAAGGTATTAAGTATAGTAGTGTTTGACCCCAATATTCAAAAGTATTGGGACACTATGGCGCTTAAGGAACGTGTGATGTGAAATATCCTTTTGTGCAAAACGTGAATTGTCCTTCTGTGTGATAAGCAAAAAATAATAAACCACTCCCAATATTGAATTACAGTTCATAAAAAGGTATTTACAAGTAACTCAAATTTCTTTTGTTTGAAACAAGTAGTATGGTTAAAAAAGTTCATATATACAATCCATGCAGAACAAATATTGTTAACCAGGTGGGGAAAACAGAGTTCAGCTGAAAATGCTGTTTATTTCATCCAAGAGGGTACACCGTAGTGACTTCTGTGCGATTTTTTTCATAAGGTGACTTGAAGTGCTCGCCCCCCTCTGCTACCCCACTCACCAGAAATAATCACCCCTGCAAGGGTACCAAGCGACAAAGTGGGTGCCTCAGGGCGAATGATGTTCACTTCAAAAGTGCTTCCATTCCTCTGCTCCGTGCGATCCTTATGGCTGTTCCGGGTAAAATGTATACTCTGACATGACCGTGCTACTCCAGCAGTGTACCACCTTAAGCTGTTAAACACTCCAGAAATCCAGAGAAAAGAGAAACACAAGGGGCTGCCTTCATGAAGTATGTCAAAGTATTTATTCCACAAAAGCAAATCCAATCCAAAAAATGCAAGCCACAATGTACATAGTAAACAGCGCTGTAAGCAAGAAAGGGACCAGCAGCGAGCTGCGAGCGTGCGTCCCAGCTTGCGTTCCAGCGTCCACTTCCGGGTATGACGTGTGAGCGTGACTCCGCCTGGTGTTTTTACGTATCGGAGTCATCTGGATTCAGTGTGGATCTTGCGATATTTTTACCTGATACCCATTAATATTATAGAGGGCAGCGCCGTTTATGGTCTCATTTTACTTATTTACTGTGCAATTAGACCCTTAGGGGTACTAATTAGAGATTGGCAGCAGCTCTTACTTTGTCCTAAGCGCGGATTTACTCTTTGACATTCATTCATTGTATAATATTGTGGTAGCTGTGACTGGCCACAGCTATCACATGGTGCAGGTCCGCTGTGATTAACCCCTATACCATGTTATCACTGTGACCAATCACAAATCACAATATTATACATAATTGCCAATAAATAACAAGCTATTGTGTACTATTGTCAATATATAAAAATGTAGTCAGCGCCACCGGTTGCTCTATGGATAATGACAAATAGCTGCAATCACTAAAACCAAAATAAGCAAGAAAATGTGACTGTGCTATATATAATAAAAGTGTACTTAAAATATATATGCAAGACTAAATGATTTATATACTCATGATTCAAAATTTATCAAAATATCTCCACAAATTATAGAAAAAAAAAAAACTGTGCAATTTGTCATCAAGAATAAAGCAAATAAATAGATCCCTTATGTGATAATCAATAAATAAATTATTATAAAAAAACTTTATGAAAAATATTATACTAATTGTGTGTTGATTCAATCAATAAAATGTTCAGTGTACTAATCATTGAATAAATAAATACATAAATAAATAAAGAATCCTAAATCCCAAATTAATTCAAATACTCAATGTCCATATGCAATTCATGAAATTAAACAAAACATAAATAAATATATGTGCAAACACAAAATGTTTGATAAAAAAAAGTGTCTCAAATATTCAAAAAAGTGCTGAAAATATGTATGAGATTTCACTCCACCATAAAACGTGTAATATCAACTCTTTTCTTCTCAAAAATAGTCCACACCATGTGTTCTCCACCATAAGACTTTGGTTAATCTTAAAGCAAAATGGGAGACTATGATTGGAAATCTAGCTGGTATGATCAGTCACTCTTCATCAACTCCACACCAAGATAATGCACCTCCCCGCACATCAGAGGGTTAAGCAGTGCCTTCGATCTCTTCATCACCATGCAAGAAAGAGAAGCACCGCATAGCATAAAATCTTTTTTTTTTTTATTTAAGAAAAGCAGAATCGCACTTACATCTTAAAGCATCACACCAGACACTGGGAATGACAGCGCGTATCTTTCGGGGGCACCTCCGGCTCCAGCCACAACAATGGCCATTGAGGGTATTTGTATTATTTAACCACTTGCTTACTGGGCACTTAAACCCCCCTCCTGTCCACACCAATTTTCAGCTTTCAGCGCTGATGCACTTTGAATGACAGCTGCGCGGTCATGCTACACCATACCTAAATGAAATTTTTATAATTTTTTCCCACAAATAGAGCTTTCTTTTGGTGGTATTTGATCAACTCGGCGGTTTTTATTTTTTGTTAAAAAAATTTAAAAAGACCGAATTTTTAATTATTTTTTTATATTTTGTTATAAAATTTTGCAAACAGGTAATCTTTCTCCTTCATTGATGTATGCTGATGAGGCAGCACTGATGGGCACTGATAGGTGGCAGTGATGGGCACTGATGGGTGGCAGTGATGGGCACTGATGGGTGGCAACAATGGGCACTGATCAGCACTGGTTGGTTACACTGATAGGCAGCACTGCTACGTGGCACTGATTGGCACCACTGGTGGGCATGGATAGGTGGCACTCGTGGGCATTAATAGGTGGCACTGGTGGACACTGTGAGCACTGGCAGGTGGCACTTGCAGGGGGTACTGGTGGCACAGATAAGGCAGAATTGCCCCTTCCTTCTTGGGACCAATGTCCCTTGCACATAAGCCGGTGATCGGCTTTTTTTTCTCCTCGTGCTGTTAGCGTGAGGAGAAAAAAAAATGATTACCGAGCTTTTGTTTACATCATGTGATCAGCTGTCATTGGCTGACAGCTGATCACGTGGTAAGGGGCCAGGATCAGCCCCTTACTCAGATCTGTAATCAGCCGAGTTTCAGTGACTCGGTGATCACAGCGCACGCCTCGCATGCCCTGCAAGGGGTGCGTACAAAGGGGAGGCCGTCATATGACGGCCTCCTGGAAATTCAGGGCTGTGCTGTGGCCGTCATTCGGCTATAGCGCAGACGTCAAGAGGTTAAGGATTATTTACTTATTCATTGATTGATGTGCTAAACATTTATTGACTAAATAATTACACAGTTTTTTCTAAAAATATTTCATAATATTTCATGTTCCTCCACCCCAAACTCACTTATCCATGTACCGTATTTATTTTGCTTTGTGTACTGGTGCGCAGTCATGTTGGAATTAGATCAGGAAGGGGCCATCCCTAAACTGTTCCCACAAAGTTGGGAGCATGAAATTGTCCAAAATGTCTTGGTATGCTGACGCCTTAAGAGTTCCCTTCACTGGAACTAAGGGGCCAAGTCCAACCCCTGAAAAACAACCCCACACCATAATCCCTCCTCCACCAAATGATTTGGACCAGGGCACAAAGCAAGGTCCACAAAGACATGGATGAGCGAGTTTGGGGTGGGGGAACTTGACTGAACGTATAATATACTGTATATGGTTTGGTATCAATAGGTTTATGCACATTTTTGAATAAGTGCGTCATTAACCACTTAAGGACCGAGCCTCTTTTTGAGATTTGTTGTTTACAAGTTAAAAACTGTTTTTTTTTCTAGAAAATTACTTAGAACCCCCAAACATTATACATTTTTTTCTAACACCCTAGAGAATAAAATAGCTGTCGCTGCAATACTTTCTGTCACACCGTATTTGCGCAGCGGTCTTACAAGCACACTTTTTTTGAAAAGTGTTATTTTATAAGTGTGTCATTTTTTTGAATTAAAAGATAAGACAAAAGTAAAATTAGCCATTTTTTTATATTGTGAAAGATAATGTTACACAACGCAATTTGATACCAAACATGTCAAGCTTCAAATTTGCAACCACTTGTGGAATGGCGACAAACTTTTACCCTTAAAAATGTCCATAGGCGACATTTAAAACATTCTACAGGTTGCATGGTTTGAGTTACAGAGGAGGTCTAGGGCTAAAATTATTGCTCTCGCTCTACCGATCATGGCGATACCTCACATGTGTGCTTTGAACACTGTTTTCATATGCGGGCGCTACTCACGTATGCGTTCGCCTCTGCATGCGAGCTCGACGGGACGGGGCGCGTTTAAATTTTTTTTTTTCTTATTTATTTTACCTTTTATTTTTTATTTTTACACTGTGTCCATTTTATTCCTATTACAAGGAATGTAAATATCCCTTGTAATAGAGAAAAAGCATGACAGGACCTCTTAAATATGAGATCTGGAGGGTCAAAAAGACCTCACATCTCATGTTTACACTTAAATGCATTAAAAAAAAAATTAAAAAATGGTGCTTTAAGAGCTATGGGCGGAAGTGACGTGTGGGCTTCCCCTCACTCATCTCCATGCACAGCCACAGGAAGGATCTGATCGCCTCCATCACTGCCGACAGCTCCGGTAAGCGGCGGAGGACACCAGATCAAGGCGGGAGGGGGACCCCTCTCCCACCACCGATAAAATTGATCTTGCTGTGAATCCTCCGCAGAGACCACTTTTATCTTGTAATGGACCGCTGGCTGAACACGGGGATACCGGGGTTATGGCAGCTAGCTGCTACCATAACAGCGATATCCATCCTCAAAGTAGGGACGTACATCGGCATGCGGAGATCCGGAAGTGGTTAAAGTGGTTGTAAACCCTCCCTAGTGAACTTTAAACTATAGGTAAGCCTAGAATAAGGCTTACCTATAGGTAGTGGAAATATCTCCTAAACGTGCGCCGTTTAGGAGATATTTCACTTGTAGCGTGCCGATGATGTACTTGGCGCATGCGCTGTTAAGAAACGGACCTCCGTGACGTTTCTTCACCCAGCGTGCGCCGTTACTGACGGCTCCCTCGCGCAAGCGCGGGAGTGACGTCACGCTGCCTGGCCAGTCACAGAGCCGGAGTCCGCGGCCCCCGAAAGGAAGAGGGGCAAAGATGGATGTAGCCTGCACAGGTGACAGCGATGGATTTGTTTGCAGGTAAGTGTCACATAATGGATGCATACTAGCCCATACTAGCCCATGATGCTTTTAATTTGCAGGCTTTGCAGGGAGCAAAAGAGGAAGTAAAACCCATCAGGGTTTACTTCCTCTTTAATACACAAAACAGAGCAATACAGTGTTACTGTACCATAATAAGTAAGTGATCAGGATTTTTTTTTCTTTTTTACACATTATGTTTATTTATAGCAGTGAATAGGGATGGGCGAGCATAAGTTTGGGCCGAACTTTGGTTGTTCGGATGTTCTGTGAGCACTGAACAATATGCGGTGTTCAGGGCAAATTTGAAAGCCGCCGGAACACCGTTAAAGTCTATGGGACACGAACATGAATAATCAAAAGTGCTCATTTTAAAGGCTTATATGCAAGTTATTGTCATAAAAACTGTTTGGGGACCCGGGTCTTGCCCCAGGGGACATGGATCAATGAAAAAAGTTTTTAAAAATGGACATTTTTTCAGGAGCAGTGATTTTTTTAATGCTTACAGTGAAACAATAAAAATGAAATACTCCTTTAAATATCGTGCCTGGGGGGGTGTCTATAGTATGCCTGTAAAGTGGCACATTTTTCCCGTGTTTAGAACAGTATCACAGCAAAATGTAGCCCCCCAAAGCACCTTGTCCCCATGTCGATGGGGACAAGGGCCTCATCCCCACAACCCTTGCCTGGAGGTTGTGGGTGTCTGCAGGCAGGGGGCTTATCGGAATCTGGAAGCCCCCTTAATCAAGGGGACCCCCAGATCCCGGCCTTCCCCCTGTGTGAGATGGTAACGGGGTACAAATGTACCCCTACCATTTCACAAAAAAGTGTCAAAATGCTAAAAACGACAAGACACAACCTGGAACAAGTCCTTTATTAAAAAATAAAAAAAATAAAAATGTCCATTCATCTTCTTCTATCATGCCACAACAGACCGAAAAAAAAAATCCACAACCAACCCGCCTCCATGGGAGGCTCCCGTTGTGTGACACTTCTTTGCTTGTGACAGTTCTTATATAACATCATGGGGACTTCCACATGGCGTCAGAGGGCGGGGCCACCCTGAAGTGTCTGGTATGGATTTTGGGGGGACCCCTGCACCATTTTTTTTTAAATTTGATACAGGGTTCCCCTTAATTTCCATATCAGACCCCTAGAGCCTGGTATGGATTTTAGGGGGACCCCCACGCAATTTATTTTTAAATTTTGGTTCGGGGTTCCCCTTAATATTTATACCAGACCCAAAGGGCCTGGTAATGGACTGGGGGGATCCCATGCTCTTTTTTGCAATGAGTTTTATCTATATTGCCGAGACCCGACAATTAATTACAGCCATGATCAGTTTTAAATGACAAATTTTCCTTTCGAAATGTCATTTTGCTGTGGTATTGTTCTAAACACGGGTAAAATGCGCCACTTTACAGGCATACTATAAACACCCCCCAGGTACGATATTTATCCACTTCAGCCCCAGAAGAATTTACTCCCTTCCTGACAGAGCACTTTTTGCGATTCGGCACTGCATCGCTTTAACCGACAATTGGGCGACGTGGCTCAAAAAACAAAATTGACATCCTTTTTTTCTTTTGGTGGTATTCGATCACCTTTTTTGCACTATAAGCAAAAAAATTGCAACAATTTTGAAAAAACGCATTGTTTTTTACTTTTTGTTATAATAAATATCCCCAAAAAATATTTTAAAAATGTTTTTTCCTCAGTTTAGACCAATACGTATTCTTCTACATATTTTTGGTAAAAAAAGATTGCAAAAAGCGTTTATTGATTGGTTTTAGGGATGAGCCGAACACCCCCCCCTGTTCGGTTCGCACCAGAACATGCGAACAGGAAAAAAGTTCGCTCGAACACGCGAACACCGTTAAAGTCTATGGGACACGAACATGAATAATTAAAAGTGCTAATTTTAAAGGCTTATATGCAAGTTATTGTCATAAAAAGTGTTTGGGGACCCGGGTCCTGCCCCCGGGATCATGGATCAATGCAAAAAAAACTTTTAAAAACGGCCGTTTTTTCAGGAGCAGTGATTTTAATAATGCTTAAAGTCAAACAATAAAAGTGTAATATCCCTTTAAATTTTGTACCTGGGGGGTGTCTATAGTATGCCTGTAAAGGGGCGCATGTTTCCCGTGTTTAGAACAGCCTGACAGCAAAATGACATTTCGAAGGAAAAAAAGCCATTTAAAACTACCCGCGGCTATTGCATTGCCGACAATACACATAGAAGTTCATTGATAAAAACGGCATGGGAATTCCCCACAGGGAAACCCCGAACCAAAATTAAAAAAAAAAAAATGAAGTGGGAGTCCCCCTAAATTCCATACCAGGCCCTTCAGGTCTGGTATGGATATTAAGGGGAACCCCGGCCAAAATTTAAAAAAAAATGACGTGGGGTTCCCCTAAATTCCATACCAGACCCTTCAGGTCTGGTATGGATTTTAAGGGGAACCCCGCGGCAAAAAAAAAAAAAAAAACGGCGTGGGGTTCCCCCAAAAATCCATACCAGACCCTTATCCGAGCACGCAACCTGGCAGGCCGCAGAAAAAGAGGGGGGGACGAGAGTGCGGCACCCCCCTCCTGAACCGTACCAGGCCACATGCCCTCAACATTGGGAGGGTGCTTTGGGGTAGCCCCCCAAAACACCTTGTCCCCATGTTGATGAGGACAAGGGCCTCATCCCCACAACCGTGGCCGGTGGTTGTGGGGGTCTGCGGGCGGGGGGCTTATCGGAATCTGGAAGCCCCCTTTAACAAGGGGACCCCCAGATCCCGGCCCCCCCCTGTGTGAAATGGTAAGGGGGTACTTACCCCTACCATTTCACTAAAAAAGTGTCAAAATAGTTAAAAATGACAAGAGACAGTTTTTGACAATTCCTTTATTTAAATGCTTCTTCTATCTTCCTTCATCTTCTTCTTCTTCTGGCTCTTCTGGTTCTTCCTCCGGCGTTCTCGTCCAGCATCTCCTCCGCGGCGTCTTCTATCTTCTTCTCCTCGGGCCGCTCCGCACCCATGGCATGGGGGGAGGCTCCCGCTCTTCTCTTCATCTTCTTCTTCATCCTCTTCTCTTCTTCATATTCTTCATCTTCTTCATCTTCATCTTCTCTTCTTAATTTTCTTCTCCGGGCCGCTCCGCATCCATGCATGGAGGGAGGCTCCCGCTGTGTGACGGCGTCTCCTCATCTGACGGTTCTTAAATAACATGGGGTGGGGCCACCCGGTGACCCCGCCCCCCTCTGACGCACGGTGACTTGACGGGACTTCCCTGTGACGTCATGGGGAATGCCACAGGGAAGTCCTGTCATGTCCCGTGCATCAGAGGGGGGCGGGGTCACCGGGTGGCCCCGCCCCCCGTTATTTAAGAACCGTCAGATGAGGAGACGCTGTCACACATCGGGAGACTCCCTCCATGCATGGATGCGGAGCGGCCCGGAGAAGAAAATTAAGAAGAGAAGAAGAGAAGAAAATGAAGAGGATGAAGAAGAAGATGAAGAGAAGAGCGGGAGCCTCCCCCCATGCCATGGGTGCGGAGCGGCCCGAGGAGAAGAAGATAGAAGACGCCGCGAAGGAGATGCTGGACGAGAACGCCGGAGGAAGAACCAGAAGAGCCAGAAGAACCAGAAAAAGAAGAAGATGAAGGAAGATAGAAGAAAGAAGAAGCATTTAAATAAAGGAATTGTCAAAAACTGTCTCTTGTCATTTTTAACTATTTTGACACTTTTTTAGTGAAATGGTAGGGGTAAGTACCCCCTTACCATTTCACACAGGGGGGGGCCGGGATCTGGGGGTCTCCTTGTTAAAGGGGGCTTCCAGATTCCGATAAGCCCCCCGCCCGCAGACCCCCACAACCACCGGCCACGGTTGTGGGGATGAGGCCCTTGTCCTCATCAACATGGGGACAAGGTGTTTTGGGGGGCTACCCCAAAGCACCCTCCCAATGTTGAGGGCATGTGGCCTGGTACGGTTCAGGAGGGGGGGTGGCCGCACTCTCGCCCCTCTCTCTTTTCCTGCGGCTTGCCAGGTTGCGTGCTCGGATAAGGGTCTGGTATGGATTTTTGGGGGAACCCTACGCCGTTTTTTTTTTTTTTTTTTTTGCCGCGGGGTTCCCTTTAAAATCCATACCAGACCTGAAGGGTCTGGTATGGAATTTAGGGGGAACCCCACGTCATTTTTTTTTTTAATTTTGGCCGGGGTTCCCCTTAATATTCATACCAGACCTGAAGGGCCTGGTATGGAATTTAGGGGGACCCCCCACGTCATTTTTTTTTTTTTTAATTTTGGTTCGGGGTTTCCCTGTGAGGAATTCCCATGCCGTTTTTATCAATTAACTTTTATGTGTATTGTCGGACCGGCAATTCATTAATAGCCGCGGGTAGTTTTAAATGAGTTTTTTCCTTCGAAATGTCATTTTGCTGTCAGACTGTTCTAAACACAGGAAACATGCGCCCCTTTACAGGCATACTATAGACACCCCCCAGCTATGAAATTTAAAGGGATATTACGCTTTTATTGTTTGACTTTAAGCATTATTAAAATCACTGCTCCTGAAAAACGTCCGTTTTTAAAACTTTTTTTTGCATTGATACATGTCCCCTGGGGCAGGACCCGGGTCCCCAAACACTTTTTATGACAATAACTTGCATATAAGCCTTTAAAATTAGCACTTTTGATTTCTCCCATAGACTTTTAAAGGGTGTTCCGCGGCATTAGAATTTGCCGCGAACACCCCAAATTGTTCAGTGTTCGGCGAACTTGCGAACAGCCAATGTTCGAGTCGAACATGAGTTCGACTCGAACTCGAAGCTCATCCCTAATTGGTTTGCACATAAGTTATAGCGTCTACAAAATAGGGGATAGTTTTATGGCATTTTTATTGATAATTTTTTTTTACTAGTAATGGTGGCGATCAGCGATTTTTATCATGATTGCGACATTATTGTGGACACATCGGACAATTTTGACACATTTTTGGGACCATTGGCATTAGTACAGCAATCAATGCTAAAAAATTGCATTGATTACTGTAAAAATGTCACTGGCAGTGAAGGGGTTAACCACTAGGCTGTAGGGTTTAAGTGTGTCCTAGGGAGTGTTTCTAACTGTGGGGGGAGGGGCTGTGTGTTACATTACACTGATCGCCGCTCCCGAACACAGGGAGCAGAGATCAGTGACACTGTCACTAGGCAGAATGGGGAGATGCTTGTTTACATTAACATCTCCCCGTTCTTCCTCAATGTGAGATGATCATGGGTATCCCCGTGGACATCGGGTCTGCGGGACTCGCGGTCACGGAGCACCCAGCTGGCGCATGCGTGCGCTGCTTGTGAGCGGCCTCTTAAAGGGCAATGTATAGGTACGTTAATCTGCCTGTACGTGCCCTTCTGCTGCAGTATATCTGCGTGAGGCGGAAAGCGGTTAAAGGAATATTTCATTTTTATTGTTTCACTTTAAGCATAAAAAAAAATCACTGCTCCCGAAAAAAGTTTTTTAAAACTTTTTTTTTCATTGATACATGTCCCCTGGGGCAGGTCCCCAAACACTTTTTATGACAATAACTTGCATATAAGCCTTTAACCAGTTGCCGACCGCCTAACGCAGATATACTGCAGCAGAATGGCACGGGCAGGCAAAATCATGTACCTGGTGCCCGAGGCGATTGGCTTTGTTGGGGAAGCGATACAGGCTGGGAGGGAGGCCACTCATTCGTGGCCACCCCCTCGCGATCGCTCCCCACGAATGAAAATCTTTCTCTGCTGCTGTAATGTAAACAGCGGCAGAGGAAGTGATGCCATCTCTCCTCGAGCCGGTCTTTTCGTTCCGGTGTCGAGGAGAGAAGACATCAATGTGAGTTGCACCAACACTTCACTTTCAGTAGAACACACTAGGCACACTTTTCACCCCCATCACCCCCTGATCCCCCCCGATCACCCCCCTGTACCCCCTTTTGCATTGGTGTCAGTGTGTGACAGTTATAAGTGGTAGGGCAGTTAGGGTTAGCCCCCTTTAGGTCTAGGATACCCCCCTTAGGTCTAGGGTACCCCCCTAACCCCCCCAATAAAGTTTTAACCCCTTGATCACCCCCCCATCGCCAGTGTCACTAAGCGATCGTTTTTCTGATCGCTATATTAGTGACACAGGTGGCGCTAGTTAGGGAGGTAAGTATATAGGTTCGCCGTCAGCGTTTTATAGGGACAGGGACCCCCATATACTACCTAATAAAGGTTTTAACCCCCTGATTGCCCCATAGTTAACCCTTTCACCAGCAATCACCGTATAAATGTTACGGGTGACGCTGGTTAGTTAGATTGTTTTTTATAGTTTATTATAGTTTCAGGGTACCCGCCGTTTATTACCTTATAAAGGTTTAACCCCTAATCGCCTGGCGGTGATAAAAGTTACGTTTTTATGGTCAGATAAGGTCTGCGTCGCCCCAGGCAGCGTTAGGTTAGTGCCAGTACTGCTAACACCCACGCACGCAGCATACACCTCCCTTAGTGGCATAGTATCTGAACGGATCAATATCTGATCTATACTAGTGTCCCCAGCAGTTCAGGGTCCCCAAAAATGCAGTGTTAGCGGGATCAGCCCAGATACCTACTAGCACCTGCGTTTTGCCCCTCCGCCCAGCCCACCCAAGTGCAGTATCGATCGATCACTGACACTTACAAAACACTAAGCACACATAACTGCAGCGTTCGCAGAATCAGGCCTGATCCCTGTGATCGCTAACAGTTTTTTGGTAGCGTTTTGAATCAGTCGCTGACAGTCAGGAGCTTTTTTGCCTGTGAGTCACTAGTGTACCACTAAATTTAGAGCCCAAAATGGCAAATCGAAGGTACACTAGTGAAGAGGCCTACACGTTTCTGAGCATGACAGATAGTGAAGAGGAAGTCACTCATCTGTCAGATTCAGGCTCAGAATACGACAGCGGCTCCATGACAGATAGTTCTGACGACGAAGTTGTGGTCCCTGCCAAGATCAGGCGTACCAGACCCCAATCTTCTTCTTCTGTCTTTGAAGTGCAAGAACCGCAGGGCTCTCGTATGGAGCAGAGCAGTACTAACGCCGCTATTCCTTCTGGTGAACTGGCAAGCACCAGCGGCCTAGTACACCCTGGTCGTACATCCAGCACTGCAGTAACACTTGGTGATGTGGCGAGTCCCATAAGTGCAGTTCAAGCTGGCGAGGTGGCAACCACTAGTAGTGCTCCACTGCCACCAAGAAGATGAACACAGGCCCATCGTGCCCATAGTGCCCTTCCTGCTGCATTCGCCAATCCGAATTGGGAACCCACCACTTCTGCAGCACTTGTACTTCCCCCATTCACTGGCCAACCCGGAATTCAGGTGGAAACAGTTGATTTTACGCCACTTGATTTTTATGCACTGTTTTTCACAGAAGATCTCTATAGATCTATTGTGGACCAAAGCAATTTATACGCTGGTCAACACATCGCCGCTAATCCCCAGTCCTCCCTTGCCAGAGATTGGAGACCAATTACGGTCTCTGAATTTAAGCTCTTTCTGGGCCTTTCCCTCAACATGGGCATAACTAAAAAGAGTGAGTTGCGGTCATATTGGTCCACTGACCCAATTCACCATATGCCCTTGTTCTCTGCTTCCATGGCCAGGGCACGATACGAGCAGATTTTGCGGTTCTTGCACTTCAACAACAATGAACTCTGTCGTCCTCGTGGAGACCCTGAAGACGATCGGCTCTACAAAATTTGGCCCCTCGTAAACCACTTCAACAAACGTTTTGCAGACTTGTTTACTCCCCATCAAGTTGTCTGTGTTGATGAGTCCCTGGTTAAATTTTCTGGCCACTTGTCATTCAACCAGTACCTTCCCAGCAAGCGTGCCAGATATGGGGTCAAGATGTATAAGCTCTGTGACAGGGCCACAGGCTATACATGTAGTTTTATGGTTTACGAGGGCAAAAATAGTCACGTAGAGCCGACAAACTGCCCTGACTACATAGGAAGCGCTGGCAAGATAGTGTGGGACTTGGTGTCACCCTTATTCGGAAAGGGGTACCACTTGTACGTGGACAATTATTACACGAGCGTGCCACTTTTTAGTCACCTTTTTGGTCATCAGATTGGAGCATGTGGCACCGTGCGACCTAATCGCCGGGGCTTTCCCCAGCGGCTTGTAGATTCCCGTCTTAGGCTGGGGGAGAGAGCCTGCTTGCAGTATAATAATTTGCTCGCTATAAAGTGGAGGGACAATAAGAATGTTTTCGTTCTTACCTCCCTTCATGCAGACACGACGGTCCAAATTACTACGGCGACTGGTGTTGTGGAGAAACCCCTCTGTGTCCACGAATATAACCAAAATATGGGAGGGGTGGACCTCAACGACCAGTTGTTGGCGCCGTACCTAGTTGCCTGTAAGGCCAGACGCTGGTGCAAAAAAGTGTCTGTTTATTTATTTCAATTGGCTTTGCTGAATGCTCATGTGCTATACAGAGCTTCAGGATGGACTGGATCCTTCCTTACATTCCAGGAAGAGATCGTCAGAGCCCTTCTGTTTACAGATGGTGCTCCACCTCACCTTTCCCAAACAAATGCAGTAAGCCGGCTGCATGAGAGGCATTTTCTTTATGTCCTCCCGAGTACCCCTACCCAACGGGCCCCCCAAAAAAGATGTCGTGTCTGCAGCAAGCGCGGATTTAGGCATGACACCCGGTATTATTGTCCCTCCTGTCCTGCCAATCCTGGTCTTTGCATTGGTGAATGTTTTGAACGCTACCATACACTAGTTGAGTATTAGCGTAGGGTACAGCACTGCACAGACTAGGACACACTTTCACAGGGTCTCCCAAGATGCCATCGCATTTTGAGAGACCCAAACCTGGTACCAGTTACAAAAGTTAAAGTTACAAAAAAAAGTGTAAAAAAAAAAAAAAAACAAAAAAAAGTAAAAAAAAAAAACACAAAAAATATAAAATAATAAAAACCAAAAATAGTTGTTGTTTTATTGTTCTCTCTATTCTTTCTCTATTGTTCTACTCTTTTTTACTGTATTCTATTCTGCAATGTTTTATTGTTGTTATGTTTTTATCATGTTTGGTAACCATTTTGTTTGTTTTCAGGTACGCCATTCAGCTGCAGAGCGGATTCATTTATCTTGACAGCAACAGCGTTTGCTCCCACGATATATAAAGCCGTGACTCCAGCGCTGTCGGAGGTGATTTCACCACCACAGTTACATACTTCAGCATATATTCCGAAGCGCAGGGGCAGCAGTGGGTGGAAGAGTGATTTGCTCCTGACTTTTGCGGGAGGATGCCCCCATGCTTCAGCATATATAAACGGTGCATGTATGCCCATCGTTAGAAGTGGGTGGATGAAGGGAGGTATTCTAATGGTGGGCATACCCACCGATCAATATCTTTTTTTCATTCAGCCCACAGGCTGCATGAAAAAAGTTTACAATATATACCCAACAAGGACCAGCAACGTACTGGTATGTTGCTGGACTTTGAGTGCTTATACCAGAATGATGCCTGCAGGTTTAGGTATCATCTTGGTATCATCCTTTTCAGCCAGTGGTCGGCTTTCATGTAAAAGCAATCCTAGCAGCTAATTAGCCTCTAGACTGCTTTTACAAGCAGTGGGAGGGAATGCCCCCCCACCTTCTTCCATGTTTTTCTCTGGCTCTCCTGTCCCAACAGGGAACCCGAGAATGCAGCTGGTGATTCGGCCAGCTGACCATAGAGCTGATCAGAGACCAGAATTTCTCCAATGGCTCCAATCATCTCTATGGCCTAAGAAACCGGAATCTACGAGCATTTCATGACTTAGATTTCGCCGGATGTAAACAGTGCCATTGGGAAATTGGGAAAGCATTTTATCACACCGATCTTGGTGTGGTCAGATGATTTGAGGGCAGAGGAGAGATCTAGGGTCTAATAGACCCCAATTTATTCAAATAAGAGTACCTGTCACTACCTATTGCTATCATAGGCGATATTTACATTCCCTGAGATAACAATAAAAATGATTAAAAAAATAAAAAAAATGAAAAGAACAGTTTAAAAATAAGATAAAAAAGCAAAAAAAAATAAAGAAAAAAAAAGCGCACCCCTGTCCCCCCCTGCTCTCACGCAGTCATTTTAGCAGTAGACCTCCTCTGTAAATCTAAAGTGGTAACCTGTAAAGGCTTTTAAAGGGTTTTAAAAATGTATTTAGTTTGCCGCCACTGCACGTTTGTGCGCAATTTTAAACCATGTCATGTTTGGTATCCATGTACTCGGCCTAAGATCATCTTTTTTATTTCATCAAACATTTGGGCAATATAGTGTGTTTTAGTGCATTAAAATTTTAAAAAGTGTGTTTTTTCCCAAAAAAATGCGTTTGAAAAATCACTGAGCAAATACTGTGTGAAAAAAAAAATGAAACACCCACCATTTTAATCTGTAGGGCATTTGCTTTTAAGAAATATATAATGTTTGGGGGTTTAAAGTAATTAATTATAAAAAATAATTAAAAAATAACTTTTTCATGTAAACAAAAAGTGTCAGAAAGGGCTTTGTCTTCAAGTGGTTAGAAGAGTGGGTGATGTGTGACATAAGCTTCTAAATGGTGTGCATAAAATGTCAGGACAGTTCAAACCTCCCCCAAATGACCCCATTTTGGAAAGTAGACACCCCAAGCTATTTGCTGAGAGGCATATCGAGTCCATGGAATATTTTATATTGTGACACAAGTTGCGGGAAAAAGACAATTTTTTTTTTTTTTTTGCACAAAGTTGTCACAAAATGATATATTGCTCAAACAGGCCATGAGAATATGTGACATTATACCCCAAATACATTCTGTTGCTTCTCCTGAGTATGGAGATACCACATGTGTGAGACTTTTTGGGAGCCTAGCCGCGCACGGGACCCCGAAAACCAAGCACCGCCTTCAGGCTTTCTAAGGCGTAAATTTTTGATTTCTCTCTTCACTGCCTATCACAGTTTCGGAGGCCATGGAATGCCCAGGTGGCACAACCCCCCCCCAATGACCCTATTTTGGAAAGTAGACACCCCAAGCTATTTGCTGAGAGGTATAGTGAGTATTTTGCAGACCTCACTTTTTTTCACAAAGTTTTTATAAATTGAAAAAAGAAAAAAACATTTTTTTCTTGTCTTTCTTCATTTTCAAAAACAAATGAGAGCTGCATAATGCTCATCATGATTCTCAGCAAATAGCTTGGGGTGTCCACTTTCCAAAATGGGGTCATTTGGGGGGGGTTGTGCTATCTTGGCATTTTATTGCCTTCAAAACTGTGATAGGTAATGAGGAGTGAATCAAAAATTTACGCCCTTAGAAATCCTGAAGGCGGTGATTGTTTTGGGGCCCCGTAGGAAGCTAGGCTCCCAAAAAGTCCCACACATGTGGTATCCCCGTACTCAGGAAAAGCAGCAGAATGTATTTTGGGGTGTAATTCCACATATGGTCTCTACGGCTGGACTGCTCTCTGAGGGCTCCGTTGTGACTTATATAGGCGGAGACCCTGCCCCCTTATGATGTCACAGTCCCTGGGTATGCCCAGGGACTGTGACATACCAAGGGGGCGGGGTCTCCGCCTATATAAGTCACAACGGAGCCCTCAGAAAGCAGTCCAGCCGGAGAGAGCGTCGTGTCAACATCTGGAGAAGATAAGAGGGAAGAAGACAAGAAGACAAGAAGCCCAGAAGTCCGGACCTCCGCTGGCAATAGAGCGGCCTGAAGACAGCGGAGGAGCCGGCGGAAGAACTGCAACACCGGGAGAAGAGGCCGGAAAGAGCGGAGAAGAACCAATCCGGACGCCGGGAGAAGAGGAACCGGAGGGACCCCCAAAGCCGGAAGAAGACCCCTGAAGCCAGAGAAAGACCCCCCAGAGCTGTTTAATAAATTATTTTAAAAACCTGTGTAGTGTTTTATTACTGACACTTTTTCCCTAGGTGAATGGGTAGGGTACCATGTACCCCATACTCATTCACATAGGGTGGGGAGGACCGGGATCTGGGGGCCCTCTTATTATAGGGGGCTCCCGGATTCCGATAAGCCCCCCGCCCACAGACCCCAACAACCAACGGCCAGGGTTATCGGGAAGAGACCCTTGTCCTCATCAACATGGGGACAAGGTGCTTTGGGGTGGGGGGGGCCCACAGGGCCCCCCCTCCCCCAAAGCACCCACCCCCCATGTTGAGGGCATGCGGCCTGGTATGGTTCGGGGGGGTGCTCGCTCGTCCCCACCCCCTTTCCCTTTCGGGCTGCGTGCTCGGATCAGGGTCTGCTATGGATTTTAGGGAGACCCCACGCCATTTTTTTGGCGTAGGGGCTTCCCTTTAAAATCCATACTAGACCTAAGGGCCTGGTATGACCCGCGACGGGGCTCGCAAGGTGTCAATCTCGCTGATAAAAGTGTCAAGATTGACTTCCTTTTCTAGTCCCATCACACCTGAGTCACGTTCAAAATGAACGGACTTGTCCGTGTGTGGGCAAGTGCGTTCATTCTGAAAGTCCGCCGTAACTCTGGCGAAAGTCCATCGGAAAGACGGGCAGACTTAGCCCGCCGGAAAGTCTGGTCGTGTGTGGGCAAGTCCGTCCGTTTTAAAGTCCGGCGCGCCTGGTGGACAAAGTCCGTCAGAAAGTGTGCCAGACCAAGTATTCCAGAAAGTCCGATCGTGTGTACGCGGCATTAGTGACAACTTTTTGTAATTTTTTTTTGTCATTATTCAATCACTTGGTACAAAAAAATTAATATTCAATGGGCTCAACATGCCTCTCAGCAATTTCCTTGGGGTGTCTACTTTCCAAAATGGGGTCATTTGGGGGGTAGGGTTTGTACTGCCCTGCCATTTTAGCACCTCAAGAAATGACATAGGCAGTTATAAACTAAAAGCTGTGTAAGATCCAAAAAATGTACCCTAGTTTAAAGACGCTAAAACTTTTGCGCAAACCTATAAATATACGCTTATTGACTTTTTTTTTACCAAAGACATGTGGTTGAATACATTTTGGCCTAAATGTATGACTAAAATTGAGTTTATTGGATTTTTTTATAACAAAAAGTAGAAAATATCATTTTTTTTCAAAATTTTTGGTCTTTTTCCGTTTATAGCACAAAAAATAAAAACGGCAGAGGTGATCAAATACCATCAAAAGAAAGCTTTATTTATGGGAAGAAAAGCATGCAAATTTTGTTTGGGTACAGCATTGCATGGCCGCGTAATTAGTAGTTAAAGTGATGCAGTAAAAAGTGCTCTGGTCAGGAAGGGGGTAAATCCTTCCGGTGCTGAAGAGGTTAAAATGAGCACTTTTGATTATTCACGTTCGTGTCCCATAGACTTTAACAGTGTTCGTGTGTTCTGCTGCGAACTGAACAGGAGGGTGTTCGGCTCATCCCTAGTAGTGAATAACATTACTATAAGCAAGCTTTTTACTGAATGAAACTGATTCATTCAGTTTGTTTTGTTGTAATTAGCTGTGATTGGTCAAAGCTAATCACATGGTACAGATGGGCTGTGAGTGGCCCTGTCTATACCATGTGATCACTGTGACCAATCACAGCTAGCAACACAATGAAAGAAAGCCATCCATTCTCTACAACTGTCATGTAATCTGTTGTGATTGGTCACAGTGGTCACATGGTACTGGCAGCATGCCAGTACACTGTTCCGTATGGACACAGCCGGTGACAGATTGCACCGCTGTGCAGCCCCCAGTGCTTTCTGAGAGGATGTTATATGATGTCCACTCAGAACAGTAAAGCCACCGCCTGGTTTATATTCTTCTATAGGCCGGACAGGAAGGTGTTAAAGTTTATATGAATGCCTGTTGGCTGAACTTTCCTTCCGTGCATCAACTCAAAACAATCATCTGATATCCCTATTTTCACATGGAAACAAGTAACCAAAACTCTGAGACTATTTGCATCTGCCAAAGAGCGTAAATAACTTCTCCGCACTCACTGGACACAGAAACAGAGATTCTTCTTTCTTGAATGTGTCACATTGAAAATGCCTTCTGCTGCAGAGATCTTATTTACCACCATCACCATCGTACAAACCGGGACTGGCATCACCTTAAACACTGGCATTGTGTCTTTTAGCTTTCAAAACTTGAAGAAACAACCTACCTTCAATCCAGCCAATGTCATCTACTTCTCCATGGGGCTGGTCAACGCTTTTATGCAGTTGGTCTTAATTGCGCAGAATTTAATTGTTTGCTTTTGGCCTCAACTATGTTTTATCAAAGAGATTGAATTGACATTGACCTTTCTGATGTTCAGTCTGATTTATTGTAGCTATTGGCATACCGGCTGGCTGTGTGCTTACTATTGTATCAACATCAACAACTTCAGCCATCAACGTATCATTGGATTGAAAAGGCTTCTTTCATCTTTCCTGCCACAGATTCTTCTACTATCAACAATCGGTTCAGTAATTTTAAGTTTTGTGGCTATCTGGGTGGTTAATATGGTATTTTTGGTGCAAACTTCAACAAACAGTACAGAGGACATGTCTGTGTACACTGCAAATATTGTCATGCCTACAGGATACATACTGACTGCCACTTTCCTAGGCTGCATCCTACCCTTTGTTTTGACGCTTATCTCTACTGGAGTCACAGCTTTGAATCTCATAAAACATATCATGAAGATGAAGCAGAACATTTCAGAACATTCCTGTCCAAACCTCCAGGCCCTCATCAGTGCCACACGAACTATGATCCTCTTTCTTACATTGTCTGCAGTTTTTTATATAGCTGAGCTCTTGTTGTTTTCAACAAGTAAACGTTCAACCTCAGATGCTATAACTGTTATTGTCTGGTTTATAATTACATCTTTCCCATCAGTAGAAGGTGCCATCATTATTCAGGCCAACCCAAGGTTGAGGAAGATGATTCTGGAGAAGTTCTGTTCTAGGAGACAAAGCAGCAATGTGATAGACTGAGATAAGCCACAATCTATCTAGATGATTATTTTTTTTTATAACTATGTGTTTATTATATTTTCAACACAATCAAAATACAAACGGTCATTACACAGGGTAAGGCTCGGTTCACAATACTGCAACCTGAAAGTCTTATGGTGCGACTTTGCCAGGCGACTTTCCTGGTGATATGCTGGTGACTTGAGTCCTACTTTGATGTGACTTGATGCAACAAAGTTGCTTCTATACGGATGCTTTTTGTGGCACTGTGCATTACATAACCCCTGTGTTGTGCTTTACATACCACCAACCTCTGAACTCTACAATACTTTCACCTGAACCTCTACACACTGGGTTGACCTCTGAGCTTTCAGTTACATGGTCCTGACCCCTACACTCTGCATTACATGCTATTGACCTCTAAACTCTGTATTACATTATTACGTTTTCAATTCTTTTTTATTAATTTTACTTAAGAAAAATATTTCAAGACATAACATTCAAAGTCTCTCTCTCTCTCTCTCTCTCTCTCTCTCTCTCTCTCTCGCTCTCTCGCTCTCTCTCTATATATATATATTACTCCTAAAATCCTAAAATATACATACCACAAAACATTTTATAGACCCCTTAATGTACATATGTTTCCAAGGTTCTCTCAAAACTCAGAGAGAAAAAAAAAAGTGGGAATATTATTTATTATGTAAGAAGGGAGATCAAGGGAGCCTCACTATTGGAAATCTCCCTGGATCCACCTATCCAAAATACACATCCCACCCTAAATCTCCAACCAACAAATCACTACAAACAAAACAAAACCCTCAAAACATTCCCTTTTATTAACCATATACCCATATTATCTAGAATTGGTTCTTTTTTTTTAATTAAAATTAAGGGGTATATGCTGAGATTACTGCATACCGCTGACTCCCCGGTTCCACGCTATTCCCGTGTTCACTTACTAAATATTAACCCCAATTGCACTACTTTTATCCTTGTGAGAGGAAACAAAAGAGGGGGAGAAAAGAGAGAAACAAGGGGAGGGGGGTCTGAGGTGGGCAGGGAATAGCTACATAGTCAGATGGAGCTTAACCCCTCGGTGCTCATCATCTGTATACCCCACTCAAAGGGTATGCCCTGTCCTAACCCTCCTCGCCTCTTGAAAATTAGTCTCATTGCCCACATAACTCATGTAGTTTGTGAATGATTTAAACTCAAGCCAACTTCTCATATACCTCAGATGTGTGGTTTGAATGCCGTTTACATATGTGGGCAGGACTTACGTATGCGTTTGCTTATTGTTGATTTAACGTTTATTTTTCTAGTTTTATGCTCTCTTTTTACATTTTTTTGTTTCATCGCTTTTATTCATATTACAAGGAATGTGAACATCCATTGTAATAGGAATTGTGCGTGATAGGTCCTCTTTACAGTGAGATATGGGGTCAAAAAGTCCCCAGATCTCACCTCTAGGCTGGGAAGACTGAAATAAAATAAAAAAATAAAAATCCTTGCTTCCCAGCCTAGGCGGCGGTATTTTTTCAAATGCAGAGGCCGGGCGTGACGTCATAACATTGTGCCCAGCCTCCGAACGATCATAGAGACCCCAGGGACCATCTGACCCACCTGAAATCTCTCATCGGACCCACCTTCTGAGATTCAATTACTGAATATAATAGCTAAGATCCAGAGGATGGATTTCCTAACTGCCAATGCTTGCGATCTGAATGATGGGTGTAGTTACAGGCCTCATTCAGATATCTTCTTTTTCAGCTGGCGATTCCCTTCATCATAAGAATGATCATAGCGGCTGTCCAGGCACTTGGTCGTTCTTTCAGGCGGCGGGAGGGGGCATCCCCCTCCTCCCACCACCCTCCGGTGCTTCTACCGGTTCTCCCCTGCCACCCAGAAAGGTCAGATGGTCCTTGGAGTCTCTATGATCATTCGGAGGCCGGGCGTGATGTTATGACATCACGCCTGGCCTCTGCAGTTGAAAAAGGAAGCAGAGATCTTTTTTTTTTATTTCAGGCTACCCAGCCTAGAGGTAAGATGTGGGGTTGGGACTTATAGTCCCAACATCTCACTGTAAAGAGGACCTGTCACGCACTATTCCTATTACAAGGGATGTTTTCTACAAACTAGAAAAATTAAAGTAAAATTAACACTAATAAAAAAAATTTAAGCGCCCCCTGTCCCCTCATGCTCGCTCACAGAAGCGAACACATACGTAAGTCGCGCCCGTGTATGTAAACAGCATTAAAACCACACATGTGGAGAGTGAGAGCAATAATTCTAGCACTAGACCTCCTGTGTAACTCAAAACATGTAACCGGTAAAAAAATTTAAAGCGTCGCCTATGGAGATTTTTAAGTACCAAAGTTTGGAAAAATGTGGACAAGGTATGGTGAGAAATACTCCTGTGCTAGTGAGGCCATTTGTTGTAAGAGAAGGGTAGTATTGTAAAAAGTGAGAGGACTGGAGGAGATAGTGAAGCGTGTCCCACTGCCTTAACTGACCAGGGGTGGTCTGGGAAAGACTGTTTAGTAGGAGGTGGTATATTTTTATATATATATATATATATATATATATATATATATATATATATATATATATATATATAAAAAAAAATATACCACCTCCTACTAAACAGTCTTTCCCAGACCACCCCTGGTCAGTTAAGGCAGTGGGACACGCTTCACTATCTCCTCCAGTCCTCTCAGTTTGGTGCCAAGTTTGGTGCCATTCCAGGAATGTGTGCAATTTTGAAGTGTGACATGTCAATTATCTATTTACTCTGCGTAATATTATCTTTCACGTTATACAAAAAAATTGGGCAAACTTTACTGTTTTTTTTTTAATGCATGAGACGTTTTTGAAAAATTGCTGTACAAATACGGTGCAAGATAAACAGTTGCAATGACCCCATATCTCACTGTAAAGAGGACTGATCATGTAATATTCCTATTACAAGGGATGTTTACATTCCTTGTAATAGGAATAAAAGTGATCAAATTTTTTTTTTTTTTAAAGTGTCAAAATAAAAAATTTTAAGTAAAATTAACAATAAAAAAAAAAAAAAAAAATGTAAAGCGCCCCTGTCCCCGTGAGCTCGCACGCATAAGTAAGTCCCGCCCACATATGAAAACGGTGTTCAAACCACACATGTGAGGTATCGCCGCGAACGTTAGAGCAAGAGCAATAATTTTGGCCCTAGACCTCCTCAAAACATGTAACCAGTAAAAAATTTTAAAGCGTCGCCTATGGGGATTTTTAAGTACCAAAGTTTGGCGCCATTCCACGAGTGTGTGCAATTTTGAAGCGTGACATGTTAAGTATCTATTTAGTCAGTGTAACTTCATCTTTCACACAATGCAAAAAAATTTGGCTAACTTTGAGGTTTTGTTGTTTTTTTTAAGCATGAAACTGTTTTTTTTAAAAAAAAAAACGTGTTTGAAAAATTGCTGCGCAAATACCCTGCAAGATAAAAAGTTGCAATGACCGCCATTTTATTCTCTAGGGTCTCTGCTAAAAAAACATATATCATATTTTGGGGTTCTATGTAATTTTATAGCAAAGAAATGATGATTTTTGACATGTAGGAGCGAAGTGTCAGAATTGGCCTGGATGCAAAGTGGTTAAATGACAGCAGCTCCTGTGAGGGTAGCACTACACTAGTAAATCTCCAGCAGAGCAAATGTTTTATTGTTTTTCTTCTCATTAGTAAAATCACCTTATTTGTATTTTGTTACAATGTAACCCAAAGCCTCAACATTTGAATAGGATATCAGATCATTTCCATAGTAAGCACAGCTTGTTTAGTTTACTCAAAAGAATCAAAGGAATACTAATACTAAAAATAAAAAGAAATATTAGAGTACTAATGACCACAATCTCCTTGTATTCCAAAACATAAAACAAGGTCCCTCCTCACAACATGACATTGAAACGAAACCAGAGTCTTGCATATGTTGTTAGAAAAAAAAATGTATATGTAATTACCTGTTTCGTGCACATAAGTGCAACACTTTCAGTTTGAAAGAGAAATCACAGTGTACTTTCTGTATGTAATCTGAGTTTTTACCTGTAATTTTCACAGGGAAGTAATTTGTGGTGTGACTTTTACATTTCTATTTTTTGGTGTTCTGTATTTGGTATTATTTCATATAAAGATTTCTTAATGTTCCTCTGCTGAACAATAAATTAAATAAAACAATAAATCAATACAGAATACATCGTTTTCACTAAGATTGAACAGAATTATAGACTTGCACTGAACTAAGAAAAACAAAACAAAACTGAATCAAATGCTTTGTCATCATTCAAGGTGAGTGTGATGGAACGGTCCAGCACCCAACTTGGGTTCTTTCATCAAGATATAGCTTCCTCCAGTCTGGAACCAGGAACCAAGTATTATAGCTGAATATTGCACCCAAGATACTAGACAACACTAGCTTAGATACAAACTGGGACTCTTTATTGTTATTGTTAATTCACGCAGAATTTATAGCACACCAGATCAGGTAGACCCTGACCACATTATCCTAACAATACGAACTGTAAACAGGAATATCATTAAAGCGTTTGCTAACCCAAAAAAAAATTAATATCCTGGTCCCTTAAAGCAGATTACATAGCACAGCACAGTGCTATGTAATATGCCCCCCTCTAAACTGTAAAAAAAAACACCCCAAAACCTACCATTTCCTTTATGCCCCTCTCTAATCCGACCACGATAACCAGGGCAGCTCTGCCATGATCACCGTGGTCAAAGTGCCTCCCTCAGTGATAGGCTGCTGTCCCCTCTGCTCTCCTCTCTCCCCCCTTACCCCCTCCTTCCTCCCTGTCATCGCCCTCTCTGTCTGTCTCCACTTAGCCCCGCCCCGCCGCCACTATTATTCAAAAAAAAACTATAATTGTGACTGTCAGCCCCTCTATTAGAGGCTGGCATAGCACACTGTGTTAAGCATTTTTTTTAAATGAGTGTTGTAAATACCGATTTTTAGCTGTCTTCAGGGAATGCACCTGTCATGAGACTTGAGGTCTCACAAGTGGGATCCCAAGTCACAGCAGTGTGAACTGTGACTAAAGGAAAGGGTAATAATCACCTCTGTTACAGCATAATAATATACAAGAGGTCATATAATAGAGACCAAAGAACCGATAATAGACAGGAACTAAGCATTACACATTATGTAACAATAATAAAAACAAGGCACAGGAAAAGTAAGGGGCACATAAAAACAATACACACCAGAGGCATCAAGAAACAGGATGGGCTAGGTTAGCTTTTTCTCCCATACCTTAAAAAATTCCACAAGGTTGTCGCCAGCAGTGGCAGTTAGGAAATCCATCCTCCGGATCTCAGCTATTATATTCACTAATTGAATCTCAGAAGGTGGGTCAGATGAGAGCCAACATAAAAGGATTAGCTCTCTTAGCAGCTAAGAGAATGTAAGAGATCAATCGCTTAATTGATTTATTGACCAGGGAGCTGAGCTGGAAAACCCAAGATTTTAGATGAAAAACACTCAGGAGATGGATGTCCCTGGGAGAAAGGTCCACCCTGGATGGTCAGGGGTGATGTGAATGGCATATCCATGGAACCCTTGCAAATAAGTGTTGAAATTATGTGTATTATTACATATGGTATGAAGTGTACCTATTTAACATGGTAGTGTGGGCCAATGCTATCACCGAGAGATAGTGATTGTATGGGAAAATGCCATATCTAAGTGTAGAGTAGGGATGAGCTTCGTGTTCGAGTCGAACCCATGTTCGACTCGAACATCGGCTGTTCGACCGTCCGTCGAATTGCGAACGATATGGGCCGTTCGCGCCAAATTCGTGTGGCGCGTCACGGCCCATAATTCACTGCGGCATCGCAGTGCATTGCTGGCTGATGATTGGCCAAGCATGCACTATGACTTGCATGCTTGGCCAATCACAGCGCCGTCAGTAGAGAGAGCTGTAATTGGCCAAAGCCAGGGTGGCTTTGGCCAATTATGGCTCAGGGGAATTAGTACACGCCCCACACTATATAAGGCCGCCTGCACGGCGGCCCTGTGTAGTGTGTGTTCCGGTGTGCTGAGAGATAGAGAGAGAGAGAGAGACAGTGTCATTTGATTTGAGTTAGATAGATTAAGCAGAACAGTCAGTCAGTTAGCTGCACTTACAGTGTATTGTGTATATATATGCATCCCAGGTGTTGCATATATATATATATACACTGTATTCAGTTTAGCTAGATCCGTTCCTGTTATCTTCTATCTAGACTATTTACATTTAGTGCAGTGCGTCCTGCTCACAGTGTTCAGCTAGATCCGTTCCTGTTATTTACATTTAGTGCAGTCAGTGCGTCCTGCTCACAGTGTTCAGCTAGATCCGTTCCTGCTATTTACATTTAGTGCAGTGCGTCCTGCTCACAGTGTTCAGCTAGATCCGTTCCTGCTATTTACATTTAGTGCAGTGCGTCCTGCTCACAGTGTTCAGCTAGATCCGTTCCTGCTATTTACATTCAGTGCAGTGCGTCCTGCTCACAGTGTTCAGCTAGATCCGTTCCTGCTATTTACATTTAGTGCAGTGCATCCTGCTCACAGTGTTCAGCTAGATCCGTTCCTGCTATTTACATTTAGTGCAGTGCGTCCTGCTCACAGTGTTCAGCTAGATCCGTTCCTGCTATTTACATTTAGTGCAGTGCGTCCTGCTCACAGTGTTCAGCTAGATCCGTTCCTGTTATTTACATTTAGTGCAGTGCGTCCTGCTCACAGTGTTCAGCTAGATCTGTTCCTGCTATTTACATTTAGTGCAGTGCGTCCTGCTCACAGTGTTCAGCTAGATCCGTTCCTGCTATTTACATTTAGTGCAGTGCGTCCTGCTCACAGTGTTCAGCTAGATCCGTTCCTGCTATTTACATTTAGTGCAGTGCGTCCTGCTCACAGTGTTCAGCTAGATCCGTTCCTGTTATTTACATTTAGTGCAGTGCGTCCTGCTCACAGTGTTCAGCTAGATCCGTTCCTGCTATTTACATTTAGTGCAGTGCGTCCTGCTCACAGTGTTCATCTAGATCCGTTCCTGCTATTTACATTTAGTGCAGTGCGTCCTGCTCACAGTGTTCATCTAGATCCGTTCCTGCTATTTACATTTAGTGCAGTGCGTCCTGCTCACAGTGTTCAGCTAGATCCGTTCCTGCTATTTACATTTAGTGCAGTGCGTCCTGCTCACAGTGTTCAGCTAGATCCGTTCCTGTTATCTTCTAGACTATTTACATTTAGTGCAGTGCGTCCTGCTCACAGTGTTCAGCTAGATCCATTCCTGCTATTTACATTTAGTGCAGTGCGTCCTGCTCACAGTGTTCAGCTAGATCCGTTCCTGTTATTTACATTTAGTGCAGTGCGTCCTGCTCACAGTGTTCAGCTAGATCCGTTCCTGCTATTTACATTTAGTGCAGTGCGTCCTGCTCACAGTGTTCAGCTAGATCCGTTCCTGCTATTTACATTTAGTGCAGTGCGTCCTGCTCACAGTGTTCAGCTAGATCCGTTCCTGCTATTTACATTTAGTGCAGTGCGTCCTGCTCACAGTGTTCAGCTAGATCCGTTCCTGCTATTTACATTTAGTGCAGTGCGTCCTGCTCACAGTGTTCAGCTAGATCCGTTCCTGCTATTTACATTTAGTGCAGTGCGTCCTGCTCACAGTGTTCAGCTAGATCCGTTCCTGCTATTTACATTTAGTGCAGTGCGTCCTGCTCACAGTGTTCAGCTAGATCCCTTCCTGTTATCTTCTAGACTATTTACATTTAGTGCAGTGCGTCCTGCTCACAGTGTTCAGCTAGATCCGTTCCTGTTATCTTCCTACTGACAGGCAGGCTTGTCTGGTTACAGTATATAAAGCTACCTGAAGAAAATTACTGGTGTTCTATTTGATCCTATTAGTACCACGGTCAGGCAGCTAGACTATTTACATTTAGTACAGTGCGTCCTGCTCACAGTGTTCAGCTAGATCCGTTCCTGTTATCTTCCTACTGACAGGCAGGCTTGTCTGGTTACAGTATATAAAGCTACCTGAAGAAAATTACTGGTGTTCTATTTGATCCTATTAGTACCACGGTCAGGCAGCTAGACTATTTACATTTAGTACAGTGCGTCCTGCTCACAGTGTTCAGCTAGATCCGTTCCTGTTATCTTCCTACTGACAGGCAGGCTTGTCTGGTTACAGTATATAAAGCTACCTGAAGAAAATTACAGGTGTTCTATCCCAGCTTAGTGCAGCTACAGGCCATTAGTATGTCTGGAAGGCCAAGAAGGAGAGGCAGACAGTCACAAGCCAATAAGAGAGGGCAAGCAGGCTCTGTGTCTAGTGCTGGTCGTGGAGACGGTGCATCCTCATCAGCACGTGGCCATGGGACACGCTTGGCCTTTTTTTCGGCAGCTGGCCATGTTGAGCCGCAACATGCGGAAGACTTGGTCGAGTGGATGACCAAGCCGTCCTCATCCTCCTCATCCTCTCTCACCCATGCCCAGGGTACTTTGTCTGGCAAAGCAGCGGCCTCTTCCCTCAGCTCAATGTCATCAGTGACTCCTTCCCTAGCTCCACCATGTCCTCATGAGGATTCCCTCAAACTGTTTGACCACAGTGTTGGGTACATGCTCCAGGAGGATGCCCAGCGTTTGGAAGGCTCTGATGATGATACTGAGCTCGATGAAGGCAGTAACATGAGCACGGACAGAGGGGGTGCCCAAGAAGGACAGCAATCCGGCAGTCATGCTCCCCCTGCTGCAGCATACTGCCAGGTTTGCTCCAGTGATGAGGAGGGAGGGGATGATGAGGTCACTGACTCAACGTGGGTGCCTGATAGGAGAGAGGAGGAGGAGGAGGCGGCACATCACCAACGAGGCAGAATGCCCTCCAGGGGCCAGCCTAAGGGCAGCACATTGACTGCATCACACCCCAAAGCTCCACATGTGCAGGGCGCTGCAGTCTCTGCGCGTTATTCAAAAAGTTCTTTGGTGTGGGCCTTTTTTGAGACGAGTGCATCAGATCGCACCGCTGCTATTTGCAACATATGTCTCAAGCGTATCTCGCGTGGCCAAAACATCTCCCGCTTGGGTACCACATGCTTGACCAGACATATGTTGACCTGCCATGCAGTTCGTTGGCAAGCGTATCTAAAAGACCCACACCAAAGAACAAAGAGGATCTCTCCTTGCTCCTCATCAGCTGAGATTTCCAACCCCACTAGACCTTCAGTCCCCTCTGAGACCTGCAGTGAGAGGAATGAAGGTGTAGAATTAGGTGTGTCACAGCCAAGTACTTGTGGGCAATCTGCTTTTGGTACACCGACGTCAGATTGTACCAGGCAAATTTCCCTGCCCCAGCTGCTGCACCGCCGAAAGAAGTTTGCTCCCAACCATCCACATGCCCAGCGGTTGAATGCTAGCTTGGCAAAATTGCCAGCACTTCAACTGCTGCCTTTTCAGTTGGTAGACTCTGCCCCCTTCCGTGAGTTTGTGGAATGTGCGGTTCCTCAGTGGCAGGTACCCAAACGCCACTTTTTCTCACGGAAGGCGATTCCGGCTCTCTACCGGCATGTGGAAGGCAATGTCCATGCCTCGCTGGACAGGGCGGTCAGCGGTAAGGTGCATATTACCGCTGACTCATGGTCCAGCAGGCATGGACAGGGACGTTACCTAAGTTTCACGGCGCATTGGGTGACTCTGCTGGCAGCTGGGAAGGATGCAGGACAAGGTGCAGTAGTGTTGGAGGTTGTTCCGCCACCACGCCTCCAAAATGCTGATTGTGACACACCTCTCTCCTCCACCCCCTCCTCTTCTTCTTCCTCCATGGCCTCTTCCTCGGAACCAGCGGTGCTCCGTAGGCGTTCAAGGGGCTACGCAAGTACGCAGGCCAAAAGATGCCAGGCGGTGCTTGAGCTGGTGTGCTTGGGGGACAGGAGCCACACTGGGGCAGAGGTTCTGTCAGCTCTGCAGGGGCAGGTTCAGAGGTGGTTGACGCCACGCCAACTTAAGGCAGGAATGGTGGTTTGCGACAATGGCACCAACCTCCTCTCTGCCCTCGGACAGGGACAAATGACCCATGTGCCCTGTTTGGCTCACGTCCTTAACTTGGTGGTGCAGCGGTTCTTGGGCAGGTACCCGGGCTTACAGGATGTCCTGAGGCAGGCCAGGAAAGTCTGTGTGCATTTCCGCCGGTCATATAATGCCAGTGCTCGGCTGACGGACCTCCAAAAGGAGTTTAACCTACCCAAGAACCGCCTAATCTGTGACATGCCCACCAGGTGGAACTCAATGTTGGCCATGCTGCAGCGGCTGCACACGCAGCAGAGGGCCATCAATGAGTACCTGTGCGACTATGGCACCAGGACAGGGTCAGGGGAGCTTGGTTTTTTTTCCCCACGCCAGTGGGCCATGATCAGGGATGCATGCACTGTCCTGTCACCATTCGAGGAGGCCACGAGGATGGTGAGCACTGACAGTGCATGCATCAGTGACACTGTCCCCCTTGTCCACCTGTTGGAGCACACGCTGCGTGGAATAATGGACAGGGCACTTGAGGCAGAACAGAGGCAGGAAGAGGAGGAATTCCTTAGCTCTCAAGGCCCCCTTTATCCAGACAGTGTTCCTGCGTGCCCGCCGATCACACAGGAAGAGGACGAGGAGGAGGAGGAGGAGGAGGAAGATTGTGTCAGTATGGAGGTGGAGCCTGGCACTCAGCATCAGCAGCAGTCTTTAAGGGATCAGTCCCAAGGAACACATGGACTTGTACGTGGCTGGGAGGAGGTGGCTGCGGACGTTGTTGTCCTTAGTGACCCAGAGGACTCCGGACCGAATGCCTCAGCAAACCTACGCTGCATGGCCTCCCTGATCCTGCAAAGCCTGCGTAAGGATCCTCGTATTCGTGGTATCAAGGAGAAGGACCAATACTGGCTGGCAACCCTCCTTGATCCACGTTACAAGGGTAAGGTTGCGGACCTTATCTTGCCATCGCAGAGGGAGCAGAGGATGAAACATCTTCGGGAGGCCTTGCAGAAAGGTCTATGCAACGCGTTCCCAGAGACTGGGAGGTTACAAACTCCTGTTTCTGGACAACGTGTTGCTGAGGCTTCGGTCAGTCAAAGAAGGAGCGGTGGAGAAGGTGGCCGTCTGACCGATGCGTTCAGACAATTTTTTGGTCCGCAGCCCCAAGGTATGATCGATTCCAGCAACCATCACCAGCGTCTGTTTTACATGGTGCAGGAATACCTAGGGGCAAGATCAGACTTGGACACCTTTCCCACCGAAAATCCTCTGGGTTACTGGGTCTTGAGGATGGATCACTGGCCAGAGCTTGCACAGTATGCAATTGAGCTACTGGCCTGTCCTGCATCCAGCGTTCTTTCGGAATGCACATTCAGTGCTGCTGGAGGCGTGGTAACCGATCACAGGGTGCGTCTGTCCACCGACTCGGTCGATCGGCTGACCTTCATAAAAATGAATCAGTCTTGGATCACCACCAGCTACCAAGCACCTGATGCTGATGTAACTGAATAATTTTTTTTGAAATCTCAGATCCCTTCAAAGACTGCCTATGCTGATGCTGAGTGACTATCCCTGAGTAATTATCCTCTTCCTCCTCAATCATCACGCTGATAGCTTGTAAGAACATTTTTGGTTCTGGGCGCCACCACCAGTGCCTAAGGCACAATTTTTCAGCCCCTGTTTAACAGGGGCGTGTAATTACAATTTTTGATGTAATACTTTGCAGCAGGGCTCGTTCCTGCATTCCAACTAGAGTGTCTGTGAGGGGTTGCAGTGTTGTGGCACCAGCACCAGTGCCTAAGGCCCAATTTTTCTGCCCCTGTCTAACAGGGGCGTGTAATTACAATTTTTGATGCAATACTTTGCAGCAGGGCTCGTTCCTGCGTTCCAACTAGAGTGTCTGTGAGGGGTTGCAGTGTTGTGGCACCAGCACCAGTGCCTAAGGCCTAATTTTTCAGCTCCTGTTCAACAGGGGCATGTAATTACAATTCTTGATCTAATATTTCACAGCAGGGCCCTGTGAGGGCTTACAGTGTTGTGGCCACAGCAACACCTAAGGCCCAAATTTCTGCTGAGTATATAGGGCAGGACCCTACTTTCAAACATCTAACTTACAAACGACTCCTACTTGCAAATGGAAGGAGACAACAGGAAGTGAGATGAAATCTACCCCTAGGAAGGGAAATTCTCTCCTGTAAGAGTTAATATGGGAAAACAATTTCTCCTTTCCACTGATGCTTTCCAATCCTTGTTCCACAAAAAAAACCCAAATTTTCAAAAAACATTTTTCATTGGGACAAAAAAGTGAGGTGAAATCTTCTGAAGAGGAGGAAAGACAGCAAAACAAATGTCACAGGGGTGATAACCCTTCCCTATGTTTTCCAAAAAGCTTAAAAAAGATTTTTTGGCTGGAGCTAAACACGTTAAAAATGTACCCGTTCAAAATTACAAACAGATTCTACTTAACAACAAACCTACAGTCCCTGTCTTGTTTGCACCGCCTGTATACTGCTGTTCAGAGTATATAGGGCCTGGTGGCCCCACACCTTTCCTTATTTTAATTTGGGTGCGGAGTTCCCCTTAATATCCATACAAGACCCAAAGGGCCTGGTAATGGACTGGGGGGTACCCATGCCGTTTGTCTCACTGATTTTCATCCATATTGCCATGACCCGACATGACATTAAACCCGCAAGCAGTTTTAAATGAGATTTTTTCCTTTAAAAATGACATTTGGTGCAGGGACTGTTCTAAACATGGGAAACACGCGTCACTTTACAGGCATACTATAGACACCCCCCAGGTACGATATTTAAAGGAATATTTCACTTTTTTTTTTTACTTTAAGCATCATTAAAATCACTGCTCCCGAAAAAACGGCCGTTTTTAAAAGTTTTTTTTGCATTGATACATGTCCCCTGGGGTAGGACCCGGGTCCCCAAACCCTTTTTAGGACAATACCATGCAAATTAGCCTTTAAAATGAGCACTTTTGATTTCGAACGTTCGAGTCCCATAGACGTCAATGGGGTTCTAACGTTCGTGCAAACTTTCGGTCCGTTCGCGGGTTCTGGTGCGAACCGAACCGGGGGGTGTTCGGCTCATCCCTAGTGTAGAGTAAGGGGAAGTATAGGAAGTGACTTAATGTACCCCAACCCATGGGGCTACATGTGAATTAGAAACCACACACCAAAGGAAAGGATGAAGGAGAAAGGAAGGATATTCTACCATAATACTACCTGGAACTCCTAGGCCAACACACGGTCCAAATTGGTGCACAATGTCCAAAGAGGCCAGCTACCAGAGGGAACATCTGTGACCTTGTGCAGTGAAAAAAGAGGGGATCATGCCTTTCAGACCAGAGTCAATCCTTCTATGATGCTCCCTGATGGGAGAGCTCCTCAGTGTGTGTGTTCAACAGCCCACATACAGTATATAGAGAGGGACAGAGGGGCGGGGATAGGCATACCCAGGTGCTGTGTGCACCTGTGCCTCATCTCCTAATCCAGGGATCCTCAAACTACGACCCTCCAGCTGTTGCAGAACTACAAATCCCATGAGGCATTGCAAAACTCTAACATTCACAGACATGACTAGGCATGATGGGAATTGTAGTTCCTGAACAACTGGAGGGCCATAGTTTGAAGACCCCTGTCCTAATTCCATACTTAGATGTTTTTTTTTCCTATATGTAGGGCTGCACTTTGAACACAAGAGGGAGCAGTTGTTCCAAAACAACACTGCAAGCTGAGGGCATGAAAAAAATTAAAATAAATAAAAAATAAAACTGAGGGGAGTATATAAAGTCTAATGTAATCAAGGGTGACCACCAACATCACGCTGGCGAAAAATGGAGGGGAGACGCCATCACCTAAGCTCGATACTCTGTTTGGCAATTGGCGCCAAACTCCCTCACAGTAACGCCGATGTCATCACACAGTGCCTGCACATTGACGCCAATGTGCTGACGTCACATGTGCGGCACGGGGGCGTGGCGCCGTTGCGCAGCGAGAAGCCAGTACGATTTCCCATGTGGCCAGAAGGCAAAGAGGGTAGGAGGGACTAGGGAAAACAACCAGACCAAACCAGCCCACACCACTCACAGACAAGCAGTGGTATCAGCAGGGAGCATTGATAATTTAAAAAAAATGATTACACAGGTACCTTAATGACCACAACTTACAATGTACTATTAAAGAGGAAGTAAACCCTGCTGGGTTTTACTGATGGGTTTTACTTCCTCTTTACTTCCCTGCAAAGGTACCTTTGCAAGGAAATGCGATGCCTTTGCGGTGTCACTTACCTGAAACCGAAGCCTGCAATGTCACCGCTGTCCCCACTAGCAGCGAGCGTCCATCTTCACCCATCTTCCTTCTGGGGGTCACATACTCTGGCTCTGTGACTGGCCGGAGTCGTGTGATGTCACGTGACGCGCAAGAGCCGCCAGTCACAGCATGACCCCTTTAGAAATGGCACAATCTGCTCTTTCTAAAGTGCGCATGCGCCTTAGACATTGGTGCACGGCTTTATTGTAAATATCTCCTAAACCGTGGACGTTTGGGGGATATTTCCAGCACCTACAGGTAAGCCTTAATATAGGCTAACATAAAAGCACGCACACACAGGTTGAACTGATAGACTTGTGTCTTTTTTCAACTTCACCAACTATGTTACAGTGTTGCTGTTTCCTTGACAGAGAATGTTACAGAGATATCCCATGGTATATGTGTCAGAGATCTCCTGATTCTGTGTATTTTTTTTTTCTATAATAATCATCTCATCCAAACATAATATTTACTCCACAACACATACATATGTTCACTCCTAAGTCTTTGAACATAACGACAGGCAAATAGACTGGGCATTTTCCCAATGCAACATAATGCAGGTTTGGCTTTGCATATGTTCTATAAACTCTTCGAATGCAGTCTAGGTTCCCAGTTTGCATGCAGATAAAGTATCCTAAGTAGACAAATCATTTTGTACTGAATTATGCCCTCATTTTTTTAGAAGATGGATATTAAATGTGATGTTTGCCGGATATACAAATTTCTTCTGACGTAAGGAAAAGTGCTGAATCTCCTACACAGGGGAACCTTCTGTACGGGACAGACATCTTCTACACCCTGAGACCTCCTGTCTTCTGCAAAGGACATCTGGTGTTTTCAAACAAAATTCTGATATCTAAGCTTTCAGAATGATCACTCCGAATACAGAAGTCTGTCTGGTTGTATTAGGACTTGAGTCAATGGCTGGACTATGCTCTAGTGCCTTCATCATATGTTATCTTATCCTTACAAGTTTTAAGGAGAGAAAATTCACATCCTGCAACTGTATCCTGATATCGCTGAGTATTTCCAATGTCAGCTTCACTGTTTTTATATCTGTCTGTTCTCTAGGTATCTTTGCTTGGCCGTGGTTGTTCAATGTACCCAATGTTTTTTATGTTCTGCACTCTTTGACATTATGCAGTTCTTGCTCCAGTGCATGGATTATGTCCATTCTCTGCTTCTTCTATTTTATAAAAATCTGAAATTTTCAGCCTGGATTCCTTACATGGATGAAGATAAAAATTGATACAATGGTCCCTTGGCTGATACTAACTGTGCTCTTTGTGTCAATGTTTGTCAGTTACTTATCAGTACTCATTTACGATTTAGGGTTACCTAAGAACTCCACCAACCCCATAGGTAGTGACCACCAACTTAAGGTGAATTCAATGAAACCCTTTCTAGTAATAAATTCTTTGGCATACATAATTTCACTGTCATCAACATTTTCCAGTGCATGGTTCCTAAAGCAGCAGAGGGGTGTGGGGAAATATGGTAGCACCAAAGTTAAAGATTATCAGAGTGCAGTCCACATTATGATTTGCCTTGTCTCTTTTTATGCCTTCCTTGAAATCGTTTTTGCTTTGCATGCATTTCAAATATTTGCTTTTAAAAGCTGGGGGCACTGGATGTGTGTGATGTCGATAAACTCTTATGCTGCAGTTCAGTCGGCTCTGATAATCAGTGGAAACCCCAAACTCAGAGAAGCTTGGAAATGCTTTTTTGGTTTTAGATACCTTCTAAATCATCAAGGTGGCTGAACTGCCTTTTTTAACTGTAATACTAAGATTTTTATGGCTCAAAAGATCTACATTTGCATTAAGTAATGTTATTATGACATGAAAAACAAAAATGTATAGCAACCAAAATATCCTGAAAATCTTAAATCAAATACCACAACTATTAAACATTTTTGCCGATTAATGTAATACAATCAGTCCACATATAACCATATTTTTTAAATATCCTTCTGTTTAGATGAAAGACTTCAAGAAATGTTCCTGAAATTACCTCTACTAGCACACCAATAATCAATCACCCAATCTAAGACAGCTTATTGTAAGAATTTCCATAAAGATCCCAATACTAAATAGAACATTGCCCTACATGCAGAACAAATATGAACCCTCATGTCCACAGCACTCACAGAGTACCAGTATTGGGATTAGAGCAGGAGTAAAGGATACAGGGTACTTTTTTCTTCAGTTCCTCAAATGTGCCATACTAAATTCCTTACCGTACTGTAAGAGCCCAACACTTACTATGCATGCACCAATGGCGCGTTTCCGCAAGAGGAAATCTGTGCCAACTGAGCATGCGCCAAAGATGCCTCGGTGCGCCAACTCACACCTGCGCAGAAGACCTGATAGAAAAAGGCAGGAAAATGCCAAGGACGCGCACAGGAACTGACCTCAACCTAATGGAAAAAGGCGGGAAAATGCCCAGGAGGCGCACAGGAAGTGACCTCAAACTTCCCTATATAAGCCCAGCCCAGACACTGCCAAATGGCTGAATTATTCTGTCATGAGGGCCACGTACCTGATGTGAGACCGAAGTAGTGGAGAGGCCTCCCTTGCACCTCGGGTCCTTGAAGCCTCTCTGGAGATTGAGACAGAGACTTGGTGGACACCGAGTGGCAAGGGTGCCAGGGAGGCCTCCCCACTACTTCAGTCTCACCTCAGGTACGTGGCCCTCGTGACAAGTACCCTATGTTGGAGAGATAGGTTAAACTCTTGGCCAAGGACTGAACCTTCATATATTCACAATACTGTAAATAGCAACTAAACAGAAGTTCCCGTAGTGGTCCATTTCTGGAGAAAAGGCAGTGGCATAAATGATCTCAGGATTATGGGACTGATAGGGAACTTCTAACCACAGAAAGAAAGTCTGGAATGGTGATGTAAATTCATATAAAGCTTCAAAACTCAAAACTGTGGTTGACATGGGGACAGAATTTTTGTGTGCCACTGTGATTGCAATTTGATTACTGAAAATAAAACAGTTTTTTTTCCCCTCAAGACTTTGGGCATACTGTATATGGACATTTGAAAAGGACTCTCATTCTCACTGAAGTGAGCCTAGACTTCTCATCTCCTAGCCATTTTGCCTAATAGCATTCTTAAATTGTAGTCCCGCTGACATTCAAGGCGGTGATCTCCCATTCTGAGCCCCGGTATAGCTGCCTCACGGCCCCCTGGTGCTTAGAGATCCCCTCAGCTCAGCTTTCTCTCTTCTTCTTCCCCGCTGAGAGAACAAGCTACGTGGGTTCTGATAGGTTGGCGCTTCCCATGTGACGGTGCCGACCAATTAGAATGCTCCTAAACCTCCCTCCTAATGGGGTAAGTTTAAGAGATTAAGCTCTGGGGATTTATAACCCCTGGAACCATGAGGCGGCTATACCAGGGCCCCAGAACGGGAGATCACTGCCATGCAGGTCAGCGGGACTGGGGGGCGAGGAGGGGTCCTGTGTAAGTTCGCCTTACAGATTTTTCTGTAAAAGTGAACTTACCCTTTAAGCTCTGGGAACTGTAGATGTATCCTAATTATTTACAATACCTATTACTATTCAAGTGTGTGAAGAGAACTCGTATTTTATTAATGGTTGCTTCACTTTGCAAGGTTATTTGCACTTTGCATGGGAATTTATCCCCTATAACTTGGAGAATGAGGTGAAGCTCTGCTGACCTCCATCATCCATTATTGTGGAAGCAATAATGCTTTTTTGTGCCATGTAAAGACAACAAAAAGTGTGGCGCTGAACAATGTCATATATAAATGTAAACAAATCAATAGACAGAAAGGAGGATCATTTATATCTGTTTTAAACATATAGTCCTCATATGAACCTCAAAGATGCAAAGTCTATATGGCAATACGTTTAAGGCAAAATATTGAAGAATTATATAAACATCTTGACTGAAAATCCGCTCACTACCACCAAGAGTTGAGGAGGCTTACCAGATGAGGTGGACCCAATGGGGCATACGCCGGATTGGGTCGGACAAGGCTTAGGTGGTGAGTGGCTGTATGTACTCCAGGAAGGATGCGGTCTCACGAGTTTGTTGTATTCATCCGGATAGTACCAGGAACTTGAGAGGTGTGGGCAATCTCCCGGATGTGGGAGGTCATGTAGATCTCAAGGAAGTGGTGGGGTGTTCTGTAAGCAAACCCCTCCAAAACAACATTCAGCGGACCAGGAGTTGATGCGAAAGGATAGGAAAAGAAAAAGAGGGCAACATAGTGTAAATCCGAAAAAAAAACTAAAAGTTTTTATTTAGGATAAAATAGATGTACACTCACATGTAGATCCAAAGCTTAAAACAGCGCTGTTTGAGAAAAAGAGGCGACAATGGGGTCCTGCCCGACGCGTTTCATCCTCAAAAGACGTCATCAGGGGGGTTCCCCCCACTGTAGCCACCCCAATATATATAGGGAATATGCCTCTCATGATGGGAAACAGCTCCACGTATGAAAAATGGTCACAACCCCCTGATGACGTATTTTGAGGACGAAACGCGTCGGACAGGACCCCATTGTCGCCACTTTTTCTCAAACAGCGCTGTTTTAAGCTTTGGATCTACATGTGAGTGTACATCTATTTTATCCTAAATAAAAACTTTTTGGTTTTTTTTCGGATTTACACTATGTGGCCCTCTTTTTCTTTTCCTATCCTTTCGCATCAACTCCTGGTCCGCTGAATGTTGTTTTGGAGGGGTTTGCTTACGGAACACCCCACCACTTCCTTGAGATCTACATGACCTCCCACATCCGGGAGATTGCCCACACCTCTCAAGTTCCTGGTACTATCCGGATGAATACAACAAACTCGTGAGACCGCATCCTTCCTGGAGTACATACAGCCACTCACCACCTAAGCCTTGTCCGACCCGATCTGGCGTATGCCCCATTGGGTCCACCTCATCTGGTAAGCCTCCTCAACTCTTGGTGGTAGTGAGTGGATTTTCAGTCAAGATGTTTATATAATTCTTCAATATTTTGCCTTAAACATATTGCCATATAGACTTTGCATCTTTGAGGTTCATATGAGGACTATATGTTTAAAACAGATATAAATGATCCTCCTTTCTGTCTATTGATTTGTTTACATTTATATATGACATTGTTCAGCGCCACACTTTTTGTTGTCTTTCCATTTTACACTTTGTTGGTCGTGTTGGCTGCTTCCTTGTCTTTCGTTTTGGGGTAGCGCAGAATTATTTTATATCTAGTCCTTGGTTGTTTTGTGCCATGTGCCTGGCACATGATGGAGTATCCTTTGCAAAGGGAAATTTCACCCCATTTACTAAGCTCGGGGGAAAATTCTGTTGCAAAGAGCAACTTCCCTTGGAAAGCGAACAACAAATGTGCCTTTAGTAAATCAACCCCCTTATCTCTAGTTCAGTTACCCCAGTACGACTTTCTATACTCTAATCTCTATCTTGATAGCCTAACCCTTTCTCATTGCTCTTATTACTCAAGTGTGTCAAGAAAATTTGTATTTTTTTTTTTTTTTTTAATAGTTATATAACATTGCTTCTTCTTGTTTATATACTGTATGTGAGTTTCTAAACCATTTCCATAATTGTAAAAAGTTTGAAAAAATAGATCTAAGGCCTTCTAAAAGCTTGTATCTTTATTATCTTAACTTAGCCAATAAAAGTACATAATTCAAACGCCTAACTTTTTGCATTTTTTGGTGATTAACACGGAGAGGGAGGGGCAAATAAAACAGCACATAGTAGCAGTAGGGACAACAATAAAAGCACAACATATTTTATGTCCCAATAATTTGTATTGAAAGTTTTAACCACTTGCCGTCCAGGCCAATTCTGACATTTCTCTCCTCGGTACTTAAAAAAGGCGACGCTTTAATTTTTTTTACTGGTTACATGTTTTGAGTTACAGAGGAGGTCTTGCACTAGAATTATTGCTCTCGCTCTAACGTTTGCAGGGATACCTCACATGTGTGGTTTGAACACCGTTTTCATATGTGGGTGGGACTTACGTATGCGTTTGCTTCTGCGTGCGAGCACACGGGGACTGGGGCACTTTACATTTTTTTTATTGTTAATTTTACTTTTAGTTTGACACTTAGAAAAAAAAAAGGTTTGATCACTTTTATTTCTATTTCAAGGAATGTAAACATCGCTTGTAATAAGAATATGGCATGACAGGTCCTCTTTACAATGATATCTGGGGTCAATAAGACCCCACATCTCACTTCTAGGCTGGGAAGCCTGGAAAAAATAAAAAAATAAATGATCTCGGCTTCCCAGCCGAGGCGGCGCCATTTGATTGAATGCATAGACTTCATAACATCACGCCCGGCCTCCGAACGATCATAGAGACTCCCATGACCATCTGGTCCACCAGAAATCTCTATGGTAAACATCCGGGGCCAGCACATCCATTCTCAGACTCACCGGTGGTAGCGGTGAGTCGACAGACACACCGGAGGACAGCGGGGGGGTGTCCCTTCTCGTCGCCCATAAGAACGATCAAGTGGTAGAACAGCCACTATGATCATTCTTATGGTGTAGGGAATGGCCAGCTGAAAAAGACAATATCTGGATGATACCTGTAGCTGCACCCATCATTCAGATATACCCGCTAAAATTCAAGGAGGTTCTATTACGTACCTTGGGCGGGAAGTGGTTAAAAACAAGGAAAACACAAAAGAATCAGATAGAATAGCCAATTCACCAACATGCTTAGTAATGTCCAAGACATAATGAGACAATAACAACACTTTTTAAGATATCAAGCTAGATGTTGAATATCAGTCTCGAAATCCATTACTTCAAGCAGTGCAGTAAAGGGCAAGTACAGTGGGGGGGGGACTTACAAAGAAATGAAGGCTCTATAATTTTTATAATAGGTTTATTTTAAATAATAGAGACAGAATAGCAACTAAAAATCCTGAAAAAAAGCCACATAAAACAAATGCTAAAAAATAAGTATTTATATCCCCAAGCAAATAATGACTTAGTACTTGGTGGAGATGGATTGGGACTTTGGATGAGGCATACTCTTGGGCAATGAATAATTATTTAAACATTTATTTATTCCTCCTGCAGTTTAAAAAAAATCCAAGTATATGACAGTTAAGTACATGCATACATACAGATTTTTGTAGCAAAAACATGATTGTAACATAAAATGGCATAGCACATAACATAGCACTGGTGTGGAAGAATATCCTCCATGACAGAATTCCCTGTAGGACTATATATTGTATGGGGCCTAAGATATATCACACTGGTAGACATATCTACTAGTAAGTAGACTTGGCTACTTATATGAATTTGTATTTTTATAGAATGATGTTGCATCAGCCCCTGAAGAGTCGGCGCTGTCCCACGAAATGCGTCGAGCTTACACAGATGCACCATGTCCTACAGATGGTTTTGCCATATTTTAATGTGATATATCTTAGACCCCATACAATATATAGTCCTACAGGGAATTCCGTCATGGAGGATATTCTTCCACACCATGCTAATGTTATGTGCTATGCCATTTTATGTTACAATCATTGTTTTGCTACAAAAATCTGTATGTACTTACTGTCATATACTTGGATTTTTTTAAACTGCAGAAGGAATAAATAAATGTTTAAATAATTATTCATTGCCCAATAGTATGCCTCATCCAAAGTCCCAATCCATTTCCATTCCTATCATTAGGGATGGAGGCCCATGTGTATGAGTGTACATGTGAGTCTCATATAAAGTCCAAAACTTTTTCCATTTCTAGTAGTTGGTGGAGAAACCCTTGTTGGCGAGCACAGAGGTCAGACGTTTCTTGTGGTTGGTGACCAGGTTTGCACACATCTCAGGAGGGATTTTGGTCCACTCTTCTTTACTGATCTTCTCTAAATCCTTAAGGTTTCTTGGCTGTCTCTTGGAAAACTCGAAGTTTCAGCTCCCCCCATACATGTTCTATAGGACTAAGGTCCGCAACTTAATTTATAACATTTGTATTGTGGTTTTTTTTTCTGGATTTTCGGTTGATATTCTGTCTCTATCATTTAAAATACACCTATGATAAAAAAAAAAAAAAATGATAGAACCTTCATTTTTTGTAAGTGGGAAAACTTACAAAATCTGCAGGGGATCAAAAAATATTTTTTCCCCACTGTATATGTTCTAATAAACCAGAAACAACATCAACAAAGGGAAACAGAATACAATAAAAATAAAATAAAATACAAAACAGAGTGCACCAGGAATGTATTGAACATTATAAATTTATTGAACCCCTATATCCTCCGTCAAAGAGCTCTTATTTCATATACACTCTAGACTAGGCAGACCACATAAAATCAAAGGATGTTAGATGATCAGAATGACATGTAATGACACGTTCATAGTGATAATAGGTGTTGACCCCGTGTATCACTTTTCCTTCAAGAATTGCGGAGTGTGGACGGCTCTTTTTGCCCTGGTAGCTGAACGCAAAGTTGTTGAATAATTAATTACATGGTCAATTTTAACCACTTAAATCCGGGGGAACTTCCACCCTCTCCTGCCCAGGACAATTTTCAGCTTTAGCGCTGTCACACTTTGAATGCCAATTACTCAGTCATGCAACACTGTACACAAGACAACTTGTTATAATTTTTATAAGACAGATAGATCTTCATTTTGATGATTTGTAATCGCCGCAGTTTTTTTTCAAATATATTTTTGCTATATAAATGAAAAAAAAAGATACTGAAAATTTTGAAAAAAAAAATGTTTTCCTTAATTTCTGTTATAAAATTTTAGAAATAAATAATCTTTATTCATAAATTTAGTCAAAACTATATTATGCTACATTTCTTTGGTAAAAATAACCCAAATCAGTGCATATTATTTAGTCTGTAGATAAGTTATAGATTCTACCACCTACGGGATATATATCTGAAAATTGATCAATCCTGATGTACTGACAGCTATCACATTTCTTACATAGTTAGTCGGGTTGAAAAAATACACAAGTCCATCAAGTTCAACCAAGAAGAAATAAAATAAAAAATATAATCCCATATACACAATCCTTTACCCACAGTTGATGCAGAGGAAGGCGAAAAACCCCAGCAAAGCATCATCCAATTTGATCCAACAGGGGAAAAATTCCTTCCTGATCCCCCAAGAGGCAATCGGATTTTCCCTGGATCAAAATAAATGTCAGTACCCAGTAATATTATGTACATTTAGGAAAGAATCCAGGACTTTTTTAAAGCCATCTACTGAGCTGACCAGAACCACCTCTGGAGGGAGTCTATTCCACATTTTCACAGCTCTTACTGTGAAGAAACCTTTCCATATTTGGAGATGAAATCTCTTTTCCATTAGACGTTAAGAGTGCCCCCTTGTCCTCTGTGATGACTTTAAAGTGAATAACTCAACACCAATTCACTATATGGATCCCTTATGTATTTATACATGGTGATCATATCCCCCCTTATGTATTTATACATGGAGATCATATCCCCCCTTATGTATTTATACATGGAGATCATATCCCCCCTTATGTATTTATACATGGAGATCATATCCCCCCTTATGTATTTATACATGGAGATCATATCCCCCCTTATGTATTTATACATGGTGATCATACCCCCCTTATGTATTTATACATGGGGATCATATCCCCCCTTATGTATTTATACATGGTGATCATACCCCCCTTATGTATTTATACATGGGGATCATATCCCCCCTTATGTATTTATACATGGAGATCATATCTCCCTTTATGTATTTATACATAGTGATCATATCCCCCCTTATGTATTTATACATGGTGATCATATCCCTCTTATGTATTTATACATGGAGATCATATCCCCCCTTATGTATTTATACATGGTGATCATACCCCCCTTATGTATTTATACATGGGGATCATATCCCCCCTTATGTATTTATACATGGGGATCATATCCCTCCTTATGTATTTATACATGGAGATCATATCCCCCCTTATGTATTTATACATGGTGATCATATCCCCTCTTATGTATTTATACATGGGGATCATATCCCCCTTATGTATTTATACATGGTGATCATATCCCCCTTATGTATTTATACATGGTGATCATATCCCCCTTATGTATTATACATGGAGATCATACCCCCCCTTATATATTTATACATGCAGATCATATCCCCCTTATGTATTTATACATGGAGATCATATCCCCTTATGTATTTATACATGGAGATCATATCCCCCCTTATTTATTTATACATGGAGATCATATCCCCTTATGTATTTATACATGGAGATCATATCCCCCCTTATGTATTTATACATGGAGATCATATCCCCCCTTATGTATTTATTCATGGTGATCATATCCCCCCTTATTTATTTATACATAGTGATTAGGGATGAGCTTCGAGTTCGAGTCGAACTCATGTTCGAGTCGAACATTGGCTGTTCGCAAGTTCGCCGAACAGCGAACAATTTGGGGTGTTTGCGGCAAATTCGAATGCCGCAGAACACCCTTTAAAAGTCTATGGGAGAAATCAAAAGTGCTCATTTTAAAGGCTTATATGCAAGTTATTGTCATAAAAAGTGTTTGGGGACCCGGGTCCTGCCCCAGGGGACATGGATCAATGCAAAAAAAAGTTTTAAAAACGGCCGTTTTTTCAGGAGCAGTGATTTTAATAATGCTTAAAGTCAAACAATAAACGTGTAATATCCCTTTAAATTTCGTACCTGGGGGGTGTTTAGAGTATACCTGTAAAGGGGCGCATGTTTCCTGTGTTTAGAACATTCTGACAGCAAAATGACATTTCGAAGGAAAAAACCCATTTAAAACTACCTGCGGCTATTGCATTGCCGACAATACACATAGAAGTTCATTGATAAAAACAGCATGGGAATTCCCCACAGGGGAACCCCGAACCAAAATTTAAAAAAAAAATGACGTGGGAGTCCCCCTAAATTGCATACCAGGGCCTTCAGGTTTAGTATGGATTTTAAGGGGAACCCCACAAAAAAAAAAAAAAAAAAAACGGCGTGGGGTCCCACCAAAAATCCATACCAGACCCTTATCCGAGCACGCAACCTGGCAGGCCGCAGGAAAAGAGGGGGGGACGAGAGAAGAAGAAGATAGAAGACGTCGCGGAGGAGATGCTGGACGAGAACGCCAGAGGAAGAACCAGAAGAACCAGAAGATGAAGGAAGATAGAAGAAAGAAGAAGCATTTAAATAAAGGAATTATCAAAAACTGTCTCTTGTCATTTTTGACAGTTTTTTAGTGAAATGGTAGGGGTAAGTACCCCCTTACCATTTCACACAGGGGAGGCCGGGATCTGGGGGTCCCCTTGTTAAAGGGGGCTTCCAGATTCCGATAAGCCCCCCGCCCGCAGACCCCCACAACCACCGGTCAGGGTTGTGGGGATGAGGCCCTTGTCCTCATCAACATGGGGACAAGGTGTTTTGGGGGGCTACCCCAAAGCACCCTCCCAATGTTGAGGGCATGTGGCCTGGTACAGTTCAGGAGGGGAGGCGCACTCTCGTCCCCCCTCTTTTCCTGCGGCCTGCCAGGTTGCGTGCTCGGATAAGGGTCTGGTATGGATTTTTGGGGGGACCCCAAGCCGTTTTTTTTTGGCGCGGGGTTCCCCTTAAAATCCATACCAGACCTGAAGGGTCTGGTATGGAATTTAGGGGGACTCCCACGTCATTTTTTTTAAATTTTGATTCGTGGTTCCCCTGTGGGGAATACCCATGCCGTTTTTATCAATGAACTTCTATGTGTATTGTCGGACCGGCAATGCAATAGCCGCGAGTAGTTTTAAATGGGTTTTATCCTTCGAAATGTCATTTTGCTGTCAGACTGTTCTAAACACTGGAAACATGCGCCCCTTTACAGGCATACTATAGACACTCCCCAGCTACGAAATTTAAAGGGATATTACACTTTTATTGTTTGACTTTAAGCATTATTAAAATCACTGCTCCTGAAAAAATGGCCGTTTTTAAAACTTTTTTTTGCATTGATCCATGTCCCCTGGGGCAGGACCCAGGTCCCCAAACACTTTTTATGACAATAACTTGCATATAAGCCTTTAAAATAAGCACTTTTGATTATTCATGTTCGTGTCCCATAGACTTTAACGGTGTTCACTTGTTTGAACAAACTTTTTTCCTTTTCGCATGTTCTGGTGCGAACCGAACAGGGGGGTGTTCGGCTCATCCCTAATGGTGATCATATCCCCCCTTATGTATTTAAACATGGATATCATATCCCCCCTTATATATTTATACATGGAGATCATATCCACTCTTATGTATTTATACATGGAGATCATATCCCCCCTTATATATTTATACATGGAGATCGTATCCCCCCTTATGTATTTGTACATGTTGATCATATCCCCCCTTTATATTTATACATGGAGATCATATCTCTCCTTATGTATTTATACATGGAGATCATAACCCTTTATATATTTATACATGGAGATCATATCCCCCTTATGTATTTATACATGGAGATCATATCCCCCCTTATGTATTTATACATGGTGATCATATCCCCCCTCATGTATTTATACATGGTGATCATATCCCCCCTTATATATTTATACATGGAGATCCTATCCCCCTTATGTATTTGTACATGTTGATCATATCCCCCTTAATTTCCTCTTCTCAAGAGAGAATAAATTCAGTTCCTCCCATCTTTCCTCATAGCAGAGCTCCTCCCTGCCTCTTATCAGTTTGGTTGCTCTTCTTGAGGCCCTAAAATGCAAGGACATTACAAATACCCCCCAAAATTACCCCTTTTTGAAAAGTAGATTTCAAGTGCAAGGTTTTTGTGAAAAGGCATGGTGAGGTTTTTTTTTTTTTTTTCTTTGGCCACAATTTTTTGTAAAATTAAGAAATTAAATAAAATTTCATTTTTTTCATAATATTTTTTACATATTGTTACCAGTGCAGTACAGTGTCATCATATATACAAAGTAAAAATGCTGCGCTAAACCCCAAACCAAAACAAAATCAGCTAGCGCACAAACAAACCAAGTTCAATGAGACAAAACAGTGAAGAAGTGCAGCGCTACAATATTGAACACGTGAGAATAAGACATGTAAGGTGAACACCTTTGCAGATGTGAAAAAATATCAAATATCAATAAAATATCTTATGTGAAATATGGAACAGCAAAAGAAATATATGAAAAAAGTCCATATGGAGAGTAATGTCTGTACAAATTGAAAAAATACAAATGTGAAAAATTGAGCATCAAATAATGTCCTATGTAAATATAGAACAGCAAAATGAAAAACAGTGAAAAAAGGCATGCCCCTGTTGAAGACTATTCAGTCGAAACGCGTAGGGCTAGAATTTTTCGCTTCCCACATTCCCAAAATATATATAAGACTAAATGATTTACATACTTATGCCTCAAAATTCATCAAAATATGCTCCTTTCCCATAAGGACCTTCCGAGGGTAGTGGACTCATCCATAGATGTCATCTCCTTTTCTGACCATGCCCCAATACACCTGACGCTCCAAATGGGACCAATGTCTAAATCCCCACCCTCATGGAGACTGAACGAGTCTCTGCTTCAATCTGCAGAGATCCGCGCTGAGATTCAAGCCAAACTACAGGAATACTTTGCACTCAATGAAGCCTCGGTCTCCAACCCCTTGGTGATGTGGGAGGCGCACAAGCCAGTTGTCAGGGGCATTTTGATAGGCATTGGGGCACGTCTCAAGAGGGAAAGAACCCGTAGAACTGAAGAACTTCTTCTTCAGATCAAGACCCTTGAATGTACACATAAGGCCAGCCTAGCTCGCTCCGTATACCAGGAGTTACTTAAAGCGCGTGAGGAGCTTCGCTCGCTTCTGTTGCATAAAACTAAAGAGAGGTTAGCATGGTCACGTCGTACAATGTACGAATTCTCTAACAAACCTGGCTCTCTCCTAGCCAGAGCTTTACGCGGTCCCCGCACCAAGACTTTCATCCCCCACATTCTGACCCCTTCGGGTCGGAGGGTCTCTACCTCAACAGAAATGGCGGAAGAATTCCGTTCATTCTACAGCGGTCTCTATAATCTAGACAGACCCTCTCCTGATGCCCCTAACCCCTCTGGGGGACCCACCCCACACGAATATCTAGCCTCCTCTGGCATGCCATCTCTATCGGCCGACACCGTGGAAGAACTGGAAGACCCCATTACGGTGGAGGAGCTGGGGGTAGCACTGGCGAGTTCCAAGCCCAAGAAAGCCCCAGGCCCTGATGGCCTTACTCCAATCTATTTCAAAACCTTTTTTGAGATGCTTTCTAAACCGCTAGTGGATGCACTTAACTCAATCACGAAAGGTAACTCCTTCCCCATAGACTCCCTTAGGGCCTACATTTCTCTCATCCCTAAAGAGGGAAAGGACCTACTTCGGTGTGGAAACTACCGACCGATAGCTTTGCTAAACACCGACTTGAAACTGTTCGCCAAAATCCTGGCGAACAGATTGCTCCCACACATACCAAACCTAATTCACAAAGACCAAGCGGGCTTTGTCCCCCAACGGAAACCCTGTGACAACACCATTAGGGTGCTGAACCTCATACATGCCGCCAGGACCACGCGACGACCCCTTCTCCTGCTGTCAACTGACGCGGAGAAGGCTTTCGACCGTGTAGACTGGACGTTTGTTAGAGCTACTCTCGAACACATTGGCCTCCGGACGTCGATGCTCAGCTGGATCTTATCTCTCTACTCTAACCCCACAGCGGCGGTTAGGGTCAACGAAACCAGGTCGGGTTATTTTAACATTCGAAATGGTACCAGACAGGGTTGTCCCCTGTCTCCTCTAATCTTTATTCTTACCTTGGAACCTCTGCTCTGTAAGATACGGGCCAACCCCCAAATAGAGGGCTTCCGTAAAACATCTGGAGCCCACAAGGTCGCCGCTTTCGCGGATGACCTTATCTTTTTTTTGGCTAACCCCATTGCCTCACTCCCCGTCTTGCTTCATTCCTTGAGGGAGTACGGAGCTTTGTCTCTATTTAAAATAAACATGTCTAAATCCTCCATGCTTAATATCACACTGTGCTCGCAAAATATCCGACAATTGCGCCTGAACTACAAGTTCCACTGGGCAACCGATACTATTCCGTACCTAGGAGTGGCCATCACCGCGGACCCCGCCGACCTTTACCAAGCAAACTTTGCCACTCTTCTACACAGACTTAAAACAGACCTGCAACATTGGCACTCCCTCACTCTAACGTGGTTTGGACGCTGTAATGCCATCAAGATGACGGCTCTCCCGAGGATACTCTATCTCCTGCAGGCCCTCCCCATACATCTCCCGCCCTCCTTCTTCAAGCGAATCGACGCACTTTTCCGAGATTTTGTCTAATCGCACAGGCAGCCTCGCATCAAATTACAACTACTTTATATGGCAAAACGTAGGGGTGGGGTGGGACTACCAGACGTAAAAGCCTACTACAGGGCAACACATCTTACCAGACTGATAGACTGGTACTGCCACTCAGAGGCCAAACAATGGGTCACTATGGAGATAGAGGACTCCGATGGTACGGCTAGGAGTTGGCCGTGGCTTTCCACTCCGATCCCGAAGATCATCGCCGAACACCCAACTCTGGGAAACACATTAAGAGTGGCCAGAGAAACCTTTCGTAAAACCCTGATATCACCTATTCCTTCCCCTATGGTGCCGATACTGTCAACCCTGATTTCTTGCCGGGCTGCCAGGGACCGATCTATAGAGCCCTATCGGAGGGAGATAGATGGCCACACCTCTACGACTTCCTGGATTCCGGTGGCCGGCTCAGGACGGCCGCGGGAATAGAGGACCTGGACACGCCATTGGATTTCCTGAGCGGTCTCCAACTGCGTAATTTCTTACGCCGAAGTGCTCAGACTTTAGGTCCCCCACGCCCACTCACGTAATTGGAACGTATCTGCCACCGCAGGGAGCCCGTACGCCACTCTCTGTCCTCGATCTACCTCTCTCTGATAGCCCAGGCTGAGGGCTTTGTGCCCCCCTTCCTCACTAAATGGGAGACAGAATTAGGAGTGCATCTTAATGAAGCACAAAGGGAAAAGATCTTACATTTTGCCCAAAAATCATCTCTAGCCACAAGGGTCCAGGAGACATGCTACAAGATTGTGACCAGATGGTACAGAGTACCATCCACTCTTCACAGGTTCCTCCCGCAGGTACCAAGTCTATGTTGGCGTTGTGGAGCAGGAGAAGGAACAATGTTGCACATTTTCTGGGACTGTCCCAAGATTAAACCTTTTTGGAAAGAGGTGACAGACACGACCGAGCGTTTAACGGGCGTCGCACTGGGGGGAGATCCCGGGGCCTGTTTGCTGCACCTTTCTAGAAGTCCAATTAAGAAATATAAAGCCTCACTCACTATACAACTACTCAATGCGGCTAAGGCCTGCATCCCTCTATTTTGGAGATCGGAAACCCCACCAACGAAGATCCAGTGGTATGCCAGGGTTAACGAACTGCGCGACATGGAAGATCTTACGGCCACCCTGCATGACAGGGAGGAAACCTTTCGGGAGACCTGGCGCCCCTGGCAACACTTCATCTACTCCGAGGCTTACCTCCGGGAGGTGACTTAGCGAGGACACCCCCCGTTATGAGGGCCCCGCCTGGCTGGAGGGTGGCACCACCACCCTTTCTCTTTACCTCTCTCTACCCCCCTTCCTCACCTTCTTCCCCTCCTACTCCATCTCTCCTCTCTATTTTCCTTGCCCCTCCCTCCCTATAGTCTCCCGCTTTTTACCTCTTCCCTTCCCCCCCCCCCTTCCCGGGTTCTCACACAATCCCCTATACTCTTCCGGCTTAGGGAAGATCTGATCAGATATATTGAATATCATGGTCTACATTACTTCATGTTAGTTGCCCTTTGCCGGACTCTACTGATCGGCAAGGAATATCTCCACCCCCGGTCAGTGGAGAGTTTCTCTCTTTGTTATTTTAGTTCACCCTTTTACCTGTCGATAAAGGATAATTACACGAGTCACCAGTTTACACAAGGCATGTCTCAGGGAAATGCTTGCAAATGGACACTAAGATAATCATTACATTAGACCCTCCCATGCACACAGGCTCCGCCTTCACCATACAGATTGTGTAAACAAGAGGATTGTTTATGTGTTACATCTCTAGTCGGCGACAGTTTCTGTTAAAATCCTCTCCCTACCTCTGTTTTATATTATCCATTAAATGTTATAGAACTTGACAATATGTAATTCAAACTGTAACAAGCATTCTTGAAATTAAAATAAAGGAATTTAAAAAAAAAAAAAAAAAAAAAAAAATTCATCAAAATATCTCTACAAATTAAAAAAAATTATTAAATACAAAACTGTGCAATTTATCATCAAGAATAAAGCAAATAAATAATTATGTGATAATCAATAAATAAATTATCATACAAAAACTTTATGAAAAATATTATATTGATTGTACTTTGAATCAATCACTAACATGTTCAGTGTACCAATTCATTGAATACATAAATAAATAAAGAATCCTAAATCCCAAATTAATTCAAATACTCAATGTCCATATGCAATTCATGAAATTAAATAAAACATAAATAAATATATGTGCAAACACAAAATGTTTGATTAAAAAAAGTGTCTCAAATATCCAAAAAAGTGCTGAAAATATGTATGAGATTTCACTCCACCATAAAACGTGTAATATCAACTCTTTTCTTCTCAAAAAAAGTCCAAACCATGTGTTCTCCTCCATAAGACTTTGGTTAATCTTAAAGCAAAATGGGAGACTATGATTGAAAATCTAGCTGGTATGATCAGCCACTCTTCATCAACTCCACACCAAGATAATGCACCTTCCCGCACATCAGGGGTTAAGCAGTGCCTTCGATCTCTTCATCCTCATGCAAGAAAGAGAAGCGGCGCGTAGCATAAAATCTTTTTTTGCCATTTATTTAAGAAAAGCAGAATCACACTTATGCCGTGTACACATGACCGGACTTTACGGCAGACTTCGTCCGGCGGACCGGAGTCCGTCGGACAATTCGATCGTGTGTGGGCTCCAGCGGACTTTTTTTTCCCCAAAAGTTTGACGGACCTAGAAATAAAACATGTTTAAAATCTTTCCGACTGACCAAAGTCCGGTCGAAAAGTCCGCTTCTCTGTATGCTAGTCCGACGGACAAAAACCAACACTAGGGCAACTATTGGCTACTGGCTATGAACTTCCTTGTTTTAGTCCGGTCGTACGTCATCACGTAAGAATCCATCGGACTTTGGTTGATCATGTGTAAGCAAGTCCGTTCATTTGGAAAGTCCATCGGAAAGTCCATCGAAAAGTCCGCAGGACAAAGTCTGCCGCAAAGTCCGCTCGTGTGTACGCGGCATTACATCTTATAGTGTCATACCAGACACTAGGAATGATAGCGCGTATCTTTCGGGGGCACCGCCGGCTCCAGCCACAACAATGGACATTAAGGGTATTTGTATTAATTAAGGATTATTTACTTATTCATTGATTGATACGCTAAACATTTATTGATTAACCACTTAAGCCCCGGACCATGTGGCTGGCCAAAGACCAGAGCACTTTTTGCGATTCGGCACTGCGTCGCTTTAACTGACAATTGCGCAGTCTCGCGGCGTTGCACCCAAACAAAATTGGTGTCCTTTTTTCCCCACAAATAGAGCTTTCTTTTGGTGGTATTTGATCGCCTCAGTTTTAACTTTTTGCTATAATAAATATCTCCCAAAAATATATAGAAAAAACATTTTTTTCCTCAGTTTAGGTTGATACATATTCTCCTACATATTTTTTAGTAAAATAAATCACAATAAGCGTTTATTGATTGGTTTGTACAAAAGTTATAGCGTCTACAAAATAGTGGATAGTTTTATGGCTTTTTTATTATTAATTTTATTTTTTTACTAGTAATGGCGGCCATCTGCGATTTCTATCGGGACTGCGACATTATGGCTGACACATCGCACAATTTTGACACATTTTTGGGACCATTGTCATTTATACAGCGATCGGTGCTATAAAATTGCATTGATTACTGTAAAAATGTCACTGGCAGGCAACTACTAGGGGGCAGTGAAGGGGTTAAGTTTATCCTAGTACATGTTCTAACTGAAGGGGGAGGGGACTGTGTAGGGGAGATGACAGATCGCTGTTCATACTCTGTATATACAGACTATCTGTCTGCTCTCCCCTCAGAGAACCGGAAGCTGTGTGTTTACACAGATCCCAGTTCTCGGTAGCATTTTGGGAGCCGGCGGTGATCGCGACTGCCGGGCACTCACATTGGCTTCGTGGGCACGCTCGCACGCGCCCCCTAGTGGCCGTCTATGGTACCGACGTACCATGATGGTGATTCGCCCAGCTGAGCCATGTTGCCGGCTGGTCGGCATGCGGTTAAATAATTACACCGTTTTTTCTAAAAATATTTCATAATAATTTTTTGAGTTTCTCAATCCTTACATATGTTTTTTTTTCAAAATTTTCAGTCTTTTTTTGTTTATTTAGCAAAAATTAAAAAAACCCAGTGGTGATTAAATACCATAAAAAAAGCTCTTGTTGTGTGAAAAAATATATAAAAATTTAGTTTGAGTACAGTGTAGCATGACCGCGCAATTGTCATTTAAACTCAAAAATTGTCCTGGGCAGGAATGTTGTTTATATGTTTTTTACTATGTTGTAATAAAATTTATACTTTTTTTAATGATTTTTTTCTCTCACTATGTGCCCACAAAGTCCACCAATTTTTGAGTTTCTCAATCCTTACATTATATTTATATTTTGGATGTTGGCATGGTGAGAGTCTTCCCTTCCTTTAAAAAACATGTTTTTCTTCGTTTGTGTTATAAGATTTTGCAAATGAAGAATTGTTTTTCATAAATTTAGCCCAAAATGTTAATATAAATATTTATTTGATGAAAATAACCCAAATCAGTGTATATTATTTAGTCTGTAGGAAAGTTAGAGAGACCACAAACAATGGGATTCACACTATATTGTCAAAAGTATTGGGACACCTGCCTTTACACACACATGAACTTTAATGGAATCCCAGTCTTAGTCCGTAGGGTTCAATATTGAGTTGCCCCACCCTTTGCAGCTATAACAGCTTCAACTCTTCTGGGAAGGCTGTCCACAAGGTTTAGGAGTGTGTCTATGGGAATGTTTGACCATTCTTCCAGAAGCACATTTGTGAGGTCAGGCACTGATGTTGGATGAGAAGGCCTGGCTCACAATCTCTGCTTTAATTCATCCCAAAGGTGTTCTATTGGGTTGAGGTCTGTCAAGTTCCTCCACCCCAAACTCACTCATCTATGTATTTATGAACTTTGCTTTGTGTACTGGTGGGCAGTCATGTTGGAAGTGGAACATGACTGCAGTGGTGTCGGGGGGAGGGGCTGAGGGGGGCTGGATCCCCTAGTGGGTCCCCAAAAAGCCCCGGGTCTCAGGCATGCACAGTTCTAGTTATTAGCCCGAGTGCCGCTGCCGAGCGGGGACCGATCTGACCCCAAGCGCGGCCGAGGTCCCGCCTTCTGGAGCCTGGAGTGCCTATAATGGATGTCCCACTGGTCCAATGCCGGGACCGCAGGACGTGTTACACCCATCATAGCCACTGCAGGCTCCAGAAGGCAGGAATTACAATGCGGCCGCTGCGCCACTGTGAGAAGATCCCCACTCGGCGCTCAGGCGGGCAGCTCTCCTCTCCTGTCCTGTCATGGCTCTGGCTCTAGCTGCCTGGAGTGCCTGCTGTCTACTCTACTGGGATGGGCACGCTGCACACTATGGCTGAGCTGCAGGAGGAGGTCACGTCACCTGAAGTCTGGTCAGATACGTCAGTGCATGTCAGTGTATGTCAGGTAGGTCAGTGTATGTCCGGTAGGTCAGCGTGTGTCAGGTAGGTCAGTGTATTTCAGGTAGGTCAGTGTATGTCAGGTAGGTCAGTGTATGTCAGGTAGGTCATTGTGGGTCACTGTATGTCAGGTAGGTCAGTGTATGTCAGGTAGGTCAGTGGATAGGTCAGTGTGTAGGTCAGTGTCATTGGTATGGCTCTGAGGAAGAGGTCTTGCCCTCATAATGCGTAAGCTGCTTGAGATGCCATCTGGTTCCTCCAAATATCTGGTCCAGGTTGCAGGCATCTAGAGATACTGCTCACTACTGCTGGAGCACTGATAAGCCTTATATTAAAAGCTTGTTTGTGAGTATATTTTTTGTTATTTTATGAACAAATTTTATCTTTGGTAATGCACAAGGTCGGTGTGCCCTCCTCTTCTTTTTGTATGTTTCAGTTATAAAGGATACCCATTATTCTGAGGAGTGCAGCAAGACCTGCGACATTCCACTGACTTGCTAAAGGGGTTGGCTGCGCCACTTACTCAGCTGACAGGGGGCACCCGAGTGCAGGAGATTGCTTTGTGTTTTTGAGGTGAGTGTAATGGTCAATGTATGTCAGGTAGGTCAGTGCTTGTCAGGTAGGTAACACCCCCACCCCCCCTGGTGCCGGGCTCAGACTTCGGGCTGAAGCCCCTGGACTTTTGCCACCTAGCAACGCCCCTGGGAAGGGGCCATCCCCAAACTGTTCCCACAAAGTTGGGAGCATGAAATTGGCCAAAATGTCTTGGTATGCTAACGCCTTAACAGGAACTAAGGGGCCAAGCCCAACCCCTGAAAAACAACCGCACACCATTATCCCCCCTCCACCAAATGGTTTGGACCAGTGCACAAAGCAAGGTCCATAAAGACATGGATGAGCGAGTTTTGGGTGGAGGAACTTGACTGAACATATAATATATATGGTTTGGTATCAATAGGTTTATACAGATTTTTGAATAAGCGCATCATTAATACACAAAACAGAGCAATACAATGTTACTATAGCAAGTAAGTGATCAGGATTTTTTTTTCCCTTTTTTACACATTATGATTGTTTATAGCAGTGAATAACGTTACTATAAGCAAGCTTTTTACTGAATGAAACTGATTCATTCAGTTAGTTTTGTTGTAATTAGCTGTGATTGGTCAAAACTAATCACATGGTACAAATGGGCTGTGAGTGGCCTGTCTATACCATGTGATCACTGTGACCAATCACAGCTAACGACACAATGAAAGAAAGCCATTCATTGTTTACAACTGTCATATAATCTGTTGTGATTGGTCACAGCGGTCACAAGGTAATGGCAGCATGCCAGTACACTGTTCAGTGTGTACACAGCCAGTGACAGATGATGAGAGAGGACATTATTTGACATCCACTCAGAGCAGTAAAGCCACCGCCTGGTTGTCATTCTTCTATAGGCCAGACAAGAAGGTGTTAAAGTTTATATGACTGCCTGTTGGTTAAACTTTGCTTCCGTGCATCAACTCAAAACAATCATCTGATATCCCTATTTTCTCATGGAAACAAGTAACCAAAACTCTGAGACTATTTGCATCTGTCAAAGAGCGTAAATAACTTCTCCGCACACACTGGACACAGAAACAGAGATTCTTCTTTCTTGAATGTGTCACATTTAAAATGCCTTCTGCTGCAGAGATCTTTATGGCCACCATCACCATCGTACAAACCGGGACTGGCATCACCTTAAACACTGGCATTGTGTCTTTTAGCTTTCAAAACTTGAAGAAACAACCTACCTTCAATCCAACCAATGTCATCTACTTCTTCATGGGTCTGGTCAACGTTTTTATGCAGTTGGTCTTAATTGCACAGAATTTAATTTTTTGTTTTTGGCCTCAACTATTTTTTATCAAAGAGATTGAATTGACATTGACCTTTCTGATGTTCAGTCTGATTTATTGTAGCTATTGGCATACCGGCTGGCTGTGTGCTTACTATTGTATCAACATCAACAACTTCAGCCATCAACGTATCATTGGGTTAAAAAGGCTTCTTTCATCTTTCCTGCCACAGATTCTTCTACTATCAACAATCGGTTCAGTAATTTTAAGTTTTGTGGCTATCTGGGTGGTTAATGTGGTATTTTTGGGTCAAACTTCAACAAACAGTACAGAGGACATGTCTGTGTACACTGCAAATGTTGTCATGCCTACAAGTTACAGACTGATCGCCACTTTCCTAGGCTGCATCCTACCCTTTGTTTTGACGCTTATCTCTACTGGAGTCACAGCTTTGAATCTTATAAAACATATCATGAAGATGAAGCAGAACATTTCAGAACATTCCCGTCCAAACCTCCAGGCCCTCATCAGTGCCACACGAACTATGATCCTCTTTCTTACATTGTCTGCAGTTTTTTATATAGCTGAGCTCTTGTTGTTTTCCACAAGCAAACGTTCAACCTCAGATGCTTTAACTTTTATCACCTGGGTTATAATCACATCTTTCCCATCAGTAGAAGGTGCCATCATTATTCAGGCCAACCCAAGGTTGAGGAAGATGATTCTGGAGAAGTTCTGTTCTAGGAGACAAAGCAGCAATGTGATAGACTGAGATAAGCCACAATCTATCTAGATGATCATCCTTTTTTTTAAAAATAATTTTGTGTTTATTATATTTTGAACACAATCAAAATACAAACCATCATTACACAGGGTAAGGCTCGGTTCACGCTACTGCAACCTGAAAGTCTGACGGTGCGACTTTGCCAGATGACTTAGCTGGTGATTTGCTGGTGACTTGAGTCCTAATTTGATGTGACTTGATGCAACAAAGTTGCTTCTATACAGATGCTTTTTGTGGCACCGTGCATTACATACTCTTGGACTCTTTAGACTCTGTACTGTTTTGAGCACTACTGGCTCCTGAAGTCCTGTGTTACTTACTCCTGACCCCTGCATTCTGCTTTTTTTTTTTCTTTAGGAAAATGCCATGCTTTAATCATTATTGAAAAATTTTCCTTATAAAACATACAAAGTCCCTTTAAAATAATTATTTTTTTTTAAATATATCCACTTTATTTCTAATCCCTTTCTCCTACCCCTCCCTCTCCCAATCCCGATCTGTTATCCTCATTTCCCTTAATCCCATTTCTTCTGTCTATTTCTATCATTCCCTGGGCATATTTCTCTGATGTCTTGAAGACTTTCCATTTCTCCCAGATTACATTATAACTTTCTTCTCGTCCCTGATCTCTGCTACATAGGTATTCCATATTACCAGTATGGTCTACTCTTTGAAGCCATTCTCTCATGCTTGGCTTCCTCAGAGTACAACCATTTTTTTGGGGATAAGTCCCTTCGCTGCGATCAGAAGAAAAAGGGACCAAAGTTTTCTTATATTGATTTGTTATTTTGTTTGTCCCATGAAACAGACAGTTCCAGGGGTTTTGCGGAATCCTCTCCCCCGGTTATCCCCTTAATATATTCTAAAATTTCTTGCCAATACTCTTTTATTTTCGGGCACTCCCACCATATATGAAAAGTCATTCCTATTTGACCACGGTTCCTCCAGCACTGCTGGGACTTATTTGGTTGGAATTTGTTAATTTTCTCTGGTGTCAAATGCCATCGTACCATACATTTATAATTTGCCTCGGTAGTCATGTCAGATACATAATTATGTACTGCTCCTATCATTTGTGCCTCATCCAATTTCATACCCATATCTTGTTCCCATTTTCTAATAAAGGGTAAGATCAGGTTTTTGTTCTAGTTCTGTTAGTATTCTTTACATTTGGGATATTCCATTTTTTAGGGATGTTTTTATATTACAAAGTTTTTCAATTGGGGTTAATATTTTCTCAGACCTAAAGAAAAGGGATTGTCCCCCGTGAGGGGTTTTCTAGGCAGCAAAAAAAGGTTGAGGAGATACTACATGAAGTTGAATTATTGAAATTTTATTATAACAAAGTATCAAAAAATGTTTTAGACATATATAGTCAAAAAATTAGCTGTGGTATAAGGAATAAAAACAACAACATCACTGACACGACAGTACACAATAATAAACATTGCCCAAGTACTATAGGTATAGATGGCACATGAATCCTGTATATGAAAACTGACGCGTTTCGACCCCACCTGGTCTTCTTTAGAGGATTTTTTTGAGCTGTAGAAATGTTAATGTGTTGGAATTCATAATTAAAGTCAAAGGGTAAAAAGAAAAAGCAATAATAGACATTATCATATATAATTACATATATAATGATAATGTCTATTATTGGTTTTTCTTTTTACCCTTTGACTGTAATTATGAATTCCAACACGTTAACATTTCTACAGCTCACAAAAATCCTCTGAAGAAGACCCGGTGGGGTCGAAACGCGTCAGTTTTCATATACAGGATTCATGTGCCATCTATACCTATAGTACTTGGGCACTGTTTATTATTGTGTACTGTCATGTCAGTGATGTTGTTGTTTTTATTCCTTATACCACAGCTCATGTTTTGACCTTATATGTCTAAAACATTTTTTGATACGTTGTTATAATAAAATTTCAATAACCCAACTTCATGTAGTATCTCCTCAACCTTTTTTGCTGCCTAGAAAACCCCACACGGGGGACAATCCCTTTTCTTTACCAATACCCGGGGTGTGCAGCTACCTCTTCTCTCATGTGAGTGTCTTTCCATTTTAATATTTTCTCAGACCTAATTGGTTGAGGGATTGTATCTACAAGGTGTTTTGTTTGCAAATTTTCCTAATCATTAACATGGTGCCACCCGTGTGCCATTATTAAATCCTGTTTTGTCCTAATTTTACCGTGTGTGATGATGTCTTTTAGCTGTGCATGTCCTGGCTGTTTCCCTAATCATGTCCCATTTCCTGGAATAAAAAAAAAATGTGCCCGCTAATGAAATTAAATGGGAATTATATTTCCATTTTTCTTTTCTATATAATGTGTCCCATATTTTAAATACATTTTTAGTTAATGTGTGTGTGTCTCTACTATGTGTTCTTAATTTCGGTGGAATCCAAATTTTTTTTTTTATTGTAATGTGTTTAGTGTATCTTCACCCATCTCTTTTTAGTGTTTATATTTGCCCATTCAGTACAATGGCTTTATAGTATCTTTCTATATCTGGGGCTGCCAACCCTCCATTTATTTTTTTTCCTAGTTAGAAGAGTGTTTTTTACTCTAGCTTTGTTTTTTATTCTGCCATAGGTATTTCGATATTATTGTTTTTATTACTTTAAAATAAAACTTTGTGGTATTTCTATTGGGAGCATTTGAAATTTGTATAATATTTTTTGGCAGGATCACCATTTTTAGAATATTTATCCTCCCGATCCAAGAGACCGGTCTCTTTGATAAATTTTTTAAGTCTGTTTTTATTTCATTCAGTAATGGAATATAATTGGCCTGATATAGCTTCTCTAGGTTAGGTGTTATTTTAGTTCCTAGATTTGTTAGTTCTTCTTTTTCCCAAGTAAAAGGAAATTCCTGTCGTGATACTTCTCTTTCATTTTTATCTTCTCTTATGCCCAGTATTACTGTTTTTATGGGATTGATCTTAAAGTTTGTAAGGCTACCATTTTCTTTCAGTACTTTTATTAGGTCGGGAAGAGATAATCTAGGTTTAGTCATATAAAGGAGTACGTTGCTACTTTGTGCTCTTCTTCCCCCACTCTGACCCCTCCTATATACACATTGTTCAGTATTTTTGTTAACAATGGTTCTAATGCAATCACATACAGGAGTGGCGAGAGTGGGCAACCTTGTCTTGTTCCATTGAACATTTCAAAGGTAGGCGGCATAGTTCCATTAATCTTAATCCTAGCCGTAGGGTGTCTATATAGTAGACATGTGCACACTGAAATATTTCGTTTCGGAATTTTGTTTTAGTCCGAAAAATAAATGTATTTAGTTACTCCCGAAATTTGTTTTTATCTATTTTGTTTCGTTAAAAAATGCATTCGTCCGAAAATCCAAAATAGTTGAGGTTGAAACTCTCATTGAAGGCTTATGGTGTCTGTCGAATGTTCTAAGAAGATTTGATGGAGCAGCTAAACTGTACGATGCCGCAATCGTACATTTCCGGTCGAATGTTCTGCCTGCAACCTATAGTAGAATTCTAATGTTGTATGACACTAGTAATAATTATATTTATTAATTGATGGACTTGTGTCTTTTTTCGACCTCACCTACTATGTAACTGTGTAACTTTGATGGGACTTGATGCAACAAAGTTACTTCTATACAGATGCTTTTTGTGGCACTGTGCATTACATGCTCTTGGACTCTGTACTGTTTTGAGCACTACTGGCTCCTGAAGTCCTGTGTTACTTCCTCTGAGCCCTGCATTCTGCTTTATATACCACTGAACTCTGCACCTCAAGTTACATACCACCGACCCCCCCAGTCTGAAATACATACTACTGATCTCTGAGCTTTGGAATACCTACTTATGACTCCTGCATTTTGTGTGACCTTTTACTGACCCCTGTGTTGCGCTTTACATACCACCAACCTCTGAACTCTACAAGACTTGCACCTGAACCTCTACACACTGGGTTGCATACTACTGACCTCTGAGCTTTCAGTTACATGGTCCTGACCCCTGCACTCCACATTACATGCTATTGACCTCTGTACTACGTCTTCAATTCTTTTTTATTAATTTTACTTAAGAAAAAAATTACAAGACACATCATTCAAAGTCAATATATATAGATATATAGATATATCTATATATATATATATATATACAGTGGGGAGGGAAAGTATTCAGACCCCCTTAAATTTTTCACTCTTTGTTATATTGCAGCCATTTGCTAAAATCATTTAAGTTCATTTTTTTCCCCTCATTCATGTACACACAGCACCCCATATTGACAGAAAAACACAGAATTGTTGACATTTTTGCAGATTTATTAAAAAAGATAAACTGAAATATCACATGGTCCTAAGTATTCAGACCCTTTTCTCAGTATTTAGTAGAAGCCCCTTTTGATCTAATACAGCCATGAGTCTTTTTGGGAAAGATACAACAAGTTTTTCACACCTGGATTTGGGGAACCTCTGCCATTCCTCCTTGCAGATCCTCTCCAGTTCTGTCAGGTTGGATGGTAAACGTTGGTGGACGGCCATTTTTAGGTCCCTCCAGAGATGCTCAATTAAGTTTAAGTCAGGGCTCTGGCTGGGCCATTCAAGAACAGTCACAGAGTTGTTGTGAAGCCACTCCTTCGTTATTTTAGCTGTGTGCTTAGGGTCATTGTCTTATTGAAAGGTAAACCTTCGGCCCAGTCTGAGGTCCTGAGCACTCTGGAGAAGGTTTTCATCCAGGATATCCCTGTACTTGGCTGCATTCATATAATTAAGGGATGTATGCTAAGGTATCTGCATACCGCTGACTCCCTGGTTCCACCCTATTCCCGTGTTCGCTTACTAAATATTGCAAAAAAGAAGGAAAGTGGGACTTTGAATGAGATGGATGACTTTGTGGAGGCAAAGTTGAAAAAAATGCAAATTTTATTAATGAAGAGCGTTATAGAAAATATGGAAATATTAAAACCACATATACAGTCAGGTACAATAATTCATATTAGCTCCACCCACACATAACATGCAGGTGTGGCATGGGTAAAAGATTGCATAAGTATGATATTTCTAAAACTGTTCAATAATACATTGCATGGGGTAAATTCACATATGTGTGACATATAGACAGCACCAGCAGCAGGAGTATGGATGTAGAAAAAAATAACATTATTGATAAAAAAATGAGTATCAGAATTAATAATCTACTACAGACCAGGATCAATGTGTCCATTACAGACACAGGTCAGCATCACTTGTGTCCGACGCGTTTCATGTAGAGACACTCCTCAGGGGCAGATGCTCAAATATGTCTGCAGAGTATAAAGAAAAAAATGGTGACATAGGTCTGGTTCAAATTGGTAATATAGAGATAGGGCAAATTAGCCCATCCTAAATACTCACAAAGGGTCCAATATGGTAAAATGCTTCGGCCATTTGATCAGAGTCCCAAAACAGTCTCCCCCGGAAACTGAGGCAAATGCAGCCGCGCACAGCAGGGCGCATGCAACAAAACCTCCCAATGACCCAAGACACAAAATGCTGGTGCATAGGTGGAAAGCTGCGGTGGCCTGTGAGGGCAACCTGGAGTGATCTGTGAAAATGTAAAAATAGAATAATGTGTAAATGATGTGAAAAAAAAAAAAAGCTACAGGCATCATTCAGATATCTTCTTTTAGAGCCGGCAATTCCCTACACCATAAGAACAATCATAGCGGCTCTTCTCGTTTTTACAGGCGGCAGGAGGGGAAGTCCCCCCACGCCGCCCTCCGGTGCTTCTACCGACTCTCCCATGCGATCGGAGAGAGTCAGAGAAGGGATCTGCTGGTGCCGGATCTTGATAATAGAGATTTCCGGTGAGCCAGATGGTCCCCGGAGTCTCTATGATCATTCGGGGGCCGGGCGCGATGTTAGGGCGTCACGCCCGGCCTCTGCCTTTGAAAAAGGTAGCTGAGATCATTTTTTAGATTTTTTTATTTCAGGCTTCCCAGCCTGTAAAGAGGACCTGTCACTCACTATTAGTATTGCAAGGGATGTTTTCTACAAACTAGAAAAATGAAAGTAAAATTAACAATACTAAAAAAAAATAATTAAGCGCCCCTGTCCCTGCGTGCTCGCTCACAGAAGCGAACGCATACGTAAGTTGCGCCCCCATATATAAACAGTGTTAAAACCACACATGTGAGGTATCACCGTGAACGTTAGAGTGGGAGCAATAATTCTAGCACTAGACCTCCTCTGTAACTCAAAACATGTAACCGGAAATTTTTTTTTAAAGTGTCGCCTATGGGGATTTTTCAAGTACCAAAGTTTGGCGCCATACCACAAATGTGTGCAATTTTGATGCGTGACATGTTAGGTATCTCTTTACTCAGCGTAACATCATCATTCACATTATAAAAAAAAATTGGGCAAACGTTACTTTTTTTTATTTTAATGGATAAAACAGTTTTTTTTCTAAAAAAAAAAAACGTGTTTGAAAAATTGCAGCGCAAATACCGTGCGAGATAAAGAGTTGCAATGGCCACTATTTTATTCTCTAGGGTCTCTGCTAAAGAAAAAAACAAAACACATATATAATGTTTGGGGGTTCTTTGTAATTTTCTAGCAAAAAATATGATTTTTACATGTAGGAGAGAAATGTCAGAATTAGCCTGAGTGGCAAGTGGTTACATGACAGCAGGTCCTGTGAGGGTATCACTACACTAGTAAATCTCCAGCAGAGCAAATGTTTTACTGTTTTTCTTCTCGTTAGTAAAATCACCTGGTTTGTATTATGTTACAATGTAACCCAAAGCCTCAACATTTGAATATTATATCAGATCATTTCCATAGTAAGCACAGCTTGTTTAGTTGGACAAAATCACTCAAAAGAATGAAAGGAATACTAATACAAAAAAAAAAAAAATATTAGAGTACTAATGACCACAATCTCCCTGTATTCCAAGACATAAAACAAGGTCCCTCCTCACAACATGACATCGAAACGAAAGCAGAGTCTTGCATATGTTGTTAGTAAAACAAATGAATATTTAAATACCTATTTCATGTACATAAGTGCAACACTTTCAATTTGAAAGAGAAATCACAGTGTACTTTCTGTATGTATGTAATCTGAGTTTTTACCTGTAATTTTCACAGGGAAGTAATTTTTGGTGTGACTTTTACATTTCTATTTTTTGGTGTTCTGTATTTGGTATTATTTCATATGCAGATTTCTTAATGTTCCTCTTCTGAACAATAAATTAAATAAAACAATAAATCGATACAGAATACATCGTTTTCACTCAGATTGAACAGAATTATAGACTTGCACTGAACTAAGAAAAATAAAACAAAACTGAATCAAATGCTTTGTCATCATTCAAGGTGAGTGTGACGGAACGGTCCAGCACCCAACTTGGGTTCTTTCATCAAGATATAGCTTCCTCCAGTCTGGAACCAGGAACCAAGTATTATAGCTGAATATTGCACCCAAGATACTAGACAACACTAACTTAGATACAAACTGGGGCTCTTTATTGTTAATTCACGCAGAATTTATAGCACACCAGATCAGGTAGAACCTAACCCCATTATCCTAACAATACAAACTGTAAACAGGAATATCATTAAAGCGTTTGCTAACCCCCCAAAAAAATTCATATCCTGGTCCATTAAAGCAGATTACATAGCACAGCACAGTGCTATGTAATATGCCCCCCTCTAAACTGTAAAAAAAAAAACACCCCAAAACCTACCATTTCCTTTATGCCCCTCTCTAATCCGACCACGATAACCAGGGCAGCTCCACCCTGATCACCGTGGTCAAAGTGCCTCCCTCAGTGATAGGCTGCTGTCCCCTCTGCTCTCCTCTATCCCCCCTTACCCCCTCCTTCCTCCCTGTCATCGCCCTCTCTGTCTGTCTCCACTTAGCCCCGCCCCCACCACTATTATTTAAAAAAAAACTATAATTGTCACTGTCAGCCCCTCTATTAGAGGCTGGCATAGCACACTGTGTTAAGCATTTTTTTTTTAAATGAGTGTTGTAAATACCAATTTTTAGCTATCTTCAGGCCGGTCACGTGACTCACGGCCACTTTACAGCTATGAGATGGGGATTCTGCGGAGGAGAGGAGCGGTCACGTGATCTCCCCAGCTGATGTCAGGGGGGATCACAGGCCCCTCCCGCAGAAGACATCCGTCGGATCCCATAATTTCCAAAAATCATTAAAATAAACGAAAACATAAAGGACCGAGCCTCTTTCTGACATTTGGTGTTTACAAGTTAAAAACAGTTTTTTTTTGCTAGAAATATACTTAGAACCCCCAAACATTATATATATTTTTTTCTAACACCCTAGAGAATAAAATGGCGGTCATTGCAATACTTTCTATCACACCGTATTCGCGCAGCAGTCTTACAACGCACTTTTTTCAATTAAAAAGTAAAACAACAGTAAAGGTAGACCAACTTTTTTTTGATATTGTGAAAGATAATGTTATGATGAGTAAATTGATATGTAACATGTCACGCTTCAAAGCTGTGCCCATTCGTGGAATGGCGACAAACTTTTACCCTTAAAAATCTCCATAGGTGACATTTAAAAAATTCTACAGTTTGCATGTTTTGAGTCACAGAGGAGGTCTAGGGCTAGAATTATTGCTCTCATGCTAACGATCATGGCGATACCTCACATGTGTGGTTTGAACACCGTTTTCATATGCAGGTGCTGCTCAAGTATGCGTTCGCCTCTGCACGCGAGCTCGGCGGGACGGGGCACATTTAATTTTTTTTTATTATTATTTATTTTACCTTTTATTTTACATTTTTACACTGCTCTTTTTTTTTAAAAAAGTGTCAATTTTTTTCCTATTACAAGGAATGTAAACATACCTTGTAATAGAAAAAAACATGACCGGTCCTCTTAAATATGAGATCTTCTGTCAAAAAGACCTCAGATCTCATATTTACACTAAAATGCAATAAAATAAATAAATACATTTAATGTCATCTGAAAAAAAAAAAATGTCCCTTTTAAGAGCTATGGGCGGAAGTGATGTTTTAACGTCGCTTCCGCCCTGCAATGATATGGAGATGGGTGGGGGCCATCTTCCCCCTGACTCGTCTCCATGCCAGGTCAGGGAGAAGAATCCGATTGCCTCCGCTGCTACCGACGGCTCTGGTAAGCGGAGGAGGGCGGTGGTGGGCACTGGAGAGCGGCGGGAGGGGGGCCGCATAGACCGCTTTTATCTTTAAGCAGACCGCCCGCTGAAGAAGAGGATACCGGGGTTATGGCAGCTAGCTACTGCCATAACAACAATACTCCTCTTCAAAGTAGCAACGTAAAACGATGGCGGGTGGTCCGCAAGTGGTTACATTGTACTTGTAAACAATATTAAAGAGTGTATTACTGAATAATCATATCGCTGCCATATGCCACTCGGATGATAACTTTTTTTTTAATGAGAGTATTGAAAAAAGAAAGGAAAAAACTATCAAAATTCAAATGCTTTCCTTTCAATAGAACTTGACAAAAAAGTTTCCCTTGGGGCAATTCAATCTAAGAAATGTTATGTGTACACTGTAAACAATGGCTTTTGTTCAAACCAGCCTGAACATGTATTGCAATATATGGTAACTAGGAATCCACATTTTATAAACAACACTTTTCTATAGGAAAGAATTAACAGGTGGCAACACTTCCTCATTTTCTCACGTGTGCAATATTTTGGAAGCTAATTGGCCCCGAGCATTCATTTCTCTTCTCTGTTTCTACTGCATTTTCTTAGGCCCTCCAGAATCCACTTATCAACTATGTGCAAACTGTTGGCGCTATATAAATCTTGTATAATAATAATAATAATAATAATAATAATAATAATATTTGCAGGCAGTGTGGGCTCAATGGGCAACTGCTAGGGGCCCAACAACAATGACTGGGCTCGGGGCAGCTGCCCCTTTTGCCCTTTGTTAAAGACGGCCCTGCAGGTTGGTAACTATAAAGGGCAGGGATGCTGGAAGTTACTGCTAGATTACTGGCTTTACTACTGTACTGAAATCCCTTTGCTATATATATATATATATATATATGACCCTGACCTTTGACCCTTACCCTGCCAATGACCTAGATCAAACCTTGCTCTTAACCACTTAAGCCCCGGACCATTTGGCTGGCCAAAGACCAGAGCACTTTTTGCGATTCGGCACTGCGTCGATTTAACTGACAATTGCCCGGTCGTGCGACGTGGCTCCAAAACAAAATTGACGTCCTTTTTTTCACACAAATAGAACTTTCTTTTGGTGGTATTTGATCACCTCTGCAGTTTTTATTTTTTGCGCAATAAACAAAAATAAAGTGATAATTTAAAAAAAACATTATTTTTTACTTTTTGCTATAATAATTATCCCAAAAAATATTTTTATCCTCAGTTTAGGTCGACATGTATTCTTCTACATATTTTTGGTAAAAAAAATCACAATAAGCGTTTATTGATTGGTTTGCACAAAAGTTATAGCGTCTACAAAATAGGGGATAGTTTATGGCATTTTTATTAATTTTTTTTTCTAGTAATGGAGGCGATCTGTGATTTTTTAACATGACTGCGACATTATGGCAGACACATCGGACAATTTTGACACTATTTTGGGACCATTGTAATTTTTACAGCATATAAAATTGCACTGATTACTGTAAAAATTACACTAGAAGTGAAGGGGTTAACCACTAGCTGGCTAGGAAGGGGTTAAGTGTGTCCTAGGAGTGATTCTAACTGTTAGGGGGTGTGGCTATGAGTGACACCTCACTGATCACTGCTCCCGATCACAGGGAGCTATGATCAGGGACAGTGTCACTAGGCAGAACGGAGAAATGCTTGTATACATTAGCATCCCCCCGTTCTTCAGCTCCGTGAGATGATCGCGGGTCTCCCCACGGACATTGAGTCCAATCAGAGGCTACCACATTCATCAGGTGACCCAGAATTGGGAGATATGGGTCCCAATCGTTAGTAAGGGGCACAGGGCTCTTGGTGAAACCCCAGTCTCTGTGCTGGGAGCGTGCCTTGCGGTTCTCTCAATTTACCTTAAATACTTGCCGACCAGCCGCCGTCGGTATACGGTGGCATTTTGGCTCCCCAGTGCAAATTGCCGTAGCTGTACAGTGGATGCTTTGAGGGGTATAGGGGGCGCATGACATAGGAGCTGATGCACATGCTCACTATGCACCCGTGATCGCTCCTGAGAGACACAGAACAGAGGTCTGTCAATTTAAACAAATCTCTGTTCTGGCAGGAGAGAGGGGACAAATCTACTGTTCATACTGGTTATGAACAGTGACTAGTCTCCTCCCCCAGTCAGTCCCACCCCTCCCCATAGTTAGAAACACTCCCTAGGACACACATACAACCCCTTGATCGCCCCCTGGTGTTAACCCCTTCCCTGCCAGTGACATTTACAAAGTAATCAGTGGCTATTTTGAGCTCTGTATAAATGTCAATGGACTCAAAAAACTGTCAAAAGTGTCCGATCTGTGCACCACAATGTTGCAGTCCCACTAAAAATGGCAGATCACTGCCATTACTAGTAAAAAAAAATAATAATAATTAATAAAAATGCCATAAATCTATCCTCTATTTTGTAGACGCTATAACTTTTAAGCAAACCAATCAATATAAGCTTAATGCGATTTTTTTTTACCAAAAATATGTAGAAAAATACATATCGGCCTCAACTGATGAAGAAATTTGTTTTTTTTAAATTTTGATATTTATTATAGCAGAAAGTAAAAAATATTGTGTTTCTTTTTCAAAATTGTTGCTTTTTTTTTTGTTTATAGCGCAAAAAATAAAAACCGCAGAGGTGATCAAATACCACCAAAAGAAAGCTCTATTTGTGGGAAAAAAGGACATCAATTTTGTTTGGGAGCAACGTCGCACGAAAACGCAATTGTCAGTTAAAGCCACGCAGTGCCGTGCCGTGCGGTGGACAGATCAGACACTTTTGACACATTTTTGGGACCATTGATATTTATGCAGCAATCAGTGCTATAAAAATGCACTGATTACTGTGTAAATGTCACTGGTAGGGAAGGGGGTGATCAAGGGGTTAAATGTGTTCCCTCAGTGTGTGTTTCTAACTGTGGGGGGGGTGACTGAATAGGGGAGGAGCCAGATCGTCTGTTCCTACTTAGTACAGAAGATCTTGCTCCCCTCTCCTGACAGAATAATGATTTGTGTTCTGGCTCTCGTGCCCATGATCGCGCGTGGTGGGCGGACATCGCAGCCACACAAATCAGGTCCCCCGCCATGCGGCGGGCATGTGCGTGCGCCTGCTAGAGCTGTTTAAAGGGCCGACTTACAGTGATTTTCAGTAACGAGCCAAACTGCCGCAGTATAATGACGGTGGCTGGTTGGCAAGTGGTTAATGAGTTGAAATGTTAATCAAAAGTGCTGAACTGTAAGCCTGGGTTCACACATATGCAAATTGGATGTGGATTTCCTCGCATCCAATTCACATGACAGGAGATTGTGACCGGCTCTCTATGGAGCTGGTTCACATATCTCTGTTGCGGCTGCACAGCAGCTTGCACAGGGGCACTGTGCGTCTTTGGCTTCGTTTCAGGGCCAAATTCAGGCAAAAATTCGGCCCTGATTCATCCCTGAGATAGAGAACAGGGACGCACTGGACCCCTGCTGCGAGCCGCATCCATCGGAGGTGTGAACACAGCCTTAAAAAGATGGAAGTGATGGTCATACTATGTAGTGTGTATTTATATATACAGTCAGGGCTTTTTTTCAGCTGGAACTTGGTGGAACTCTCTGCCTCAGTCCCTCTGCTCCTTGCTGACCACTATTACTTGAAAACACAAAAGTCCGGCTTCTATGCCTACAAGTGACAGCTTATTCCCCAACAGCTCCCACAGATCGGACCTCCTGATTGGCTCCAACTGAATGAAGGAGGTGGTGGAGCCAACTATAGTATGGGGGGAGGTACTAGAGCTGGCTGGGTGCTTCGGCCTAATACAGCAACAAAAATAAGACCTGTGGAAGATGGTGGAGCTTTTAAGGAGACGGGGAGACGATGGGGGGTTGTATGCAGAGGTCAGAGCTGAAGAGGGGTATTTGTGAGATGTGGATGAGGGATGCAGAGGTAAGCAGCTGTGGAAGAAGGCTGAATTCTGCTCTTTGTGTGTAGCGCACCACTAGACTATGCACTCTGTATGCAGCGCACCCCTAAACTCTGCACTATTTACGTAGCACACCCTGAGATCTGCAGTTTGTGTGTAACCCCCTTCCTGAACTCTGCACTCTGTACATATTGCACTCCTGGTATTTAATGACCCTGTTAAGACCCTCTCACTGTTAGTGAAATTTGACCACACACCACTATCTGATGCAGTTTGGAGGGTGTGTGTAAGGGACAGGGGGTTGAGGGAGTGGAGATTGAGTTCCTATACCTATTTTCCAAGAAAAAAAGCTCTGTATACAGTACATGTCCGGGCTTTTGGTTTGGTGTTTGGTGTAGCTTTTACCCCAAGGTATGTTTATAAATGCCCTGATACTCAATGGATTAAAGCAATCGATTTTTTTGAGCAAGGCAAGGGCTTTCAGGTAAAAGTGATCTGGACAGCAACTCTGGAGAACCCACAACCATGGTACAGTAAATGGCTGTATCATTAAACGCAGGACATCCATTCCCCGATCCCCCCTGTGACTAATGGACATGGAAGTCATGTGTATCACATCTCTACTTAGGTCACAAATGACAACTATAGCAGGGCAAGCAGCTAACCAAGCACAATCTGCGTTTGATTAGTGAAAAAAGAAAAAATGGTGTCAGGTATACTCCTGAGGATGCGTGTGTACGCGAAACAGCTGCAGAGGTTTATTACTATACAACGCCTGAGGTTCTGGCCACCAGATTGAAGGCGCTTCATGTAAGTGTAAGCTTGCTATTTCACACACATGATGTTTTGCAATTGAGGTCCTGCGGCCATTATCCCTGGTTGGATTGGCGTTTTTTTATGTAAGTGCTAAAGGCACAATTGTTTGTTTTTTATGCTGGTTCAGCAATAAATACTGCACCATGAGATTTGTTTCTTCTTTGTCATTGGTGACGTATTACTACGGATGGGATATGCTAAGCTGTTTTTACCATGAGAAATAAAACTTCCTGGTCATGATCCATGCACTTGGATACACTCCGAAGAGGGTCCTGCTATTCGGATAGAGGGGATAAATGCAAGCTACATATCTCTGATGAGCTGGATCTTATCATATGCAATTTTTGCTGTTCTATTCATTAGACAGCAACTATATCTGGTGAGTGCATTTTTCTGACATTGGTGGAGGTCGCACTGGGTGATTAACCTCTTGCCGACCACCGGCCGCCAAAGAATTTCCTGGCCTTTCAGTGATGATACTTCAGGCATCAGATATTATTTTTTTCCCGCCGGAGATTCCCTTCACCGTAAGAACAATAATAGCGGCTGTTCAGCCATTTGATCATTCTTACAGGCAGCAGGAGGGAACAAGATTTCTGAGGGACAGATGGTCCTTGGCAATCTCTATGACTCTCAGAGGCCCGGGTGCAGAGTTATGACGTCACGTCCGGGCCGCCGGAAGTAACCAAAGCCCGGGACTCGCCAGAAAAGGCAGGGATCATGATTTTTTTTTTTTTATCTCAGCCTTTCCTGCCTAGAGGAGAGATGTGAGGTCTTATAGACCCCGCATCTCTCCATAAAGAGGACTTGTCATGCACCATTCCTATTACAAGGGATGTTTACATTACTTGTAATAGGAACAAAAAGTAATCAAATTTTTTTGAAAGTGTAAAAATTCAAAAATTCAAATAAAATAAACAATAAAAAAATATAAGGCGCCCCCTTCCCCGCGAGCTCACACGCAGAAGAGAATGCATACGTAGCTCACGTCCGTATATGTAAACAATGTTCAAACCACACATGTGAGGTATCACCGCAAACGTTAAAGCGAGAGCAATTCTAGCACTAGACCTCCTCTGTAACTCTAAACATGTAACCTGTAAAAAAATTTAAAGCGTCACCTATGGAGATTTTTGGCGCCATGCCAAAAGTGTGCGCAATTTTAAAGCATGACTATTTACTCGGCATATCATCATCTGTCACATTATACAAAAAAAATTTAGCTAACTTTACTGTTCTGCTTTTTTTATTCATGAAAGTGTTTTTTTTTCCCGGAAAAAAATTGCGATTGAAAACTTTCTGCGCAAATACTGTGTAACAAATAAAGTTGCAAGGACCACCATTTTATTCCCCAGGGTCTCTACTAAAAAAATATATATAATGTTTGAGGGTTCTGAGTAATTTTCTAGCAACAAAATGATGATTTTTACAAGTAGGAGAGGAATGCTGGAATTCGCCCGGTGGGCAAGTGGTTTCTAAAGCACTAGAGGAAGGAGATCACCTGAATCCTATCACTTGATACTTCTTCATAAGAAATATTCTATGTTTGATTCTGTTGAATATTTTCAATGTTGGACTCACTATCATATAACTTCAGGTGTTTTGTGTTTATTGATATTGTGCTGAGCGCTGCGATTTTTCTGTGTTTGATTGGTGCACTGGAGAGCAGGTAAGATATTGGGATTCTAATGGATCCATAATGTCTCCACAAAAAGGAGTTGTCATCTGTCCATGCCATCACATAGGGGTTTTTTTTTATCCCCCTTGATATAGTCATGAAGGTAAATTAAAAAAGTGCAATAAAATAATTTATAATAAAATAAATAAATAAAACAAACATTGATTGTTTTTACACCCCCCCCCCCGGAAAGTTCAGGGATGTCAGTTATTCTCTGATTGGTGTTCACCCTTGGGGATGCCTGATGATTTTTTGGTTGGTGTTTGCCCTTGGGGATGCCTGATGATTCTTTGGTTGGTGTTTGCCCTTGGGGATGCCTGATGATTCTTTTGTTGGTGTTTTCCCTTGGGGATGCCTGATGATTCTTTGGTTGGTGTTTGCCCTTGGGGGGGTCTGATGATTCTTTGGTTGATGTTCACCCTTGGAGATGTCTAATGATTGTTTTGTTGGTGTTCACCCTTGGAGATGTCTAATGATTGTTTTGTTGGTGTTCACCCTTGGGGATGTCTAATGATTCTTTGGTTGGTGTTCACCCTTGATGATATCTAATGATTCTTTGGTTGGTGTTCACCCTTGATGATATCTAATGATTCTTTGGTTGGTGTTCACCCTTGATGATATCTAATGATTCTTTGGTTGGTGTTCACCCTTGATGATATCTAATGATTCTTTGGTTGGTGTTCACCCTTGGAGATGTCTAATGATTCTTTGGTTGGTGTTCCTCCTTGGGGATGGATAATGATTCCTTGGTTGATGTTCACCCTTGGAGATGCCTAATGATTCTTTTGTTGGTGTTCACCCTTGGGGATGTCTAATGATTCTTTGGTTGGTGTTCACCCTTGATGATATCTAATGATTCTTTGGTTGGTGTTCACCCTTGGAGATGTCTAATGATTCTTTGGTTGGTGTTCCTCCTTGGGGAGGGCTAATGATTCCTTGGTTGATGTTCACCCTTGGGGATGCCTGATGATTCTTTGGTTGGTTCTCACCCTTGGGATTGTCTGATGATTCTTTGGTATCCGACAGAGGTAGCATTATAACCTAAGGGCACTAATCCTTGCAACTTGCTGCACAACTTTGGGCTTGCATATTTTACCCCAGTCTGTGACTTTTTTATGGTTGAACGGCTTCAATATATGTGAGGAGTGTCACCTGTGATCCTGTCAAGAAAGATGTCCATGGATCTGCTGCATGGTAGTGGGTGGGCATTCCCCTAGTGTGATGTGTTTTTACCACCAATGTTCATCAGTGTATTTATTTACCTGATACCGCCCCACATTTTATATTTTACCAAAAAAAAATAGGTATTATATTGTGTTTGCATTAACATTTTTTTAGTGTATTTTTCTAAAAAAATATGAGTTTGATAAATAGCTGCACAAATGGCCAACATAAAAATTCCAACTTCCATAAAGTTATTCTCCATTGTCTCTGCTTTCAGATAATATACAATTGTTTGGGAGTTTAACCAGACCGGAAGATTTGCCCCCTTAATGACCAGGCCATTTTTTGTGATACGTCACCGCGCCGCTTTAACTGACAATTGAGCGGTCATGTGACGATGTACCCAAGTAAAATTGACGTCCTTTTTTTCCCACAAAAAGAGCTTTCTTTTAGTGGTATTTGATCACCCCTGCTGATTTTATTTTTTGCTCTATAAACAAAAAAAGCGACAATTTAAAAAAAATATATATATTTTTTTACTTTTTGCTATAATAAATCTAAACAAAAAAAATAACAAATTTCTTCATCCGTTTAGACCAATATATATTCTTCTACATATTTTTGGTAGCTAAATCACAATAAGCGTATATTGATTTGATTCACAAAATTAGCGTCTACAAAATAGGGATTTGATTTATGGCATTTTTATTATTTTTATTTTTTTACTAGTAATGGCAGTGATCAGCGACTTTTAGTGGGACCGCGACATTGCGGTGGACAGAACGTACACTTAAAACACTTTGTTGGGACCATTGACATTTATACAGCGATCAGAGCTATAAATAGCCACTGATTACTGTATAAATGTCACTGGTAGGGAAGGGTTTAACACTAGGGGGCGATCATGTGGCTAAATGTGTTCCCTAGGTGTGTTTCTAACTTGTGGGGTTGTGGAACAGACTGGAGGAGGAGACAGATCGCTGTTCCTAATTACTAGGAATAGCAGATCTGTCTCTCCTCTCCTGTCAGAACAGGGATTTGTGTGTTTACATACCATGTTTATCCCAAATAATAGGCCGGGTCTTATATAAAATTTGGCAACAAGTAGGGCTTATTTTTGGGGTAGGGCTTGACATGTGCTGTCCTCTCTCACCATCTCCCTCCCTGCCTATCAATCCCCAGTGGAACTGAGTAAAAGTGGGTGCAAAATTCAAAATGCACCGTATTACAGTATTAAACAATGCAAACCATGCATTTCTCTGCAATCTATCTGTGATAAACACCCTGTTACGGCGCTTCCGTGACCCGTCGATCCTCTCTTCCTGCACTGACCTTACTTTTCTGGTGTAGTCCAGGGCACGCTCCGAGCACTGCAGAGGGAAGGGGGCCCAAGATCCCCCGCTGGCAGCTGGCAGAAGAGGAGAAGAGCAGGGGGGATCAGCTGAGCACCGAGCGGCACTGCACGGAAGGCATTAATCACACATAGATCTCAGCAACATACACAGTTCACACTATATAACACTGCAATGAAGTGCTAAGTCTAAATAAGGATTCAACAACCATTTTAAACTAGGGCTTATTTTCGGGGTAGGGCTTATATTGCAGCCCTCCCCGAAAATTACAGTAGGGCTCATTTTCAGGGAAACAAGGTACACACATCCCTGTTCTGGATCTGGTACCCATGATCGCGCGTGGCCGGCAGCCAGGATTCGGTCACACACTTTACTTGTCAAACAAGATTGGCGCTTCTCTGACTCTAGACATAAAGAAGAGAACATCCAACCATACCACTTGAAGAAGCCAACATCCCATTAGGCAGTCAAAATGGAAAAGAACCCCCCCCAAAAGGAGCTGGGACTTTAACGGCAACAATCATACAAAAATACAAATTTTAATAAATATACATATGTGACCCACACTCACTGTGGATCATATCAAGGTACGATGCGCTATAGAAGGGATTAAGTTCTTGACGGACAGGGTGAAATCTGGGATAATGTCCATACATACAGAAATACTGCCTTGTTATTTATTATTTTTTATTATTTTTTATTATTCTTATTTTTTATTGTTTGTCAGATTGTGCACTTTGGAGCGTTTTCTAAGAAATTCAGAGAGTTCACTTTACTTGTGTGCCATCTTTTGCTGCCTCATTGTGGGATTTGTGCGGATGACTGGTGGCCCACTCGGTATATCTGTGTCCTTGTGACACCCTTGGTGCATATCTGCAGTGCCGTTTTTAGCCCCCAGTCCAGCAGTGTAACTACACGATGACCATTCAGGGTATGCCTTTTTGATTATTTTCATGCTGTATGCCCTAGCATGCAAATAATTTTTTGTAATCTTTTGTAATTACTGTTTTCATTTATGTATTTGATCTCTACACAGTGTGATTCCTTCCTGACTTTTTGCCACTGACAAAGGGATGCTTGTGTCCTGAAACGCGTCGGGCTGTCTGGACCTTCTGGGAACTCATCGCTATTGTCATCTAATTTTTTAGTGGTTTGACAATTTTGTATATATGTATATTTAATAAAATTTGTATTTTTTGTATAATTGTTGCCTTTAAAGTCCCTGCTCTTTTTGAGGTGTTTTTTTCCTTTTCCAATTTTCTCTGGCTGTTCCTTGTGAGCCTTGATTTGCTTCTCTGGGGTGCAGGCATTGCACACCATAACATATGATATAGCACAGCCTGGGACTCCCCCAGCCTATGGCTTCTGTCCAACGATTCTGGCACAATATTGCCATATAAAAAAAATTCTGAGACCTGAGGCCCCATCTCCCTTCATTGTGGTCTGTGCATTCTTTCCACATCGGATATTGTAATTACATATAACAGTTTGCTTCCATTTAACCCCTGAGGAAGGAATTAAATATGTTTACGCTTATTCCCCTGCTTTTCCGAAACATGGGATCTTTGTGATCATATTACCTGCATGATCCCTTTTCTGGAGTCTACTTGTGATCCAATAATCAAGCAACTGTATATGTATCTATCTATATCCTATTCAATGATTTTAGGAATATTTATAATGTAATTTATTGTCATTTTGTACATATACTCCTGTTTCCATCCCTTAACCTCCCTGGCGGTAAGATTATTTTGGATTTTAGGTGCTGAAAGCGGTACAATTATTTTGCATGGAAATTTGGCGTCTGTCCAAACAAGAGTCTAGTGGATATCCCGGGTATGATAAAGTTTGAAACACAAAAACATAAATTATAATATAATAAATAAAAATAAATAGTTAAAAAAATATATATATATATAATAATAATTTCCCCAAGATTCACTATCGCTTAATTCTGCAAGTGTTCTAATTTACTATCGCTGTTTTCTAGCTGGTCTAAAGCCACTTTTGACGTAAAGGGACACTTTTTGGTTGCTATGGACAATCTCCAGTTTCCAGGCAGAAAGAACAGTATATATCATATAAAACTGCATGCAGGGCATAGGACAAAGCACTGGGGACAAAAGGGATGTGAAATAATTTCATACAGTACTGTAATCTGTAAGATTACAGTACTGTATGTGTTATGATTTTTACAATTTTTTTAATTTGCTGGTCGGAGGTGGAAGAGATGAGACCATAGCTGAAAGAAAGAAAGGAATTGTTTTGAGTCTTTCTGACTCATGTATGAGGTGAGCAGGTAGAACGGCTGGTGAAGGTGTGCACAATATCTGCTGAAGACATGATTTGCACAGTGGTGGATGAGATATGAATTGAGAAGTCACAATAATTGAGAAGTCACAATAATTGAGAAGTCACAATAATTGAGAAGTCACAATTATTCAAAGCAGAAAAGTTTCAGCATATGAACTTTAATTGAACACATTGTTATATAGATTGATTTATTTATTTGAATATAATTTGACATCACTCAATATTTCACATGATGGATTAATAGCACTGCGCTTATATTTTTCATTTTATTTTATATGTTTATGGTGAGTAAATTCACTGGAAGTGTACAGCAGCTGTGGAGTACTAATTATTATACTGTTCAGTTTATTTATAGCACATAACACTTTAGGTAGGTGACGTTAATTGTCTTTTATACGCAAATAACTAGAGACAGCTCAATGAACTCCGTTTCTTGAAACGTTTAAATGATTTAGCCTGAAGTTTCAGTGGATGTTCAGGTACATTATTAACAATGGTTTTGACAACAATCGTAACATACTTTGTTATCACAACAATAGTAAAGTAGTCAAGGAAGTCAAAATTTAACATCATTCGGAACGTGCCAAGAGACAATGTGAGGTTTTTCCCTTCCAAAGAAACATTATAAAAGAGCAACGGTAAAGCTGACATCTCATTCGTGAACAAGCCATTGTTGGGAGAAGTTTGTGTTGATGAAAGATCGATACAGAAAGGAGAATCCACAATGAGAAGCTGGATGTCTCTCCTCTTCCTCCTGGTCCTGCTGTGTGCTCCTCATGGGATGGTTGGTGAGTAGATTCAAGTTAACTGATGTGGTTTAACCTGGGTGGGAGGGTTGGGGAGGTCTATGGCATAGTGATTGATGCTGGAGAGCAGACACCATATGCTGTACAGACCCAACAAGGGAGGTGTAGATCCTAAACTTTGAATGTGTAAAAGGTGCCTCACCATTCTTCTTTATATATCTGATTTCAGGCTCCCATCAAACTTAATAATATAACATATTGGGGGTTATTTACTAAAGGAAAATCCACATTGCACTGCAAGTGCACTGAAAGTGCACTTACGCTGTTTCCCCCAAAATAAGACCTAGCGTGATTGTTGGTGATGGCTGCAATATAAGCCCTACCCCCCAAATAAGCCCTACCCTGTTTCCCCAAAAATAAGCCCTACCCTGAAAATAAGACCTACAACTAGGGCTTATTTGGGGGTAGGGCTTATATTGCTGCCATCACCGACAATCACGCTAGGTTTTATTTTCGGGGAAACAGGGTAGAAGTAAAGTCGCTGTAGATCTGAGGGGGACATGCAAGGAAAATAAAAAACAGCATTTTAGCTTGCACATGATTGGATGATAAAATCAGCAGAGCTTCCACTCATTTCAGATCTACCCCTTAGATTTAGAGTGACTGCACTTCCAAGTGCAATTGCAATTTCGTAAATAACCCCCATTATGTGTGAAATAACATAAATCTGCCAGCTCAAAGAACAGGTTGAGAAAGAGAAAAACAAATCTTTAAACATATTAAGAGTAAATAATAAAGTCTGAGCATGCAGTTGTCTTACAAGATAGCCAATAGATGGTGACTGGGGCCAAAAGGAAGGCAAATCTATAAAATACCTTCTTCAGCTCTGTGTATACAAAGGGAATTGGGGATGCTCAAGCCCGTAATGGAGAAAGAATTATCACAGCCTCAAATAAACCACAATGGCTCAAAATCGATATGATCCAGAGACAGTTAGACAAATTAAAGATTAAAACCGCACTGGAACCAAATGTTACACTCATTTTCCCTTGAAGAGCTGAGATCTGATATTTCAAAGCCATTCATTCTGAATTTTATAGACTTTTAATGACTGGCTTGGTACCAATTGATTGACACAAGGCCAGTGTGGTGCCAATATTTAAAAAGAGAGTGAAGGCTTTATAAAGTAACTACAGACCGGTCAGTTTAAATATACTGTACATACAGTATCAGCGTATTGAAGGATACAGATTTGGGACACTGAGCTGAAGAGTTTTCCTCCTCTAATACCGTTCAGAATGTACAGTGTGTAGGAATCATTCAAGACCTTGCAGCTCTCTTCTGATTGGGGTAATTCTTGATACTAATGCCCCGTACACACAAGCGGAATTTCCGTCGGAAAAATCTTGGATGGTTTTTACCAACGGAATTCCGCTCAAGCTTGCCTCGCATACACACGTGTGAAAATATATATAGAATATATAGGCTCACGCTAATGGTGTTTCAAACAAAAATAAAATACAAAATACAAAATGCAGCTGCTACACACAAAGTGCTAATCACTTGAAAAACATTTAGATATAAATATAGCGCTCGCAAACACAATGAGTAAAAATATGTTGAACAAAAAAGAAACAAAGTCCAAATAAAGTGAATAAAGGTGCTCCAATCCAAAGCGAAGGAAATGTAAGGTGCTTCAGAAAAATTCAGGTGTGCAACACCCCCTCATGTTGGGCGGCAGGCTCCGGGTTGTCGAGCTGGGCAGCAGGCTCCGGAAGGCAGGCACATCAGACTAGAAGGCAGGCACCAGAACATCAGACTGGAAGGCAGGCATCAGGACATCAGACTGGAAGGCAGGCACATCAGACTGGGAAGTGGGGACTTCAGACTGGGAAGCGGGGACATCAGACTGGGATAGCTATATTTATATCTATATCGCATACACACGGTCACACAAAAGTTCTCTGAACTTTCGACCATCAAGAACGCGTACAACACTATGACGAGCCGAGAAAATGAAGTTCAATGCTTCCGAGCATGTGCCGAATTGTTTCCGAGCATGCGTGATTTTTTGCACGTCCAAATTGCATACAGACGATCGCATTTTTGGATAGGAACTTTTCCCGACCGAAAAATAGAGAACATGCTCTCAATCTTTTAATGGCGATTGAATTACGCCAGCAAAAGCCTGATGGAGCATACACACGGTGGCATTTTCCGAACAAAAGCTCTCATCGGAGTTTTGCTGGTAGGAATTTTTGATCGTGTGTACGCGGCATAAGGCTCCATGCACACTGGCATAAAAAACGCTGCTTCTACAGGAGTTTTGTGTTCTGCCTGTAGAAGCAACTCAGTGTTATCCTATGTGTCCATACACATTAGGACATTTACAGGCATATTTTGAGAATAACTTTAAGGGCAGGAAAAAAAACCCTTCTCATTTGCGTTTCTGATTGGAGCTCACTGGCAGAAAGAACGTAAAACTCTCCTAAACTCGTCTAAACTTTGTATAAAAAATGCTCTATATGGACGTTTTTTACTCCAAAGAGAACATAGTTTTTTTTTTAAGCTCAGTGTGCATGGATACTAAAGGTACAGAGAAAGGAGAGAACACACCTGCTTAATGTAAAACCTTCTAATGCCGTGTACACACGGGCGGACTTTTTGGCATCAAAGGTCCGACGGTCTTTCCGACGGACTTTCGACGGACTTTTGATGGACTTCCGACGGACTTTCGAACAAACGGACTTGCCTTCACACGATCACACCAAAGTCCGATTGATTCATGATGTACAACCAAACTAAAATAAGGAAGTTCATAGCCAGTAGCCAATAGTTGCCCTAGCGTCGGTTTTCGTCAGTCGGACTAGCATACAGACTAACGGATTGTTTGACCGGACTCAAATCCGTTGGAAAGATTTGAAACATGTTTTAAATCTAAAGTCCGTCTGATTTTTGACCGAAAAAGTCTGCTGCAGGTCTGATGAAGCCCACACACGGTGGGATTGTCCAACGGATTTGTTCCGTCGGACCAGTCTGGTCAAAAAGTTTGCCCATGTGTACACGGCAATACACCATTAAATTGTTAACTTTTTTTTGTTAAAATACAGAAATGGTAAAATCACAGGAATATCATCAAATCCTAGGTACAGGATGCTTTCACATCCTCAGAGACAGGATGTATGATAATAAGACCTCTCCAAAACAAGGGGAATGTAGTAGGTGAGGGCTCCCTAACACTTTTTCTTTTGGAAGGTCAAGCCCTCTTCCTCAGAACTTCTGTAGTCGAGAAGGTACTCAAGAGCTAGGAAAAAAAAAGTGATATTTAGCATAGATACAGGAGAGACTAAAGCAGTTTTTTGTGAGAAAGTTGGGATGTGGGATGTGGGTATCCCAGGAGGCTGAGTGGGACCATTCTTCTTGAAGCATGAGTGCCAGTTGGGCACTCCAAAAAAGACATTTAACCTCTTGAAGCCTATTCTAACATGTAAAAGACTGTATTTTCTTGCTGGAAATTTTACTTTGAACCCCAAAACATTATATATTTTTCAGCAGAGGCCCTAGAGAATAAAATGGTGCTTGTTACAATTTTTTATGTCACACGGTATTTGAGCAGGGGTTTTTCATGTATTTTTTTTTTAAATACACTTTAATTGATTTTAATGCAGAAAAAACACAATAAATAACCACATTATTTTGGTAAGGTATAAAAGATGATGTTATGCTGAGTAAATAGATACCTAACATGTCACACTTTAAAATTGCGCACGCTCGTGGAATGGCAACAAACTACGATATTTAAAAATATCCAAAGGCGACACTTTGGAAAATTTTCCAGGTTACCAATTTGGCTTTACAAAGGAGGTCTAATGCCGTGTACACATGAGTGGACTTTCAACAGACTGAACTCCGAAGGAATTTTAGACAGACTTTCGACAGAGTTCCGACGGAGTTCCGATTCAACAGACTTGCCTACACACGATCACACCAAAGTCCAACTGATTCGAACGTGATGACGTACGACCGGACTAGAGTAAGGAATTTCAATAGCCAGTAGCCAAAAGCTGCCCTTGCATCGTTGTTCGTCCGTCGGACTAGCATACAGACAAACGGATTTTTCGACCGGACTCGAGTCCGTCGGAAAGATTTGAAACATGTTCTATTTCTAAAGTCTGTCAGATTTTTCGACAGCAAAGGTCCGATGAAGCCCACACATGATCTAATTGTCCGGCGGATTCGTTCCGTCTGACCTTTGCTGTCAAAAAGTCCAGTTGTGTGTACATGGCATAAAACTAGACGTATTGCTCTCACTATAATGTTTGCAGTGATGCCTCACATGTGTGATGCTCAATCTACGTATGTGTTTGCCTCTGTGCGCAAGCATGGAGGACAGGGGCACTTTACATATTTTTATTATTATTTATTTTTAATTTTACACTGCTTCTTTATTATTTTATAACATTTATTGCTGTCAAAGGGTGTTTAAAAATCCCTTGTGACAGCAATAGGTATTCTTTATGGAGAACTCTGGGGTCTATTACATCCCAGATGACTCCTTTGCCCTAAAATCATTTGATCACACCAAGGTAGGTGTGATCAGATTCTTTCACTATTTAAAAATGGCGCTATTTATGATCCAGTCTCTGGTCACCTCTATTGTAAGCCAGCACAAGTGCCGGATCAGATGCCAGGCTCCACAGAGGTATGGGAGAGACCAGGTACCAGTTGGCTGCAGGCATCATCCCGGTCTAACCACTTGCAGTCAACTATGAACATGTACGTGATTTGATGGCAAGTGGTTAAAAAAAAAAAAAAAGATATCTAATAATGTATATGGGAGGAGAATTATAATATGTAAAGTGCAAAAGGAGAGATAAGGTCCACTTTAAGGGCTAAAGGTCTTCAGTCTGTAAATGGATAGAAAACTGACTCAAAGATGGTATTCAGAGAGCGGTGATTAAGGATTCATGCTCTGACTGGTCTAAGGCTATTAGTAGTGTACCCCAAGGTTCAGTGTTATTAGTAGTGTACCCCAAGGCTCAGTGTTATTAGTAGTGTACCCCAAGGTTCAGTGTTTTTAGTGGTGTACTCCAAGGGTCAGGGTTATGGATATACCCCAAGGTTCAGTGTTATAATGGTGTACTCCAAGGGTTAGTGTTACAGGTGTACCCCAATGTTCAGTGTTATTAGTGATGTACCCCAAGGTTCAGTGTTATTAGTGGTGTACCCCAATGTTCAGTGTTATTAGTGATGTACCCCAATGTTCAGTGTTATTAGTGATGTACCCCAAGGTTCAGTGTTATTAGTGGTGTACTCCAAGTGTCAGTGTTACTTACAGGTGTACCCCAATGTTCAGTGTTATTAGTGATGTACCCCAAGGTTCAGTGTTAGTAGTGGTGTACTCCAAGGTTCAGTGTTATTAGTGGTGTACCCCAAGGTTCAGTGTTATTAGTAGTATACCCCAATGTTATTAGTGGTGTACTCCAAGGCTCAGTGTTATTAGTGGTGTACTCCAAGGTTCAGTGTTATTAGTGGTGTACCCTAAGGTTCAGTGTTATGGGTGTACCCCAAGGTTCAGTGTTATTAGTGGTGTACCCCAAGGATCAGTGTTATGGGTGTACCCCAAAGGTTCAGTGTTATTAGTGGTGTACTCCAAGGGTCAGTGTTACGGGTGTACCCCTATGTTCAGTGTTATTAGTGGTGTACTCCAAGGTTCAATGTTATTAGTGGTGTACACCAAGGTTCAGTGTTATGGGTGTACCCCAAGGTTCAGTGTTATTAGTGGTGTACTCCAAGGTTCAGTGTTATTAGTGGTGTACTCCAAGGTTCAGTGTTATTAGTGGTGAACTCCAAGGGTCAGTGTTACGGGCGTACCCCAATGTTCAGTGTAATTAGTGGTGTACTCCAAGTTTCAGTGTTATTAGTGGTGTACCCCAAGGTTCAGTGCTATTAGTGATGTACCCCAAGGTCCAGTGTTATTAGAGGTGTACCCCAAGGTTCAGTGTTATTAGTAGTGTACCCCAAAGTTCAGTGTTATTAGAGGTGTACCCCAAGGTTCAGTGTTATTAGAGGTGTACCCCAAGGTTCAGTGTTATTAGTAGTGTACCCCAAGGTTCAGTGTTATTAGTGGTGTGCTCTGAGGTTCAGTGTTATTAGTGGTGTACTCCAAGGTTCAGTGTTATTAGTGGTGTACTCCAAGGGTCAAGGTTACGGGTGTGCCCCAAGGTTCAGTGTTATTAGTGGTGTACTCCAAGGGTCAGGGTTATGGGTGTACCCCAATGTTCAGTGTTATTAGTGATGTACACCAAGGTTCAGTGTTATTAGTGGTGTACTCCAAGGTTCAGTGTTATTAGTGGTGTACCCCAAGGTTCAGTGTTATTTGTGGTGTACCCCAATGTTCAGTGTTATTAGTGGTGCACTCCAAAGTTCAGTGTTATTAGTGGTGTACTCCAAGGTTAAGTGTTATTAGTGGTGTACCCTAAGCTTCAGTGGTATGGGTGTACCCCAAGGTTCAGTGTTATTAGTGGTGTACTCCAAGGTTCAGTGTTATTAGTGGTGTACTCCAAGGTTCAGTGTTATTAGTGGTGTACCCCAAGGTTCAGTGTTATGGGTGTACCCAAATGTTCAGTGTTATTAGTGGTGTACTCCAAGGTTCAGTGTTATTAGTGGTGTACCCCAAGGTTCAGTGTTATGGGTGTACCCCAAGGATCAGTGTTATGGGTGTACCCCAAGGTTCAGTGTTATTAGTGGTGTACTCCAAGGGTCAGTGTACCCCAAGGTTCAGTGTTATTAGTGGTGTACCCCAAGGTTCAGTGTTATTAGTGGTGTACTCCAAGGTTCAGTGTTATTAGTGGTGTACCCCAAGGTTCAGTGTTATGGGTGTACCCCAAGGTTCAGTGCTATGGGTGTACCCAAATGTTCAGTGTTATTAGTGGTGTACTCCAAGGTTCAGTGTTATTAGTGGTGTACCCCAAGGTTCAGTGTTATGGTTGTACCCCAAGGATCAGTGTTATGGGTGTACCCCAAGGTTCAGTGTTATTAGTGGTGTACTCCAAGGGTCAGTGTTACGGGTGTACCCCAATGTTCAGTGTTATTAGTGGTGTACTCCAAGGTTCAATGTTATTAGTGGTGTACCCCAAGTTTCATTGTTATGGGTGTACCCCAAGATTCAGTGTTATTAGTGGTGTACGCCAAGGTTCTGTGTTATGGGTGTACCCCAAGGTTCAGTGTTATTAGTGGTGTACTCCAAGTATCAGTGTTACGAGTGTACCCCAATGTTCAGTGTTAGTAGTGGTGTACTCCAAGGGTCAGTGTTATTAGTGGTGTATCCCAAGGTTCAGTGTTATTAGTGATGTACTCCGAGGTTGAGTGTTATTAGTGGTGTACTCCGAGGTTTAGGGTTATTAGTGGTGTACCCCAAGGTTCAGTGTTATTAGTGGTGTATCCCAAGGTTCAGTGTTATTAGTGGTGTACTCCGAGGTTCAGTGTTATTAGTGGTGTACTCCGAGGTTCAGGGTTATTAGTGGTGTACCCCAAGGTTTAGTGTTATTAGTAGTGTACCCCAAGGTTCAGTGTTATTAGAGGTGTACCCCAAGGTTCAGTGTTATTAGTAACCACAGGAATCCAGAGGGGGGCGGGTCACCCGTACACGTCACTGGGAAACCACAGCGTTTCCCCTTGTCAGAGGGGGATGGGGTCAAGTGACGGGTGGCCCTGCCCTAAGCTACATAAGAACTGTCAAGCTGGCACCGCGTCATTGGCTAGTTGCCTCCGGTGGAGGCAGGATCCTGTGCTTGTTCCTCGCTGGAGTTGCTGGAGATCATCCATAGCTGGAGATCGAGAATTGGATTACATCTCTGGAGTAGGAGCATGGATTTATTGGATTACATTGCTGGAATCTCTTTTTTATTTTTAATTTTTTTATTTGTAATAAAGGACTTGTCCCAAGCTGTCTCCTGTGGTTTTTTAACATTTTGACACTTTCTTTTTGTGAAATGGTAGGGGTACAATGTACCCCTTACCAATTCACATAGGGGGGGGCCGGGATCTGGGTGTCCCCTTTGTTAAAGGGTGCTTCCAGATTCCGATAAGCCCCCCACCTGCAGACCCCCACAACCACTGGGCAAGGGTTATGGGGATGAGGCCCTTGTCCCCATCAACATGGGCACATCCTCCTCATGTTGAGGGCATGTGGCCTGGTATGGTTCAGGAGGGGGGCGCTCTCTCCTGCGGCCTGTCAGGTTGCGTGTTCGGATAAGGGTCTATGGTTGGAGGACTGGAGCAAAGCCTGGTCATTAATAGCTAAATGCTCTTTCAACACCACCAGCCTGGAATCTGCCTAAAAAGTCCTCTTTAGGTGGTATTGGGTTCTGGTACGTACAGCATATCCCATTGCAGACTCTATCTATAATGATAGATGTTTAGGAACTGTGTGACAATGGGGTGATGTTCTTCACACATGGTCATCCTGCCTTAAGTTGTTTGCACTTTGGTCTAAAACTTTCACCATACTTCAGACATTTTTTCAGTCTGTAAGGAAGCCAAATTGTTTAGAACAGTCTGAGAGCAAAATTACATTTCTAAAGGAAAAAAAGTCATTTAAAAGTACTTGCAGCTATAATGAATTGTCGGTCCCGGCAATACACATAAAAGTTCATTGATAAAAACGGCATGGGATTCCCCCACAGGGGAACCCTGAACCCAAATAAAAAAAAAAATGTGTGGGGGTCCCCCCAAATTCCATACCAGGCCCTTCAGGTCTGGTATAGATATTAAGGGGAACACCGCGCCAATTTTTTTTTTAAATGGGGTGGGGTCCCCCCAAAAATTCATACCAGACCCTTATCCGAGCATGCAACCTGGCAGGCCACAGGGAAAAAGGGGGGATGAGAGAGTGCCCCCCTCCTGAACCATACCAGGCCACATGCCCACAACATTGGGAGGGTGCTTTGGGGTAGCCCCCCAAAGCACCTTGTCCCCATGTTGATGGGGAGAAGGGCCTCATCCCCACAACCATTGCCCGGTGGTTGTGGGGGTATGCGGGTGGGGGGCTTATTGGAATCTGGAAGGCTCCTTTAACAAGGGGACCCCCAGATCTTGCCCCCCCCTGTGTGAAATGGTAAGGGAGTACACCATTTCACAAAAAATGTGTGAAAATGGTAAAAAAAAAAAACAAGCAGCTTTTTTTTTTCGGTCCATCGGAGCGAGAGAAGAAGAAGAACAAGACTTTGTGGGACAGTTTTATTATTTTTATTTTTTTAATAAAGGACTTGTCCCAAGACATGTATTGTCTTTTTTTTACCATTTTCACACATTTTTTGTGAAATGTTAGGAGTGCATTTGTACCCCCTTACCATTTCACACAGGGGGGGTGGGATCTGGGGGTCCCCTTGTTAAAGGGGGCTTCCAGATTCCGATAAGTCCCCCGCCTGCAGACCCCCACAATTACTGGCCAAGGGTTGTGGGGATAAGGCCCTTCTCTCCATCAACATGGGGACAAGGTGCTTTGGGGGGCTACCCCAAAGCACCCTCCCAATGTTGAGGGCATGTGGCCTGGTACAGTTCAGGAGGGGGGCACTCTTTCACCCCCCCCTCTTTTCCTGTGGCCTGCCAGGTTGCATGTTCAGATAAGGGTCTGGTATGGATTTTGAGGAGGACCCCCACGCCATTTTTTTTTTTTAATTTGGTTCGGGGTTTCCCTGTGGAGGAATCTCATGCCATTTTTATCTTTGAACTTTTAGGTGTATTGCCGGGACTGACAATTCGTTATAGCCGCAAGTACTTTTTTTCTTTTTTACTTTTTTTCCATAGGGATGTCCCTGTGCATCAGAGGGAGACGGGGTCACCAGGTTATGTAACCGAGTGACCCCGCCCCCTTTGACACTACGGGAAAGCCATAGGGATGTCCCGTGTGTCAGAGGGGGCGGGTCACCCGGCGATGTCATTGTATGGCCCCGCCCTAAATTATAAAAGAGCTGTCACCTGAGAGGCCCGTCATTACGGTGGGTGCCTCCCATGGAGGCAGATCATAGTTGGCTTGCGGCTTTTTTTTTCGGTCCATCGGAGCGAGAGAAGAACAAGACTTCGTGGGACAGTTTTAGTTTTTAATTTTTTTAATAAAGGACTTGTCCCAAGGCATGTATTGTCTTTTTTTTTTACCATTTTCACACTTTTTTTGTGAAATGGTAGGGGTATATTTGTACCCCCTTGCCATTTCACACAGGGAGGGCCGGGATCTGGGGGTTCCCTTGTTAAAGGGGGCTTCCAGATTCTGATAAGCCCCCTGCCCGCAGACCCCCACAACCACTGGCCAAGGGTTGTGGGGATGAGGCCCTCCTCCTCATCAACATGGGGACAAGGTGCTTTGGGGGGCTACCCCAAAGCACCCTCCCAATGTTGAGGGCATGTGGCCTGACCCTTGTCTGGTATGGATTTTGAGGGGGACCCCCACGCCATTTTTTAAAATTTTGGCACGGGGTTCCCCGTAATATCCATACCAGACCTTAAGGGCCTGGTATGGAATTTGGGGGACCCCCACACATTTTTTAAAAAAAAGTTTGGTTCGGGGTTCACCTGTGGGGGGAACCTATGTCATTTTTATCAATGAACTTTTATGTCTATTGCCAAGACCGACAATTCATTATAGCCGCGAGTAGTTTTAAATTACTTTTTTTCCTTTAGAAATGTCATTTTGCTCTTGGACTGTTCTAAACACAGGAAACATGTGCCCCTTTACAGGCATACTATAGACACCCCCCAGGTACAAAATTTAAAGGGATATTACACTTTTATTGTTTGACTTTAAGCATTATTAAAATCACTGCTCCCGAAAAAACGGCCATTTTTAAAACTTTTTTTTGCATTGATACATGTCTCCTGGGGCAGGAGCCAGGTCCGCAAACACTTTTTATGACATTACCATGAATATAAGCCTTTAAAATTAGCACTTTTGATTTCTCCCGTAGACTTTTAAAGGGTGTTCCGCGGCTTTCGAATTTGCCGCGAACACCCCAAATTGTTCGCTATTTGGCGAACAGGCGAACACCCGACATTGGAACCATCCCTACTATTAATATCTATTTCTTCTTCAGATAATTCCATTTTTTTGGCGACTCAGCTGTTACTTCTTAAAACTTCAATAAAAATATTGAAGGATAAAAAAAAGGGAAAAAAAATATATGCACTTATTATGATGAGAGGGGGGAGACAGAAAACAGAACAGTTAAAGTTGTTGCCCCTTTTTATAATGAAGAATGCTTTTGTATGGATCTGATATATATATATTTTTTCCTTTTCTTCAGGTACTCAAAACTGTACACAGAGAGGTATGTCATCAAGTGACTTTTTTATTTTTAATAAAGGATTTGTGAAATGTTTGTGTGTGTTTATTTACTATGGTCTTTGTTTTACTATGAACCCCTTACTTAGTCACATGTAGTGGGGGATGTCTGGGTTCTTCTTATCTTAAAGCTGGGTTCACACTATTGCGAATTAGATTTGCTATCCCCACATTCAATTCGCAATAGCAGGAGATTGTGAATGACTTTCTATATCTCCAATGTGGCTCTGGTGGGAATTTGCACAGGGGCCCTGTGCGTCTTTTGGTTCGTTTCAGGTCCGAAGACAGCCCAAAATTCGGGCACACGCAGGCATGATATCCTGCTGGACGTCATATGACGCCCAGTCAGGATAACAGAACCACTTCCCAGCTGTCAATCTGCTATAGCCCAGGTGGGAAGTGGTTAAGCTACCTGTTTACTTTTTTGTCCATTTTAAGGACCACACTTTGAAAGTGTGAGTTGGCTCCTTACTGACCTACAGAATTCTTACACATGAGATTAAAGGTTGGCTGAATCGTCTCACCCTCACGAAAACACAGCTTGTTCCCAGATGGGTTGTTAGATTAGGTTATCAGAGGATTCTCCTAACCTTGAACTCAACCATTGAAATAGATTGCAATGTTTATTATAATTGTTCTTTCAGTTATACCCATACATATGACCCTACTTCCTTTGTCCTACTGTATGGTTGACATTGTTCACCCCCCCTTCTTTTTTCTGTTCTTCCTGAAAACTAATAAACATATTGAACAAGAAATCAATCAGATTCCAGGTTTTATTGCCAAAGCTTAATTGAACAAGCTGAGGTTAGAATCTGATTGCCTACCATGCACAGCTGCTCCAGATTCCGAGTGCTCCTGTTTTAGTAAATCAACCCCAGTATGTCACTGCCAACTTTATCCACGTTACAGTTCCAACAACATACATTTTCCAAATTTAGTGCCAAAACAGACCGAGAGATTTGGTTACAATGTTACCAGTGATTCTGAATGTGTTTTATGAAAATTCAATAGAACATTGTTGTCTCTTAATTTATGTTACAGAGGGGACCTCCCTTACTGTAGTGATGGATGGATTTATGATGTACTATGGTTATTCATCCTACTTGGAGAAAGCTCTGAATTCTGTATCAGCCAGATTCCCCTGTGTCACACGACAATTTACTTCAGTAATCCTGGACTATGGCGGTAAATACAAAAGTCACTACTTGTTACATTGTAATATCCTAATTTCTAAGCAATGTCTCATTTTTGTAGAAATTATTTCACTGGTATCAGTCTGTGAGTGCAAGTCAAGCTGACTATTGAGGTGAATTTCTCAAAATGTCCATTCGCTCTCAACCTGACATGGACTTCTTCACTCTCTGCCACTATACTGATGCTCACCTCTACACCCTCCATTCCGACACATATTCAAATAATTTAACTTTGTTTCTGAATTGATGCTCACTTTTTTAGTCTCTACTCCTGAATTGATGCACACTTCTTTACTGTGACAGATATGAGCCGGCAACCAGGTATTCTCGAACATTGTAAATCTTTGTTGGCTACATAAGGTCACATAGTAAAAAGCTTCAAACACATTTGGCCACATTGGCCATACTCATAGCATGTTAAAATACAAAATGAACACACATGCAAGCTCATATCTATCAGTAAACATGTGCACTGCCAAAAAAAGTGTTTGTTATCGTTTCATTATTTTTTTTATTTGTTTTTTTGTTTTTCAAGTCATTCGTTATAATCGAAAATTTGTAAATTTGAAAATTTGCAAATTCAGAAAATTCGAAAATTTGTAAATTCGTCAATTCAAAAATTTGTAAATTCGTCAATTCGTAAATTTGTCAATTCTAAAATTCAGAAATTGGTAAATTCTAAAATTCAGAAATTCGTAAATTCTAAAATTCAGAAACTTGCAAATTCTAAAATTCAGAAATTTGAAAATTCGAAAATCTGAAAATAAGAAAGAAAATTCGAAAGTTCAAAAGAATGAAAATCTGATAAAATCAAACTAACTAACTAACTAACTAACTAACTAACTAACTAACTAACTAACTAACAGTAGCTAACTATTAAATTATAGGTATTGGAATTTCCTTTCAAATTTGGCTGTTAGTCAATGTAACGAATATGAATTTATTCAAAGTTACGAATTATCCAAAATAACGAATGCCACATCTAAACAAATGGAATGGAATGAACTAATAATAATAATATTAATAAAAGTTTATTATTATTATTATTATTGTTATTATTATTAGTTCATTTCATTCCATTTCATTTGTTTAGATGTGGCATTCGTTATTTTGGATAATTTGTAACTTTGGATAAATTCGTATTCATTACATTGACTAACAGCCAAATTTCTAATACCTATAATTTACCTATATTTATAGTTAGGGATTCATAGTTATTATTTCAGATTTTCCAATTTTCAGGTTTTCAAATTGTCATTCTTATTTTCAGATTTTCGTTCTTTTGAATCTTCGTTCTTATCTTCAGATTTTCGAATTTCCGAAATTTCGGATTTTTGGGTTTTCGAATTTAGAATTTCTGAATTTTTATATTTCCAAGTTTTCAAGTTTTAGAATATTCAAATTTAAGAATCTACGAATTTACGATTTAATGAATTTTCGAATATTTGAATTTACAAATTTACGAATATTTAAATTTACGAATTCCCAGAAAAAAATTGTTAAAAGGTTTTACGTTAATTTGGATATTTTCAAATTAACAAATTTGTTGAAAATTTGTTAAAAAACGAATTTGGAACAAAACTAATTGCTCATGTCTATCTGTAAGTGTTACAGTGCTTAGGGACTGCACATCCCAGCCATGAGCACTGGTCTTCAGCCACAGACAGAATCATTAGTAGTAGAGCTTGGGTATTGGATCCAGTGACTACAATTCTTTACTCTCTGCTCTTGAACCAATGTGCATTCTTCCCCCTACATGCAATGATCAGTGGGTTGTCTATATTTACCTGCTATCTCGCTCAGTCTCTGATGTGATAGCTAGGAGAGGTTTAGGAAGTGACACCACTTCCCAAATGTATATGGAAGCATGGTGGCTGTCTACACAAAGACATAGATGTTCCACTGACCCACTATGCTTTTTCAGGGCATTGGTAGGACCCTAAAAGACGCAAGACAAACATTAATTTTAAATATATTGAAACTTTTCCATTACATCTGCTTTTCTGCAAACAGATTATCAACATCAAGCTAACATACTGTCTGAGATTTTCATTAGGGGAACTTAAAAGAGCTGGGGAGTACTAAGCAAGCATTAACTGTTGAAACAACAGACACTTTGGTCAGAAGAATGTAATGCATAGAACATCTTACATTGTGCAGAGGTCAGGGGTATGTAGTGTATAGCACAAATTATAGAGCAGAATATGTAGTGAGCCGCGCAACTTATAGGGTTCAGTGATCAGGATTATGCAACATACAGCATAGAGTACAGCGGTCATAATGAGTACAACATAAAGCACAGCATACAGAGTGCAGCAGTAAGGAGCAGGTTATGAACAACACTATCTAAGAGCATGATATGTACAATGCTTCACACTGAATCCTTGCTTGGGCCAATCACATCACACAGTGGTATTTGGCAGGCATGTAGAAGTGATTGAGGTTTAAAATGGGAATAACTGGTCTCCTTATGTGTATTGTTTTCTGAGCGGAGCTGATGTTAAGAAACTGCATTCCTAAGGTGAGGATATTAAGACTTTGATGGGTTCTCTTACCATTTCTTATGCTACTATTAGCCTTTATAACAGCAGCATTTCATTTTTTTATTTTTAAATATTTTTTCAGAAACATTTGAGACTATAACCAATGACACAAGTGGTTTTTTACAAAGCATAACAAAAAACTATTGGGATGACTATTCTGCTTATTATAATTACTATAACCATCTACTAAACTGCAATCAGTCCCTCCTCTATGGGCTGAAGAGAGCTCTGGAGATTTCCCCCGCTGAGTCCATCATTTTGGTTTTTACATTTGGCTCTATGACAGATTACAATGACACTCAGCTCCTGTCTGATGTTCATACATTGCTGGAGGAAAAGAAGTCCCAAGTAAGAGTCTTCAATGTAAAGTCATATATCATCTACGTATCTCTGATCCATAGCTAAACATTTTATTTTTCTTTACAGGTTTATTTTTTGGTGTACCCATGGGGGTATTGTATACTGGGAGTTTCCCAGCAAGATGTATTAAATGAAATTTCATCTCTTAGTTATGGAGAATTGATTAATGTGCAATATACTGATTATTATAAGGTAAGAATCATATTAGAAGCATAGGAAGTGTAACATACCTGGTGGTGGAGCCTGACATGCAGATGTAGGCTTCTCTTACAACACTGGCTTAGGAGCCATGCTAAGGTAACAGGAAGAGCCAGAGCACAGAGGGAGTACAAGTGCCTGGCTGGTCTTCTGTTGGCTGTGCATCACAGAACAGCAGGAAGACAGACTAGAAGTTATACTGATAAGTAGACTGGAGCAGGAGAATGACACAGAACAGCAGGCTCAGATGCAGGGAAGGAATCCGTAAACAGGGTCAGTAAATCCAGGTCAGCAACTAGCAGGCAGGTCAAGTGCATGCAGCAGGCAGAAGAAAAGTCAGAAGTCAGGCCAGGGTCAGTAACAGCACGCAGATAGGCAGATGAGCAGAAGGAGCAGGCAGAGACAAAATCCAAAGACAAGGCAGGGGTTGGTACAGGCAGCATTTAGGCAGAGTCAGGAGCAGATCGAGTTGGTAGCAAGAAGTCAACACAGGAACGGGTAGCAGAAACTTAGGGAACATAGTAGACCAAACGGCAATGACTCAAGGCCATAGTGAAGCTTAAACAGCCCGCCTGGCACCTATGTGTACTCTTGCACCCGTTAGCACACCCGTGCTTCCAATACCATCTATACACCGATGACACACAAATCTATCTGTCTACTTCTCACCTCACTCCTTCAGTCTCTTCTTGCATAGTAACTTACTAACTAAGATATCAGCATGGATGTCGCACCACTTCCTTAAATTAAATCTCTCTCTAAAACTGAGGTGGTAATATTCCCCCCTGCCCATGTCCCCCCCTCCATGACTTTTCCATCAAAATCAATAATGCAACCATCAATCCCTCCCCTCATGCCAGGGTACTACATGTAATCCAAGTCTCTGACCTGTCCAGCCCCAATCCAATTGTTGTCAAAAGCTTGTAGACTTCACCTTTGTAACATCTCTAAAATAAGCCCCTTTTTACCTCCCTTGTTATCTCTCTTGACTATTGCAACTCCCTTCTCATTGGCCAACCTCTCCATAGGCTGTCCCCTCTGCAGTCTTTTATAAATGCTGCTGCCAGGCTTATCCAACGTACCAACCGCTCAGTGTCTGCTACCCCTCTCCACCATTCCCCACACCGGTTCCCAATCGCCCAGCAAATTAAATTCAAAATACTAACCACAACATAGAAAGCCAATTAACAACTCTGCCCCGAGCTACATCACCAATCTTTTCTCAAAATATCACCCAAACCATCCTCTACACTCTTCTCAAGACCTCCTCCCTTTCAAGCTCCCTTGTCTCCTCCTCCCATGCTCGTCTCAAGGATTTCTCCAGAGCCTCTCCCTCTGGAATTCTCTACCTCAACCTGTCTGGCTATCTTCTACTCTAGCTGCCTTCAGGAAAATATGTCCAAAGCTCAGGCTATTATTGACCAGTGACGTCACTAGGGTTGGTGTCACCCAGTGTGCAAAAACATTGTGTTACCCCCCCTTCACCAACTATAGTGCCTCCTCAGTACAAACCCCCCTCCCTCAGTACAGACCCCCCTCCACAAAGTACAGACCCCCCTCTCTCAGTATATGGTGGCACTGCAGGAAGGGATCCCTGAAAATCTGTGATACTTTTTTTTTAAAACGTTGCATTTATGAAACATTGAACTTTTGAAAGTAAAAGATGCCAACAAATGTAATGCTGGCCACATAACAAATTCAGCAAATCTGGCCGGCTTTTTAGAGGGAGTTTTTCTCTTAAACCACAATAGATGAGGCTGGGGAACTGATATGTTCTTATCTATATAATCTCAATATGTCCTAAATCCCTCAAAGTTTTGTGAGAGTTTCATAGTGCTGCATTGTGGGGTTTAGAGCTTTCCATATTACACAACATCCTACAGAAACGTCCAACCTAGGGCTCCTTGGTGGTTCCTGGGTCAGTATATGGAGAACTAAGGCCTGGACTAACCAAAAAACATTTCCATGGTGACCACTGGGCTAATTCTTGTAGGGCAAGGCACCAACCATCATAGCTCAGTGTTATCTTTAGCCCTTAATGTACTAAGAGACTTCTACATCTGGTTCAAATGTAGCAAAAGGTCTATACCCATAAAGATATTCCTTTTTAAATTGTATGTGTTTTTTTCTCACTTATTATTGACAGATAATGCACTCACTGGAATTTTTGCTGTCTAAACCTCTAAACTCATCTGTGCGCATCCTGAACATCAATGAAAATGTCACTGGCATATATACTGCTGTGTTTAATGTTACGACTTCATTAACATATTTACTGATCACAAGAGATGAAACATTCAATCTTAATCTTTCTGATCCAAATGGTACGTTTGTGACCGTAGATTTACAGTGCAAATTTCTGAATGTACATATTGTATAAATTCCAAAAACTATTAGAAGATCAAACTGGTGTCCACCATCTCTACCATAAAATGATAATCAATTCTTAAAGCCAAAAATCACACTAATTGTCCTGTGAGTCCGCGGGTTTCATATTGTTTAAAAAGTCAAACCCAAACTTAGTATAAGAGAATTATTTTCTTCTTAGCTCACCAGAAATCTGAGATGTGAACACATTTAATACATTAATGACACTGGATCCAGGTCATTGTAATTGCCTTTGTTGATGGGCTTTGAGCTTGTGGTAATGGTGTCATATTGAGATCTATTTGAAATACTTCTAAGATCCTTCAGAATCCAGTGACAGGTGCATATGACCCAGAGCTGACCTTCTTTTGACCTACATTTGACATGCTTCAAGCAGGTTTTGCATTATCATAGACTTGTATGGGGATGCAAAACCCATTGAAAGAATGAACAAAAGTCCATCAACACAGGTGCTTTTGGACTCCAGGAAAACCCCACACTTTCATTTACTATACATGTGTTTGTGCCAAATACTTCCCATTGGCTGTGTGCCTGGCAGGAAGGATATGAATTTCCTGCATATTGGGTACCCCGTAGTTGCAAGTTGTTAGTTTTTCACTATGACATCACAATAATGCCTAATAATGGTACATGAATGTGACAACTCGAAAGTGTTTGTGATATGAGAACCTTGACTATGATATCTTAAATGAAAATCTTAGCTATGATTAAGCACTGTTAAGTGTGAAACGCATCAGCTCATTTGTCCCATTTTCTGCTGTGGCTTGTATTTTTGGATTTTTTTACAATAAAGGCTATATTCCGGAGTGTGACTGTCCGGAACTTCCTTTTTGCATAGTTATTAATATGTTGGAGGTAAGGCATGTATCTAGCTTGGTGTTACTATGGAGATAATACTTTGTGGATGGCGTAAAATCAATACACACATGCAGAAGAAATTGTATTCTTTTTTTATGGGATGGGATTTTCACCATTTTTATATTCATCATCTCTAAAAGCTTTTATCTAAAATTCTTCATAGTAGAATTGAATCTGTATGCACACCATCTCCCCCCCCCCAAATTGAATTATATTGTTTAAACATTACACTTACAAATGTTTGATGACAAAATGTGTTTATTAGACTTGTTTTTAATGTGTAAATGTTCTCTCAGACCCCCAGACATACCCTCTCTCTGATCTACAAAGAAATTCTGCCCCATAATCTAAATTTACGCAAAGGTGGTCCAGAGACTTGGGGATTGAAATATCCCCGGGACAATGGCATACCTCATTCACAGTCACACACAAAACATCTATCTCCGGATTCACCCAGGAGAAGAATCGCAAACTCCTATCCAGGTGGTACAGGGACCCATTCACAGTCCACAGAATGTTCCCCAGCGCTTCGGATGTCTGCTGGCACTGTCACAGAGGAAAGGGCACCTACCTCCATGTGTGGTGGGAGTGTGGTTGGGTTCGCCCATTTTGGAACTGCATTTTTGAAATTTACAACGACATGTATAATGAGTTGCCCATTTCCTCCCCTAAAGTAGCCCTCCTCTCTATCCTACCTGTTCCAATTAACTCACATAAGAAGTGCCTTCTCAGGTTCTTTCTGTCAGCCGCTCATCATGCCATAATGCAACATTGGAAATCAGAAGTTATCCCCTCCCCCTCCATAAATGGGTAAACATCATCAACGACACCATGCTTATGGAGGAACTGCAGGCTAAGGTGGGAGATACATGGGACTAATACACCAAACTATGGTACATCTGGCTTCATTACTCCTCCTCTGACCCTCTCCTTAACAGGATTTCTACTTAGGGAGCATAACTGCTTAGATCTAGATGTATAATATATAACGTATAGTGGGGTTGACCCGATACCAATACTAGTATCGGTATCGGCACTGATACCAAGCATTTGCCCGAGTACTTGTACTTGGGCAAATGCTCCCGATACTTCACCCGATACCTGGACAGTCAGCGGTGATCGGTGAGTGGGGGAGTTACAAGCTTCTCCCCCCTTTCAGCTGCTTTAGTGAAATCTATACAGCAGTGATCGGTGCTTGTAACTCACCCACACATGATCACCGCTGACTGTCACCACATCCTCCTCCAGTCCCCCTCCATGCCCCCTCCGTTCTGCTGTCCCCCTCCTTTCTTCCTCTGTGTCCCCCGCCATTCTGCTTCTGTCCCCCTCCGTTCTGCTGTCCCCTTCCTTTTTTCCTCCGTGTCCCCCGCCGTTCTGCTGCTGTCCCCCACGGTTCTGCTGCTGTCCCCCACCTTTCTGCTGCTGTCCCCCTCCTTTCTGCTGCTGTCCCACTCGAGTTTTCTCCGTGTCCCCCTCCGTTCTGCTGCTGTCCCCCTCCATTCTGCTGTCCCCCTCCTTTCTTCCTCCGTGTTCCCCGCCGTTCTGCTGCTGTCCCCCTCCATTCTACTGTCCCCCTCCTTTCTCCCTCCGTGTTCCCCGCCGTTCTGCTGTCCCCCTCCTTTCTTCCTCTGTGTCTCCCGCCGTTCTGCTTCTGTCCCCCGCCATTCTGCTGCTGTCCCCCACCTTTCTGCTGCTGCCCCCCCCTTTCTGCTGCTGTCCCACTCCAGTCTTCCTCTGTGTCCCCCTCCGTTCTGCTGTCCCTCTCCATGTCATCCTCCTTCCTTTTCTGTATGAATAGAGTCAGTGATCACTGACTCTGTCTGTTCATATAACTGAAAGATTGTAATCTCCTGTGATTACGATGTCTCAGTTTATGAATGGAGAGGAGCTGCTGTCTTCTCTCCATTCATTTTCAGTGCAGCTGAGGCTGCAGAGAAAGGAATTGTGGAATTTCTATCCTCGGTCTCTTTCTCTGTCTCAAGGGGGAGATTTCAGGGGTCTATTAGAACCCCTGATATCTCACAAAGCCCCCCCAACAGGGCTGATTAAAAAAAAAAAGTATTGCAATAAATGATAAAAAAAATTATTGTAAAAAAATAATAAAAAATAAAATAAAAAACACACAGACACCATCCACCCCCTCCCTCCCTAAAAAAAAGAAACAAAAAAAAAAATTTGTAAACCCCCCCCAAAAAAAACCTGTCACGTGACATTAAAAAAAAGTATCGGTACTTGTACTCGGTCTTAAAAAAGTGGTATCGGGACAACCCTAACGTATAGTATTGGTTACCCTCTGCTAGGGGCTACCAGTGGAATCGGATCTCTAACTTTGACAGCTGCATTTTCCCCCCAAAGTCACTGTCCCTACCTCCCCCCCTCTGATCTTTCTTCCTGCCATCTTTTATACCCCCCACCTATTCATTTTTGAATTGCATATCATTACCTGTAACACAAAATGTCATGAATATCAAACTATGTTATGGAGAACTGTTTCAAGTACAGGCAGTCCCTGACTTATGAACAACTCCTTCTTACGAACGGTCCCAGCTGCTTGTGCTCCACGCTGGTCCTGGATACCTCCGAGCAGCTATCTTGCCACATTCCACACTGCAGTACTTCATGTAGAGCCCCAGGAACATCCCACAATCCTGCACAGGTGAAAGTTACACTTACAAGTAGTGTTCCGACTTACAAGCAAATTTCACTTACAAACAAACCTACAGTCCTTAACCACTTAAGCCCCAGACCATTTGGCTGCCCAAAGACCAGAGTACTTTTTGCGATTCGTCACTGCATCGCTTTAACTGACAATTGTGTGGTCGTGCAACGTGGCTCCCAAACAAAATTTACGTCCTTTTTTCCCCACAAATAGAGCTTTCTTTTGGTGGTATTTGATCACCTCTGCAGTTTTTATTTATTGCGCTATAAACAAAAAAATCGCAACAATTTTGAAAAAAAAATACATTATTTTTTACTTTTTGCTATAATAAATATCCCCAAAAAATATATAAAAAAACATTTTTTTTCCTCAGTTTAGGCCGATACGTATTCTTCTACATATTGTTGGTAAAAAAAGTCTCAATAAGAGTATATTGATTGGTTTGCGCAAAAGTTATAGTGTCTACAAAATAGGGGATAGATTTGTGGCATTTTTATTAATAATTTTTTTTACTAGTAATGTCGACGATCAGCAATTTTTATCATGACTGCGACATTATGGTGGACAGATCGGACACTTCTGGTGTGATTTTGGGACCGTTCACATTTATACAGCGATCAGTGCAATTAAAAATGCATTGATTACTGTGTAAATGTGACTGACAGTGAAGGGGTTACTGCTTGTTTACATCAGCATTTCCCCGTTCTTCCTCTCCATGAGACGATCGCAGGTATCCCTGCGGACATTGAGTCTATGGGAGCTGCGATCACACTCACGGAGGTCGCGGCACACCCGCAAACCGTTTCTTAAAGGGCAACATACAGGTACTTTAATCTGCCTGTATGTGCCCTTCTGCTGACGTATATCGGCCTGAGTCGGTCGGCAAGGGGTTAACATGTTTGTAACTCGGGAACTTCCTGTACTTATACAACTGTTTGCAATGTTTGGTATACATCGTGGTATTTGTTTATCACTACCCCCCCCCCTTTTCTTTATTCTGTACTGTACCTTTTTGTTTTATCTGAAAATCAATAAAACATATTCAACCTTAATGTATAAATGGAATTTAAATTGTATCTACCTATTTCTCCTTTATTGTTTTAGGAAGCACATTTAAATTTAAAAAAAATCCATACTATAATTATGCTGTTCTAAGTTCCCATTTGGTAAAAAGTCCAGCTGTGGGATCCTGGATTCTGAATGCTCAGAGGAGTACATCACTTTCTGTTCAGATATTGGGATTTACTGGTAAGTTCTATCATCTCACTTTACTGTATATGAGTAATTCTGACTCTGACAGGTCCTCTCCTATGACTTGTCTAATAGAGTCATTCCCGCTATTTGGAAAAATGTTTAAATTCAGACCAGATTTCATGGATATGTTAAATTCAGGACAAATATGAATCCGGAATTTGGTGGGGGGGTTTTTCGGCAGTTTGGATTCCCAAACGTCTTATGGGATCCATATGACCTCCATTAAACCCATCTAGTGATGCTGCAAAATACGGTATTCCCCCTGGTATGAGGAGGGATAAAAACTTGCAAGGGAGACCCCCCAAGAGTTCCCCTCACCTCCCCATTGTGGTTTAGGGAGAAGGTTGTATATGGAGAGATTGTTGTGGTAGGATTCATTAGAAGATAGCAATTTACAGCAACTGGTTACAGTGAGGGCAGCACAGGTCAATGTTTTTAATTTTTTAAATTGTTGTACAAAAAGAAACAGTTTTTTTTTAAAATCTATCCTCTTAAAGGCATAAGCATCTCTGCACCTTTAACTATTGGCAGTCAGTGTGTATTGTTGTAGTCCATTGGCTTGCCAATTGTTACCCGGTACAGTTTTTGGAATTAATGCCTCACACTATATATGCATCTATCCCTACTACTGTTATTATTATTATTTCTATACAGGATTTCTATAGCGCCGACAGTTTACGCAGCGCTTTACAACATTAGGGCAGACAGTACAATTACAATACAATTTAATACAGGAGGAAGAGGCCCCTGCTCAATAGAGCTTACAATCTAGGAGGGAAGGTCGAGTTATACAAAAGGGTAATAGCTGTGGGGGATGAGCTAATGGAGAAAATAGTGCAGTTGTTAGATGGAAGCAGGATAGGCTTCTCTGAAGAGGAAAGTTTTCAGGGACCGCCTAAAAGTGGATACATTTGGAGACCTTCTGACAGATTGGGGTAGGGAATTCCAGAAGATGGGCGAGGCTCAGGAGAAGTCCTAGAGGCGGATATGGGAGGTGGTGACGAGGGAGCTAGAGAGCAGGAGGTCTTGGGAGGAACGAAGAGGGTGATTAGGTTGGTATTTTGAGACTAGGCTAGTGATGTAGCTGGGGGCAGAGTTGTGGATGGTTTTGTAACTTATTGTTAGTATTTTGAATTGAATTTGTTGGGCGAGTGGCAGCCAATGGAGGGATTGGCAGAGAGGGGTAGCAGACACTGAGCGGTTTGTAAGGTGGATGAGTCTGGCAGCAGCATTCATGATGGACTGAGGGGGGGAAAGTCTATTTAAAGGTAAGCCAATGAGGAGGGAGTTGCAGGAGTCAAGGCGAGAGATAACCAGGGAGTAAATCAGGAGCTTTGTGGTTTCATTGGTTAGAAAAGGACGTAGTTTAGAGATGTTGCGGAGGTTGAGCTTTGGAAAGTGATTGTTGTTATCTATCCATTCCAAGACTCCTGCCACCTGCCAGGACCACTCACCTAGTAATACAGTGGGGCAAAAAAGTATTTAGTCAGCCACCAATTGTGCAAGTTCTCCCACTTAAAAAGATGAGAGAGGCCTGTATTTGTCATCATAGGTATACCTCAACTATGAGAGACAAAATGTGGAAACAAATCCACACAATCACATTGTCTGATTTTTGAAAGAATTTATTTGCAAATTATGGTGGAAAATAAGTATTTTGTCAATATCAAAAGTTCATCACAATGCTTTGTTATATATCCTTTCTTGGCAATGACAGAGGTCAAATGTTTTCTGTAAGTCTTCACAAGGTTGTCACTAGGGATGAGCCGAACACCCCCCCGGTTCGGTTCACATCAGAACATGCGCACGGATTGAAAGTTCACGCAAACTTTCAAACCCCGTTAAAGTCTATGGGACTCGAACGTAGGAAATCAAAAGTGCAAATTTTAAAGGCTAATATGCAAATGATTGTTCTAAAAAGTGTTTGGGGACCCGGGTCCTGCTCCAGGGTACATGTATCAATGCAAAAAAAGTTTTAAAAACGGCTGTTTTTTCGGGAGCAGTGATTTTAATGATGCTTAAAGTGAAAAAATAGAAGTGAAATATTCCTTTAAATATCGTGCCTGGGGGTGTCTATAGTATGCCTGTAAAGTGGCGCGTGTTTCCCGTGTTTAGAACAGTCCCTGCACAAAATGACATTTCTAAAGGAAAAAAAGTCATTTAAAACTGCTTGCGGCTTTAATGTCATGTCTGGTCCTGGCAATATGGATGAAAATCATTGAGAACCCCCCCCCCAGCCCATTACAAGCCCCTTTGGGTCTTGTATGGATATTAAGGGGAACCCCGCACACAAATATGTTCAGGCCCTATATACTCTGAACAGCAGTATACAGGCGGTGCAAACAAGACAGGGACTGTAGGTAGAATCTGTTTGTAATTTTGAACTGGTACATTTTTTACGTGTTTTTTACTCCCCCACGTGCCCCCTCCCCTGACTTCTGTCAAGATCAATATCACAATTCCTCCCCACATGCCAGGGTGCTAGGGGTAACCTTAGACTCTAAACTGTCCTATCAGGCCCACATCCAATTCCTGTCCAAATTATGCCGCCTTAGCCTCCGCAACATCTCTAGAATATGCCCCTTTTTAACCAATGACACCACCAAGCTTCTAATTCACTCCCTGGTTATCTCTTGCCTTGACTACTGCAACTCCCTCCTCATTGGGTTACCTTTACATAGACTATCTCCCCTTCAGTCCATCATGAATGCTGCTGCAAAACTCATCCATCTGGGGGCACTCGTGCAGGCTTGCTCCCGAGTCCTGTTGCTGCATCCATTGACACAGACCGCAGGACTCAGCCCCGCCCCCCAGCTCCCATGTCACTGGATTTGATTGGCAGCAGCGAGAGCCAATGGCTGCGCTGCTATCAATCTATCCAATGAGGACCCGAGACAGCGGCTCGAGCTGCTGTGCTCGTCTCCGTCGATGGAACGATTGGGTTCAGGTATGAAAAGGGGGGGCTCTGGGGGGCATCTGCACTACAGAGGGTTTTTCACCTTACTGTATAGAGTGTGTTAAGGTGAAAAACCCCAATGGTTTACAACCCCTTTAAAGAAGCCTACCCTGCTTCTAACTATTACAGTGTTTTACTTTCTCCGTCAGATCATCCCCCACAGCTATTACCTTTTGTATCACTTGACCCTCCCTCTTAGATTGTAAGCTCTTAATGAGCAGGGCCCTCTGAATCCTCTTGTACCAAATTGTAATGTAACTGTACTGTCTGCCTTCATTTTGTTAAGCGCTGCACAAACTGTTGGGGCTATATAAATCCTGTATAATAATAATAGGATCGGAGGATCGGGGCTGCACTGTGTAAAAACCTTTGAAATGAATTCCTTTATGGGCTGAATATACTAATCACTGAATATATGTTTATAAAGCACAGACCTCAATCCTGTATGAATGCAATGCTAACTGCATATAGCACAGCATCGTGTAGAGTGGAATGTGAGCAATGCATTGTTGGCGGAGTGTAAATGAGAACTTTATAATTATACTTGTCACTAAATGTCACTTTATCTGGAATGATGATTTGCTATTTACAAAAGATGCATGCCAAGGAACACAATCTAATATACTTATTTATTTTTTTTGTAGGGTTGAACTCATCAGGTAAGCTCAGCATATAATAGATTTGTGATTTCCTTATATGTAAATATTCAATTTCTGTTATCTTTATGTTATGTGTAGAGCTCATCTGTCTATAGATGCTATTCAGCATGGTCACCGCCCCAGAGATATGCAGAGCAAAACGTCTGCTGTTACCTATGTTTGTTCTCTACAACTGATACTTTTTCAGGTTTGGATTTTTCTTGTGCACCCTGAAGTAGAAATGTATTGAGGTTCATTTTTTTAAGCAAATGAAGGATAAATATAAGTCCTAATGCAGCATACACACGATCGGAAATTCGGCCACTAAAAGACCGATGAGAGCTTTTGGTCGGAAAATGTGACCGTGTGTATGCTCCATCGGACTTTTGCTGGCCGAATTCCAGCCAGCCAAAGATTGAGAGCATGTTCTCAATTTTTTGGTGGGAAAAAGTTCCGATCGGAAATTCCGATCGTCTGTAGCAATTCCAAGGCGCAAAATTCCTACGCATGCTCGGAAACAATTCAACACATGCTCGCAAGCATTGAACTTCATGTTCTCGGCTCGTCGTAGTGTTGTACGTCACCACGTTCTTGACAGTTGAAAGTTCAGCAAACTTTTGTGTGACCGTGTGTATGCAAGCCAAGCTTGAGCGGAATTCCGTCGGAAAAAACATCCAAGATTTTTCTGATCGAAAATCCGCTCGTGTGTACACGGCATAAGGCTCCATTCACACCTGAGTGTATTGATTTACTGCCATTTTTTGGGGTGTTATTTAAAGCTTTTTTGCAGCTTTTTACAAGCTTTTTTACAGAATTTTAGAAGTGTATTACAAGCATTTTACAGCTTCAGGTGTTTTTGTTTGGCCAAAAGAAAGCACTAGGGGAAGGAGAGGAAATTAGAGATGGAGATCTGCTATTTGAGCAGAAAACGCTCTTAAAAAACGCTCGAAAAACGCTCAAGTCAGGCGTTTCCATTGAAGTTTAAAGGGCCAAAAATGCTTGTAATCTGTAAAAAAAAAAAAAAAGCTCATGTACTTTTTTTTGAGTGATGGGAATTTTACTTTAGGCAACAGAATGCTCAGATGTGAAGAGTGCTCATTGAAACGAATGGCATTTGAGAGTTTTAGAGCTACAAGCTTCAAGCAGAAAATTGCTCAGGTGTGAATGGGGCCTTATGGGCTTTTTTTGCATGAAGATGAGACAGATTCTCACTCAAAACAGACACACAATTAAGAAGTGGTCAGTGGCTGAGTTTATTCTGGGTTTATTCTGGGTTTATTCTGGGTTTATTCTGACCCAAGGCAGCGCCAAGCCTTGGCTCGCAAGGGACATCAATCCAGCGATCACCTGATGCTTCCACCCCACTCTCACGGAGCCCAGTGAAATCCAAGCCGCGGATGACAGTGACAGACACAGGCAACAATAAGGTGAGCACGTGTCATGACTCAATGGGGGACACTAGGGATTTTTTTTTATTCCACTTATTCTTTATTTGGTTTTGTAAAAGAAACAATCATTGGTGGAAAAAAAAAGAATTATTACATACAACACTGAAAGGCACAAAGGAGCAAGAACCTGTCAGGTTTATTAGTCCAAGTGTAATGCTTAAGATATCAAATCATACATCAATGTATAAGACAGCATAGCCAACTTGAAATTGTTATGGTTATATCAAAGATTTGGAGTGACATACCAAAATGTTAAAATCCAAATGGAAGGTTTTAGTCCAAAGCTTGTAATGATCTCAATAGACAAATGTTTCAGGGTCTTTTGGAGAACACAAGCTGGAAATTAGATCAGGCTAATTGTGTACTAAAAGTCTCAATTCTCCATCAGCAGCTGAGGAATGCAACAAGGAGATCAAGACATTTAGTACACAATTATCCTGATCCCATTTCCAGCTCAAGTCCTCCAAAAGCCATCTTCTTAAGCCCTGATGATGGGGATGGGCTGAGGTCCCTAAACACATTGGCTGTTGAGTTCATTACAATTTTAGGACTAAAACATTATCTTTGGATCTTAATATTCTGATGTGGTGCTCTAAATCTTTGATACAACCATTGTACCGATTGCCTGAGGTTTCCCACGGACGTCCCTTGGTGTATGGAAGAAGCCTACACATCATTTAGTTGCCCCATTGGGATAATAGTAGTAGAATACTGTGACAATTCCAATCATAGGGAATAGAACCCACGAGGGTCACAAAACTATTCAATCCATCATCCCAATTTGAAATTATTGACATCAAGGAAGGAAATGATAAGTTATCTATCAAATATGACAATCAAATTGTTGCACAAAACATTTGTAATAGAAGAAAGGAAAATATACAGACAGTAGTTAGGAACTATACAGTACAATACATATAAAATCATATTCTATCTCTACAGAGAACTTGTCTCTGGGTCATCTGTTATGTTGTGGGCACCAACCCAAGTAACCCAAGGCTTCCAGATGTTCCAAAACATAACACTTTTATCTTTCCTTATCACTAACATTTTTTTCAAAGGTTTAATGAATTTGAACCAATCCAAAAGCTTCAGATGAATTAGGTACAAGGTTTTATTTCCAGTGTCTAATGATTTATACGTTCAACAAGCAGCGCTTAGAAAATGTCAATTGTCCTTAAAAGTTCATCAAAATGTTCTCACATGTTCTCAATGGTCTTCACCAAATAAAATGAGAGCCTCTTCATTCATGAGTAAAGTAAATGCGTGAAAAATAAGATGTGCCCTGTCTCTCATTCTCCTTTCTCCCACACGTGCAGTACAATTCTGCAGAATAATCCTCTGCCTTCTATACCCTCTGGTGACACTCAAAAAATATTTTAAAAACCACATATAGTATAGTATGTCCAATAAAGACATACCATAAAGCTAGTCAATGAGCTCATATTTTAATTGTGTGATTGAGTGACATGCATCACCAAAATGTGCATGTTACTATGACAACTCTTAGTCCTTAAATATCTACCCTTACCCGCCAGATAATCAATTGCACTTGGTATGAATCCACTACCAATTCTTCCTTCCAGAATAATCCTCTTCCCTTTGCATTCACTATTAGAAGCTCCAAAAACAAAATAACAAAATTTTGTGTACCTTTGAAAATAAGTAGCCCTCAGAGTACATACATTCACTCACGTTTCCATTATGTGATTAGTGCCTTACTAAAACATTTCCCCCCAAAAAGTGCATCCTCATGCAACGATTGAATTCCTTCAGTATATGCCCTTACCCTTGAAATTAGTAATCATGTGTTGTATTTATAAACTCCAACACAGTGCTGTCTTACTTGTAAAATAATCAGCCATCAAAAACATATTTTGTGACACAGTGATAAATAGTTCATATATAAAGTCCCAATATCAAGTGCTTGCAGCATCAATTTGTGGCATCAAAGGATTTTGCTTCACCAAACTGTGCATAAATAATATCCGGGGGGGGGGGCGTGCCTACCACCCTTCTGTATGGATGGCTGATTACACAGCTCCACTCCAACTACAGGAATCCAAGACTGCCAAGGTGCCCAGAAACGGGTATAAACACCCCATTGTTCACCCAAAGTGTCGGCCACCCGCCACCCGGGATGACCTGCAAATGGAAAGGAGGCTCTGATCCTAAGAAATTACAGCATTTGTTCCCACCAAAGCCCCGAAGCACATTCCAAGATGGTATCAACGGGAAATCTCCGGCCTCCTCCAAGAGCTCTGTGTCAGCAGCGTCAAGCTTTGGCTCGCAAGGGACATCAATCCAGTGACCACCTGATGCTTCCACCCCACTCTCAGGGAGCCCAGTGAAGTCCAAGCCACAGATGACAGTGACAGAGACAGGCAACAATAAGCTGAGCACGTGTCATGACTCAATTGAGGACACTAGGGAACTCACAGAGAGTATTAACAACTTCCCTATCACTAATCAGCCTATCTCAGATGCCAAACTGAAGGACATGCTTGTCTCTCTCAGAAATACTTTACATGCAGATATGTTGGAATGCATGCATTCCTTCAAATATAATATAGGTGAACTGGGTGGCAGAATAGATCACGTGGAAGAAAACATGGGGGAATTTGCTTCTTCCTACAACTCCCTAGTAGATGCCCACAATAATCAAGCTGAGAAGGTGACCTGGCTCAGGGCTAAGGTGGCGGACCTAGAGGACAGGTCACACAGGCATAATATTAAAATCAGGGGGATCCCTGAAGCCACACAGTCTGCACAGCTACAGCAATATGCCCGGGACCTCATGAAAGCCTTCCTGCCCTCACTGTCTGACTCGGACTTGCTCATGGAAAGAATCCACTACCTTTCCAAGCCCCCCCCCACATCCCGGACAATATACCTAGAGATGTTCTGATGCGGGTAACATTTTTTCATGTGCAAGAACAATTTATGACAGCCTTCCACAACAATAAACAACCACCAGAGAGATACTCCTCACTTCAATTGTTTGCAGACCTTTTCGCAATACACTAGGCAAAGACGCAGAACTCTCCTGCCAGTGACGAAAGCACTGCAAATCACAACATCATCTACCAATAGGGATACTCATCTAAACTAACCGTTACCCAGGATAGTGAATCTACAGTAATCACAAACCTTGATGAAGGCCTCAAACTGCTCCGCTCATGGGACATACTCCCTCCTTCAAGCCCTGATGGCTCACTCCCTCCTAAATTGGATACAGAGAGCATGTGAGGGACATTGTGGAGAGACTTTGGTTACTAGATCGCAGGTATTTGATCTCCCTTTTTTTTTCTCTGTTAGCAGCCCTTCCTTTTAGACTAAAAAATCCCCTTTTTTTGTTTGTTTGGATTAGACTATCATCAGCTGTAAACTGTGCCCTCTTTTCCACTCTGGGACGTGTTTTAAAGCTCACATATACATCACCTTTCATCATAATCGAAACCAACGGTCTAATCTTTGGAAACAACCATTTTTTGCCCTTAATGGTGCTTCAATCTTTCAATTAGGTTTGGTCTAATCCCAATATATTTACTTGGTGCGTAATCTTCAATATACATTCTCTTGCCCTGGGGGCTATCTTTCCTTTTTTTTTTTTCCTTTGATCACTTAACTCACTACCTCCTATCAACCATCTGCATGTTTAGGGGCCCCTCCATTTTTGTCCGTCCAGGTTGGGGAGGAGTCCCACTGAGCCAGTGTTCTCCATGTGCGGTCCTTTTCGGTGAGTTGAGGCGCATGTCATTAAGACTTTGCATTTTGCATTTTATTAGATTGCCACATAAATATGTAATTTTATCTACTTGCTTTTCCATACTAAATTCACTATAGGCAAAACATGACTGTACACCAATGGGTATATATAGAAATGATCATTGTGTTTATATGTGCAACATTTTTTAATATAACATTTTTTTTTTATTAATATTTGTTGCAATGTATATATTTCTAGATATGAATCTATGTAAAGACAAACAGATCAACACATGTATGTTATTTGCACCATTATGTATTCATACTAATCATATGATGTATGGTACTAATTAAGACTCTATTTGTAGAATTCGCATGACGCTTTCATCTGTGCTATCCGCAAGGCCCTGATGAAGCGGACTATCCGCGAAACCCATAGGCCATTCCTTGTATAATTTGTTGGGAACCAGCACATCCCTAAACTCAAATTGAATTACCAAGATTGTAATGTATTTTAAACTTTGTTCTTTGAATAATAAAAATTTGATTACTCTTGTATAAATATATTGTATCTCATTTTGTTTATACTCCTCTGAGGCACAATTAGAGTCCCATTTTTCTCTATAAATTTTTGGACACATATTTACATATCTTTCTGGGATGGTGCCTCTGTAGGAGTATTAGTTTTCCACGCTCACCCCACTCCTATACATGGATACAGAGAGCACTTGGCAGCCTATATTAACAGCAGTGAGACATCAGGTCTCCACCCCTCAAGAAGAAGTCATGCCCATTGATGTAATGCGTATATGGGGAGGAGCCTCAGCTGGTGACGTCATCCAGCGGCCATCTCATTTTTTATGGAGATTGTCATGTCCAGGTAGCCCACACTGCCTAAGTGCTTTACTTGTGGGTACTATGAATGTTGTTTTACTGGAGTAATAAATAATTTTAAGCAGAGAGCATTAGATCCCATATTTTTGTTCCCATCTATACCCGTTATGCTTGAGGGAGATTTGAGGGTTAGTAAGGCACTAGGGAAGAAGAGGGGGATACAGAGGATCAATACGCCAGCAGCACGCCAAATTGACCTATTGATTAACCCCCAACGGGGACCTGCCGTTTCTGACCCACTGGTAAAAAAAGGGGTCAGAATGTGAGGTGAGCGGCCAGAGCACACTGGTGGAGGAGAGCACTTGCACTTTGGATATTATTTATGCACAGTTTGGTGAAGCAAAATCCCCTGATGCCACAAATTGATGCTGCAAGCATTTGATACTTTATATAGACTTTATATATGGACTCAGGGATGTCCCTGTCAAGTCCCCGTGCGTCAGACGGGGGCGGGGTCACCGGGTGGCCCTGCCCTCCCTTATTTAAGAATCGTCAGAAGACGAGAAGCATCACACAGCGGGAGCCTCCTATCATGGATGCAGAGCAGCCCGAGAACGAAGAAGGGAAGAAGACGCCGCGGAGGAAGATGCCGGACGAGAACACTGGAGCAAGAAGCAGAGGATCGGAGGAAGAAGAAGATGGAGGAAGAAACCGAAGGAAGATTGAAGAAAGAAGATAGAAGCAAGAAGATGGAAAGAAGAAGCATTTAAATAAAGGAATTGTCAAAAACTGTCTCTTGTGATTTTTAACATTATTGACACTTTTATTGTGAAATAGTAGGGGTACTTTTGTACCCCCTTACCATTTCACACAGGGGGGGGGGCGGGGTCTGGATGTCCCCTTGTTAAAGGGGGCTTCCAGATTCTGATAAGCCCCCCGCCCGCAGACCCCCACAACCACCGGGCAAGGGTTGTGGGGATGAGGCCCTTGTCCCCATCAACATGGGGACAAGGTGCTTTGAGGGGACCTCAAAGCACCCTCCCAATGTTGAGGGCATGTGGCCTGGTATGGTTCAGGAGGGGGGCCGCTCTCTCGTCCCCCCCTCTTTTCCTGCAGCCTGCCAGGTTGCGTGCTTGGATAAGGGTCTGGTATGGATTTTTGGGGGGCCCCATGCCATTTTTTAAAAAAATTTGGCTCGGGGTTCCCCTTAAAATCCATACCAGACCTGAAGGGTCTGGTATGGATTTTGAGGGGGACCCCCATGCCTTTTATTTTTTAATTTTGGCACGGGGTTCCCCTTAATATCCATACCAGACCTGAAGGGCCTGGTATGGAATTTAGGGGGACCCCACACCATTTTTTTTTTAATTTTGGTTCAGGGTTCCCCTGTGCAGTATTCCCATGCCGGTTTTTTCAATGAACTTTTATGTGTATTGTCGGATCGACAATTCATTAATAGCCGCGGGTATTTTTAAATGACTTTTTTTCCTTTGACATGTCATTTTGCTGTCAGACTGTTCTAAACACAGGAAACATGCGCCCCTTTACAGGCATACTATAGACACCCCCCAGGTACAAAATTTAAAGGAATATTACACTTTTATTGTTTCACTTTAAGCATTATTAAAATCACTGCTCCTGAAAAAACGGCCGTTTTTAAAACTTTTTTTGCATTGATCCATGTTCCCTGGGGCAGGACCCAGGTCCCCAAACACTTTTTATGACAATACCATGCATATAAGCCTTTAAAATTAGCACTTTTGATTTCTCCCATAGACTTTTAAAGGGTGTTTCGCGGCTTTCGAATTTGCCGCGAACACCCCAAATTGTTCGCTGTTCGGCAAACTGGCGAACAGCCGATGTTCGAGTCGAACATGAGTTTGACTCAAACTCGAAGCTCATCCCTAATGTCTGAACAAAGAAGATGTTGTGACTATGGATCACACATAATTCCATGAAAAATAAAGAAAAATATACAGCATAGAGACACCATTAACCCTTCAAGCACCTCACAAGGCAGATGGGCCAGAGGGAAGGTCGGATGGAATGGCAAGAGGCAGAATGAAGTGTTTATAAGGAAGGGTCAGCTTCTTTCTTTGTATCTAACTGAAAAAATCAGTTGCAGTACCCAACCTATTAGAATATGTTTGTCTAAACGTTAGTACCTCTTTCTATTTTATGGAAATCCACCTACCCAAGAAAACACCTCTTTTTCTCTTTTTAGGAAATTGTTCAGATTCTGACTGCCACCCAAATGCCACTTGTTCGGAATTTGGAGGATATGGGGAGTGCACGTGTAAAAGGGGATTTACTGGGGATGGAACATCTTGTAATGATATAGATGAATGTCTGGACTCCTACACCAACAATTGCAATTATAATGCTATTTCCTGTGTGAACACTATCGGATCTTACACCTGTAATTGTTACTCTGGATATGAATTTAAAGAAGAACTTGGCTGTGTTGATATTGATGAGTGTGCGGACAGCTCTCTGAATAACTGTGATCCAGCAGCTATATGTACAAATTATAATTATGGATATTACACCTGTACTTGTCCCAATGGATATTATGGAGATGGAAGACACTGTGAGATCAATGAATGCCAACAAGGAACACCGTGTGGTTCTGGTGCAGAATGCATTAAGTACATTGGATCATATTCCTGTATTGACCCTTGCTCAAGCTACACCGTACTTAATGACCCCTGGCGAAGTACTTCTAATAAATTGAATTTGAATTATAATTACTGGTATTACTATTATTACTGGTATCATTGTGACTATGGTCTGTCTGGTTGGTATCGGTTTAAAGGAGAATATGACCAGCAAATCCCTGAGCACTGCATATCACAGAACAGCTGTGGGACTACTATCCCCATTTGGATGAACGGCTCCCACCCTACAGTCAGTGACGGCATTGTGAATCGTACAGCTTGTTCCAACTATTATGAGGGATGCTGTACATATCCATATAATATCTCTGTGAAATTGTGTTCGGAACAATTTTATGTATATAAGCTACAGAGTATACCAGGTTGCAACTTTGCCTACTGCACAGGTAAGTATTTACACAAAACATAATTCAGAATGTTGTCTTCATTTATAAAACATTATTTATGATTATTATGTGCCGTCTTTTCTTTCAAGGTATAAAACATTCTCTGTGTTCCTTTTTTCTAGAATCCATATTTAGTTGCTATGGGGTGGACTGCGCTCCGGATGAGGAATGTAGAACCGTGGGTGGCGTTCCTGGCTGTTACTGCAAATCTGGGATACAACAAGGAAATCTAGCAGGTAGGTTATAAAACATGAGGATTTCTATTTAAAGGAAACTATGAAAGGAGATCTCATAACTTTTCTAAGCAATTTATTTATAAAGGATTTACTAGAAAATGTGCCCAGTGAATCCCGGAGGCTATTTTTCCTTGTGGTAGTTTTTTACATTGTTCTGGTATATTATTCATCCTATGTAACTGGGACAGTAAGCTGTAAAAACAGCTTTTAAGGATCCAGAGGGCCAAAACAGGCTGCATTCTTTACTTCAGGGCTTCAGAAGCTCCATATGATGACAGATTAGGACTCTGTCTAATCCATGCATTCTAATGCCCCGTACACACGATCAGAAATTCAGCAAGCAAAAGTGCGATGTGAGCTTTTGGTCGGAAATTCCAACCATGTGTATGCTCTGTTGGACTTTTGCTGGCGGAATTTCTGCCAGCAAAAGATTGAGAGCAGGTTCTCTATTTTTCCGACGGAAATTCTGATCATCTGTAGCAATTCCAACGCGCAAAATTCCTACGCATGCTCGGAAACAATTCAACGCATGCTCGGAAGCATTGAACTTAATTTTCTCGGCTCGACGTAGTGTTTTACGTCACCGCGTTCTTGACGGTCGAAAGTTCAGAGAACTTTTGTGTGACCGTGTGTATGCAAGGTAAGCTTGAGCGGAATTCCGTCTGAAAAACCATGGAAGGTTTTTCCGACGGAAATTCCGATCGTGTGTACGGGGCATAAGGGTAGATTTAGATGTGATTCTAAATCTCCCCCCTAGCCTCGGAAGCCAATCTGCTTCCAGTCACAGTCCAAGGTGTGGCACTTACATATTTCATATAAAATATATATTACATATTTCATATGTAAATAATATGTATCTATATCATGTAAAACGTTTTAAACATACACCAACTGTAAATAACAAGATAATGTGCAAAATAAAGTCCAATGTGATATTGTCCCAACAAGACAATTCTTCAAAAAGCTCTTCTAGTAATCCATATCTTAACCACTTGTGCTTAAATAGTGTGAATGCACACTCACCAGAGATGTTTGACACCTTTTTTTACAGGTGAGTCAAATTGCACTTTTGCCCTCCAAGGCTATAAGCACCTGGAGTTTGGATTTCACAAACTTCCTCCGATTTGGGTGCTAGCACACTCATATGATGATCAAATGGGAGACAGGGTTTATACAACCTCATTGTTTAGTATTTAATAAAAGTTGTGACTCAATAAAATATCAATAGTTAGTTACACTCACTTGTATAGGTGCTTCAGGCCAGCACCAGTGTATACAGCGTGTGTGGGTATATTCTGCTCCGCTGTGCCTGTCAAAAGCCAGCGTGCATTCCAAGTCTCACTCTTAGCTCTCAGCCTGAATGTGATGTCATACGGGACCTGGAAGTAGCGGTCCTTCGCTTCTATATACAGTATGTTCAACCAAGGATGGTTTCTTCCTAAAGAAGCCATCCTTGGTGAAACATACTGTACGTAGAAGCATAGGACTGCTACTCCCAGGCCCTATGCTTGGCTTATACATATTAGACATGTGCATTCGTATTCGTCTGAATGCATTTTTGTCCGAATTTCAGGTATTGTCGTTATCGTTTTAACAAAGGATAACGATAGTGCAGAATCCAAAAAACGAAAGATCCAACATAAACAAATGCTTTAGTTTCGTTTTCGTTGCTACAACAGTTCGATATAGATAGAAGATTCGATATGATGATGATAATAACAATCTGTGTCCATCAAACCTGTGTTCGAATGTGCCTAACCTTAACTCTATTAGTCCAAGATTATTCTACATAGAGAGAAAAGATTCGACACAGAGAGAAAAGATTCGACGTAGGGGAGAAAAGATTTGACGTAGGGGAGAAAAGATTTGACGTAGGGGAGAAAAGATTCGACATAGATTCGACGAAGGGGAGAAAAGATGAATAAAAATAATGATGATGATGAATGTTATTGGCTGATTGTAACCAAAGAGGAGGAGCAGTAAAATAGCTAGAACTAAGTACACACGTACTTTGGCTTATGGTGTCTGTTGAAAGTTCTAAGAAGATTCGACGGAGCAGGTAAACTGTACGGCGTCGTACAGTTTAGCTGCTCCGTCAAATCTTCTTTGAACATTCGACAGACACCATAAGCCTTCAATGACAGATTCAACCTTAATTTGGATTTTCGGACGAATGCAATTTTTTAACGAAAAACAAAATAAATAAAAACTAAGTTCGGGAGTAACTAAATACATTTATTTTTCGGACGAAAACGAAATTCTGAAACAAAATATTTCAGTGTGCACATGTCTAATACATATGTACTTCTGAATCCTACACTTACGTTTCACCAAGAATGGCATCATACATAGAAGTATAGGACCCCTACTTCCAGGTCCCCTTATGACGTCACATTCAGGCTGAGAGCTAAGAATCCCCAGGTGCTAAGAGCCTTTGGGGGCAAAAGTGCAATTTGATCTACCTTTAAAAAGAGGTCAAACACCTCTGGTGAGTGTGCATTCACACTGTTTGAGCACAAGTGATAAAGGTAAAGATTACTCAGGGGTAGGGATGAGCTTCGAGTTCGAGTCGAACTCATGTTCTACTCGAACATTGGCTGTTCGCAAGTTCGCCGAACAGCGAACAATTTGGGGTGTTCGCGGCAAATTCGAATGCCGCGGAACACCCTTTAAAAGTCTATGGGAGAAATCAAAAGTGCTAATTTTAAAGGCTTATATGCAAGTTATTGTCATAAAAAGTGTTTGGGGACCCGGGTCCTGCCCCAGGGGACATGGATCAATGCAAAAAAAAGTTTTAAAAACGGACGTTTTTTCAGGAGCAGTGATTTTATTAATGCTTAAAGTCAAACAATAAAAGTGTAATATCCCTTTAAATTTCGTACCTGGGGGGTGTCTATAGTATGCCTGTAAAGGGGCGCATGTTTCCTGTGTTTAGAACAGTCTGACAGCAAAATGACATTTGGAAGGAAAAAACTCATTTAAAACTACCGCGGCTATTGCATTGCCGACAATACACATAGAAGTTCATTGATAAAAACGGCATGGGAATTCCCCACAGGGGAACCCCGAACCAAAATAAAAAAAAAAAAATGATGTGCGGGTCCCCCTAAATTCCATACAAGGCCCTTCAGGTCTGGTATGGATATTAAGGGGAACCCCAGCCAAAATTTAAAAAAAAAATTGACGTGGGGTTCCCCCTAAATTCCATACCAGACCCTTCAGGTCTGGTATGGATTTTAAGGGGAACCCCGCGCCAAAAAAAAAAAAAAAAAACGGCGTGGGGTCCCCCTAAAAATCCATACCAGACCCTTATCCGAGCACGCAACCTGGCAGGCCGCAGGAAAAGAGGGGGGGACGAGAGTGCGGCCCCCCCCCCCTCCTGAACCGTACCAGGCCACATGCCCTCAACATTGGGAGGGTGCTTTGGGGTAGCCCCCCAAAACACCTTGTCCCCATGTTGATGAGGACAAGGGCCTCATCCTCACAACCCTGGCCGGTGGTTGTGAGGGTCTGCGGGCGGGGGGCTTATCGGAATCTGGAAGCCCCCTTTAACAAGGGGACCCCCAGATCCCGGCCCCCCCCCTGTGTGAAATGGTAAGGGGGTACTTACCCCTACCATTTCACTAAAAAACTGTCAAAAATGTTAAAAATGACAAGAGACAGTTTTTGACAATTCCTTTATTTAAATGCTTCTTCTTTCTTCCTTCATCTTCTTCTGGTTCTTCTGGCTCTTCTGGTTCTTCCTCCGGCGTTCTCGTCCAGCATCTTCTCCGCGGCGTCTTCTATCTTCTTCTCCTCGGGCCGCTCCGCACCCATGGTATGAGGGGAGGCTCCCGCTCTTCTCTTCATCTTCTTCTCTTCTTCATCTTCTTCTTCATCTTCTTCTTCTTCTTCTTCTTCTTCTTCCTTCTTCTCTTCTTCTCTTCTTCTCTTCTTCCTGTCTTCTGCGGGCCGCTCCGCAGCCATGCTGTGGCATGGAGGGAGGCTCCCGCTGTGTGACGGCGTCTCTTCGTCTGACGGTTCTTAAATAACGGGGGGCGGGGCCACCCGGTGGCCCCGCCCCCCTCTGACGCACGGTGACATGACGGGACTTCCCTGTGGCATTCCCCGTGACGTCACAGGGAAGTCCCTCAAGTCACCGTGCGTCAGAGGGGGGCGGGGTCACCGGATGGCCCCGCCCCCCGTTATTTAAGAACCGTCAGACGAAGAGACGCCGTCACACAGCGGGAGCCTCCCACCATGCCAGCATGGCTGCGGAGCGGCCCGGAGAAGACAGGAAGAAGGAAGAAGAGATGAAGAAGAGAAGAAGAAGAAGAAGAAAGATGAAGATGAAGATGAAGAGAAGAGCGGGAGCCTCCCCCCTCATGCCATGGGTGCGGAGCGGCCCGAGGAGAAGAAGATAGAAGACGCCGCGGAGAAGATGCTGGACGAGAACGCCGGAGGAAGAACCAGAAGAGCCAGAAGAACCAGAAGAAGATGAAGGAAGAAAGAAGAAAGAAGAAGCATTTAAATAAAGGAATTGTCAAAAACTGTCTCTTGTCATTTTTAACATTTTTGACAGTTTTTTAGTGAAATGGTAGGGGTAAGTACCCCCTTACCATTTCACACAGGGGGGGGGCCGGGATCTGGGGGTCCCCTTGTTAAAGGGGGCTTCCAGATTCCGATAAGCCCCCCGCCCGCAGACCCTCACAACCACCGGCCAGGGTTGTGAGGATGAGGCCCTTGTCCTCATCAACATGGGGACAAGGTGTTTTGGGGGGCTACCCCAAAGCACCCTCCCAATGTTGAGGGCATGTGGCCTGGTACGGTTCAGGAGGGGGGGGGGCCGCACTCTCGTCCCCCCCTCTTTTCCTGCGGCCTGCCAGGTTGCGTGCTCGGATAAGGGTCTGGTATGGATTTTTAGGGGGACCCCACGCCGTTTTTTTTTTTTTTTTTGGCGCGGGGTTCCCCTTAAAATCCATACCAGACCTGAAGGGTCTGGTATGGAATTTAGGGGGAACCCCACGTCAATTTTTTTTTTTAATTTTGGCTGGGGTTCCCCTTAATATCCATACCAGACCTGAAGGGCCTTGTATGGAATTTAGGGGGACTCCCACATCATTTTTTTTTTTTAATTTTGGTTCGGGGTTGCCCTGTGGGGAATTCCCATGCCGTTTTTATCAATGAACTTCTATGTGTATTGTCGGCAATGCAATAGCCGCGGTAGTTTTAAATGTGTTTTTTCCTTCAAAATGTCACTTTGCTGTCAGACTGTTCTAAACACGGGAAACATGCGCCCCTTTACAGGCATACTATAGACACCCCCCAGGTATGAAATTTAAAGGGATATTACACTTTTATTGTTTGACTTTAAGCATTATTAAAATCACTGCTCCTGAAAAAACGGCCGTTTTTAAAACTTTTTTTTGCATTGATTCATGTCCCCTGGGGGAGGACCCGGGTCCCCAAACACTTTTTATGACAATAACTTGCATATTAGCCTTTAAAATTAGCACTTTTGATTATTCATGTTCGTGTCCCATAGACTTTAACGGCGTTCGCGTGTTCGAACGAATTTTTTTCCTGTTCGCATGTTCTGGTGCGAACCGAACAGGGGGGTGTTCGGCTCATCCCTACTCAGGGGCAGCCAGTCCATTAAGGGTGCATGGGCGCTGCCGCCCCTATCCATTGCCGCCCCGCCATCCATGCATCCGGCCCCTTGCAGGATGCTGGATGCATGAATTACAATAGTGGGGGGGTTTTTTTGAAGCACCTGATCAGAGCCACTAATGGCACCGTGATGGAGGAGAGGACACAGAGTCACTGCCAACCTGCTACCCACCTAGATGGGGTAACTGCTGGACCACCGGCACACAGCTGGGGGGGAGGTGCCGCTCAGGGGGTTGTTTGCCCCCCCAAAAAAAACACCAGCCACCACTGGGATTAATAGAAGAGCTTTTTGAAGAATTGTCTTTGGTGTTGGGACAATTTCACAATGGACTTTATTTTGCACATTCCCTTGTTCTTTACAGTTGGTGTATGTTTAAAACTTTTTATTCTATAGAGATATACATATAATTATATAAGTGCCACACTTTTTATAATTAACTATTGCAAAGGCAGATTTTTTTTTTTCACTTCAAGGGGCAGCTACATCTGTAATCTTTTCACAATTCTTTAAGATTTTGGCGCCGAATACTGGTTTGACTTGTTATTAACCATGTGCATGGCAGGAGTTTTCGGGCCGTTGGTGGTGCTTCCTTATTGACTTGCATGTTTAGCATTCGGTGGGCTTGTCGCCTGCTGTTCGCTACATGTCAGGTCAATTTTGCTGTGGGCTAAATCACCCCGGCAGCAATGTAAACATCCCTTTCCACTGTCTATTGTAGCCTAAGGGGGGGGAGTGGTTGACTGGTGGCAAAAACACGGCTTACAGTAACTGCACATTTCCACAGAGATACTGGTTACTATGCTCATGACTGAATGGCACCATCTGCATGTCCTTCAGCTCTAAACAGGTTCTTTTAGAGGAAATCTCCAAACAAAATGCCCCCCCCTTAAAAAATCAGTTTTTGTGTTAATGGACATCATTATTCTTTGCAGTAGTGGTCTCCTAAGAGGACATGGGGGACTTGAAAAGAGGAGTTCAATATGTCACTTTCCTGCTATATGTCACTTTCCTAAAAAATTCTACCCTCCTCTTCAGTGTGTGGCAAAGGTTGTTTGGTTGTTTTTTTTTTTGTTTTAAGTTAATACATACCCAACCCCCAATTCACTAATTTACTAAATGTTGTCAACATGAATTAAGAAATGCTTTTTGAGTGAAGCAGATGAGTCAGATTTACACTTTGACATCCCATTTTCAACCTTCAATATGTTCCTTCTTTCTACTCATGTAGATGACCGTACACCACAAGTCACCTGTGGCCTGGAGAATATAGAAGTGAGGTTCAGCAAATGTCTCCTGGAGAAGTGGGGATATAGCACCTCATCCATCCATCTGAGAGACTATTCCTGCCGAGGAATCACTGAAAGAAGTGATAAAAGTTACATCGCTTTCATCACACGGCCAGCAAATGGTAGTTGTGGGGGATCAGTTGAGGTACGTGGATGTCCACTACCACATTATTTGATTTTATATAATATGTGACTTGCTACACAGACTAATCCTTATTCTAAAAGTGAAGATATTATCCTGGAAACACTAAAAAAAATGCATATTTGGATTGAACTAAATGTTTTATTTGTGAAATGTTTGCATTACCAATGTCCGCAATTTTTAATCCAAGGATTCTCGCTCCCCATCCCAAATGAAGGGTCATATGCTGTTTATAAACAGCTGCTCGTTCTTGTGTGAGCATGTGAATGTGCGTGAATGAAAACATGGTTATCACCGTATCCTTGCAACACCTTCTCTAAACCTTTAAATACATCAAGGGGGTGAATAAGGTTCAGGAAGGCGGTCTTTCCAATATTAAACCAAAATTAAGAACACGGGGGACATGACCTCAATCTAACTGGAGGGAAGTTCAAAAGTAACCTTACAAAGTATTATTTGAGTGAAAGGATAGTTGATGATTGGAATAAACTGCCAACAGAGGTAGTGAGACAATCAACAGTAAATGGCTTCAAATATGCTTGGGATAAACATAAATCTATAGTCAGACAACGAGGTTAATAAAAAAAAAATAAATAAAAAAATAAACAAACAAAACAACAAATGGACAGACTCGATGGACTACTTTGTCTTTTTCTGCCATCACTTTTCTATGTTTCTAAGTGTATTCAATGATTTGTACTTAATATACAGCTCAATGATAGAGAAGTCAGTTCATAAAAATGTTTTTTTTTTTTTAAAGGACTTTTATTTTTTTCCAAAATCATTTTTATTAAATTTTTTCATATACAAGGAAGGAAACATATTGATGTAGAACACATAACATTTGTACATGTATACATCTAGAAGTAAACAGTGGGGTTCAGTCTCTTAGTCTAAGCAAGGTAGAACTCAGAGGAGAAACCAAGGAAGGAAGTACATTACTTACTCACACTTAGGATTTCAACCAAAACTTCCAGGTGTTGACAAATTTAGCAAGAGTGTTGTGTTTTAAGGCAGAAGTGTATTCATAATCTTTGATCAAGTTTATTTGGTGTTTAACATCAGAAACATTTGGAATTAAAGAGCTTCTCCGTTTGCGCATTATGAGTAACCTAGCAGCAAATAGAAAATGCATCGTTATGGTTCTGAATTCATACGGGAAGGATTCTAGTCCTATACTGAGAATAGCTAGGGATGGAGTAGGTTTAGTGATAATCCCAGTGATATCTGAGATTAAAGAGAATACTTTTCTACAAAATGTGTGAATGTGTGGACAATCCCAGAGGATGTGTATTAGCAAACCCTTGGAGGAGCTTCCTCTCCAACAACTGTCATCGTCAAGATTTGCGAATTTATACATTTGTACAGGAGTAAGATACCATCTACGGTGGATTTTTTTGCGATAGTTCCCAATAATTAATACAGGTGGATGCTTTGTGGTTGTAATGTATGGCTGAGCGGCATTGGGAATCTGAGAACGAGGCCTGTAGATCCCTTTCCCATCTTTTGTAAGTTGATGTCTTAGTGAACTTGTCTTTGGTTTGTAAGAGGGTTTGTACATTAGGGTTATTCCTTTTGCTTTGGGGGAGTTTGAAGTCCAGAAGGACCAAGCCTTGGTAGGAATTATGACCGATGGGGCAGGATTTTTTCTCAGGTAGGAGGCTATACGTTTATATGTGTATGCACCTTGCGATGGTATTAGGTATCTAGTTTTAAGGGTTTGGAATGGAAGGAGTATTAGGATTATGTATTAGTTCTTTCAGTGGGAGGCTTGTAATGTTTGACCAGTGTTTAAGTGACAGATCAGGGAGTAAGAAGTTGAATACCTCCACAGGGGGATATACTGATTGGGTGTGTTCTGTTAGGGATGTGTTTTGGAATAGGAAGTGCCACGCCTCAACTGCGGCTGCTATCGTTGGGTGATCTGTTTTTTTGGGGTTTTATGTGAGTTTTCTGAGATTTCAGAAGAGAGCTTAAATTACCTTCAGGTACAAATGACTGCCCGATAAATTGCCATTGTTTGTGAAACAGAGGCGTAAACCAATGTCTGATTTGATCCCGTATTACAGCCATGTAGTAATCTTTTGTGTCTGGGAAGCTCAAACCTCCTGCAATTTTGTGTTTTACAATAGTGGCATAAGAACAATGAGGTTTCTTACCTTGCCATATAGACGTGCTCAGTAATCGTTTAATAGCTTGGAAAAAAGATTTGTGGACCTGTATTGGTAGAGCTCTATATAGGTACAAGAGTTTCAGAAGGGGTATCATTTTAAAAGCTGCTGCTCTACCAGCCCAGAAGAGATAATGTTTGCTTAGTTCTTGAAGATCTTTCCTGCAAGTGTGGAGAAATGGCAGGTAGTTGCAGCTATATAAGTTTGAGGATGGAGATGTCAAGGATATGCCCAAATAGGGCATTGAGGAGGATACCCATTGAAAAGGAACTGTAGATTGTAGACGCAAATTGGAAGATTTAGCAATGTGAACGCCAAGGACATTGGATTTGGAATCATTTACCTTGTTAAAAGGACTTTTTTTATCAATGGACCCTGAGACAGTAACATGAGGACACAGAACAGCACTGTTGCTATTCATACTAAGTACATGAATGGACATGCTACTTTTATGGTCCTTTCATTAATTACTTCATGATTACTGTATGTGCTGTATCATTTGTAACACGTTGGATATGCAATCTTATGCCCTGTAAACATGACCGGACATTGATCGGACATTCCGACGACAAAATCTGTCAGGATTTTTTCAGACGGATTTTGGGACAAACTTGTCTTGCATACACGCGGTCACACAAAGTTGCCGGAAAATCTGATCGTTCTGAACGCGGTGATGTAAAACACGTACGTCGGGACTATAAACGGGGCAGTAGCCATTAGCCTTAGTCTCTTCAATTATTCTGAGCATGTGTGGCACTTTTTGCGTCGGATTTGTATACAAACGATCGGAATTTAAATGATCGGATTTTGTTGTCGGAAAATTTTATATCCTGCTCTCAAACTTTGTGTGTCGGAAATTCCGATGGAGCCCACGGATGATCGGAATTTCCGACAACACAATCCGATCGCACTTTTTCCGTCGGAAAATCTGACCGTGTGTACAGGGCAATACATTAACGTATCTGTATTTCAAGGGACGCCAAGAATAGAAGTTAACTAAAAAAAAAAAGGATGTACCTGATGTGTTTCAAATATACAACAGACGCCCTGTAGCAATCAGAAAACCAGTAAAGGGGTATTTAAATAAAGTAAGTAAAGCCCGGGATATTCACCTACCTGGGATATTCACCTACCCATCAGCATTTCTTCCTGTCCTTCTACATTCTCTGGAATACTAATATGAAATTAAAATCCTCAATTGATTGGATTTGAATGTGTGATGAGAAGGTTTGATGCTGAGTATGTCCTAGCAGGCTTGCCAGTTTCTCAATAAGAATCCATAAAATGATTTTTAAATCACAAATGTTTAGAACAGATCGGGGTCAGCAGATGTAACAATGTAACTGAGCTCTGGATTCCCCCTTGAAGAACAGGAAACCCAAATGAGCAGTAAAAGGTGACTCCCTCCAGGAGGTGAATGATCTATATGGTGGAGGATACAACAGGGACAAGCAGAGAGTGATCAGTAAACCAATCATTGGTCACTTTATTGATGGCTGATGTGTTTTTTTGCCATGTAAAATGGCAGCCCACACTGGTGAGTGGAAGACTGCAGAGGAAAGAAGATAGATACATGACTACCTGACAATAACATACAAAATGTAAGTTCAATTTATGTAAGTGAAAAAAAAAATATTTTTTTATTTTTCATGGAATTTAGTTTTTTTTTTTTCAGAACGATGGAACTGAGATCACATATACAAATACTGTATACCTAACACCAAACTCTGACGGAGTGATTGTAAGAGATGAGATCCCCATTGACTTTCATTGCTCCTATCCATTAAATATGGAGATCAACCTTCTTACCGCTGTCAGCTCCTACGTAGTGTGAGTCGCTTTTCCTCTATAACTATACGTTGCTAAATAAGCTGAGATTGCACTCAGATGTTGTAAATGTCCAATTGGTGTCCAGTCCTGTAGAAATATATTTGTTATGTTTATTTAGCATCAAAATATTCCAGAGTGGTGTATACATCAGGATTACAGTCAACGTACCCATCATATAGACAGACATACTGAATCTTGGGGTGATGTGATAAAGTATAATAATAATAATAATAATACATTTTATTTATAGTGCCCTTTTCATCAAAAGATCTCAAAGTGCTACAGGTTAACCTTCCTGGCGGTATGATTATTTCGGATTTTAGGTGCTGAAAGCGGTACAATTATTTTGCATGGAAATTTGGCGTTTTATATTGTAGGCCTGTAATTCTTAACAATAACACACTTAGATCTGTCCAAACAAGAGTCTAGTAGATATCCCGGGTATGATAAAGTTTGAAACACAAAAACATAAATTATAATACAATAAATAAAAATAAATAATTAAAAAAATATATATATAATAATAATAAAATAAATTTCCCCATGATTCACTATCGCTCAATTCTGCAAGTGTTCTAATTTACTATCACTGTTTTCTATCTGGTCTAAAGCCACTTTTGACGTAAGGGGACACTTTTTGGTTGCTATGGACAATCTCCAGTTTCCAGGCAGAAAGAACAGTATATATAATATAAAACTGCATGCAGGGCATAGGACACATCACTGGGGACAAAAGGGATGTGAAATAATTTTATACAATACTGTAATCTGTAAGATTACAGTCCTGTATGTGTTATGATTTTTACAATTTTTTTAATTTGCCGACAGGGTCCGCCCCCGTGCGTCGCGACGCTCGCAGGGAACAGAGCCTGGCAAGGAGAGGCTTTGGAGGAGGACGGAGCCCACGGACACTGCGGGGGACATCACAGGATCCCGGGGACAAGGTAAGTAAAGCCACACCAGGGTCCTGCAATGTAATCCCGAGTGTGGCTCGGGGTTACCGCTAATTGGACTGAATTTTAGCCCCGAGCCACACTCGGGAAAACCGCCAGGGAGGCTACAAAAAAAAAGGAAATTGAGCAATTTATATGATAAAACAAACATCTAAAAAGAAATGTCTTATGACCTTTTTTAAAACAGTCAGTAGATTGAGGAGACCTCAAGGTGTCCAGTAGGGCATGCCACAGGTGCGGGACAGTTGCACAAAAGGCCCTGTCTCCCATTGTCCTAAGTCTAGTTCTGAGTATATGAAGAAGGTTTTAGTAAATGGAGTGGAGAGAACGTGTTGTGCTTTGTGGTTTGAGAAGTTCTTTGAGGTGTGGGGGGACATGTCCATGGATACACTGGTGTGTAAGAAGGGAAACCTTGTACTTAATCCTGGCAGAGACAGGAAGCCAGTGAAGTGAGTGAAGAATGGGCTCATGTTTACGCACTCTCATCAGGATCCTTGCTGCAGAGTTTTGGACGTACTAAAGCCTCTGCAGACTCTTTCTAGGAATCCCAACGAGAAGTGCGGTACAGTAGTCCAGTCTGGAGGAGACAAAAGCATGAACCAGAAAAATATGAACTGATATGTTATTGAACATTGAAAGCAACTGAAGGGAAGTGGTCCTGTCATATTAGTATATACAAACTCAATTTGGCCAGTGCCCCTGGTTTGTGACCAAACTACTTTAGGCTGGGAAGCCACAGCTGTAGAATGAGAAGAAAATTAGTACCTGTATAAAGATTAGGTCACACACACTGGCTTATATTCAATTCTCCATGTGGCTTTTGTCCTCCAAAGTCAGTGGTGCCTCCTGGAGACCAGATTAAGGTCTGTCATTGCTGGGCTCCCCATAACCAGAGCTGTGAACAATGTCTGTTACTATCTAGGCTGGCCAGAACACAATGACAGCTGAGAAGATGAAACCTTACTTTGCTAATGTAACCTCCTCCACTATCCCGCCACAGATTCAACATTTTAATAAGACAGAGCATCAAAAAAAGTGAATGATGGACTTGTTAAAGAGGTTGTTAAGGCAGAAGGTGCATTCTATGCATTAAGATAAAAAGCCTTCTGCGTGCAGTTCCCACTCACCTAATACTTACCTAATAGATCTTTGGTTAGACTTTGGTTTGACTGTGTGTAGGTAAGACCGCTTGAATGGAATTCCGTCGGAGTTCCATCGGAGAAACCTTCGGAGTTTATTCCGACGGCAAAACTGGTCGTGTTTACGTGGCATAACGCTGAGCTGAAACAAAGAGTAATGGAAGTTTAGCTGCCAGCATCTAAAGTCAGAATACAGACTTCACAGATAATAATAAAAATAAAAAATGCAGCGTTAGAACAGTAGCATGAAATGTTAACATATTTCAAACTATGATAAAACTAATGAAGGTCCAATATCACAAGTTCGTATATTGAAGAATGGGTATAATAACCATTGCAGATAAAGGGACTATAGGAGAAGATAGGGTGATATTCCTTCACACCAGAGAGAATCCCGTTCCACACCCAGTGAGAGTAAGTAAGCCTGCTTACCAGCTATCCGTGACCGCCGTTTTAAAGTGGTCTCACCAATCGCAGGGAATTGTGTCTCCCCAGAAACCTCATAAGCTCGCTTCAATCCTCACCAATCACTCAGTACTCAGAAGTAAAAAAAACGAAAATGCTCCCATAGTGCAGTACATCAAAAGCTCAACTTATTTTTACTAAAAGGATTGCACTTACAAGATTGGCCAGCAATGGGCTGGCCAATCCCAAGACGGCGTTCTATGTGACAAAACGCGCAGGGTGGAGCCTACAACGGTGATGTCATCACGCTATACCTCCTGTGAGGCTGATACATGAGATAACCATGAAGTGAAGCCCGTAGGGATGCCGCAATCCTTCGTTTACCTATCGGAATCAATTACATGCTGATGACACATTCCTATCTTGTAAGTGCAAGAACAGGACTCTCTCTGGTGTGAGGGAATATCTCCCTATCTTCACCTATAGTCCCTTTATCTTCACGGAGAACAGATGTTGATTATTATACCCATTCTTCAATATACGGACTTATGATATTGGACTTTCATTAGTTTTATCATTGTTTGATATTTGTTACCATTTTATGCTACTGTTCTACCGCTGCATTTTTAATTTTTATTATCCCTTAGTAAATCAGCCTCAATATCTTCTCTTTATAGTAATAAGTGAGGCTGATTACAAATATTTAAAAAAGTGAATGTGATTTTAATTGCTTAGATGTGATTGGGTATTCTTTGCAAAGTGAAGCCTAAAATTGAGGTACAGGAGTTTTTTTGTTGATGATTTATACACCGCCGACCGCTCGGTTTTCAGAGCTCCGTGAGTAGAGAGCTGCTGACTGTCAGTCACAGATCTCTGCTCTTCCCCCTCCTCGTTCACTGGAGTGCTGAGCTGTGGAGGGGCGGGCAGTGGCCGGCTCAGGCTCTCATTGGCTCGCTGAGAGGCTGAAATGGGTGTCAGTCCAGGGACCTGGCGGATCCAGACTTTATTGTCGGGATGACGCGGTGCCTGGACTGATATCCGTGACATCAGCAGAGAGAGGACTTCAGCCCGCTCTCTGCTAAAGACGGATCACAGGAGTGCAAAACGAATTGCACTCCTGTGACCTATAGGAGAAGTACAGCCAAGTGAGCTTTGGCTATATTTCTCCTTTAAAGCATGTATTACCCCAATACTTTGTATTGCTGATATGTGGCTGCTGTACCAAGTACTTGTATAAGAAAGTCTCCTGTTCTCTTTGTATTGCTTCCTTTATGTGCAATTCCTGGTGTCCCTGCTAGTCCTTCTGCTTTCCTAGTAAAAACTGACCACACTAAGCAGGAGAACACATTGTGGGAACTCACCCTGCTCTCCTCCAATGATCAGACTTGTCCTGACATGCCTCCGCTGCACAGCCATTCACAGGGGAGATCAGTGTACTGTTGCCTTTCCTCCCCAGCTCTTATGCAGCTGAGAACAGAGGGAATGTAATCGCTTATAAAAAGGGGGAAAAGGTATAATGTTTTTTTTAAATCTACACACACATTTTTTTTCCGTTCATTTCTATTCTAACCACTTGCCGACTGCTGCATGTACATATACGTTGGCAGAATGGCACGGCTGCGCAAATGGGCGTATCTGTACGTCCCTTTAAATTTGGCGGCGTGTGATGTCTGCGGGGATACCCGCGATCGTCTCACGGAGCTAAATAATGTAAACAAGCATTTCCCTGTTCTGCCAAGTAACAGGACACTATTCACAGCTCCCTGTAATCAGCAGCGGTGATCAGTGTTGTGTCACACGTAGCCCCTCCCCCCCACAGTTAGAACACATCCCTAGGACACACTTAACCCCTGCAGCGCCCCCTCCTGGTTAACCCCTTCACTGCCAGTCACATTTACACAGTAATCAGTGCATTTTTAATCGCACTGATCGCTGTATAAATGTGAATGGTCCCAAAATAGCGTCAAAAGTATCCGATCTGTCCGCCATAATGTCGCAGTCATGATACAAATTGCAGATCGCTGCCATTACTAGTAAAAAAAAAAATATTAATAAAAAGGTCATAAATCTATCCCCTATTTTGTAGACGCTATAACCTTTGCGCAAACCAATCAATAAACGCTTATTGCGATTTTTTTACCAAAAATATGTAGAAGAATACATATCGGCCTAAACTGAGGGAAAAAAATAGTTTTTTTATATATTTTTGGGGGATATTTATTATAGCAAAAAGTAAAAAATACTGCCTTTTTTTCGAAATTGTTGCTATTTTTTGTTTATAGCGCAAAAAATAAAAAACGCAGAGGTGATCAAATACCACCAAAAGAAAGCTCTATTTGTGGGGAAAAAAGGACATCAATTTTGTTTGGGTGCAACATCGCACGGCCGCACAATTGTCAGTTAAATCGACGCAGTGCCGAATTGCAAAGAGTGCTCTGGTCTTTGGCCAGCCAAATGGTCCGGGGCTTAAGTGGTTAAACTGAATGGGTTGTTTTACAAGGTGATTGTTTACTTTAACCTCATTTACTAAGCTCTGGAGCAACTACAGAGTGCACACTCTATTTGCCTTTAGTAAATAAACCTCATCATGTCTATATCATTTTTGTGCCGTATTATCTTAATAATGAATATATTCTATTACAGCTCGGCTATTATCAATGTGGCTGGAACAGCTAATTATACAATAACGATGGGTCTATTCCAAGATTCCAGCTACACCACCCCATATACTGACTCCCAGGTGTGGCTGAGCTCCTCCTCCATCCTATATGTTGGTGTCATTGTAAGTGGAGCTACGGGTTCATCTCCATTTGTGCTCGCCATGAAAAACTGCTACGCCACCCCAACAGCTGACAGCTCCTACGGCCCCAGATACAACATCATAACCAACCAGTAAGTTCATTACATATGTTGTATATTATTCTTCTCAAACTATATCAAGATTTGTAATTTTGTCATTTGCCCTGTGTTGCTAATTAAACACAGATCACCCAATCAGACCTGAAACAATGAAAATATTAATAATGAAAAGAAAAAAAAGAAAAGGAAAAATCCCAGGAAAACCCATATTCCTCAGACATAGTCGAGTGATAAGAGGTTACAGGATTCCCATCATCATTGTATTGGTGAAATGGTTGGTTGCTACTCCTCGCTCGTGACATCATTAATGTAATAGCCCTACACAGGGTTACACTGTGGAAAATGTAACAGATGGATTTCCCATTGAGTAGATGAAGTTAGTGAAGAATGACAGTGGAGGAACAGTGGAGTGTAGGTATGGGTGTGAGATGTTATCAAACTTGATTTAGTCATGAAATTACGTTTCCTAAAATTGTCTTTTAGATTTAACTTTGGGCACTATAAAAGCAAAAGAAAAAAAAAGAAAAAAGAAAACCATGAGTAATTTAAAGCTGCCAAGAAGAGCAGGAATCTTAAAAAAAAAAATAGTATGAGGAGTGGGGTGACCCTTTTAAACCACTTCAATGCTGAACACATTCACCCCCTTCCAGCCCAGACTAATTTTCAGCATGCTGTTATAAAAAAGTTAGCAAAATATAATAATCTCCATAAATTTAGGCCAAAATTTATTCTGCTACACTTCTTTGGTAAAAACAAAATAAAAAACAAAAACAAATCAGTGTATATTATTTAGTCTGTGTGAAAGTTATAGAGTCCACAAACTATGGGATATATATCTGAAAACTGATCAGGTCTGATTTACTGAGGCCCTAAATTTCCAGGACAGTACAAATATCCCTCAGATGACCCCTTTTTGGAAAGCAGACAGTCCAAGGTATTTAGTAAGAGAATGGTGAGTTTTTTGAAAATGCAGTTTTGTGTCCAATTTTTTGGAAAAATTAAGAAATTAAATATTTATTTCATAAAGTTTTTTTTATCCACTTAACCGCATTCCGACCAGCCGCCGCAGTTATACATGGCTAGGCTGCGCGAATCGCCATCATGGTACGTCGGTACCATAGACGGCCGCTAGGGGCGCGTGCGTGCCGCTGGCGACACGTGCGTATGCCTCCTGTTTGCCCACGGAGCCGATGCGAGTCCCCGGTGGTTGCGGACACTGCCGGGCTCCCGCGATCGCTCGGGGCACACTGAGAACCGAGATCTGTGTGTGGAAATACACAGTTTCTGGTTCTCTGAGGGGAGAACAGACAGATCGTGTGTTCATACAGAGTATGAACAGCGATCTGTCATCTCCCCTGCACAGTCCCCTCCCCCCTTCAGATAGAACACACACCAGGGAACACAATTGATCACCCCCTAGTGGTAACCCCTTCACTGCCAGTGACATTTTTACAGTAATCAATGCATTTTTATAGCACTGATCACTGCAGAAATGACAATGGTCCCAAAAATGTGTCAAAATTATCCGACGTGTCTGCCATAAAGCCGTAGTCCCAATAAAAAATTGCAGATCGCCGCCATTACTAGTAAAAAAAATAATAATAATAAAAAAATCCATAAAACTATCCCCTATTTTGTAGAAGCTATAACTTTTGCGCAAACCAATCAATATACGCTTATTGCGATTTTTTTTCTAAAAATATGTAAAAGAATACGTATCAGCCTAAACTGAGGAAAAAAAATGGTTTTTTATATATTTTTGGGGATATTTATTATAGCAAAAAGTAAAAAGAAATGCATTTTTTTTCAAAATTTACGGTCTTTTTTTGTTTATAGCGCAAAAAATAAAAACCGCAGAGGTGATCAAATACCACCAAAAAAAGGCTCTATTTGTGGGAAAAAAAGGATGTCAATTTTGTTTGGGTGCAACGTTGCACGACCGCACAATTGTCAGTTAAAACAACGCAGTGCCGAATCGCAAAAAGTGCTCTGGTCTTTGGCCAGCCAAATGGTCCGGGGCTTAAGTGGTTAAGGACCAAGCCCATTTCTGATACTTGTTTTTTATAAGTTAAAATCAGTATTGTTTGCTAGAAAATTACGTAGAACACCCAAACATTATATATATATATATATATATATATATATATATATTGTTTTTTCAAAGACTCTGGAGAATAAAATGGTGATTGTTGCAATATTTTACTTGCACAGCGGTCTTTCAAACACAATTTTTTGGGAAAAAAATACACTTCACTGAATAAAAAAAAACAGTAAAGTTAGCCCATTTGTTTTGCATACTGTGAAAGAGGATGTTATGCTGAGTAAATAGATACCAAACATGTTATGGTTGAAAATTACGCACACTCGTGGAATGGCGACAAACGACAGTACCTAAAAAAAAAAATCTCCATAGGTAACGTTTAAAAAAAAATTACAGTTACCAGGTTGAGTTACAGAGGGTGTCGCTTGCTAGAATTATTGCTCACATTCTGACGATCACGGCGATACCTCACGTGTGTGATTTGAACACATTTGCGGGCGCAACTTACGTATGTGTTTTCTTTGCTGCACAAGCACGTAGGGACGGGGATGCTTTAAAAAAAATCTATTTATTTATTTTTCTTTTTTTTTTTAACATTGTCCCTTAAAAAAAAAATCTAATCACTTTAATTGCTGTCACAAGGAATGTAAACATCCCATATATTTGACAGTAATAGGTGGTGACAGGTACTCTTTATGGAGGAATCGGGGGGGGGGTCTAAAAGACCCAAATCCCTCATTTGCCCTCAAAAGCATTCAGATTGCCAAAATCTGCATTTCTGAATACTGTAATTTTTTTAAAATCAGCGCCGTTGGCATGCGAGTAAACCGGAAGTGACGTTGTGGTTTTACATTGTTGTGATTTTACATCGGAGACCCGATTGAAGCTGAATCAGGATTTGTTCGGGTCTCAATCTAGCCGGGTGGTGGCTCAGGTCTCCTGGTGGGACAGGAGGCCCAGGAAGAGCGGTGGATGGTGTCAGGAGGGGGGGGAGTCCCCTCCCGCCGCCTGAGATAATCACCGAATGGCTGCTGAGCCATATCTGTCATTATCACCAGATAGCCGACCGCCCACTTTAAAAAACGTACCGGGTACCGGATACATTCACTTCTTTCTACTGACCTACAGCTACGGTGACTTGCAGGAAGTGGTTAACAAGTTATTTCTCACACACAGCATAGGCCTATTCTACTATGTCTCCTGAGTAGGGATGAGCCGAACACCCCCCTGTTCGGTTCGCAGCAGAACATGCGAACAGGCAAAAAGTTTGTTTGAACACGCGAACACCATTAAAGTCTATGGGACACGAACATGAATAATCAAAAGTGCTAATTTTAAAGGCTTATATGCAAGTTATTGTCATAAAAAGTGTTTGAGGACCCGGGTCCTGCCCCAGGGGACATGGATCAATGCAAAAAAAAGTTTTAAAAAAGGCCATTTTTTCAGGAGCAGTGATTTTAATAATGCTTAAAGTCAAACAATAAAAGTGAAGGGCCTGGTATGGAATTTAGGGGGACTCCCACATCATTTTTTTTTTTTTTAATTTTGGTTCGGGGTTCCCCTGTAGGGAATTCCCATGCCGTTTTTATCAATGAACTTCTATGTGTATTGTCGGCAATGCAATAGCCGCGGGTAGTTTTAAATGGGTTTTTTCCTTCAAAATATCATTTTGCTGTCAGACTGTTCTAAACACGGGAAACATGCGCCCCTTTACAGGCATACTATAGACACCCCCCAGGTACGAAATTTAAAGGGATATTACTTTTTTATTGTTTGACTTTAAGCATTATTAAAATCACTGCTCCTGAAAAAACGGCCGTTTTTAAAACTTTTTTTTGCATTGATCCATGTCCCCTGGGGCAGGGCCCAGGTCCCCAAACACTTTTTATGACAATAACTTGCATATAAGTCTTTAAAATTAGCACTTTTAATTTCTCCCATAGACTTTTAAAGGGTGTTCCGCGGCATTCGAATTTGCCGCAAACACCCCAAATTGTTCGCTGTTCGGCGAACTTGCGAACAGCCAATGTTCGAGTCGAACATGAGTTCGACTCGAACTCGAAGCTCATCCCTACTCCTGAGTATGGCGATGTCACAAGTGTGAGACTTATTCACAGTTTAGGTGCATAGAGGGACCCAAAATGACCCCTATTATGTACACATCCCTTGTGACAGCAATAGGCCATGACAGGTAGTCTTTATGGAGAGATCTGCAGCCTATTAGACCCCATGTATTTTTTCTGCCCTTAAAAGCATCTGATTACACCAAGATCAGTGTGATCAGATACTTTCCAAATTTGAAAATAGCACTGTTTACATCCCTGGAAAGCGGAAGTAACAAAAATGATCATTGTTTCCAGTTTCCTATACCAGAGAGCTCATCTTGGGCCTTCCAATTCTCAATGAGCTCTGTGGTAAGCCAGTTTAACTTCCAGCTTTCATTCCCAGCTCCCCAGTGGGACAGTAGAGCCCAAAAAGAATCCGGCGGGTGGCAGGAGAAGGGGTGACCCATCACCCTGCCTGTAAAAGCCATATAGCAGCTAATTAACTGTTAGGAGGGTTTTTATATAAAATCCCGCCACTGGCTGAAAAAACAATACCAGGATGATGCCTATAGCTGTAGACATTATCCTTGGTATAACCACTTAGTCAGTCAGATGGCATGCATGTACGTGGCATTAAGTGGTTAAAAACACTTTATTTACCATAAAACTACTCACATAGGTAAAGAGATGCAGGTTTCTAATAGTCAAGCACTCAGCATCTGACATCACTTCCTGACATGTTTCGTCCATAGACTTATCAAAGGAGAAAGTACGTACGTCCTCCTAGATCAACGATTGTCCCGCTTGGCCGATTATATGCAGTGGCCAGATGGGAAGTGGTTAAGAGATTCTTCTTAAAGCACTGTAGATTTTTAAGGATTTTTATTATCATTTAGCAAAGGGACTGGCATGCTTAATCACCCTTTACCCATGGGTATACAACTCAAAGGAAAAGATCATGTTTGAAATTATTTTGTCTTTTTTTTTTCACGTAATAAATGGGCCTCCTGTTTGCACTCTAAAAACATTGTTGCACTCATGTGTCAAGTAAAGGCATTGGTGTCAGAATTTAATCATGGAGAACAACCCAAATATTACATAAGCAGATCAGGAAAACTGCTACTGTATAGGAGAAAGAATATTAATGAATGGAAAAAGATTTATAGCTTGATATGGTTGGAAATATTCTAATCCTTGTCTGATGATAACACTTTTAGATGCCCCAACCAGAATGATCAAACAATCTCTGTGCTAGAAAATGGAGTGTCCCTTAAAGGTCGCTTTTCCCTTCAAGTGTTTAAATTTCTGGGAGGATTTGATAAGATTTATTTACACTGTCAGGTCGGCTTGTGTGACACCTCCAACTCTTACTGCGCAGCTGTGAGTATGGATTGTTTACTTATATTTCTTTATTTTAAAGTTGGAATTTCAGGAAAACAGTTAAATTCAGAGTCAAAACTGATCAATGTGGACTGTTTTGTCGCGTACACACGATCGGACATTCCGACAACAGAACCCTGGATTTAATTCTGACGGATGTTGGCTTAAACTTGTCTTGCATACACACGGTCGCACAAATCTTGTCGGAAATTCTGAACGTCAAGAACGTAGTGACGTACAACACGAACGACGAGCCGAGAAAAATAAAGTTCAATAGCCAGTGCGGCTCCTCTGCTTGATTCCGTGCATGCGTGGAACTTTGTGCGTCGGAATTGTGTACACACGATCGGAATTTCCGATAACTGATTTTGTTGTCAGAAAATTTGAGAACCAGCTCTCAAATTTTTGTTGTCGGAAATTCCGGTGGAGCCTACACACGGTGGGAATTTCTGACAACAAGCTCCCATCGGACATTTGTTGTCGGAAATTCCCACCGTGTGTACGTGGCATTTCTCTTGAAAGGGGATTTTGCTAATCAGTTTGGCTAATCTTGTGGTTTAGAAACCCCTGCCACAGTGCACACCCAGCAAGATAATTCCACTGTTAGCTGATTCAGCCATACAACTTCCCTTGTCACCTGTCTGAAAATTGGACAATGAGTTATCATAGTGATGATTATGGTTAATTATCTAATGAGCAGGCTAGAGACGGACCCAGGAGCCTGAAAATCTGGAAAGTAGAACTGGCACCCTCGTGATATGTAGCGTGGTAGAAGGATGGGAATCACAAATCAGATTGAAAAGAATTGCAAATGTTTTTGGGAGGTTAAACAGTTTACTAGTTCAACCGTACTTACTGATTGGCTAATTGGGCTCATTGGGCTAATTGAGCTCCACTTAGGCTGTCAGTGTTATCTGTATATTTGTGGTGGGGATATTAAAGTGTAAGCTCCTCTGGTGCAGAAGATTGACTCAGTGTTCTCTGTGCAGCATTACATATTATGTAACAGCTTTATATAAAAAAATAAAATAATAATAATAATTTAAATAATAATAGTGTTTGACTCTGGTAGGGCCATTTGGGTATGCTCTTCTGTTGGTTTGACTTAGTATGGGACAAATTAAATTGTTTTTTTATAAATAAATGGGAAAAATGTTATTAAAAGGAAAGCAGATCAGCAAGTCCAAGGCCAAAATCATTGGCTGGGACCTGCTGACAAAAATCAAGCTGTATCGAGTGACAGCGCAGGTTAGCAGGGGGTGAGCTGATGCATGCCTTAAACCCGAAAGAAGCTGGATCTCGTAAATGTACGTGATCCAGCCTGGCTGTGCCGCCGGCCCACAGTAAATGTACGGTGACTGGGCATCAAGCAGTCCTTCATTTTGTGGCTGGGCATCAAGCAGTCCTTTTTGTGGCTGGGCATCAAGCAGTCCTTCTTTTTGTGGCTGGGCATCAAGCAGTCCTTCTTTTTAGGAAATCCAGAATGATCTTCAAAATCAGTTTCAAGTGTGTACCCATTAATAAATGTTTTGGTCCAACAAATATTTTATGGCTAATAAAATCTAAACTGGTTTAAAAATATGGTAATTCTAAATAATAATAATAAAAAAAAGATTTACAATTAATCTAAAGACTTAGAGGTTTCCATGAACACAATCGGGGGAAATCATGAAGACCTTGCAAAAAGATCTGAACAAATGAATGGGGTGGGCAACTACATGGCAAATGAGGTTCAATGTAGAAAAATGTAAAATAATGCAATAATAATTTTTGGGTGACAAAAATCTGAATGCAATCTATAGACTGGGGGGAGAACCTCTGGGGGAATCTAGGATGGAAAAGGACCTGGGGGTCCTAGTAGATGATAGGCTCAGCAATGGCATGCAATGCCAAGCTGCTGCTAACAAAGCAAACAGACTATTGGCATTAAAAAGGGGATCAACTCCAGAGATAAAACGATAATTCTCCCGCTCTACAAGACTCTGGTCCGGCCGCACCTGGAGTATGCTGTCCAGTTCTGGGCACCAGTCCTCAGGAGGGACGTACTGGAAATGGAGCGAGTACAAAGAAGGGCAACAAAGCTAATAAAGGGTCTGGAGGATCTTAGTTATGAGGAAAGGTTGCGAGCACTGAACTTATTCTCTCTGGAGAAGAGACGCTTCAGAGGGGATATGATTTCAATATACAAATACTGTACTGGTGACCCCACAATAGGGATAAAACTTTTTTGCAGAAGGGAGTTTAACAAGACTCATGGCCAGTCATTAAAATTAGAAGAAAAGAGGTTTAACTGGAAAACTACGTAGAGGGTTCTTTACTGTAAGAGCGGCAAGGAGGTGGAATTCCCTTCCACAGGTGGTGGTCTCAGCAGGGAGCATCGATAGTTTCAAGAAACTATTAGATAAGCACCTGAATGACCGCAACATACAGGGATATATAATGTCATACTGACACATAATCACACACATAGGGTGGACTTGATGGACTTGTGTCTTTTTTCAACCCCACCTACTAGGTAACTATGTAACTATGAAGAGTCTCTAAGACACTTAGAATTTCTCATCTTCCCCTACATCAGTGGTTCTCAAACACAGTCCTCCAGTACACCAACATGCTATGTTTTGGGAATTTCTCTTAGATAAAATAGCTGTCCAAAATACCAAGCCATTGACTCTGATTTAAAGCACATGTGCAAGATAAAGGAAGACCTGAAAAAATGGCCTGTTGGGGCTACTTGAGGACAGGGTTGAGAACCACTGCTCTACATAACATGTAGGTATGCAGCAGTGGGTAACTTTGTAACTTGGGGTGGAAGAGCCTGAAGGGGATTCACAAACACTAGTTCTCCATCAGAACCCCCTCCCAATGTAATTGACACCAGGCAGTAGGTGGATCCTTAGCCAACAGAAAGCCTTCTATTGTCTATACAATCCCCCCCTCCTGATGTCAAATACAAGGCGAGAGTGGACCTGATGGGGAACTAGTGTCTTCCCCATCAGACTCCACCCACTGCAATAAAACTGGTTGTTTGGAGGCTGCCAGCTGTGGACATTTTGTGGAATAACCTGTAAAATAAAACTAAGGGTCCTTTTTTCATGGAGTTGGAAAAACAATTTATAATTATGAGCATGAAGTTATAAAAGTTTGACATTTAGAACAGTAAACTCCTATGAAATAATTAGGCTGACAAACATCTCTACTATTGATTCTGCGTAAGGATCTGATGACCCATTTTCTGGTTTTAGAGTTGTCCTGCTATGAGATCTGCTTCTGTTGACAATAATGTGAAAAGTATAACTATTGGACCTATATACCAGAAAGGTAAGACCTATTCTTTAACAAAGAATATTTTTGAAAACATGTGATGTATCCTATACGTTGATGGATGGATTTTACAGTATACCCTGCAGTCTCAAAACATTAGCCCTTAGGTGCGGTGTTCACGCATCGGACACCCTGCTTCTCATTTCACCATTGCTAGGTGGATTAGACAAGTCATCATAAAGCCTAAAGTCCTAAAGTCTAAGAGATAGGATTTGTCCCTTCACCGTTAAGGCAAACTCTATCAGATCTGTTCCTCATGAGCATCTCAACATCAGAGATCCACAAGGCTGTCACCTGGTCTGCTGTTCACATCCTTGTTATGTTTTACCAAGGGAATATTCAAGCCTCCTCTGATGCCAGTTTTAGGTATAGGCATTAAACCTACTCTGTGAGTCTGTTAAGCTATTCTTGATCCATTTGTTACCTGGGTTTGTTGGTGTTTGTTTGCTCCCCCCCTTCAAGTTGGACTGCTTCTGGATGTCCCAGTATAATGACTAAAGAAGATCATGTGCCCAGTTAAACACAACAGGACCCAGTGCAGAGCATTGTGGTACACCACTAGTGACTGAACAGAAGTCAGTCACGGTTCTGCCTTCCCTGTTCAGTCACTGCAAAGTCTCATTCAATCAAATAAATAAATAGATTGGGTGACTGGTCTGCTAGGCAATTAAATGCATTCTTGACAAGCAAAAGAGATTAAATTGCAATTTTTTTTCCAGTGGGTGGTGGGTACGTTTCCTCAAGACTTAAAGTGGTTGTAAAGGCTGAAGGTTTTTTACCTCTACAAGTGACCCCAGAGCAAACAGCATGTGAAGAGGGCACTCAGCAGGGGGGAGGGGCCAGGAGCGCCAGCAAGGAACCTGAGAATAGGAGGATCTGGGCTGTAAAAGCTGAAGGTTTTTTACCTTCATGCATTCTATGCATGAAGGTAAAAACCTTCATTGTGTAGCTCCACCTCACAGCCCCCCTTATACTTACCTGAACCCAATCCTGATCCAGCTATGTGGACAAAATCAGAAGCTCTTCTGGGTTCCATTGGCTCCCCCTGCTGTCAATGACAGCCAGTAAGAAGGGAGCTGGGGGAGGGGGGTGGGGCCAAGCTGCACTCTGTGTGTCACACAGTGCTAACTCAGGATCAAGCACGCACGAGTGACCCCAGAGCAAACAGCATGCGATGAGGGCACTCAGCAGGGGGGAGGGGCCAGGGGTGCCAGCAAGGAACCTGAGAATAGGAGGATCGGGGCTGTAAAAGCTAAAGGTTTTTTACCTTCATGCATTCTATGCATGAAGGTAAAAACCTTCATTGTGTAGCTCCACCTCACAGCCCCCCTTATACTTACCTGAACCCAATCCTGATCCAGCTATGTGGACAAGATCAGAAGCTCTTCTGGGTTCCATTGGCTCCCCCTGCTGTCAATGACAGCCAGTAAGAAGCGAGCTGGGGGAGGGGGGCGGGGCTAAGCTGCACTCTGTGTGTCACTCAGCGCTAACTCGGGATCAAGCACGCACAAGTGACCCCAGAGCAAACAGCATGCGATGAGGGTACTCAGCAGGGGGGATGGGGCCAGGAGCGCCAGCAAGGAACCCAAGAATAGGAGGATCGGTTCTGCTCTGTGCAACACCATTACACAGAGCAGGTAAATATAATTTGTTATTTAAAAAAAAAACTTTTACAAACACTTTAAATGTCCACGTCACACCCTTTTTTGAGATGTAACACAGCCAAAAAAAGTGTCCACTGAGTTTATGTCTTCAATAAAAGTTTGTATTTCCAAATCTAATCATCCCCCACATCATCAAATCATCAAAATACCTGAACCAAACACTTGGTGTTAGTCCTCTGAAAAGTTCAAGGCCCTCATCCCCACCTCCTCCATACACAGCTTAGCTACAGTGCCTTCAAAAAAGTATTCATACCCCTTAAAGTTTTCCACATTTTGTCATGTTACAACCAAAAACGTAAATGTATTTTATTGGGATTTTATGTGATAGACCAACACAAAGTGGCTCATAATTGGGAAGTGGAAGGAAAATGATAAATGGTTTTCAAAATGTCGTACATAGAAATATCTGAAAAGTGTGGGGGGGGGGCATTTGTATTCAGCCCCCTTTCTCTGATACCCCTAGCCAAAATCTAGTGGAACCAATTGCCTTCAGAAGTCACCTAATTAGTAAATAGAGTCCACCTGTGTGTCATTTAATCTCAGTATCAATAAAGCTATTCTGTGAAGCCCTCAGAGGTTTGTAAGAGAACCTTAGTGAGCAAACATAAGCATAATGTAGGCCAAGGAACACACCAGACAAGTTTAAATCAGGATTAGGTTATAAAAAATATCCTAAGCTTTGAACACCTCACGGAGCTCTGTTCAATCCATCATCCGAAAATGGAAAGAGCATGGCACAACTGCAAACCTACCAAGACATGGCCGCCCACCTAAACTGACCGGCCGGGCAAGGAGAGCATTAATCAGAGAAGCAGCCAAGAGGCCCATTATAACTCTGGAGGAGCTGCAGAGATCCACAGCTCAGTGGGAGAATCTGTCCAAAGGACAACTATTACTCGTGCTCTCCACTAATCTGCCCTTTATGGAAGAGTGACAAGAAGAAAACCAGTGTTCAAAAAAAGCCATAAGAAGTCCTGTTTGCAGTTTGCAAGAAGCCTTGTGGGGGGGACAGCAAACTTGTAGAAGAAGGTGCTCTGGTCAGATTAGACCAACATGTAACTTTTTGGCCTAGAAGCAAAGTGCTATGTGTGGTGGAAAACTAACACTGCACATCACCCTGAACACACCATCCCCACTGTGAAACATGGTGGTGGCAGCATCATGTTGTGGGGATGCTTTTCTTCAGCAGGGACAGGGAAGCTGGTCAAAGTCGATGGGAAGATGGATGGAGCTAAATTCAGGTCAATCTTAGAAGAAAGCCTGTTAGAGTCTACAAAAGACTTGAGACCGGGGTGGAGGTTCACCTTCCAGCAGGACAACGACCCTAAACATACAGCCAGAGCTACAATGGAATGGTTTAGATAAAAGCATATTCATGTGTTAGAATGGCCCAGTCACAGTCCAGACCTAAATCACATTGAGAATCTGTGGCAAGACTTGAAAATTTCTGTTCACAGACGCTCTCCATCCAATCTGACAGAGCCTGAGATATTTTGCAAAGAAGAATGGGCAGAAATGTCCTCTCTAGATGTGCAAAGCTGGTAGAGACATCCCCAAAAAGACTTGAAGTTGAAATTGCAGTGAAAGGGGGCTCTACAAAGTATTGACTCAGGTGGGCGCCATAAAAATACCCCCCCACACTTTTCACATATTTATTTGTAAAAAAATTGGAAAACCATTTATCATTTTCCTTCCACTTCACAATTATGCGCCACTTTGTGTTGGTCTATCACATAAAATCCCAATAAAATACATTTACGTTTTTGGTTGTAACATGACAACATGTGGAAAATTCCAAGGTGTGTGAATACTTTTTCAAGGCACTTACTGTACAATAACAGGTGCAGTTGTTCTCATAGTACAGCCAGGTTTCAGTCTGTAGAAGTTATCCTTGTAATAGAAATAGGTGGTGTTGATACAAATTACCAGCAGGGGGCATACTTGGTATGGCTTGGGGCCTGTCCAGCTGTCAAAGAGTCTTATCTCATTTAATTTCTCTATTATTACATTTAATAGGATTTATATTTTAGAAAGGCAGCCAAAGGACTAAAAAAAATGGTTAAAGTTTAAAACTTATTAAAAGTTGACATTATATTGTATTTTTTTTCTTTTATGTTTATAATGTTATTGTAGCAATTTGGATATAATTCTTATGCCCAGTACACACGGTCGGACTTTGTTCGGACATTCCGACAACAAAATCCATGGATTTTTTCCGACGGATGTTGGCTCAAACTTGTCTTGCATACACACGATCACACAAAGTTGTCGGAAAAAACGATCGTTCTGAACGCGGTGACGTAAAACACGTACGTCGGGACTATAAACGGGGCAGTGGCCAATAGCTTTCATCTCTTTATTTATTCTGAGCATGCGTGGCACTTTGTCCGTCGGATTTGTGTACACACGATTGGAATTTCCGACAATGGATTTTGTTGTCGGAAAATTTTATATCCTGCTCTCCAACTTTGTGTGTCGGAAAATCCGATGGAAAATGTGTGATGGAGCCCACACACGGTCGGAATTTCCGACAACACGCTCCGATCGGACATTTTCCATCGGAAAATCCAACCGTGTGTACGGGGCATTAGACTTAATTTCAGTTGTTGGTACAATTTGATAAACTAAAATGAATTGGCAAAAATAAAATATATTTCTTTTTCATACATCATGGGACACAGAGTTAGGCTAATATTCATTACCCGCTGGGTTATACTCCATCATGAGGTGAATGGACAGGAAGTGATTCCCTATATTAACCCTCCCATACTTGAAGGTACTTCAGTTTTTTACCTGTGTCTACAAAGTGGATGGCACGTTTGTTTGAGCTCGCTGAGCTCCAGGTCTCTATTCCCACAAACTGTTTCAAAAATGAATCAAGGGATTAACCGATCGGATCCATTTGACACAGGCTATATGCTTAGACAAATGGTACCTGAACTTTGCAAAGAAGACTCAAGATCCTGCAAGGTTTTGCCTGTAAGCTGCCTCCGGGTGCTGGACCCTGCAAAGTGGAAACCTGGATACTACAGCGCTAAGGCATTCCTGCAGGGAGTGGACCCTAAACATGAAAAGGGTACCCGGTCCTTAAAGGTCCTCAAGTGACAAGAACCCGCCGTGATGGGTGAGATTGGGCTCTTAGTTTCTAAGTGCCCTGCACCTGGATAGATAAGTGAAACACCTTTACACACATAATAGAAGAAAATACAAAAACACTGCGCTCTAATAAAAAAACAAAAGTAAATATGAAACAGCCGCTGCATACGTTGTGACTAACAATAAATGACAAATATATGAGAGATGATGTAATATGTCCCTTTACACACATGTATATATATATATATATATATATATATATATATATATATATATATAGATTGTGGGGTGTCCAAGTGATTGTAACAATCAGTCAAGCTAGCTAGAGGCTGGACACATACAGGGGAGTTTTTGGGCTAGCTGTGGATGTTTGCAAAGTGTACCTTATTGCTTCTGTCTTGCTGTTTTTTACCTGAATGATGGCTCTCAATTCTGCGCCATTTCACCTTGGTTTTACCAGGGCACACATACATTTGCAAAGGCTCCGCTAAAAACATAACAGTTTATTTTGTTTGACAACTAAGGGCTCATGTGCATTTGTAAGATTTATGCTATACTCACAGTTGTCTGGCAGCCATGGCACACGAACATTTGCAGCAGTGCCATTATACTCACTTGTGTTTAAATGTTCAGGATGCACGTACGTTTACAAAGACGCCATTTGGCTCACCATTTTTTTGCTGGCAGCCATGGTGCATGTGGCTTTGCCTCACTGGCACAGTAGCTTTATTTGGCGCACGAAGATTTGCGTCATATGCAAATGCGGCCACGCTCGTTTGCCAGGACCCCGCATGTGTGTACTCGCAAACGTTTTGGCACACATCCAGCTTATTTAAACTGTGTATGCCAAGCATGCAGTACTTCCAAGAGACAGATGTGGGACACAGAGCAGGCTCTAAACCAGACACTTGCAGTGGTTAATTTCTCATTACCCGGGTCAAGTGAGTCACCAAGTGTTGCTTGGCAGGCTAAGGTGCTTAGTAGGATTGTTGCAAAGGGGCTTGGTGAGCCCTATTAAAGGGTCTCCCTTCTGAGGTGTGTTAAATATACACCCAAGTACTCCCTTTTTGTGGCTAGTAAATGTCTTCAAAAAAAGAGGAGCGGGACTAACACTACAGGGAAAGGCACCCCTATGTCGTCAATAGTTCCTGATCAGGAATGAGCTGAACACCCCCCTGTTTGGTTCGCACTAGAACATGCAAACAGGCAAAAAATTTGCTCGAACACGCGAACACCTTTAAAGTCTATGGGACACGAACATGAATAATCAAAAGTGCTAATTTTAAAGGCTTATATGCAAGTTATTGTCATACACTGACCTACCTGACATACACTGACCTACCTTACATACACTGACCTACCTACCTGACATACACTGACCTGACATACACTGACCTACCCTCTGAATGTCAGGTAGGTCAGTGTGTGTATGTCAGGTAGGTGATTTTAGTGGTCAGCATTGATGGGCACTGGTAAGCCAGGCAGCAATCAGCAAGTGAGCTTACCCCCCGCTACACAACCACACAACCCCACCGCTCAGCCAAAACCCCCCGTGCCAGCCTTATACTTCGGTCTGAAGCCACTTTTTGCCACCTAGCAATGCCCCTGTTGTAGTGGTTCCTGTACCCGAAAGGTACACATGGTTTTACTCAAACCTTTTTACGGTTCAAAAACCAAACGGGGACACAAGGCCCTTCTTGGACCTAAGATCCTTGAACCAATATCTACTAATCAAGTCCTTTTGAATGGAGTCTGTCCACTCAGTAGTAGCTTCACTCCAGATGGGAGAGTTTCTAGCCTCTATTGATATAAAGGACGCATATCTACATGTACCTATCTTTCAACCTCATCAGAGGTTCCTGCGATTTGCAGTAAAGGAACGTCACTTTCCGTTTGTGTTCTCTACCCTTCAGGCTTGCTAAAGTCCCCCAGGTGTTCGCAAAGTTCCTAGCACCAGTACTGGGTCTTTTAAGGGCCCAAGGGATTCTGGTGCTTGGTTATATGGATGACCTCCTGCTCAGAGATCACTCACTACAAGCTCTAGAACAAAGCATAACATGTACAGCGTGGTATTTGGAAAGCTTAGGCTGGATCATAAATACCGAAAAGTTAAACTTGAGGCCAGCTCAAAGTCTAAAATATCTAGATCTGATCCTAGATACAGTGCAGGCAAGAGTATTCTTGCCACCTGCAAGGATCTGCGCCCTGAAGATTAAGGTGCATCTGATAAGAGAAACCAGACAACCCTTCATTCGACTCTGTATGAGTCTTCTAGGGAGGATGGTATCCTCATTCAAGGCGGTATCCTAGGCCCAGTTCCATTCCAGGCCGCTACAACAAAACATCTTGTTGGTTTGGAACATGAGAGGAAAAGCCCTGGATTATCCAATGTTCCTACACTGGTGGTTACAAGATCAAAACCTGCAAAAGGGAAGGTCCTTCCTCCCTGTAACTTGAAGAGTACTGACTACAGATGCCAGTCTCTCAGGCTGGGGAGAAATTATAGAGGGGCTCACAGCTGAAGGGAAATAGTCAAGGACAGAACAGATCCTGCCCATCAACATCCTGGAATTACGGGCAGTTCGTCTGGCCCTACGGTCCTGGACGATGGAGCTTCAGGACTACCCTATCAGGGTTCAGTCTGACAATGCCACTGCAGTGGCTTATAAAAACCACCAAGGCAGTACCAGGAGTCATTCAGCTCTGAAGGAAGTGAACTACATACTAGCCTGGGCAGAGGGACATGTGCCAATTATATTGACAATCCATATCCCGGGAATAGAAAACTGGAAGGCAGATTATCTCAGCCGCCAGCAGATCTGTCCGGGGGAATGGTCCCTACACCCAGAGGTGTTCTAGGAAGTTTGCCAACGTTGGGGATGGCCAAAGGTCGACCTACTGGCATCCAGGTTCAACAAAAAGCTACAGCAGTTACAAAGGATCCTATGGCAATCGGAGCAGATGCTCTGATAATTCCATGGAGCCAATTCTCGCTGGTTTATGCTTTCCCTTTGATCCCTCTCCTTCCACATTTTTTGCACAGGATTCAGAAAGAGGGAGTTTCAGTCATGCTGGTGGCACCGGCCTGTCCCAGAGATTATGAGACTAACAATGAACAGGCCATGGACGCTTCCACAGCGCCCTGATCTACTGTCTGAAGTTCCTATATTCCACCCCAATTTACAGTCTCTAAATTTGACAACGTGGCTATTGAAGCTGTCACTAGGAAAATTTATCATAAGGTCTGAAAGACTTGTATTGCTTGGTGTGAAGCCAGAAAATGGCATCCTCGGAAATACGTGATTGGGAGAATTCTCTCTTTTCTACAGTTAGCCATGGAAATCAAATTGGCTTTGAGTACAAATCAGGAGTCAAGTTTCGGCCCTATCAGTATTCTTCCAAAGGCCTTTAGCCTCCCATTCACTGATCTGAACCTTTATGAACGGGGTAACTCGCTTGCTTCCCCCCATTAGGTCACCTATGTGTCCTTGGAACTTGAACTTGGTGTTGTCTGTGTTACAGAAACAACCATTTAAACCTATCAAGGAAATTCCCTTAGACTTGCTGTCACTCAAGCTAGCCTTCCTGATGGCCATCACCTCGGCTAGAAGGGGTTGGCAATCCTTTTGTGCAGGGAACCATACTTGATCCTTCACCATGACAGGGTCGTGTTAAGACCTGTTCCATCCTTTTTGCCAAAAGTGGTGTTGGCCTTTCATTTAAATCAGGACATTATTTTGCCTTTTTTTTTCTCTCAGCCTTGCTCGGCAGAAGAGAGAGATGACTGCACTCATTGGACGTTTTCCAGGCAGTCAAGGTTTATTTGTCTAGATCTGCAGAGATCCGAGGATCAGACTCCTTTTTTTTTTTACCAAAAGGACCCAAGAAGGGGCTGGCAGCTTCCAAGGCTTCCATTGCCAATTGGGTCCGTCAATTGATCATTCAGGCCTATGGTCTAAAACATAAAGCTCCTCCCTTTAAGGTGAGAGCTCATTCTACCAGGGAGGTAGGAACCTCCTGGGCTTTTCACCATCAGGTATCTGTGGCTCAGATTTGTAAGGCTGCTACCTGGTCTTCAGTGATATGTTCACAAAATGTTATCAAGTAGATGTTCGAGCAGCCAAGGATTCGGCTTTTGGCCACAGTGTTCTACGGGTTGCCGTATAAAAACTGATGGCTACTGTTTGGCAGGGTGTCTCCCTCCCCTCAAGGCTATTGCTCTGGGACGTCCCAGCAGGTAATGAATATTAGCCTGACTCTGTGTCCCATGATGTATGAAAAAGAAAATAGGATTTTTTCGTCATACTTACTTGCAAAATCCTTTTTTTAAAGTACATCATGGGACACAGAGGGGCTCCCCTCTTTTTGAGGATTCAGTGCTTCCTACAAAACTGAAGTAACTTCCTGTATGGGAGGGGTTATATAGGGTATCACTTCCTGTCTAAAGACCTTGGTCTACCAGTGTCCATTCACCTGATGATGGAGTATAACCCAGCAGGTAATGAATATTAGCCTAACTCTGTGTCCCATGATGTACTCAAAGAAAAGGATTTTACAGGTAAGTATGACAAAAAAATCCTATTTTTAAAATTACAATAAAGGATTAAAAAAATATCCACTGTATATATTGTATTTTTTACTCTAAGTATTGTTGTGTCCTTTTTTTTGTTTCAGCTGTTGAGTCGTCTGTTGGAGGTAAGCTTGATTTTTTTAAATTAAAATTTTTTTATAATCCGCTGCAATGTTATCGAAGTACATCACACGTGAAAAAGTATACAAAAGAATTAAGAAAATATTCTCTCATTGGTTGCTGGAAAACTTATGTGGCTGAATAAATTAAGGAGTTAATTGTATTCATTTTGAAAAAACCTGCGCTCATTTTAGGCATCCAATCAGAAAAAAGGGGGATTTGAGAAACATTGAAATTTCCCAAAAATATAATTATTTAAAATAAGTGTGAACTTAAATTTGTTTAATCCTTCCCAACATAGCAGATCTGATAGCAAATCAGGGGATAGATAGATAGATAGATAGATAGATAGATAGATAGATAGATAGATAGATAGATAGATAGATAGATAGATAGATAGATAGATAGATAGATAGATAGATAGATAGATAGATAGATAGATAGATAGATAGATAGATAGATAGATAGATAGATAGATAAATAGATAGATACCATATCCCATTGTGATTATTTTAGAATGTATGAGATGAATAACATAGTTTTATTATGAAAGAAATCTGATTTTTTTTATCTTTTACTTTCAGCTATTCAGTCTGCTGTGCCTTCTGGTGGAGGTAAGAGAAGGAAGTCAATGATACAATTATGTTCATATTCGTCATAGTAGATCACCCTTGGATGTCTGTTTGGTATATCTCATTGGAATAAAAAGGACTAAATAACTAATCTGAGTCCCTATTCCAGATACGGTTCCTTTCAAACATTCAGTGAAGTTAGGAGGAATTACAGAAATGTGGAGGTCTACCTCTGTATAGAGGGATCAGGGTTGCCCATCCTATGAGACAAACTAAGAGTCTTGTCTGAGGAAGCCCCTTCCCAGGGATGGGATAAAGCACATTTTTCACCATTCCTCTAAGCCAAGAACGGCGGCCCGTCCCTTAGCGGTGCACAGGTGCCACCCCCCCCATCCATGCTTCCAGCACCCTGATCTACATGCATGGTGCCATACGCATGGACTCCAATCAGTTTTTTTTAAGCACATGATTAGAGCCAGGGGCTCTAATAGGCTTCAGAAAAGGCTGGGCTCGGGGTGCAGAGCACTGCACCTGGAGCCCACCCAGTTGTGTGAGAGCACTTTCTACAATTCGGCACTGCGTCGCTTTAGCTGACAATTGCATGGTCATGCAATGTTGCACCCAAACAAAGTTTACGTCCTTTTTTTCCCTACAGATAGAGCTTTCTTTTGGTAGTATTTGATCACCTCTGCATTATTTATTTTTGTGCTATAAAAAAAAAAGACTGACAATTTTGAAAAAAAAAAAAAACAATATTTGTTACAATAAATATCCCCAATTCTTTAAAAAAAAAAATTTCTTTATCAGTTTAGACCGATATGTATTCTTCTACATATTTTTGGTAAAAAAATTCCAATAAGCGTATATTGATTGGTTTGCGCAAATGTTATAGCATCTACAAACTATGGGAAAGATTTGAGGCATTTTTATGGATTTTTTTTTTCTTTTTACTAGTAATGGCGACATAGTTACATCGACGATCTGCTATTTTTAGCAGTACTGCGACATTATGGCAGACAGATCGGACACCTTTGACACATTTTTGGGACCATTGACATTTATAAAAATGCACTGATTACTGTGTAAATGTCACTGGCAGGGAAGGGATTAACACTAGGAGGCGATCAAGGGGTTAACTGTGTGTTCCCTCAGCGTGTTCTAACTAGGTGGTGATGTGAGTGACTAGGAGAGGAGACATATCGTTTTTCCTACTTGGTAGGAGCAAACAATATGTTTCTTCTTCCCTGACAGCACAGGGATTTGTGTGTTTACACACACAAATCCCAGTGCTGACACTCATGCACGTGATCACGCGTGGGCGACGGCGATAGTCTCCACCAGCCACACGCATCTTGTCCCCCGCCATGCAGCGGGCGCACGCACCCTCTGGTGGCCAGAAAAGGGAAGGACGTACCCATACGGAATTTCACCCAGGGGAGCCATTCTGCCGCAGTATATCTGCGTGAGCCGGTTTGGAACCGGATAAGGAAGGTCTAATGCTCCTGTGGCTAAATACCCAGCCAGGGCCTTTGATCATCCAGGGGGGATCGCGCTGTCAAGCCTCCACCGCCAGATTGGATTCGATCATGTATGGGTTCCTAAAAGAGATAAAGCCTGCATAGTGTAAAATCTTAAGGATTTAGTGGTTAAAAATAGAGGTTGCACTTACATCAAAGATAAGTAAAACAGGCATAAAAAATAAGCCGGTCTGCTCAATGTACAACCCGTCTTCCGGGACTGGTGCAAACGCTGTGACGTCAGCACGTCGCTCCTTCCTACATGTTTCGTCACAGATGACGTTGTCCTGGGGCACCTGTTATATAATGTTTATGGGCGCATAATTTATGTGTTTTTTTTTTGTCTTCCAGGCACTGCTGTACGAACTGCAAAGCTTTTAATCTCTGCAATTGTTCTCCTGTTACTGTTGTACTAGTATTCTACTGACCCATCTGTAAATATTGTTACCAGATTTGTAGATCGGTGTAAATATACATATTGGGGGTGGGGTCTATAATTAATCAAAGTATATTTTCTAAAGGAAAAAAAAACATGTACTGCAGCCAAAGCCTCAGCAAGATGTAACTATAAGAAGAAACAGGTACAGAGTTCACATCATATCAATTAAATCCTACATGACTTAAAACATGAAAACATTATAAAATGTACATTGGGACATATAGAGGGAAAAGAGAAGGCATGAAAGTCAGAAGAAAGAAGAAAGACAAAGGAAGGCCAAACATTTTGAAACATCTACTAGACTAAGAACGTATCCAGAGTAGGACCTTCCTCCGAGGTATAATGTATAGGGGATATGTGTGGGTTAAAGGGGAGTAGGAAAGGGTTGAGAAGTCTTAGGAATCAGAATTGTTTTTTGATGATAAGGTATGTGATCATTTTCTATATCTAAATCTATCTGTATTCAACTGTCACTAATCACTATTAGCTGCAATAAAAACAAATATTATAGAAATTATTATTAACAAATATCATATAAATATGATAAATTATATTTGAATAGATTTGCCATTCTAGATTAAAATTGTTTTGACAAATGTATACCATGAGATGTTGTCGATAACTGGTGTATGTAATCTGCAAGTGTGTATTGAACCAATCATGTGATCATCCAGTGAATATAATAAACATCATTATTTAAAAAAAAACAAAGGACACAGTGTAGTGATTCAGTTGACTTTTCAATAGTGAAGTGTAATGAGTAGGAAATGTAGCAAAAGAAAAATGAAATAAATAAATATGTGTATGTGTCTTTCATAGGAGTATGTCTCATTCACATAGGGTGGGGGGGGCGGGATCTGGGGGTCCCCTTGTTAAAGGGGGCTCCCAGATTCTGATAAGCCCTCTGCCCACAGACCCTGACAACCAATGGCCAGGGTTGTCGGGAAGAGGCCCTTGACCTCATCAACATGGGGACAAGGTGCTTTGGGGTGGGGGGCCGCAGGGCGCCCCCCCCTGCCCCAAAGCACCCACCCCCCCATGTTGAGGGCATGCGGCCTGGTACGATTCAGGAGGGGGGCACTCGCTCGTCCCCACCACCTTTCCTGACCGGCCGGGCTGTGTGCTCGGATAAGGGTCTGGTATGGATTTTGGGGTGGACCCCCACGCCGTTTTTTCGGCGTAGGGGGTTCCCCTTAAAATCCATACCAGACCTAAGGGCCTGGTATGCCCCTGGAGGGGAACCCATGCCGGTTTTTTATTTAAAATTTGGCCCGGCGTTCCCCCTCATGAATTATACCAAACACCTGTCCGCAATGCCTGTCGCTCATCGCGAAAGGAAAGAACACAGTTTTCGTTTCCCGATGAGCGAGCCAGCGTGAGATGTACAGTACCCTGTCGCCGAGAACCAGCGCAATGGGATTACACTGGAAACACATTATCGCGGTCAGGTACTGTACCTTTATACACACGTGAACTTTAATGGCATCCCAGTCTTAGTCCGTAGGGTTCAATACTGAGTTGGCTCCGCCCTTTGCAGCTATAACAGCTTCAACTCTTCTGGGAAGGCCGTCCACAAGGTTTAGGAGTGTGTCTATGGGAATGTTTGACCATTCTTCCAGAAGTGCATTTGTGAGGTCAGGCACTGATGTTGGATGAGAAGGCCTGGCTCACAGTCTCCACTCTAATTCATCCCAAAGGTGTTCTATCGGGTTGAGGTCAGGACTCTGTGGAGGCCAGTCAAATTCCTCCACCCCAAACTGACTTGTTTGTTAGCGCAGACTTCGGGAAAAAGCAGTGAGCCAATCACACAAGCATTAAATGATATTTCTGGAGTGTGTTTAGTACACATTCTGTGTACAGAATAACTCCAGGTGGTCATATTGCATTTTCAGAAAATTACAGAGCTGCAGATTGAAAAGTAAAGGTACTTTTTTAACCACTTCTGGACCCCCCCACGCAGATAGAGTGTACCTACTGCATGAAATCACGTACCTGTTCATGATATCATGCACAGAGTCTGGGGGTGCGCATGTGCACCGTCAGCGAACCGCTCCCGCTGTGTCCAATCAGCAGGTCCAGTGAACGCAATGTCTGCTGGGACTAGGCCAATCATTCTGAGGATAGGCAGACTGCCGTTCTGCCAGAGGGGAAAATGGAGATCTTGTGTTTCTGCTAAGCAGAAACACTGGTCTCTGTTTTTTCCTAGCCTAAGCACCTCCCCCACAGTAAGAAAGCACCCCCTAGGGACACATTTAACCCTTTGATTGCCCCTGATGTTAACCCCTTCCCTGCCAGTGTCATTTGTACAGTGACAGTACATTTTTTCTAGCACTGACCACTGTATTGGTGTCACTGGTCCCCAAAAAGTGTTGCTTAATGTTAGATTTGTCCTCCGCAATGTCACAGTCCTGCCACCATTACAAGTTAAACAATTAAATAACTAAACTCCATAAATCTATCCCATAGTTTGTAGACGCTATAACTTTTGCGCAACCCAATCAATATACCTTTATTGGGATTTTGTTTACCAAAAATATGTAGCAGAATATATATTGGCCTAAATTGATGAAGAAATTCGATTTTTTACATTTTTTTATTGGATGTTTTATAGCAGAAAGTAAAAAAAATATTGTTTTTTTTTTCAAAATAGTTGCACTTTTTTTTTGTTTATAGCGCAAAAAAAAAAAAAAAAAAAGCAGAGGTGATCAAATACCACCTAAAAGGAACCCTGTATATATACAGAATTTCATACAGTGGTGCCTTTGTGCCACAGTAAATCTGCATGAGCCAGTCGGGAACCATTTAATGACTTCAACAGAATAAGTCCATTTGAATGTGACTAACAACTACTGGGTTTACCATGATCTGCATGAATGAGAACCTTCAAAGACATGAGTGAAAGAAGGTGGTCCTCAAACCTATTAATTATTTTGAGGATAGAAACATGACACATGTTAGAAAGAACCCAGATTTTACATAAATACACCTTAATGAGTATTACTGCAGCTACTTGGCTGTATTGAATGGGGGGGTGGTGTTGTATCCTCAATAATAGAGTACCGTATATACTCGAGTATAAGCCGAGGCACCTAATTTTACCACAGAAAACTGGGAAAATGTATTGACTCGAGTATAAGCCTAGGGTGAGAGGTGCAGCTACTGTAAGTGGAAAAGAGGGTCAACAATGCCCATTTGCAGCCTCACTGTGCCCATTTGCAGCCTCACTGTGCCCATTTGCAGCCATAGGTCCCCCCAACTTCAAACTCAGTAGTTAAAGGTTCCTAGATGCCCCCTAACTGCAGCCAAAATTTGGGGTCTCTGGACCCAAAGGGTCCCGAAATGACATTGCTGCAGATGGACACAGTTGACTAGTTTTGGGGCCCTGTATCTCGGGGGCCACTTGGTGCTAGGAACCCCAAATTTGGTGTGCTAACCCAGTGGAACGAGCACTACAGCATATCTAAAGCTGGGGTTTCTAGCATAAAGTAGCCCTGAGATACGGGGCCCCAAATTCGGTTCGGAAAATGTCAAGCACTTTTCTGCAGCAGGGAATGACATTTTCCGAACTGACTTTGGGGCCCTGTATCTTGAGGCCACATGGTACTAGGAACCTCAGCTTTAGATAGGCCCCAAAGTTGGTTCAGAAAATGTCATTCTCTGCTGCAGAAAAATGCTTGACTCGAGTATAAGCCAAGTGCTTATACTCAAGTATATACGGTATTCTAGGTTTATTATGCTCCTTTTTATTCTGTACAAATCTGGTTGCTTTTGGTTGTTCAAAAAAAAATGCAAATTAAGATCTGATTTTAAGCAACCCCATCACGTTGGATGCCAGTGACCCTCTCTGTGCTCTGTGGTTTCATCCACCAATCTGTCATTACAGGGCACGTTTGCTTTAGCTTCAGATTTTAAATCATAAACAGGGTCACGTTAAGGACACACAAGTGGAAAATCAGCTGAAATGTAGCGTTTCCTGAGGATACAGACAATCTGGCTGGAGAATGAGAGGTATGTGCACACTGATGTTTAAAGGGCATATACAAACATAGAAAAGTGACAGCAGAAAAAAAGATAGAGTAGTCCATCGAGTCTGCACATTTTTTTAATTTTAATTTTAATTTTTTTTGTTTTTGTTTGTTTTTGTTTGTTTTTCTATTTTTTTTTTTCATTTTTTCTATGATTTTCTGAAGCATGTTTGAAGCCATTTACTGTTGACTGTCTCACTACCTCTGCCGTAAGTGTATTCAAAGCATCAAATACCCTTTCAGTAAAATAATACTTTCTAAAATTAGTTTTGAAATTTCCTCTAGTTAGTTTGAGGTCATGTCCCCTTGTTCTTGATTTTGGTTTCATATTGAAAAAAAAAAACTACCCTCCTGAACCTGATTCACCCCCTTGATGAATTTAAAGGTTTCAGACATGTCTCCCTTTTCCCTCCTTTATATTTTATTAAGTTCCTGGAGTCGCTCTCAATATGTTTTATCCCCCAAACAATTTCACCATTTTTGTTACCCATCCCTGGACTTGTTCTATCTTATCAATGATATGATATGATATAATAAAAGAAAAACCTGCTTAGCTTGGTATGTATTTTCTAAGACAAGTCTGGACTCTATAATAATGACCCAAAGGATAAATGTAGCAGACTGGGGTATAACAAATCACAAAATTTCACCCAACATTGCTTGTTCACATTTTGATGAACTTTGTAGGAATAAATCAGCTGTGGGGAGATCCAGAGATGAGTCAATCACTAGGTGAATGACTGAGATGAGTCAATCACAAGGTGAATCATTGCATCTGCTTTGACATGAATAATAATATGTCCGGCTTTTGAGAACACACAGCTGAATGATTAAGGGGAGGTGCAGTCTCTCCCCCTACAATGTCAGGGTCTGGCTATAAACCTCTGCTGTGTCTGGCAGCAGGCATGTACTAGCCATCGGGACTACCGGGAGTTTCCCGGTGGGCCGATGGCTCAATGGGCCGGTCAGGTGCAGTCCTGCAGTCGCTCCTTTCTGACAGTGAGTGATCGTGATTTCACTCCTGTCACCAAGGAGCAGCTGCCAACACTTGCTGTAGAGAAGATTAGGCTTTCTGCTCCCTACAGTCGGCAGATTTTCCTTCTTCACTCCCCTTATCACTTGTCACTTATCACATGAATGGAGAGAGGAATGAGATGCTGCCTTTAGAATTGTGAGTACACGTGTGAGGGGGAGGAGAGGGAGGACTCTCTCATGTGAAAAAGAGGGCTGCTGATAGGGGACACTCTGATGTAAGGGGCTGCTGATGGGGGACATTATGCATGAGGAGAGCTGCTGATGGGGGACACTCTGCGTGAAGAGGGCTGCTGATAGGGGATAGGGATGAGCCGAACACCCCCCTGTTCGGTTCGCACCAGAACATGCGAACAGGAAAAAAATTCGTTCGAACACGCGAACGCCGTTAAAGTCTATGGGACACGAACATGAATAATCAAAAGTGCTAATTTTAAAGGCTAATATGCAAGTTATTGTCATAAAAAGTGTTTGGGGACCCGGGTCCTCCCCCAGGGGACATGAATCAATGCAAAAAAAAGTTTTAAAAACGGCCGTTTTTTCAGGAGCAGTGATTTTAATAATGCTTAAAGTCAAACAATAAAAGTGTAATATCCCTTTAAATTTCGTACCTGGGGGGTGTCTATAGTATGCCTGTAAAGGGGCGCATGTTTCCCGTGTTTAGAACAGTCTGACAGCAAAGTGACATTTTGAAGGAAAAAACACATTTAAAACTACCGCGGCTATTGCATTGCCGACAATACACATAGAAGTTCATTGATAAAAACGGCATGGGAATTCCCCACAGGGCAACCCCGAACCAAAATTAAAAAAAAAAAATGATATGGGGGTCCCCCTAAATTCCATACAAGGCCCTTCAGGTCTGGTATGGATATTAAGGGGAACCCTAGCCAAAATTAAAAAAAAAAATTGACGTGGGGTTCCCCCTAAATTCCATACCAGACCCTTCAGGTCTGGTATGGATTTTAAGGGGAACCCCGCGCCAAAAAAAAAAAAAAAAACGGCGTGGGGTCCCCCTAACAATCCATACCAGACCCTTATCCGAGCACGCAACCTGGCAGGCCGCAGGAAAAGAGGGGGGGACGAGAGTGCGCCCCCCCCCCTCCTGAACCGTACCAGGCCACATGCCCTCAACATTTGGAGGGTGCTTTGGGGTAGCCCCCCAAAACACATTGTCCCCATGTTGATGAGGACAAGGGCCTCATCCTCACAACCGTGGCCGGTGGTTGTGAGGGTCTGCAGGCGGGGGGCTTATCGGAATCTGGAAGCCCCCTTTAACAAGGGGACCCCCAGATCCCGGCCCCCCCCCTGTGTGAAATGGTAAGGGGGTACTTACCCCTACCATTTCACTAAAAAACTGTCAAAAATGTTAAAAATGACAAGAGACAGTTTTTGACAATTCCTTTATTTAAATGCTTCTTCTTTCTTCTTTCTTCCTTCATCTTCTTCTTCTTCTGGTTCTTCTGGCTCTTCTGGTTCTTCCTCCGGCGTTCTCGTCCAGCATCTTCTCCGCGGCGTCTTCTATCTTCTTCTCCTCGGGCCGCTCCGCACCCATGGCATGAGGGGGGAGGCTCCCGCTCTTCTCTTCATCTTCTTCTCTTCTTCATCTTCTTCTTCATCTTCTTTTTCTTCTTCTTCTTCTTCTCTTCTTCTCTTCTTCTCTTCTTCATGTCTTCTCCGGGCCGCTCCGCAGCCATGCTGTGGCATGGAGGGAGGCTCCCGCTGTGTGACGGCGTCTCTTCGTCTGACGGTTCTTAAATAACGGGGGGCGGGGCCACCCGGTGACCCCGCCCCCCTCTGACGCACGGTGACATGACGGGACTTCCCTGTGGCATTCCCCGTGACGTCACAGGGAAGTCCCTCAAGTCACCGTGCGTCAGAGGGGGGCGGGGTCACCGGATGGCCCCGCCCCCCGTTATTTAAGAACCGTCAGACGAAGAGACGCCGTCACACAGCGGGAGCCTCCCACCATGCCAGCATGGCTGCGGAGCGGCCCGCAGAAGACATGAAGAAGAGAAGAAGGAAGAAGAGAAGAAGGAAGAAGAAGAAGAAGATGAAGAAGAAGATGAAGAAGAGAAGAAGATGAAGAGAAGAGCGGGAGCCTCCCCCCTCATGCCATGGGTGCGGAGCGGCCCGAGGAGAAGAAGATAGAAGACGCCGCGGAGAAGATGCTGGACGAGAACGCCGGAGGAAGAACCAGAAGAGCCAGAAGAACCAGAAGAAGAAGAAGATGAAGGAAGAAAGAAGAAGCATTTTAATAAAGGAATTGTCAAAAACTGTCTCTTGTCATTTTTAACATTTTTGACAGTTTTTTAGTGAAATGGTAGGGGTAAGTACCCCCTTACCATTTCACACAGGGGGGGGGCCGGGATCTGGGGGTCCCCTTGTTAAAGGGGGCTTCCAGATTCCGATAAGCCCCCCGCCCGCAGACCCTCACAACCACCGGCCACGGTTGTGAGGATGAGGCCCTTGTCCTCATCAACATGGGGACATGGTGTTTTGGGGGGCTACCCCAAAGCACCCTCCCAATGTTGAGGGCATGTGGCCTGGTACGGTTCAGGAGGGGGGGGGGGCCGCACTCTCGTCCCCCCCCTCTTTTCCTGCGGCCTGCCAGGTTGCGTGCTCGGATAAGGGTCTGGTATGGATTTTTAGGGGGACCCCACGCCGTTTTTTTTTTTTTTTTTTGGCGCGGGGTTCCCCTTAAAATCCATACCAGACCTGAAGGGTCTGGTATGGAATTTAGGGGGAACCCCACGTCAATTTTTTTTTTAAATTTTGGCTGGGGTTCCCCTTAATATCCATACCAGACCTGAAGGGCCTTGTATGGAATTTAGGGGGACCCCCATATCATTTTTTTTTTTTTATTTTGGTTCGGGGTTCCCCTGTGGGGAATTCCCATGCCGTTTTTATCAATGAACTTCTATGTGTATTGTCGGCAATGCAATAGCCGCGGGTAGTTTTAAATGAGTTTTTTCCTTCCAAATGTCATTTTGCTGTCAGACTGTTCTAAACACGGGAAACATGCGCCCCTTTACAGGCATACTATAGACACCCCCCAGGTACGAAATTTAAAGGGATATTACACTTTTATTGTTTGACTTTAAGCATTAATAAAATCACTGCTCCTGAAAAAACGTCCGTTTTTAAAACTTTTTTTTGCATTGATCCATGTCCCCTGGGGCAGGACCCGGGTCCCCAAACACTTTTTATGACAATAACTTGCATATAAGCCTTTAAAATTAGCACTTTTGATTTCTCCCATAGACTTTTAAAGGGTGTTCCGCGGCATTCGAATTTGCCGCGAACACCCCAAATTGTTCGCTGTTCGGCGAACTTGCGAACAGCCAATGTTCGAGTAGAACATGAGTTCGACTCGAACTCGAAGCTCATCCCTAATAGGGGACACTCTGATGTGAAGAGGGCTGATTCTGATGTGAAGAGGGCTGCTGATGGGGACACTCTGATGTGAAGAGGGCTGCTGATAGGGGACACTCTTATGTGAAGAGGGCTGCTGATGGGGACACTTTGCGTGAAGAGGGCTGCTGATAGGGGACACTCTGATGTGAAGAGGGCTGCTGATAGGGGACACTCTGATGTGAAGAGGGCTGCTGATGGGGGACACTCTGATGTGAAGAGGGCTGCTGATGGGGGACACTCTGCGTGAAGAGGGCTGCTGATGGGGGACACTCTGTGTGAAGAGGGCTGCTGATAGAGGACACCCTGATGTGAAGAGGGCTGCTGATGGGAACACTCTGATGTGAAGAGGGCTGCTGATAGGGGACACTCTGATGTGAAGAGGGCTGCTGATAGGGGACACTCTGATGTGAAGAGGGCTGCTGATGGGGGACACTCTGATGTGAAGAGGGCTGCTGATGGGGACACTCTGACGTGAAGAGGGCTGCTGATGGGGGACACTCTGATGTAAGGGGCTGCTGATGGGGGACACTCTGACGTGAAGAGGGCTGCTGATGGGGGACACTCTGACGTGAAGAGGGCTGCTGATGGGGGACACTCTGATGTGAAGAGGGCTGCTGATGGGGGACACTCTGATGTGAAGAGGGCTGCTGATGGGGGACACTCTGATGTGAAGAGGACTGCTGATGGGGACTCTCTGATGTAAGGGGGCTGCTGATGGGGACACTCTGATGTAAGGGGGCTGCTGATGGACACACTCTGATGTGAAGTGGGCTGCTGATGGGGACACACTCTGATGTAAGGGGGCTGCTGATGGACACACTCTGATGTGAAGAGGGCTGCTGATGGGGACACACTCTGATGTAAGGGGGCTGCTGATGGGGACACACTCTGATGTAAGGGGGCTGCTGATGGACACACTCTGATGTGAAGAGGGCTGCTGATGGGGGACACTCTGATGTGAAGAGGGCTGCTGATGGGGACTCTCTGATGTAAGGGGGCTGCTGATGGGGACACTCTGATGTAAGGGGGCTGCTGATGGACACACTCTGATGTGAAGAGGGCTGCTGATGGGGACACACTCTGATGTAAGGGGGCTGCTGATGGACACACTCTGATGTGAAGAGGGCTGCTGATGGGGACACACTCTGATGTAAGGGGGCTGCTGATGGGGACACACTCTGATGTAAGGGGGCTGCTGATGGACACACTCTGATGTGAAGAGGGCTGCTGATGGGGGACACACTCTGATGTAAGGGGGGCTGCTGATGGAGACACTCTGATGTGAAGAGGGCTGCTGATGGGGGACCCACTCTGATGTAAGAGGGCTGCTGATGGGGGACACACTCTGATGTAAGGGGGCTGCTGATGGGGACACACTCTGATGTAAGGGGGGCTGCTGATGGGGACACACTATGATGTAAGGGGGCTGCAGATGGGGACACTCTGATGTGAAGAGGGCTGCTGATAGGGGACACTCTTATGTGAAGAGGGCTGCTGATGGGGACACTTTGCGTGAAGAGGGCTGCTGATAGGGGACACTCTGATGTGAAAAGGGCTGCTGATAGGGGACACTCTGATGTGAAGAGGGCTGCTGATGGGGGACACTCTGATGTGAAGAGGGCTGCTGATGGGGGACACTCTGCGTGAAGAGGGCTGCTGATGGGGGACACTCTGTGTCAAGAGGGCTGCTGATAGGGGACACCCTGATGTGAAGAGGGCTGCTGATGGGAACACTCTGATGTGAAGAGGGCTGCTGATAGGGGACACTCTGATGTGAAGAGGGCTGCTGATAGGGGACACTCTGATGTGAAGAGGGCTGCTGATGGGGGACACTCTGATGTGAAGAGGGCTGCTGATGGGGACACTCTGATGTGAAGAGGGCTGCTGATGGGGGACACTCTGATGTAAGGGGCTGCTGATGGGGGACACTCTGACGTGAAGAGGGCTGCTGATGGGGGACACTCTGACGTGAAGAGGGCTGCTGATGGGGGACACTCTGATGTGAAGAGGGCTGCTGATGGGGGACACTCTGATGTGAAGAGGACTGCTGATGGGGACTCTCTGATGTAAGGGGGCTGCTGATGGGGACACTCTGATGTAAGGGGGCTGCTGATGGACACACTCTGATGTGAAGAGGGCTGCTGATGGGGACACACTCTGATGTAAGGGGGCTGCTGATGGACACACTCTGATGTGAAGAGGGCTGCTGATGGGGACACACTCTGATGTAAGGGGGCTGCTGATGGGGACACACTCTGATGTAAGGGGGCTGCTGATGGACACACTCTGATGTGAAGAGGGCTGCTGATGGGGGACACTCTGATGTGAAGAGGGCTGCTGATGGGGACTCTCTGATGTAAGGGGGCTGCTGATGGGGACACTCTGATGTAAGGGGGCTGCTGATGGACACACTCTGATGTGAAGAGGGCTGCTGATGGGGACACACTCGGATGTAAGGGGGCTGCTGATGGACACACTCTGATGTGAAGAGGGCTGCTGATGGGGACACACTCTGATGTAAGGGGGCTGCTGATGGGGACACACTCTGATGTAAGGGGGCTGCTGATGGACACACTCTGATGTGAAGAGGGCTGCTGATGGGGGACACACTCTGATGTAAGGGGGCTGCTGATGGAGACACTCTGATGTGAAGAGGGCTGCTGATGGGGGACCCACTCTGATGTAAGAGGGCTGCTGATGGGGGACACACTCTGATGTAAGGGGGCTGCTGATGGGGACACACTCTGATGTAAGGGGGGCTGCTGATGGGGACACACTATGATGTAAGGGGGCTGCAGATGGGGACACTCTGATGGGAAGAGGGCTGCTAATTAGGACACTGATGTAAGGGGGCTGGTGATAGGGACACTCTGATGTAAGGGGGTGCTGTTGGGGAGACTCTAATGTAAGGGGGATGCTGTTGGGGACACTCTGATGTAAAGAGGGTGCTGATGGGGACACTCAAAATTAAAGTGGGCCGCTCTGGATTAGGTCCAGGGCCATATTTTTGTCCCAGTCCAGCCCTGTCTGGCAATAACTCTTCTTGCTGAGCCACCTGAGATGCTGGACAGCTCCCTGTCTGATTTGTTAGAAAATCTTGCTTTGTACCTTGTTTTTTTTATGAACCTTTAACTCTTTACTCCTCCCATGAACATCCTATTTAAAGGATATCTAAAGCTTTTTTTTTTGTTTTGTTTTTTTTAATCAAACATGTCATTCTTACCTCCTCTGCACAGTTGGTTTTGCAGAGAGAGGCCCAGATCCTCCTCTTCTGGGGTCCCTCAGTGGAGCTGCTGGCTTATCCTCTTCTTGAGAAGTGGAGGAAAAGCTGGAGAGCTGCTCTACCCCATGCGGGTGCACTCCTGTGTCCTGCTGCTGCTGCATCTATTGACACAGACAGCAGGAATCGGCCCTGCACCGACTCCCGTGTCATTGACTGGAACTGGTGTGCTTGTCCCCGTTGCTGGAAAGATCAGTTCAGGTAAGAAAAAGGGGGGCTCTGGGGGGGCTGCTGTATCACAGGAGATTTTTCATCTTCATGTATAGAATGGCCCCGCCCCCCACTCCCGTGTCATTGGATTTGATTGCCAGCAGTGGGAGCTAATGGCAGCGCTGCTATCAATCTATCCAATCAGGACCCAAGACATCGGCTGGAACTGGTGTGCTTGTCCCCGTTGCTGGAAAGATCGGGTCCAGGTAAGAAAAAGGGGGGCTCTGGGGGGCTGCTGTATCACACACACACACACACACACACACACACATATATATATATATATATATATATATATATATATATATATATATACACGGAAGTTCCACACAACTGCTAAAAGGCCCAGATATGACTTTATTACAATAAAGGTCAGGAGGGACAATGAAAAGAGTTTCCAGTGCATTTCAGGTGTTCAACAACCACCCCCACTTATGGCTGTGTATGAAGGTTCAGTTTAGACTAATACCCTGTACACACGGTCGGACATTGATCGGACATTCCGACATAAAAATCCATGGATTTTTTCCAACGAATGTTGGCTTAAACTTGTCTTGCATACACACGGTCGCACTAAGTTGTCGGAAAATCCAATCGTTCTGAACGCGGAGACGTAAAACACGTACATCGGGACTATAAACAGGGCAATAGCCAATAGCTTTTGTCTCTTAATTTATTCTGAGCATGTGTGGCACTTTGTCCGTCGGATTTGTCTACAGGCGATCGGGATTTAAGGGTTTCGGATTTTGTTGTCGGAAAATTTTATAACATGCTCTCAAACTTTGTGTGTCGGAAATTCTGATGGAAAAAGTCAGATGGAGCCCACACACGGTCGAATTTCCGACAACAAGCTCCGATCACACATACTCTGTCGGAAAGCCCGACCGTGTGTACAGGGCATAAGACTGAACGTGAGCTGTCCCTGCTGGACTTCCTTTCTGAAAGGCCTAGTAGGCTTTGAAAATAGAGCATCATGGAAACATACATCATTAAATATTTATTTGTGAGAAAAATGAAGAAAAACCAGTTTGTACACTAGTAAACATCAAATCAGGTTTTTCAAGAGAACTGGGCAAAAAAAAGTTTGCCCTCAGGGCAATTTGATCTCAGAAAAATGTTATGAGTAAACTATAGACAATAGCTTTTGTTCAAACCAGACAGAACATATATTGCCAATGCCATATATGGTAACTAATAATTATCAAAACAGAGAGTGAGAAGTAGATGCTGATAACTAAGAGGAATGGACTAAGTGCGCTTACAATCCAGTAAAAGTGAAATAACTCAGTAAGTAATAAATACTGTGTATGATAAGTATCAAATAATGCTAATAAATAATTGATACAAATAAATATAAATGAATGTGCATTCAGTGCTTTTACACAAAAAATAATTACTAAGAAATAGCAAGATTAATTTCACAGTTCATACATAATCAATAAATCATTGACAGGAAAAAGTGATAAAAGAAAAAAAGTCCATTCAAAAATGAAGATTAAAAAACAGTTAAAAAAAAAAAGTCCAGTGAAGAAACACAAATTACATGGAGAGGAATCACACATCCACAGTTCGTATGAATACAGCCCATAAAGGTGAAGAGGGAGAAAGGATATATGAAAAAGTATCCCAGCAACCGGTGACTTCAGAGGACAATAAGGATGGACCCTTACCGGACAAGGTGGACCTCCTAAATAGCAAGAACGAGGATCCAAACGCCGCCATCCATCTGTCCCTGCAGAGGGCTGTATCTGCACGCCTATAAGACCTTGCTTTTTAGAAAGTCCACCTTGTCCGGTAAGGGTCCATCCTTATTGTCCTCTGAAGTCACCGGTTGCTGGGATCCTTTTTCATATATCCTTTCTCCCTCTTCACCTTTATGAGCTGTATTCATACAAACTGTGGATGTGTGATTCCTCTCCATGTAATTTGTGTTTCTTCACTGGACTTTTTTTTTTTTAACTTTTTTTTAATCTTCATTTTTGAATGGACTTTTTTTCTTTTATCACTTTTTCCTGTCAATGATTTATTGATTATGTATGAACTGTGAAATTAATCTTGCTATTTCTTAGTAATTATTTTTTGTGTAAAAGCACTGAATGCACATTCATTTATATTTATTTGTATAAATTATTTATTAGCACTATTTGATACTTATCATACACAGTATTTATTACTTACTGAGTTATTTCACTTTCACTGGATTGTAAGCGCACTTAGTCCATTCCTCTTAGTTTATTACACCGATATTAGTGGTTTTTTTTTTGCTGCAGCTGCAATCTGGTTTTTGACAAGCTCTTTAGCACGGTTTTTTCTTTTCTTTATATAGATGCTGATAACTGTATACCAAGTAAAGGAATTAGGTTCTCATTACGTCTAGGTTCACATCTATGCAAATCGCAGTGCGATCATGCAAACTCGGATAGGAATCGGAACGCATGGTTGTGAACACCCATGCAATCCAATTTTGCTGCAGACAAAAAAAAGGGTCCTGTGCGAGTTTGATGCAAATTCAGCCCTACGATCTTTATGGCTGATATTGCATCGCACACAGATCGCATGTGATTTTCACTGCAGTGCGGTGTGAATCACATCCGATCTCTGACATCGCACCAGTTTGAACCGGCCCTGAAGTGTTTTTTTGTTTCTCAAAAAATTGCATTTGAAAGACCGCTGCACAAATACCATGTGACAAAATGCCATTTTATTCTCCAGAGTCTTTGCTTAAAATATATATATAATATTTGGGAGTTCAAAGTAATTTTCTAGCAAAAAATACAGATTTGAACCTGTATACAACAAATGTCATAAATAGGCATGGTCCTTAAGTGGTTAAAGTCCTTTTTGCTGTGAGATTTGGGTAGTCATTGCTGTAGATTTGGACAGGTCTGATTTGTTATGTTAGAGAATGGCCATTGTCATTCTCTGATGTTATTGAAAGTGTCACCATAGTATCCATCTGTCAACTCTTCACATTGTTGACACCCCTCTCCTAGCAGCTCAACGTTCACACCTTTGTGAGAATACTTGTCTATTTATAAATCTATTCTGTCTTGTGAATATTTGAGCCAAAAAATAAATGTGAATAAGTAAAGTCTCCCCGGCACTACATGTGACAGATGTTCTACCAAAGGATGAGACCATTGTGATCACTAAAATACAGTATCTCTAATCGGTTACGACTCAGACCTCTATATACAGCTCGGATCCCACCCCTGTTCACTTTGATCTGTTGATGGCAGCTTAAAGGGAACTCCACCTGCACTTATCAGAAGTCACCCGTCTTGAGGTCCTTAAAGGTAAACAGAGAACTTTCGAGCAGGGCGATAAAAATGGTCGTCTTTTGGCCATGTTGGCACAAAACGACAAACCGCTTACACTTGTCTCTGCACTGCAAACTTCTGAAGGTGAGAGGGTAACTGCTCCTTTGGAAACTTGCAAACTTTCAGCCCCTTCTATAAAACCCTATATACGTCCACTTGAAAAGCTGATTTCAAGCCGGAGAAGCTGGAGGATCTGTTGGATCCACTGGCACTCGGTTGGCTTTCAGACCAAGAACGGGAGACTCTGGTCCAACCGTTTACAGCCCCAGAGGTCCTGAACACCATTCACTCCTTCCCTCCTGGGAAGGCGCCTGGGCCTGATGGCCTTCCAATTGACTTCTATAAGGCACATGGTGATCTATTAGCACCTCTGTTGGCCTAACTCTACACTACCTGTTTAACAGATGGCAAACTACTGGATTCTATGTACCATGTATACCTGACCTTAATATACAAATCCCCTAAAGACCCTACATCCTGTGCCTCTTATCGACCAATAGCGCTACTAAATAACGATTTCAAAATTTTGACTAAATTGCTGGCCCTTCGACTGTATCCCCTCCTACCCTCCCTAATAGGTCCAGATCAGACTGGCTTTATGCCCCGTAGGTCCACCAATGTAAACCTAAGAAGGTTGTTCACAAACATACATGCCCAACACCATAACACGGAGTCGAGAGCGATAGCCTCACTTGACATAGAAAAGGCTTTCAACACCATGGAATAGCCCTTCTTGTGGGAAACATTGCGCAGGATGAGATTCCCATTAGTATTTATCCACTGGCTTCAAGTGTTGTATAAATGCCCCACCTCCTCGGTGAGACTGGGAGGGGGATTGTCCACCCCCTTTAGATTATACAGGGGAACTCGGCAGGGCTGCCCTATCTCTCCGGCTTTATTTTCTTTAGCCATTGAACCGGTGGCAGAGGCATTGCACACCTCCCCTCATATCAGGGGTCTCCCTCTTGGTTTGCTGGAGGAGAGGGTAGCCCTGTACGCAGATGATATGCTGCTGTTCCTAAATGACGCTGGCCCATCCCTGCAAGGTGCATTGACTGTACTAGACACCTTTACAGAGGTCACTGGACTTAAGGTAAACTGGTCCAAATCCTTGTTATGCCCGAAAGAATATTGCCAAACAATGAAAGAAACCCAACCCTCCCTCTTTAATGCAATGGAAACGTCTGGTTGATGATAGTCTCCCCTTATATAAAGATGCATACGCTAATAGGGGATGTGCGTCGAAATATGATAAGGTATGGCATACATGGTAGAATCAATGGGAGATGAGTACAGCGCTGCACCAATAATAGTGGAAAAATGGTTACACAGTAAGCAGCTGACACTCCTCTTAGACAAAGGAAAATACAATTCGGAAGTGTATAAAGTGTAGCGCTATATGTGTAAATATAATAAATGAAAAAACAAAGTGAACTAGGCCCAAACCATTCCTGGGGGGCCCACGAAAAAAATAAAATTAATCTGGTTCAAGATTGCATATAAATGACTAAATACAATCAAAATTAAGCAAAGTGCCACATACTGTCATATAGATTGGTACTAGTGGACCAGTGAGAAAAATGATATAAAAGTGATATAAAAGTGAAAAAATAGCAAAATGTCCATAAATGTTAAAAATTATGATCTAAATGGAATTCAACACCCACCACCCAAAAGTCTCTGAGGATTGAATAATGAAAACAATGGTGGAGAACTTCTGCCAAGTGGATAGATGGAACACCAGATAAATAAAACATCTAAATGAGTGTCGGGACCACCACCAAAGCATCGGAGGAGGCTTACCGGAACTAGGTGACTTGAAAAGACATACTTCTCACAAGTCCCAGAAAGCTTGTTTAGCCACCAAGGCTGGCAAGATGGATCCTCAGATGTCCTCAACTTCCAATGGGGGGGGGGGGGAAGATAGAGATCCCGTCACAGCTTCAGCCGTCCAGACTTATCAACAGGCCAACCGGATAAAATTACATGACATGGGAGAAATAAAGCTCACATGGCATGATATCGTTTAAAAACATGAATTTATTGAAACAATAAAAAGGAACACTCACATTTTTGAAGATCAGAATAAGCTCAAAACAGTATAACAAACACGGTAATCGTAGGGAGTCCACCCAACATGTTTCGGCTAACGAGCCTTCATCTGGGGTGTGGAGCCCCCCTACCTCACCGCTATTTAAACTAGAAATGACCCCCACTGGGAGTGTCACAACACAGGAAGTGCCCCACTGATGTCACTTCCGGTTCAATAGATAGGTATGGGGTATATATAAATTGTGGGGTTCTGATCAGTGGTATTAAGCCACTAGTGCCAGTTAATAGCATTCAAGCATAAAAATGGTAAAGCAAAAGAGACATCTATATTATTCATATGGCCAGCCGACCCGGAAGTCCTCGGAATATAACCAAGCTTCGGTGTCAGCATGGCCAGAAAGGCAGATCGGAGCGCCGTCGCGCTCCGCCCGCCAGGCATGTCCAGGTGGCAGGGCCGTGCGCAATAGCGGAAGTCACAGGGGAGAGCCCGCATGCGCACCAAGCCTCACTCTCAGTAGGCAAATCCGTAGGTCGGAGCGTCATCACGCTCCGCCCCTCGGACTCAACATCCGGAAAATAGACAGAGCTCGTCTAGGTCGAATGCTGCACATGCGCGTTCGCCGCTCGGGACTCAGCTACGTCACCACGCCGACAGCTCTCACACTTCCTGTAATTAGGGAGGAGGGCCCCAATAGGCCAGAGAAGGCCGGAATAACATGCCGGCGATCTCTTAACCCATATCAGGTGTCAGCAAAGTTGGAAAAATTGAAAACCTGGAACGCAATACAAATTGTGAACATCTACACACTCAAAATAAAATATTAGTAAAATTAAAAAATAGTGCTGATAATTATATGGGGGCAATAGCCACAACCATACAGCGTTAAAAAGTGACACTACCAATGGGGGCATCCTGAACAATCGATAAATTACACCATAAACAAAGTAGACTACCAATAACAGTAATACCATTAAACCAGGGAACATCCACCAAGATACACAGATATATGAAGTAATGGTATAATGTCATGATATAGAATATATTAGAGATCAAAAAACTACCTAGCATTAGTGTAAGAATTTAGTTAAAAAACACATATACACCTGAAAACGAAATATAAAAATGGTATAAAAAATATAAAAATATAAAAAAAACATAATAACACAATTAAGAGAGATCACGAATAGCTATGCCTGATTAATAAACAAATTAATGTCCCACTCCACGTTAATACCTTGTGGGAAGTGGCAACCCAATTTGTAAATCCAGTAAGTCTCACGAAGGGAGACCCCCCTAAGGGTTGATCCACCCCGCCAGGGGGCCACATATTTGTTGATAATGAGAAACTGGGTGCCTTCAGGGTTCCGATCGTGGGATTCCCTATAATGGCGAGGTACAGTGTGTTTGGTACTACCCGCCTTGATAAGGTTGATGTGCTCTGAAACTCTGGTCGTAAATGACCTGATAGTTCGTCCCACATACTGTTTGCCACATGGGCAGGTCAGGAGGTAAACTACCCCCGTGGTCGCACAGGTGCAAAACTGCTTGAACTTGTAGGAGCGGCCAGTCACTGTGGAGGAAAAAGTGTGACTAGCTCTCCTACCATTAGTATTGTATTGACAGACCAAGCATTTTCTGCAAGGGTGAAAACCGGTCCAATTGTGAAAAAAGGAAGGTTTATTAGGGGGATTAACCACATTAGGTGCCAGCCTGTTACGAAGGGACGGAGCACCCCTGAAGACCACCTTAGGAGTTTCGGGCAACATAGGGCCCAAGATCTTATCTGTTTTTAGAACGTCCCAATGGTGTTCAAAAATCCTTCTGATTTGTTTATGTTGGATGGAGAAGGATGTCATGAAAGACCATTTAAAGTCCTCATTGACCTGTCTAGGTTTGTCTTCTATTTAAAGTCCTCAACATGGCATACATGGTTAGCTGAATCAGAAACGGCTTAACTGAGAATCAGCAATGATCTGAGTTGTTATGAGGGGAGATTTTTGCTGATTGGAACAAGGGGAAGATATTTTTCTTGACTTATTCTAGGTCGTAAGTCGAGAATAGGGAGAACGCACCACCTAGATGATTAATTGATGTGATATACTACATATGCCCGCAGCAATGTACAGTATAAGCTGGAACTGTTATGTAGATGTGTCATAGCACTTAAGTCATATGTGTATTGTTTGTATTAAAAATGCAATAAAAATAATTTTTAAAAAAATACAGTATCTCCCAAAAGTGAGTACACCCCTCAGTCACATTTGTGTAAATCTTTTCTTCTATCTTTTCATGTGACAACACTGAAGAAATGACACTTTGCTACAATGTAAAGTAGTGAGTGTACAGCTTGTATAACAGTGTAAATTTGCTGTCCCCTCAAAATAACTCAACACACAGCCATTAATGTCTAAACCGCTGGCAACAAAAGTGAGTACACCCCTAAGTGAAAATTTCAAAATTGGGCCCAAAGTGTCTATATTTTGTGTGGCCACCATTATTTTCCAGCACTGCCTTAACCCTCTTGGGCATGGAGGTCACCAGAGCTTCACAGGTTGCCACTGGAGTCCTCTTCCACTCCTCCATGAAGACATCACGGAGCTGGTGGATGTTAGAGACCCTGCGCTCCTCCACCTTCCACATATGCTCAATAGGGTTTAGGTCTGAAGACATGCTTGGCCAGTCCATCACCTTTACCCTCAGCTTCTTTAGCAAGGCAGTGGTCATCTTGGAGGTGTGTTTGGGGTGGTTATCATGTTGGAATACTGCCCTGTGGCCCAGTGTCCGAAGGGAGGAGATCATGCTCTGCTTCAGTATGTCACAGTACATGTTGGCATTCATGGTTCCCTCAATGAACTGTAGCCCCCCAGTGCCGGCAACACTCATGCAGCCCCAGACCATGACACTCCCACCACCATGTTTGACTGTAGACAAGACACACTTGTCTTTGTACTCCTCACCTGGTTGCCGCCACACACGCTTGTCACCATCTGAACCAAATAAGTTTATCTTGGTCTCAGCAGACCACAGGACATGGTTCCAGTAATCCATGTCCTTAGTCTGCTTGTCTTCAGCAAACTGTTTGCGGGCTTTCTTGTGCATCTTCTTTGGAAGAGTCTTCCTTCTGGGACGACAGCCATGCAGACCAATTGCGACGTATGGTCTGAGCACTGACAGGCTGACCCCCCACCCCTTCAACCTCTGCAGCAATGCTGGCAGCACTCATACGTCTATTTCCCAAAGACAACCTCTGGATATGACGGTGAGCACGTGCACTCAACTTCTTTGGTGGGCCATGGCAAGGCCTGTTCTGAGAGGAACCTGTCCTGTTATACCGCTGTATGGTCATTTCCATCGTGCTGCAGCTCAGTTTCAGGGTCTTGGCAATCTTCTTTTAGCCTAGGCCATCTTTATGTAGAGCAACAATTATTTTGAGGGGACAGCAAATTTACACTGTTATACAAGCTGTACACACACTACATTACATTGTAGCAAAGTGTCATTTCTTCAGTGTTGTCACATGAAAAGATAGAAGAAAAGATTTACACAAATGTGAGGGTTGTACTCATTTTTGTGAGGTACTGTACATGTAATGTACTAAATCTAATTTCTTCATAAATTTAGGCCAATATGTATTCTGCTACATATTTTTGGTAAAAGAAGAATCCCAATAAGCGCATATTGATTGGTTTGCGCAAACGTTATAGCGTCTACAAGCTATGGGATATTTTATGAAATTTTTACTTACCATATATACTCGAGTATAAGTCGTTCCGAGTATAAGTCGAGGCCCTAATTTACCACAAAAAAATGGGAAAAACTTATTGACCCGAGTATAAGACGAGGGTGAGAAATGCACAGCTACTGTAAGTGGAAAAGAGGGTCAACAATGCCCATTTGCAGCATCACTCTGCCCATTTGCATGCCTCACTGTGCCCATTTGCAGCCATAGGTCCCCTGAACTTCAAACTCGGTAGTTAAGGGTTCCTAGATGCCCCCTAGCTGCAGCCAAAATTTGGGGTCTCTGAACCCAAAGGGTCCCGAAATGACAGTGCTGCAGATAGACACAGTTGACCAAATTTGGGGCCCCGTATCTCGGGTCCACTTAGTGCTAACAACCCCAAGTTTGGTATGCAAACCCAGTGGAACTAGCTCCATAAAATTTCCAAAGCTGGGGTTTCTAGCACTAAGTGGCCACGAGATACAGGGCCCCAAAATCAGTTCAGAAAATGTCAAGCACTTTTCTGCAGCAGAGAATGACATTTTCTGAACCAGTTTTGGGGCCCCGTATCTCGGGTCCACTTAGTGCTAACAACCCCAAGTTTGGTATGCAAACCCAGTGGAACTAGCTCCATAAAATTTCCAAAGCTGGGGTTTCTAGCACTAAGTGGCCCTGAGATATGGGGCCCCAAATTCGGTTCAGAAAATGTCAAGCACTTTTCTGCAGCAGAGAATGACATTTTCCGAACCGATTTTGGGGCCCCGTATCTCAGGGCCACTTAGTGATAGGAACTTCAGCTTTGGATATGTTATGGTACTAGGTCGACTGGGTTTGCATACAACATTTGGGGTTTCTAGCACCAAGTGGCCCTGAGATACGGGGCCCCAAAGTCGGTTCGGAAAATGAAATTTTTTGCTGCAGAAAAGTGCTTGACTCAAGTGAAAGTCAAGGGGGGCACTTTCAGTACAAAAAAATGTGCTGAAAAATTCGACTTATACTCGAGTATATACGGTATTTATTTATTTTATACTATTAATGGCAGTGATCAGCGATGTATAGCAGGACTGCTATTTTGCAGAAGACAATCGGACACTAACTGACACTTTTGACACTTTGCAGGAACCAGTGACACAAATGCAGTTATCGGTGCTAAATATATGCACTATACTAAAGACACTGGCAGGGAAGGGGTGATTGGACACCGCGGGAGCCAATCAGCAGGTCTGGCGGACCCGTTGTCCACCAGGATCTGCCGATCGTTCCTGAGGCAGACAAAACAGTGGTAAACAAGGCAGATCGCCGTTCTGTCAGAGGGGAGGATGGAGATCTTGTGTTTCTGCTAAGCAGGAACATGGATCCATGTCTTTCCACAGTCAAAGCACCCCCCAGGAAAAACATTTATCGCTTTGATCGCCCCTGATGTTAACCCCTTGCCTGCCAGTGTCATTTGTACAGTGACAGTGCATTTTTTTAGCACTGATCACTGCATTAGTTTCACTGGTCCCCAAAATGTGTCACTTCGTATCCGATTTGTCCACCGCAATGTCGCAGTCCCACTAAAAATCACTGATCACCACCATTTCTAGTAAAAAAAAATATATAAAAATCCATAAAAAAATCCCATAGTTTGTACTGGAGAGTTTAAAGCGGAGTTCCACACAAAAATGGAACTTCCGCTTTTCGGAACCCTCCCCCCCTCCGGTGTCACATTTGGCACCTTTCAGGGGGGAGGGGGGTGCAGATACCTGTCTAAGACAGGTATTTGCACCCATTTCCGGCATAGACTCCCATGGGAGTCTATGCCTCTTCCCGTTCTGACCGTGCTGTCTGCTGGGAACACACAGCTCCCAGCAGAGAGCGGAGACCACTAGGGACGCACAGCGCAACTCGCGCATGCGCAGTAGGGAACCGGGAAGTGAAGCCGCAACGCTTCACTTCCTGATTCCCTCACCTAGGATGGCGGCGGCAGCTGCCGAAAACCGAGCGGGTTCTCGGCGTCCCCTGCCGACATCGCTGGACCCCGGGACAGGTAAGTGGCCATGTATTAAAAGTCAGCAGCTGCAGTATTTGTAGCTGCTGGCTTTTAATATTTTTTTTTTTTTTGGCGGTGTGGGTGAACCCCCGCTTTAATAAAAGACCACATAGATGAGTTCTTGCTGAAGAAAAAAATATTATAAGTAACAGACAGCATGGATTCATGGAAGACAGAAGTTGTCAAACAAATCAGATTTCTTTTTATGAGGAGGTAAGCAAAACCCTGGACAGAGGAGTGGCTGTGGATGTGGTACACTTGGACAGAGGGATGGCTGTGGACGTGGTATACCTGGACAGAGGAGTGGCTGTGGATGTGGTACACTTGGACAGAGGGATGGCTGTGGACGTGGTATACTTGGACAGAGGGGTGGCTGTGGAAGTGGTATACTTGGACAGAGAGATGAATGTGGATGTGGTATACTTGGATAGAGGGGTGGCTGTGGACGTGGTATACTTGGACAGAGGGGTGGCTGTGGACGTGGTATACTTGGACAGAAGGGTGGCTGTGGATGTGGTATACTTGAACAGAGAGGTGGATGTGGTATAATTGGACAGAGGGGTGGCTGTGGTATACTTGGACAGAGGGGTTGCTGTGGATGTGGTACACTTGGACAGAGGGGTGGTTGTGAACATGGTATAGTTGGACAGAAAGATGGATGTGGACGTGATATACTTGGACAGAGGGGTGGATTTGTATGTGGTATACTTGGACAGAGGGGTGGCTGTGGATGTGGTATACTTGGACAGAGAGATGGATGTGCACGTGGTATACTTGGATAGAGGAGTGGCTGTGGACGTGGTATACTATGACAGAGGGGTGGCTGTGGATGTGGTATACTTGAATAGAGGGTATGGCTGTGGACGTGGTACACTTGGACAGAGGGGTGGCTGTGGTATACTTGGACATAGGGGTTGCTGTGGATGTGGCATACTTGGACAGAGGGGTGGCTGTGGGCGTGGTATACTTGGACAGAGGGGTGGCTGTGGACGTGGTATACTTGGACAGAGAGATGGCTGTGGATGTGGTATACTTGGACAGAGAGATGGATGTAGACGTGGTATACTTGGATAGAGGGGTGGCTGTGGACATGGTATACTTGGACAGAGGGGTGGCTGTGGGCATGGTATACTTGGACAGAGGTGTGGCTGTCGACGTGGTATACTTGGACAGAGGAGTGGCTGTGGTATACTTGGACAGAGGGGTTGCTGTGGATGTGGTATACTTACACAGAGGGGTGGCTGTGGGTGTGGTATGCTTGGACAGAGGGGTGGCTGTGGACGTGGCATACTTGGACAGAGGGGTGGATGTGGTATACTTGGACTGAGGGCGGGCTGTGGATATGGTGTACTTGGATAGAGGGGTGGCTGTGGGCATGGTATACTTGAACAGAGAGGTGGCTGTGGTATACTTGGACAGAGGGGTGGCTGTGGTATACTTAGACAGAGGGGTTGCTGTGGATGTGGTATACTTGGACAGAGGGGTGGCTGTGGGTGTGGTATGCTTGGACAGAGGGGTGCCTGTGGACGTGGTATACTTGGAAAGAGGGGTGGATGTGGTATACTTGGACTGAGGGCAGGCTGTGGATATGGTATACTTGGACAGAGGGGTGGCTGTGGACGTGGTATACTTGGACAGAGAGGTGGCTGTGGATGTGGTATACTTCGACAGAGGGGTAGCTGTGGACGTGGTATACTTGGACAGAGGGGTGTCTGTCAACGTGGTATACTTGGACAGAGGGGCTGCTGTGGACGTGGTATACTTGGACAGAGGGGTGGCTGTCAACGTGGTATACTTGGACAGAGAGATGGATGTGGACGTGGTATACTTGGATAGAGGGGTGGCTGTGGATGTGGTATACTTGGACAGAGGGGTGGCTGTGGATGTGCTATACTTGGACAGAGGAGTGGCTGTGGACATGGTATACTTGGACAGAGGGGTGGCTGTGGACGTGGTATACTTGGACAGAGGGGTGGCTGTGGATGTGGTATACTTGGACAGAGGGATGGCTGTCCACGTGGTATACTTGGACAGAGGGGTGGCTGTGGACGTGGTATACTTGGACACAAGGGGGATATGATCACCATGTATAAATACATAAGAGGGGGAGATCAACATAGATACATGCATAAGTGGGCCGTACTTGGTGAACTTGGTGTTGAGTTATTTACTTTAAGGTCATCACAGAGGACAAGGGGGCTCTCCAAAAAGCTTCTTCACAGTAAGAGCTGTAAAAATGTGGCATAGACTCCCTCGACATCTAGTTCTGGCCAGGGGCAGTGTCATTTACACAGGAATCAATGCATTCGTAAAGCACTGATTGCTGTAAAAATGCCAATGGTCCCAAAAATGTGTCAAAAATGTCCGATGTGTCCGCCATAATGTTGCAGTCCCGATAAAATTCACAGATCGCCGCCATTACTAGTAAAAAACAAATTATTAATAAAAATGCCATAAAACTATCCCCTATTTTGTAGAGGCTATAACTTTTTGCTCAAACCAATCAATAAACGCTTATTGCAATTTTTTTTTTACCAAATATATGTAGAAGATTACATATCGGCCTAAACTGAGGGAAAAAAAATGTTTTTGGTGTATTTTTTGGGGATATTTATTATAGCAAAAAGTAAAAAATAATGCGTTTTTTTCAAAATTGTCGCTATTTTTTTGTTTATAGCGCAAGAAATAAAAACCGCAGAGGTGATCAAATACCACCAAAAGAAAGCTCTATTTGTGGGAAAAAAAGGACGTCAATTTTGTTTGGGAGCCACGTCGCACGACCGCGCAATTGTCAGGTAAATCGACACAGTGCCGAATCGCAAAAAAGTGCTCTGGTCTTTGGCCAGCCAAATGCTCCGGGGCTGAAGTGGTTAAAATATCAATTTCCTCTGTTAACCCCTTATCAACTCTTATAAGCCTAATCAGCCCTAGTTAACTCTTAAGTTTATTTGATTTGTAAATATCTTTTCAATGATTTCTACCAGAATCATATTTTTAATGTCATATTAAAAGGAAGAAAGGACAGAATGTACATTTGTTATCTATCTTTATCTACCTTTCTATAGGTATATCATTTTTTTTTACAAGACAATATCTCAACAAGCAATATAGATATTAATTTGTTATCTTAAGTAATGTCAACGTTTTTGAAGAATATAAACAGGTCCACAGTGGAACTATAAAAGTCGGGAGATATGAAGGGGTTACAGAGCGGAACAATAAAAAACATGTTCAATTTCTGGTAATGTTCTGTATGCATATCTGTGAAATAACAAAAATAAATACATTAGTCAACCTTCACCCATTCTTCAGGCCATGAAAAACACAGTGGCATGTCTAAACAATGAAGACAAAGCTTCATCACTCTAAAAAAATGGTGATATTTAACTTATTTGGCCTGAGGTCTTGAGGAGTGCTCAAAACGTTATTTGACAACACCTTGGTAATTATCAATGACGTTACTATATGTGACAAGGAAGGTAGGGTATAAGGAAATGTGTGATCAATGACAACTTCTGATTGTCCCCGTTTGTAGAAAAACACTATAAAAGGGAGGCAGGAAAGCGGACCTCACATATGTAAACAAACCATTGTTGGGAGAAGTTTGTGTTGATGAAAGATCGATACAGAAAGGAGGATTCCACAATGAGAAGCTGGATGTCTCTCCTCTTCCTCCTGGTCCTGCTGTGTGCTCCTCATGGGACGGCTGGTGAGTAGATTCAGGTCAACTGATGTGGTTAACACTTGGGTGGGAGGGTTAGGGGTGGTCTATGGCGTAGTGATTGATGGGGGAGAGACTAACTTTATTTCTCAACACAACATCTAGAGACCCAACAAGAGAGGTGTAGATCCTGCACTTAGAATGTGTGAAAGGTGCATCACCATTCTCCTTAATACAGTGGTTCTCAACTCCTGTCCTCAGGACCCACTAACAGGCCAGGTTTTCAAGATAACTGAAATACATCACAGGTGATATCATTTTCTGCTCAGTGGTTGCAGTATTCTAGTCTGCATCTCCCCAAGGTAATACTTAAAATCTGGCCTGTTAGTGGGTCCTGAGGACAGGAGTTGAGAACCACTGCCTTAATATATCATTTGTCAGGTTCCCAGAAAACTCGATAATATATCATATACCTAGGATCAGATGGCTTACACCCATGTGTCCTTAGAGAGCTGAGTTCTGTTATTTCAAAGCCATTGTTTTTAATTTTAGACACTCTCTTTAAACACTGGCTTAGTACCACTGGATTGCTTCCAAACGAATGTGGTGTCTATATTAACAACTTCAACCTCGGAAGATTTTACCCCCTTCCTGACCAGAGCACTTTTTGCGATTCGGCATTGCGTCGCTTTAACTGACAATTGCACGGTAGTGCGACGTTGCACCCAAACAAAATTGACATTCTTTTTTTCCCATAAATAGAGCTTTCTTTTGGTGGTATTTGATCACGCCTGCGGTTTTTATTTTTTGCACTATAAACAAAAAAAGAGCGATAATTTTGAAAAAAACACAATATTTTTTACTTTTTTGCTATAAAAAATATCCCCCAAAAATATATCAAAAAACTATTTTTTCCTCACTTTAGGCCGATATGTATTCTTCTACATACTTTTGGTAAAAAAATTGCAATAAGTGTATATTGATTGGTTTGCGCAAAAGTTATAGCGTTTACAAAATAAGGGATAGTCTTATGGCATATTTATTATTATTTTTTTTTTTTACTAATAATGGCGGTGATCTGCGATTTTTATCAGGACTGCGACAATATGGAGGACACATCGGACAATTTTGACACATTTTTGGAACCATTGGCATTTATACAGTGATCAGTGCTATAAAAATGCATTGATTACTGTAAAAATGTTACTGGTAGGGAAGGGGCTAACACTAGGGGGCGATCAAGGGGATAATTGTGTTCCTTAGTGTAAAGGGGGGAGGGGACTGTGTAGGGGAGATGACAGATCGCTGTTCATACTCTGTATGAACAGGCGATCTGTCTCTTCTCCCCTCAGAGAACCGGAAAGTGTGTGTTTACACACACACAGATCCCGGTTCTCGGTGTGCCCCGAGCGAACGCAGGAGCCCGGCGGTGAGCATGGCTCCATGGGTGAGCAGGGGGTATGCGCGCGACCCTAGTGGAATTGGAAGCGACGTAACATGACGGCGATTCGCACAGCCGAGCCATGTTGCCACAGTGCAACTGCAGCGGCTGGTCAGCAAGCGGCTAAAGCACAGAAATAAAGTCTTACCAAGTAACTACAGATGGGTTAGTTTAAACTTTGTAGTAAGAAAGATACTCAAGAGATTGTATATACACTATATTATCCAAAGAGTTGGGACGCCTGCCTTTAAATGCATATGAACTTTAACCCCTTCCCGTCCATGCTATAGCGAATGATGGCTACAGAGTGGACCTTCTTTGCCGGGAGGGCGTCAATAGATCGATCCTGACTCCTTACCACATGATCAGCTGTCAGCCAATGACAGCTGATCATGTGATGTAAACAGAGCTGGTAATCGGCTATTTTTTCTCCTCACGCATGAGGAGAAGGAAAAAAGCCGATCACCGGTGGCTGTCAGAGGGACATCGGTCCCAATCATTGAAAGCTTCTGAAGAGTCATCTGTGCCCACCTGTGCCACCTGCCAGTGTCACCTGCCAGTGCACAACCAGTGCACAACAGTGCCGCCTACCAGTGTCCACCAGTGCCACCTTACAGTGCCCACAGTACCACCCATCATTGCTACCTATCAGTACCCACAGTGCCACACAAAAGGTTCCAGTCCTTCAGCGCCACTGAGAGACCTTTTATAATCCACTATTATAATAGTGGCTTCACCTGGATATGGAAATGCTTCGAATATACTCCCAGCTCCAGCAATAATCCTGCTGAGTGCTCTTCAGCACAAGGAGCTATTAAGAAGGGAGAAACCTCATAGTGCAGTATTTAAATGAGCATTTATTGAACAATTTTCATTGCACTTTACATGAAAAAACAAAAGATTCAGACAAAACACAGCCGCTGACCTTGTCCTGCAGGCTGGTGCATGGTGACAACACAGATAGCAGCTCCACCCGACACGTTTCCCCGTAAGAGGCGTCAGCTAGGACAGGGGGCTATCCTGAGATGTCACTCATCACGTATTATATACTTGAATGGACAGGAGAGACACCAGAAGTGTTGAAAAACTCATACTCCCCCAGTGAGGATTCAATATTGAGATTTAATATTTAGGTGACACCGAAGGAGCACTCAGAAGGATTATCGGTGGAGCTGGGAGTATGTTGGAAGCATTTCCATATCCAGGCAAAGCCACTATTATAATACGAGGAAGGTCTCTCGGTGGAGCTGAAGGAGTGGAACACTGCAGTTGGTTTTAAGTACAACCAAGCATGTTTGATCTCTATGATCTGGGATCCATCCCTGCTGGTAAGAGGCTTTATTTGAGAACATACCATAGAAAAGCACGGATATTCACGATTCTAAACAAGAGCACTTATGGACACTTTTGTTGAATAATCTTTTAAATATTAATGTGGATATTTTTTAAATATTATTATGGATTATTTGTTTTTGTCAAACATGTTTTTCATATTTTTAGAATTGCGCACTTATTGGCATATATTTATTGGCTTGAATTGAGTATTTAGACTCACAAGTAGCAGCACCTACATATTCTTTTCATTATCATTATAGATATATATAATTAATACTTTTTTCAGGGTAAGCGCAAAATGTAATCTTTATATGTGCACAACGTATTGCTCAAAGCTAAAGCACATGTGTGTGTGTGTATCTATATATACTGTATATTATATACATGCACACACACACCTTTATAAATAAATGTAAACAAACAATTTAAAAATTATTTGTCAGTAGGTCGGTGTGCTTTGTCAGTAGGGCAGTGGATGATGTCAGCAGTTTTTAATTTTATTTTTTATTTTTTTTTATTATTTTTTTTAAATTGTATTTTTAAAATGTGTCTACAATGTTTTGAGGAGCCCTGTTGAAGGGGGGGGGGGGGAGGTGACAGGGCAGAGATTGCCCAGTACCTTTCTCTGCAGCCTCAGCTACCCTGCACAGTGAATGAATGGGAGGTGTTCTGTGCTAAGCAACTTTCTGTTCATTCACAAACTGAAGCATAGTAAGCACAGTTTGCTATACTTCAGGTATGATTAAACCCAGTGAGTGATCGGTACCGATCACTCACTGTGTCCATTTAGAAAAGGAAGGGTCAGTAAATGACATATTTACTGGCTCCGTTGATAAACATCCCCACAGCAACCTGCGGGAGAGGAAAGGAGGGAAGCCGGCAGTGATTTGGGGGGGGGCATAAGAGGCAGTAGGGGGAATCTGAGCCACACAGGGGGATTAGGGTGTGCCCAGGCACACCCAGCACACCCTCTGCACATGCCTATGCTCAGCATGATCATGACTGACCCATTTTGAAATAGATATATACAGTGTAATATATATATATATATATATATATATATATATATATATATATATATATATATACATATATATATATATATATATATATATACATATATATATATACATATATATATATATATATATATATATATATATATATACATATATATATATATATATATATATATATATATATATATATATATATATACATATATATATATATATATATATATATATATATATATATATATATATATATATATATATATATATATATATATATACACAGTACATAGGCACTTATTATTCTGAAATGGAGTTGAATTAAACAGAACAGTTGAAGTTGTTGCCCCATTTTGTAGAGCTGAATACTTTTGCAGAGATCTCATAGAATTTTGTCTTTTCTTCAGGTACTGACGGCTACAACTGTACACAGAGAGGTAAGTCACCAATTAATCTCTTATACAAGAACTCCATCAAACAAATAACTTAGCAAAAAAAAGGTGATGCTCTGTTTATTCATCCAATCATGTGCAAGCATTTTTTTTCTAAGACACATAACCATGCAGTTCCATAATCATCAATACATCATTCATTTTAATTTTCTAAAGCAAGCAGGGTAGATACATGAATTTACCTTGGCATCAGTCTCTTTGAGTCCCCTGTACAGCCGATCTCAGATTGGGAGATGGAGAAGCAACACCTGGAGCCAATCCAGTCCGCTGACGTGCATGGAGCATGCTGATAGAAGAAAAGAAGAGTAAAAGAGAGATTTGTGAGATTATTCTCCTTCACTGTCCAGTCACAAGGTAGGGGTGGGGTAGATAGGTGCAGATGGGTTATTGGGATCAGCAGTTTTTTTTACCTTTTTTTTGAAGTGGTTCATTGTGTTTGACAAGGACCTGCATTGCTGAACGGCATGCTGCATGGTAGAATAACTGCTTTTTGTACAGTGGCCAGGTGGAACTGGAAATACCTGTACGTCCTGTGTGGCCTTGGGGCCACACAGCAATCCTGTGATGGTTGTGTCCCTCACAGATGAATTTACTATTCAGCTAAACACATAGCAGTCAGTGCAGCCATCCCACACAGTACACAAAGCATTATCTGTCCCTTTCCAAGTGTCTCTGCCCCATGAACATCTGTACCAGTGTCCCATGAACATCTGTCACAGTGTACCAGTGTCACACCCATATCTGTGATAGTGCACCAGTGTCACATCAACATCTCCAATAGTGTCCCGTTACAACATCAACATCTATCAGTGTCCGCCAGTGGACGATCAACACCTGTCAGTGTACAAGTGCATAAAAATATCTGTCAATAAGATAAAACAATAAATAAAAAATGTAAAGTACCCCCCCCCCCCGCGTGCTCAAGTACAAAGGTGAATGCATGCATTGGTACATATGCATATGTAAATGGAATATTTACGCATATGTAAATGGCGATCACACCACGCACATGAGGTATTGCCTCAAATGTCTGAGGGAGAGCAAGAATTCTAGCACCAGACCTCCTCGGTAAATCTAAACTGGTAACCTGTAAAAGTTTATAAAGCATTGCCTATGGAGATTTTTAAATACCGTAGTGTGGCGGCATTTCACAAGCCTGGGGAATTTTAAAGTGTGACATGTTTGGTATCTATTTACTTGGCATAGCACCATATATTATATTTTACCAAAAAAAATTGGGTATTTTATTGCGTTTGTGTGCATTAAAGTGTATTTTTGAGTTAGTGTGTCAAATTGCATTAGAAAAACCGCTGTGCGAATACCGTGTGACATAAGACGTTTGTAAAATCCACCGTTTTATTCTCTAGGGCCTCTGCTAAAAAAAAAATATATAATGTTTGGGGGTTCTAAGTCATTTTTTTTTTTTAGCAAAAATACAGATTTTTTTTACTTGTGAACCAAAAGTGTCAGAGGAAGGCCTGGTCTTAAAATGGATAATGGCTGAAGGTGCTCTTTGGATGTTGGGCCTCTCTATGTGGTCAGGCTGTGAAAATGTCTCACGCATGTAGTATTACCATGCTCAGGAGGAATAGAAGAATGTATTTTGGGGTGTAGTTGCAAGTCTGCCTATGCTGTGTGTGAGAAATAACCTGTCAATATGACATTTTTGTGAAAAAATAAATAAAATGTAATTAATTTCTTCATTTTCCAAAGAATTGTGGGAAAATGTTACAACTTCAAAAAACTCACCATGCCGTTTACTAAATATCCTGAACTGTATACTTTCCAAAAAGGGTCATTTGGGGGGTATTTGTACTGTCTTGACATGTTAGGCCCTCAGGAAATGAGATAGACAGTCAGTACATCAGGTGTTATCAATTTTCAATGACTGGTACCATAGCTTGTGGACCCTATAACTTTTACACAGACCAAATAATATGCATTTATTTGGGTTATTTTTACCAAAGATTTGTAGCAATATAAGTTTTGGTCAAATTTTATGAAGAAAACTTCATTTTTTTTCTCAAAATTTTTGTTTTTTTTCCTTTGTAGCTCAAAAAATAAAAAAAACCCAGTGGTGATTAAATACCACCAAAAGAAAGCTATATTTGTCTCAAAAATATGATAAAACATTAATACGGGTACAGTGTTGCATGACTGAGTAATTGTCATTCAAAGTGTGACAGCACTGAAAGCTGAAATTTGGCCTGGGCAGGAAGGGGGTGAAAGTGCCCGGTATTACCCATTTCAGCCCCTGGAAGAATTTACCCCCTTCCTGACCAGAGCACTTTTTGCGATTTGGCACTGCGTCACTTTAACTGACAATTGCGCGGTCGTGCGACGCTGCACCCAAACAAAATTAACGTCCTTTTTTTCCCACAAATAGAGCTTTCTTTTGGTGGTATTTGATCACCTCTGCGTTTTTTATTTTTTGCGCTATAAACAAAAAAAGAGTGACAATTTTGAAAAAAAAAATATTTTTTACTTTTTGCTATAATAAATATCCCCAAAAAATATATAAAAAAACAAATTTCTTTCTCAGTTTAGGCCGATACATATTCTTCTACATATTTTTGGTTAAAAAAATTGCAATAAGCGTATATTGATTGGTTTGCGCAAAAGTTATAGCGTCTACAAAATAAGGGATAGATTTATGGCATTTTTATTAATATTTTTTTATTAGTAATGGCGGCTATCTGCGATTTTTATTGTAACTGTGACATTATGATGGACACGTCGGTCACTTCTGACACTATTTTGGGACCAGTGACATTTATACAGCCATCAGTGCTATAAAAATGCACTGATTACTGTGTAAATGACACTGGCAGGGAAAGGGTTAAACACTAGGGGGCGATCAAGGGGTTAAGTGTGTCCTAGGGAGTAATTCTAACTGTGGGGGGGGGGGGCTCACTACAACATGACAGAGATCACTGCTCCCGATGACAGAGAGCGGTAGATCCCTGTCATGTTGCTAGGCAGAACAGGGAAATGCCTTGTTTACGTAGGTATCTCCCCGTTCTGCTGCTCCGTGTCACGATCGCGGGCCCCCAGGTGGACATCGAGTCCACAGGACCCGCGGGCATATTCATGGCATACACGATGGGCACACGCACGCCCACTAAGCCGTGTCTTAAAGGGGACGTACAGGCACGCCCATTTGCCCAGCCGTGCCATTGTCCCGACGTTCATCGTCGTGCACTGGTCAGCAAGCAGTTAAGGTAGTTAACAAAGTTGAGTATTTTTTTTATTTAGAAAAATACTTTTTAGATGATCGTTTGTGTTTATTTTACTATGGTCAGTTTTTTTTAATGGGTTGTGGTAATATGTACCTCTTACTTATTCACATAGGGCGTGTGTATTTGCAGCCCCTTTATCTTATAGGGGGCTTCCAGATTCAAATAATTCCCCTCACACCCCATGAACACAGCCAGGCAAAAACATTTTCTGAAGGACAATAAAATGGCCCTTTGTTTGGAAAGTTTGGAGACCCCTGGTCTAAATAGTCACCGTCACCCTGACCTGACTTAAGGCTCCAACAACATACATTTGCCAAATCAGCATCAAAGTAAACTGAGTGATTTTGTTACAATGTTATCAGTGATCCTGAATGTGTTTTATAATATATGAATAGAACATTGTTTTATCTGATCGATTTGTGTTTCAGAGGGGACCTCCTTTACTGTACTGATGGATTTATATATGACCTATTGGGGTAATTCACACTACTTTGAGAACGTTCTGAATTCTTTATCATCCAGATTCCCATGCCTCAAAAGACAATATGCTTCAGTAATCCTGGACTATGCCGGTAAATACAAAAATCAATACTTGAGTTGTTGTTTCATGGTCATATCTTGCTTTCTAAGCAATGTTCCATTTTGGAAGAAATTATTTCAGAGGTATCAAGGTGAATTTCACAAAGTGTCCATCCACTCTCAACCTGACATGTACCGTATTTCTTCACTCTCAGGCACTGCACTGATGCTCACCTCTTCCCCATACCTCCCAACTTCTTAAGATGGGAACGAGGGACACCTATTAGCAAAAGTATGTAGGCATAGGACACACCCCCCCCTTAAAGGAGAATTATACAAAACTATGATTAGTTAAACCAGTGCCATCTTAAGAGCATTATAGGCCCCCGGGCAATAAAGTGCACTGGGGCCCTGTCTACACAATCACGCACAATTGCCCATCAAATTCAGCTTTACTGTGCCCGTGAATGCAGCCTCACTGTGCCCGTGAATGCAGCCTCGCTGTGCCCATGAATGCAGCCTCACTGTGCCCATCGAATGCAGCATAACTGTGCCCATCAAATGCAGCCCAACTGTGCCCATCAAATGCAGCCTCACTGTGCCCATCAAATGCAGCCTCACTGTGCCCATCAAGGGGGGTGGGACCTTGTTACAGAGCGGCCGCTGAACACAGACCCAGCCAGCTCCATGATACACAGGGAGGAGGAGGAGAGAGGGAAAGAGCGGAGTGCTGCAGCTGCAACTCAAAGCGGCTCCTGGGCAGACGGCCTACCGGGAAACTTCAGCCCTGGCTGGGCTCGCTGGGCAGGTGGGGCCCCCAGGCAAGTGGGGCCCCTGGGCAACTGCTCAGCGTGCCCATGCGAAAAGACGGCCCTGAGTTAAACCCACAAGTGTTTTGTTTTTTTTTCCGCAATTATTCCTTTATACTGGCTCTTGATATTTACAAATGCAACAATTTAGAAATTGGATGAAAAGTTTAGCACTGGGGAACACTTTCTGAAAGATAAAAAGTGCATTTTAAATACAACTATATAGATCAGACCAAAATGAAGGACAAATGGGGACGAAAGAGGGACAGAGGGACATTATTTTATTTATTTTGGGGACAGTTGGGAGTTATACTCTTTCCCCTCCATCCCGGCAACAATGTGCAGGATTCCACTTTCTATTCCTGAAATCTCACTTTTTTTATTCTCCACCCCTGAATTAATGCACAATTCTTTACTCTCTGCTCCTGCACTAACGTGCATTCTTCCCTCCATATACAATGATCAGTGGGACGTCTAATGCCCTGTACACACGATAGGATTTTCCAACAACAAAACTGGATTTTTTTTTGCCCAAAGGATGTTGGCTCAAACTTATCTTGCATACACAGGATCACACAAATGTTGTCAGAATTTCCGATCGCCAAGAATGTGGTGACGTACACTGCGTACGACGAGCTGAGAAAAATGAAGTTCAATAGGCAGTGCGGCTCCTTCTGCTTGATTCCGAGCATGCGTGGACTTTTGTGCGTCGAACTTGTGTACACACGATTGGAATTTCCGACAACAAATCTTGTTGCCGGAAAATTTGAGAACCTGCGCTCAAACATTTCTTGGCGGAAATTCCTACAACAAAAGTTCTATGGAGCCTATACACGGTCGGACTTTCCAACAACAAACTCACATCCAACATTTGTTGTCGGAAAATCCTATCGTGTGTACGGGGCATAATTCTTTCTTTGTCTGACATCTCACTCAGCATCTGATGTGATAGCTGGGAGGGGTTTAGGAAATTACATCACTTCCCAAACTTATATGGAGGCATGGTGGATGTCTACAGAAGGTCATAGATGTTCCACTGAGCCACCACTGTAATTGTTTTATCAGGGCATTTCTAGGACCCAAAAAACTGTATCTGTAAACTGTAAAAAAGACAAACTGTAATTTTTAAAATAGTGAAACTCTATTATTATATCTGCTTTTTTGCAAATAGATTATAGAAAGACTGAGCCTTTCATTAATTGGAACTTAAAAGAGACGGGGAGTACTAAGCAAGCTTTAACTGTTGAAACCACAGACATTTTGGTGAAAAGTATGTAATGCATAGAACATCTTACAGAGTGCAGGGATCAGGAAAATACAATGCACAGCCTACAGAGCAAAATATGTGATGAGCAGCACAGCTTATAGAGTGCAGTAATCAGAACTATGTAACATACAGCATAGAGTACAGCAGTCATGAGTACAACATAAGGCACATCATACAGAGTGCAGCAGAGAGGAGCAGGTTATTACCAATGCTGGATAACAGTATAAAATGTACAACACAGTTGCATAAATAGAACCTTCAGGGCCCCGATGCAAGAAACCATGAAGGGCTCCCCTGACCCCCAGACAGGACCCTTCTCTGAGCCCGGTGGCGTAACGCCAGGGCACGGTCGCAAGTGGGTGGCTGCATATAAAGGAACCGATTTCTCTATTCTCCCCCCCGCTTCTCCTCCAGTCCCTCCCACAGGCATTCAGCGGCCACAGGAGGAAAATGGAGAGATGGGTTCCTCTATGTCGGTGTTTCTCAATCTTTTTCCAGTCAGGGCACCCTTAAAGTATACCCCTAGGTGAATGGGGCCGCACTGCAACCACTCCGCAACTCTGTGCATTGCACGCAGTTGCAGCATTGCGATGATGCATTTAAGGGGTTAAAACAGGCGGTCAGGAGGCAACATATTGTCTCTTTGCAGGCTGTCAAATGCCTCTGAAAAGCAATCTGACCATGGATTACTTTTCAGAGAAACTGCATATTTTTGCAGGTACTATGAACAAGCAAGAACACAAATCAGTTCTGATTGTACACATATGGGGGGGGTCAGGATTAAAAGTGCATACATAAAATGTGCATACATACGTTTAAACACACATGTACGCACACACATACACATACATACACACACATATACTGTATATATACACACACACACACACTTATAAATACACACATATATAAATACACACCTACAGTATAAATACACATATGCACCCACATATAAACACATGCACATACACATACATGCACACACACATACACACACATTCATACATACATGCACATGCACATACATACATACATACATGCATGCACACACACACACACATACATGGACACACATACATACACACACACATACTGTACATGCACACACACACATTCATACATACATGCACATGCACACACATATGTGCACATACATACATACATACATACATACATGCACACACATATACACACAGACACACACACACACAGACACACATATATGCACACACACACACACACACAATGCATACATAGTTACATAATAGGCGGGGTTGAAAAAAGACACAAGTCCATCAAGTCCAACCTATGTGTGTGATTATATGTCGGTATTGCATTGTATATCCCTGTATGTTGTGATCGTTCAGGTGCTTATCTAATAGTTTTATTTAATTATTGATGCCCCCCGCTGAGACCACCGCCTGTGGAAGGGAATTCCACATCCTTGCCGCTCTTACAGTAAAGAACCCTCTACACAGTTTAAGGTTAAACCTCTTTTCTTCTAATTTTAGTGAGTGGCCATGTGTCTTGTAAAATTCCCTTTCTCTGAAAAGTTTTATCCCTATTGTGGGGGTCACAAGTACAGTATTTGTATATAGAAATCATGTCCCCTCTCAAGCGTCTCTTCTCCAGAAAGAATAAGTTCAGCGCTCACAACCTTTCCTCATATCTAATATGCTCCAGACTAGGGATGAGCTTTGAGTTTGAGTCAAACTCATGTTCGACTTGAACATCGGCTGTTCACCAACAATTTGGGGTGTTTGCGGCAAATTCGAAAGCCGTGGAACACCCTTTAAAAGTCTATGGGAGAAATCAAAAGTGCTCATTTTAAAGGCTAATTTGCATGGTATTGTCATAAAAAGTGTTTGGGGACCTGGGTCCTGCCCCAGGGGACATGGATCAATGCAAAAAATAGTTTTAAAAACTGACGTTTTTTCGGGAGCAGTGATTTTAATAATGCTTAAAGTCTAACAATAAAAGTGTAATATCCCTTTAAATTTCATAGCTGGGGGGTGTCTATAGTATGCCTGTAAAGGGGCGCATGTTTCCCGTGGTTAGAACAGTCTAACAGCAAATTGACATTTCAAAGGAAAAAAGTCATTTAAAACAACTCGCGGCTATTAATGAATTGCTGGTCCGACAATACACATAAAAGTTCATTGATAAAAACTGCACAGGATTTCCCCACAGGAGAACCCTGAACCAAAATTTAAAAAAAAACTGGTGCGGGGGTCTCCCTAAATTCCATACCAGGCCCTTCAGGTCTGGTATGGATATTAAGGGGAACCCGTGCCAAAATCTTTAAAAAAATGGCGTGGGGGTCCCCCTCAAAATTCATACTAGACCCTTTAGGTCTGGTATGGATTTTAAGGGGAACCCCGCGCTAAAATTTTCTAAAAAATTGGCGTGGGGTCCCCCCAAAAATCCATACCAGACCCTTATCCGAGCACGCAACCTGGCAGGCCACTGGAAAAGAGGGGGGATGAGAGAGCGCCCCCCATCCTGAACCGTACCAGGTCACATACCCTCAACATTGGGAGGGTGCTTTGGGGTAGCGGCCCCCCCAAAGCACCTTGTCCCCATGTTGATGAGGACAAGGGCCTCATCCCCACAACCCTTGGCCGGTGGTTGTGGGGGTCTGTGGGCGGGGGGGCTTATCGGAATCTGTAAGCCCCCTTTAACAAGGGGACCCCCAGATCCCGCCCCCCCTGTGTGAAATGGTAAGGGGGTACGAAAGTACCCCTACCATTTCACAAAAAAACTTTCAAAAATGTTAAAAATGACAAGAGACAGTTTTTGACAATTCCTTTATTTAAATGCTTCTTCCTTCTATCTTCTATCTTCCTTCGGTTTCTTCCTCCATCTTCTTCTTCCTCTGCTTCTTCCTCCGATCCTCAGCTTCTTGCTCCAGTGTTCTCGTCCGGCATCTTCCTCTGCGGCGCCTTCTTCGTTCTTGGGCCGCTCCGCATCCATGGGAGGCTCCCGCTGTGTGACACTTCTCGTCTTCTGACACTTCTTAAATAGCACCCCCTCTGACGCACGGGGACTTGACGGGGACTTCCCTGTGGCATTCCCCATGATGTCAGAGGGAGACAGGGTCACCTGTTACGTGGGGACAAGGTGCTTTGGGGTTCTACCCCAAAGCACCCTCCCAATGTTGAGGGCATGTGGCCTGGTACAGTTCAGGAGGGGGGCACTCTCTCGTCCCCCCCACTTTTCCTGCGGCCTGGCAGGTTGCGTGCTCGGATAAGGGTCTGGTATGGATTTTTGAGGGTACCCCACGCCAAATTTTTTTTAATTGTGGCATGGGGTTCCCCTTAAAATCCATACCAGACCTGAAGGGTCTGGTATGAATTTTGAGGGGGACCCCTACGGCATTTTTTTTAAAATTGTGCTGCAGGGTTCCCCTTAATAACCATACCAGACCTGAAGGGCCTTGTAGGGAATTTAGGGGGACCCCCACGCCAGTTTTTTTTATTTTGGTTCGGGGTTCCCCATGTGGGGAATTCCCATGCAGTTTTTATCAATGAATGTTTATGTGTATTGTCGGGACCGGCAATTCATTAATAGCCGCGAGTAGTTTTAAATGACTTTTTTTCCTTTGAAATGTCATTTTGCTGTCAGACTGTTCTAAACACGGGAAACATGCGCCCCTTTACAGGCTTACTATAGACACCCCCCAGGTACAAAATTTAAGGGAATATTACACTTTTATTGTTTCACTTTAAGCATTATTAAAATCACTGCTCCCGAAAAAACGGCCATTTTTAAAACTTTTTTTGCATTGATAAATGTCCCCTGGGGCAGGACCGGGTCCCCAAACACTTTTTATGACAATACCATGCAAATTAGCCTTTAAAATTAGCACTTTTGATTTTGAACAGTCGAGTCCCATAGACTTCAATGGGGTTCTAACGTTCATGCAACGTTTTGGTCTGTTCGCAAGTTCTGGTGCGAACTGAACCAGGGGGTGTTCGGCTCATCCTTACTCCAGACCCTTTATTTGTTTTGTTGCCCTTCTCTGGACTCTTTCCAGTTCCAGTACATCCTTCCTGAGGACTGATGCCCAGAACTGGACAGCATACTCCAGATGCGGCCGGACCAGAGTCTTGTAGAGCGGGAGGATTATCGTTTTATCTCTGGAGTTGATCCCCTTTTTAATGCATGCCAATATTCTGTTTGCTTTGTTAGCAGCAGCTTGGCATTGCATGTCTACTAGGACCCCCAGGTCCTTCTCCATCCTAGATTCCCCCAGAGGTTCTCCCCCAGTGTATAGATTGTATTCATATTTTTGCCACCCAAATGCAATGTTTTACATTTTTCTACATTAAACCTCATCTGCCATGTAGTTGCCCACCCCATTAATTTGTTCAAATCTTCTTGCAAGGTTTCCACATCCTGCGGATAAGTTATTGCTTAGCATAGTATCGTCCGCAAATACTGAGATTGAACTGTTTATCCCATCCTCCAGGTCATTTATGAATAAATTAAATCGGATTGGTCCCAGCACAGAACCCTGGGGGACCCCACTTTCCACTCCGGACCATTCCGAGTACTCCCCATTTATCACCACCCTCTGAACTCACCCCTGTAGCCAATTTTCAATCCATGTACTCACCCTATGGTCCATGCCAATGGACCTGATTTTTTATAGTAAATGTTTATGGGGAACTGTGTCAAATGCTTTTCAAAATCCAAATAGACCACGTCTACGGGCCTTCCTTTATCTTCCTTTATTAACCTATTCATAGGAGGTTAATAGATCCCAGTGACTTATTAATGTTACGTTTTTCGAATCTATATCTAATTATGTCCTCTGTTAGCCATGAGGGGGCTTCCTGTGACATGTCATGAGGATAAACTTTGCAGTTTTGGTTACTGAAGCCCCCAGATTCCCTTGTGAAGATTGAGGAGAAGAATAAATTCAAAAACTTTGCCATCTCTCCATCCTTAGTAACCAGATTCCCTTCATCATCCTTTATGGGTTGATATGATCTGGCCCCCTTTTCTTACTATTTATGTATTTAAATAATTTCTTGGGATTGTTTTTTACTTTCCTCCACTATGTGCCTTTCCTGTTCTATTTTAGCTTCCCTGATTGCACTTTTACATTTCCTGTTGCATTCTTTATAAAGTTGGAATGCTGATGATCCCTCAGCCTTGTATTTTTTGAAGGCTTTCTCCTTTGCTTTTATATGCATTTTTACGTTGGAGTTAAGCCACCCAGGACTTTTATTAGCTCTTTTAAATTTACATACAGATAGCCTTTTAAAAATCATCAGTCCTTTACCTTAGCTCTTCCTGCTGGGTACTGCACTGTAGGGGGAGCCAAAGAGCACAGCACACGCTGCTTTCACTTTAGGTCTAATCAGTGCACCAGGCAGTGCCAATTTACAGTTCGACTGAGGACCGGGGAGTTTGGCATACAGGCCTGGTCACCATGACGACCTCTGCTACCCCTATACGTCCGCCACTGGTACAACATTCCACATTGAATCCTTCACTCAGTGATATTTGGCAGTCATGGAGAAAATATCTAGCCTGAAAAACGGTATAATTGAGATTTTATGTAAAAAAAAATTCTGAGCAGGGCTGATATTAGCAATTTACATCACTATGCTGAGGATATTAAAACTTTTGTGAGTGTTTTTTTATCTTTATATTTCTTACTATTAGTATTTATAACTTTATTTTCAGCATTTCATTTTTTACTTTTCAGTATTCTATTTTTTCAGAAATCAACGAAACTATCACCAATGACAAGAGTTATTTCTTGCAAAGCATAAACAGAAATGAATGGGATGACAATTCTGGTTATTCTAATTCCTATGACCACCTGTTTAACTGTAATCAGTCCCTCCTCTATGGGTTGAAGAGTGCTCTAGAGATTTCTCCTGCTGAGTCCATCATTTTTGTTTATACAGTTGGCTCCATGACAGATTACAATGACACTCAGCTCCTGTCTGAGGTTTATAAATTGTTGGAGGAAAAGAAGTCCCAAGTAAGAGTCTTCCTTGTGAAGTCATATATCGTCTACGTATCTCTGATCCATAGGTAAACATTTTGTTTTTCTCTACAGGTTTTTTTTCTGTGGTACCCATTGTGGAATTGTATGCAGAGTACTTCTCAGTTGGATGTATTTAATGACATTTCATCTATTAATTATGGCGAATTGGTTAATTTTTTTTATACTGATTATTATAAGGTAAGGATCAAATTAGAAGCATAGGAAGCTTACAGTATTAGTGAAGGAAGAAACATGTTGATGGTGGACGCTTTATGTATTTCAATTATTCTGTATACATCTGTAGACTTCTTTTGTTTACAAAATTTTATTGAGGTTAAATTGTGGTACAATAAGAGGTTTCATCTGTAGACTTCTTTAGAGATGATAATTCACAAGGATCTGAACTGCCATGGGTTTGGTTCATCGGAGGTTCGGTGAACTTTGAATGCTAAACCTGAACCCGAACCCCTGAAATCAAAGCTAAATTTGTCAAATTAAAAAAAGACCATTTCCTGGGCTAATAAGTAAATTTGTGTAAAAAATATACTATATACTATGTATTTTAATGGTCCCCGTTCTAATTGATGCGACTTAAGTCGCAGCGACTCCAAAAAAGGTTTTTGCACTACTTTGTTCCGAGATCGGTGCGACTTGTTCTCACGTGGTTTTCACCGGTCGTATGACATCGCATCACAAATCACATAGCAAAGTCGCAGTGTAAACCGCATGACTTTGGGGATGCAATAGTGGAAACATAACCTTACAAAGAAAAAATGTTTTAAAATTACTGGCAAATTACATCATTGGCAGCTTCGGTGTTTTTTTTTTTTCTTAATACATTTTTATTGATTTTTAGAAAGTGACATCCAAACAAAGATGAGTACAAAAGTTGCATGGTAGGTGTAAGTATAACACAGAAATAGTATAATAGAAGCATAATACAGAATCATAAATGAATCCCAGAAATAAGTTCCATCCAGTCAGCCATCTGTAGATAAATGCTTTAAGTGTGTCCGTTTGCTTATGCATATCGTTGCATTAAGAGCATATAAAAGGTACTTGTGAGATTTGGTAAGCTTAAGCTGTACAGTAGGTAATTCAGTTTAGGCATATTATAACAAATAGTGAGGCACAATAAAGAGACTCAGACCCTTATTTACTTTTCATACCAATCTGTCCATGGAGCCCAAGCTTGACTTCTAAGTACTGTAAGTAAGCATCACTATCTAGTGTTATCAAAAGTTTGTGGGTGTGTCACTCTGAGAACATCTTGCATTGTTGGAGGTAAGGATGCTTTTCATTGTCTAGTTAACCACTTCACCCCCGGAAGGATTTACCCCTTCCGGGGGTGAAGTTATTTTAACTGACATTTGTGCGGTCGCGCGACATTGTACCCAAACAAAATTGATGTCCCTTTTTCCCCACAAATAGAGCTTTCTTTTGGTGTATTTAATCACCTCTGCGTCTTTTATTTTTTTCGCTATAAGCAAAAAAAGAGCAACAATTTAAAAAAAAAAACAATATTTTTTTTACTTTATGCTATAAAACATATCCAATAAAAAAATATAAAAAAAAATCAAATTTCTTCACCAATTTAGGCCAATATGTATTCTACATATTTTTGGTAAAAAAAAATCCCAATTAGTGTATATTGATTGGTTGTGCAAAAGGTGTCTTGTCTAAAAACTATGGGATAGATTTAGGGACTTTTTTTTTTTTTACTAGTAATGGCGACGATCAGCAATTGTTAGCAGGACTGCGACATTGTGGTGGACAAATTGGACACTAAGTGACACTTTTTGGGGACCAGTGACACCAATACAGTTATCAGTGCTAAAAATGCACTGACACTGTATAAATATCATTGGCAGGGAAGGGGTTAACATCAGGTGCAATCACAGGGATAAATGTGTTTGCTGTGTGTGCTTCCTAACTGTGTGTGTGGGGATGCTGACACTAGACAAAAGGAGGGATCAGTGTTCCTGAATAGTAGGAATTACATACTGTATCTCTCTCTTCCTCTGTGACAGAACGACGGTCTGCCTTGTTTGCATAGGCAGACCGCAGTTCTGTCATTCCCCCACACAATGGTGGGTGGCCAGCGGCCATTGCAGGGCACCATACAGGTACGTTGCTCAATACAGCCGGGCCACCCTGCCGCAGTAAATGTGTGGTGGGTGGTCCGGACGTAGTTAATGAAAGCCTGGTTGCTAGGAGCATGTGAGTCACCACTTTTCGTGCCGCTGGCGGGATTTGCTCAATAGTCTGGTTCATTAAGGCTAGGTCTGGGGAGGATGGAATGGGACATGCCACAATGTCACTGTCATGAACAGGTGTGACCAGGACTGCGTGGACAGCAACAGAGGAAACCAAAAGCATGTAAAGTGAAAATAGTGTAATTTATTAAGATAAGTGAAAATATAAATACAAACACCTCCAATACAACACAGTGCACAACAATCCAACTATCAGACAGAGACCCACAAATAACAGTAAACAGGTATATACAATAGATGGGAAATAACAAAATCGTAAACGTAGCCAGGCCAGGGTCATCAACGGGAGATCAGCAGATGAGGGCAAGGAGCAAACAGGACAGGGAGAAGGTGGATGGGATGAGGCTGCAGGGCAAGGGTACAAGGTAACAGGATCACAGAAGGGACAGGTACAGGTTCAGGTTCCAGGTTCAGAGTCAGGGTCAGGTTCAGAGATCACAGGTACAGGTCAGGGCGCAAGGACGATACCAAGGCAAGTGTGTGTCTGTTTGCCGGGTATTAATACACATCTCCTGCAAACAGCCTCAGGTGACGCCTGATCGCAGGAGACAATGTTGGCTCCACACTTCCGAGAAACACCCGCTGGTGGATGCCAGTACTGCGGACCAAGGATCAGATAGTGCCACCAGCAGGTGAAACCTTTCCTGACAGTTCCAGACTGCCAGGAGACACCTGCTGGTGGACACCAGTACTGCAAGCCAAAGGTCTGGCAGCACCACCAGCAGGTGAAACTTTTCCTGACAGTCACTTATTAAAGTGTTTGTTAGCCCCAAAAAAATTAATATCCTGTGAGGGGTTACAGTGTTCAGGCACCACCAACACCTAAGGCCCAATTTTTCTGCAGGGTATAAAGTGCAGTCTGTATAGTATATAAATTGCTGTTCAGAGACTATAGTGCCTGGGGGCCCCCACGCCAATTTTTAAAAAAATTTTGGAGCGAGGTTCCCTTTAATTTTCATACCAGACCTGAAGGGCCTGGTATGTATTTTGGGGGGGATATCAACACCATTTTATTTAGGTATTTTTGGTGCGGGGTTCTAATTAATATTCATACCAGACCAAAAGGGCCTGGTAATGGACTGGGGGGGAACCCACGCCAATTTTTTCAACGATTTTTATCTATATTGCCGGGATCCGACAATACATTACAGCCGCGAGCAGTTTTAAATGACATTTTGTCCATTTGAAATGTCATTTTGCTGCGGTACTGTTCTAAACACGGGAAAGATGTGCTACTTTACAGGCAGACTAAGGGGATCCCACAGGCACGATATTTAAAGGAATATTTCATTTTTATTGTTTCACTTTAAGCATTATTAAAATCACTGCTCCTGAAAAAACTGCGTTCTTTAAACTTTTTTTGCATTGATCCATGTCCCCTGGGGCAGGACCCGGGTCCCCAAACACTTTTTATGGCAATAACTTGCATCCAAGCCTTTAAAATGAGCACTTTTGATTTTTCATGTTCATGTCCAATAGACTTTAACGGGGTTCACACAAATTTTTTGCCTATTCACAAGTTCTGGTGCGAACCGAACCGGGGGGGTGTTCAGCTCATCCCTATTGGGCACCAGACACTTCTTGAATGCAAAAGAGATTTTATTTCTCTTAACAGAATTTTGGGAGAGAGGGCCAGGACACCTTTAGGTAGTTGCAAGATTAATTGGCAGACTCCGAGACTTCAACAGTAGGACAGCCATGCAGGGAAAGGCATCCAGCAAGACACCACAAATGCATGTGTAGAAATTATGTCTCCTATGGCAACCGTCTTTAACAGTTTCTAACACAAAGTGTAACAGTTCCTTCACTTTCACTACAATCACTTCTTGTTGTTCTTCAGCCCACTGAGCTCCTGGTCTCTCACTAAACTAGATGATTCACAAATACTCAAATTCCTTGAGCTCCTCAATCCTCACGGTAGTATCTTCCTCAAGGGTCACCCCCGCCTCTCTGCTGGGTCACTATCTTGGCACTCTAGATACTTCTCAAGCTTCACCCCTCTGGCCTGCTCAGTCCCTGGCCTGACACACAAGGCTGCTTTGCAAGCATCACCTCCGCTGGCTAGGTCCCTGGCTTGATACCGCCAAAGTTTCCCGATTCTTCACCATCCCCTGTTGTTGAGAATACTGCCTCTGTACTTGCTTCAGTTACTCACTGTGGTTCCTGGTAATAAGGTGATTGGTCCCTTAGTGGCGACAGCTTTCCCTCTACCTCCGACCACAACAGGTTCTAAGGCCAATAGAACTGTCACTTCTGGTTGGACTGTAAGCCGCAATGCCAACCCTGCACTGCTCTCTTGCTTCTGGATAGACCCTCAGACAGCCTAGCAGCTAGATGTGCCTGGGATAGGCCCAATCTCCAGCCTAGCAGCCGGGGGCAGCACAACACTCATCCACCCAGACAGTCGTCCAGGTGGCACAGAACACAGATCACCTGACTCCACCCAAATATATAGGTGTTCCCAGCAGGCCAAGGGATTCAAAGAAACACCTGCCTATTGTCTGAGATACCCCATATACTCCTAATCTGTCCTTGCAATGCCCTTGTCTTATCTACTGCCATCAGGTACCAGGCCACCTAGCGGCTGAAGAAAGAAGTGCAGCAATTCCAGACTTAGGATGGAATCAATTGATCCCCCAACAATCAGCCATAGGTTGCACTTTTGTCTTTTTGACTTCACCTACTATGTAACTATATGCAACTATGTAACTACACCTGGCAGGGAAATTTAGAAGCAACCCTGCCTAAACATCAGGGTGCTACACATTTTTTTAAACAAAAACCAAAAACAAAAGCAAAACAAATCAAGAAGCTGCACCCCTAAAAAGCAGATGTCAATTCCTGACGCAATTAGAATTTAATTTGGATTATTCGCTATTTCTGATGACATTTTGTTTCCCTATTTCAAATTTGTTTAAATTGGTTTCTATTGTAGTTCAGAAATTAGAATACATTAGAATTTCCGAATAACAAAAATTCTGAATAACAAAAATTTGAAACCAAATGTGTGTCTAATAATCTAAATATTTGCTAAATCCCAAAGTTCTGTGAGAGTCTCAGAGTGCTTCATTGTGGGATTTATGGCTGATCCTTATTACACAACATCCAGGCTGTGGAGACGCCCAACCCAGAGCTCCTTGGTGGTTCCCAGGTCAGTGTATGGAGAACTGAGTTCTGGGCTAACCAAGAGACATTTCCATTGTGGCCACTAAACAAATTCTTGTAGGTCAAGGCCCCAATTATCATAGCTCAATGGAATCTTTAGACCTTGATGTACTAAGTAAGACTGCCATCTCTGGGTGTATATAGGAAATACATGGCAGTTTCAATGATAGCAGAGGGTTTGTGCCCATAAATGAATTATTTTATAAAGTTTATGTTTTTTTTTTTCATAATATGTTTTCTTTTCCTCTTATTTTTGGCAGTTATATCACTCTTTGAAATTATTGTTGTCTAAACCTCTAAATTCATCTGTGCGGATCCTGAACATCAACAAAAATGTCACTGACAATTATACTGAAGTGTTTAATGTTCCAACTTCCTTATCATATTTACTGATCACAGGAGATGAAACATTCAGTCTTAATTTTACTGATCCGAATGGTAAGTTCATGACTGTAGATTTACAATACGAATTTCTGAATGTATATACTGCATCATTTCCAACAATCATAAGAAGATGATGTTCACCACTGATGTCCACCATTTCTACAATAATATTCAAATAAATCCTTATTGCCAAAATTCACACAAAGGGGTTGATTTATTAAAACTGGAGAGTGCAAAATCTGGGGCAGCTCTGCACAGAAACCAATCAGCTTCCAGGTTTTTTTTTTATTTTTTTTATCAAAGCTTTATTGAACAAACTGAAGTTAGAAGCTGATTTGCTACCATGCACAGCTGCATCGGATTTTGAACTCTCCCATTTTAGTAAATCTACCCCACAGTGTCCTGTGAGTCAACAGGTTTCATATTGGTTAACCACTTGCCGCCATATAGCAATATGACGTCGGCAAAGTGGTTTATTTAATCTGATCGGACGTCATATGACGTGATCAGGAAAACAAGCCAGCACGCACCCGCAGGGGCGCACAGCGCGGTGATCGGAGGTGCTGTGTGTCAGTCTGACACACCGCAACTCCGATCATGGTATGGAGCCTTTGACGGAGGCTTATTATCACGCGATCAGCTGTGACCAATCAGTCGATCATCGCGTGAACCTGAAAGTGCCGGTAAATGGCTTTCCTAGGTTCACGCTGACAGGGAGAGCCGATCAATGGCTCTCCCTGTCAGAGGGGGGGTCTGCGCTGATAATTAGCAAATTAATTATCAGTGCAGCCCCCATCAGAGGTGCCCATCAGCTGCCAATCACTGCCCATCAGCTGCCAGTCTGTGCCCCATAAAGAATTCCTGTCAGTGCCCATAAATGTGCAAATCAGTGCCCCATCAGTAATGCCTGTCAGTGCCCTTCAGATGTCACTCAGTAATGCCTGTCAGTAGCTCCTCATCAGTGCTTCCTATCCAGTGGCACCTATCAGTGCCCATCAGTGCCACCTATCAGTGCCCATTAGTGCCGCCTATCAGTGCCCATCAGTTTTTTTTTCAAAAATATTGGCCTTTTTAGTTTGTTTAGCAAAAAATAAAAACCCCAGAGGTGATCAAATACCACCAAAAGAAAGCTCTATTTGTGAGAAGAAAATGATAAAAATTTAGTTTGGGTACAGTGTTACATGACCGCGCAATTGTCATTCAAAGTGCGACAGCTCTGAAAGATGAAAATTGTCCTGAACAGGAAGAGGCAAAAGTGTCCAGTATTGAAGTGGTTTAAAAGTCAAACCCAAACTTAGTATAAGGGAATTATTTTCTTATTGGTTTGGTCACATACAACACAAGGCTCTGTCTTTGGGCCCCTCATATTCTCTCTCTATACCTCCCCCGGGCCAGTTAATAACCTCCCATGGCTTCCAATACCACCTCTATGCTGACGACACCTAGATTGATCTCTAGACTGCTCAACTCACCGCCTCAATCTCCTCACAAATTTACTGAGCAACATATCAGTATGGATGTCACACCACTTCCTCAAACTCAATCTTTCTAAAACTGAGCTTGTAATATTTCCTTCTCCCCTATCCCCTCCCCCATACCATTGAGATCAACAGCATAACCATTGGTCCCTCCACACACTCCAAGGTGCTGGGTGTAATCCTAGACCTCTCCTTCAGCCCCCATATCCAATCACTGGCCAAATCTTGCTTCCCTAACCTCTGCAACATTTCCATGAATTTGCCCTTTATAAATAACAACACCACGAAACAACTTATTCACTCTTTGGTTATTTTCCCGCCTTCACTCCTCACTGGCCGACCTTTACATCTCCCCTTCAGTCTATTATGAATACTACTGCTAGACCAATACACCTTACTAACCAATCCATGACTGTTGCCCCGCCAAACTCTTCACTGGCTTCCCCTACCCCATCGTATAAAATTCTAAATACTAACCACAACATACAGAGCCACCACCCCCAGCTACATCAGCAACCTCATCTGCAGATTACCCAAATCATCCTCTCTGCTCCTCCAGAGACCTCCTGCTCTTCAGCTCCCTTGTTACCACCTCCCATGCTCACCTCCAGGACTTTTGCCCCAGTATGTCCAGACAGCTCTTACCCTGTCTGCCTTTAGGTGATCCTTGAAAACTCACTTATTCAGGGAAGCCTACCTCACCTCCACCTAAGAACTGTACTTGAGTCACCGCTATCAGATCATCCCCTGCAGCTATTACTTTTTGCATCACCTCCCCCTCCCTTTAGATTGTAAGCTTCATGAGCAGGACCCTCCTATTCCTTCTGTATTGAAATGTATTGTAATTGTACTGTCCCCCTTTTTATTGTAAAGTGCTGTATAAACTTTTGGGGCTATATAAACCCTGTATAATAATAATAATAATAATATATTATAGTTATTAATGTGTCATCGGTAAGGCATTTAGCCAGATTGGTGTTACAATGGAGGTGATATTCTGTGAATGGCATGAATTCAATACATACATGTTGCAGAAATTGTAGAATTTGTTGGGATTGAATTTCCACCTTTTTGATATTCATCATCTCTAGAATCTTTTATCTGAAATTCTTCAACCAGAGAACATTCAATCTGTCTGCACACCGCCCGCTTCCTGCTAACTGAAGGATATTGTTGGAATATTACACCAACAAATGTTTGATAACAAAATACATTTATTAGCTTTTTTCAATGTATAACTGTATTTAAATTGTGTCTGTTTATTTTTCCTTTATTATTTTAGGAAACACATTTACATTTGAAAAAAGTCCTTATTTTACAACACAAAGCTACCAGATCTATTACTACAGTTACTATTATGATCCTGCTATTCTAAGTTCCCATTTGGTAAAAAGTCCAGCTGCGGGATCCTGGATTCTGAACGCTCAGGGGAATGCATCACTTTCTGTTCAAATATTAGGATTTACTGGTAAGTTCTACATCTCAGTATATATGAATAATTCTGCCTCTGACAGGTCCTCTCCTATGACTTGTCTACTAGAGTCATTCCCGATATTTGGATGATGTTAAATTCAGATCAGATCTCACGAATATGTTAAATTCAGGTCAAATATGAATCTGGATTTTGGTGTGTTTTTTTGGCCGTTCAGATAACGTCTTCTGGGATCCATGTGAACTCATTAGGCCAATGTTTTTGCTGTGATGCTGGGAAATGTTCTATCACCTCTAGCATGAAAGGAAGCCCCCTCCTAGAACTCATCTCTCTCCATTGTGGGTGAGGGAGAAGGAGGTATATAGAGAGATTGTTGTGGTAGGATAGAGTAGAGGATAGAAAAACGGGCATTTGCAGACATTGACTATAGTGAGGGCAGCACTGGAAATGTTAGTGCCCTTTTAAATTGTTGTACAAAAATAAACAGATTTTTTTCAGGGCTATACTCTTATGCCCCGTACACACGATCGGACTTTCCGACAACAAAACCGTGGAATTTTGTTCAAAGGTTGTTGGCTCCAACTTGTCTTGCATACACACGGTCACACAAATTTTGGCCAACAGTTACGTTCGTAGTGACGTACTAGACGTACTATGTGGTTTTTCAGCTTTTTTGCACCACCCTTTGTGTTTTTCATTTAGCGCTATTATTATTATTATTATTATTATTATTATTATTATTCTTGATATCACTTGAAAAAAAAGCTCCTGCAGCATCACCAGCAAAGCAGCTTCATTATTATCCCATTAAAGAAGAAGAGAATGTGAGCCGCATTTGGAGATTTCATAGTTTGCCACGTCACGAATGTTAATTCTCCATTACGAACGCTAGTTTATAAGATCGACCGCTTCTGCTTCTGAGCATGCGTGAACTTTTGTTTGACGGACTTGTGTACACATGATCGCAAAGTCGACAACAAAACTTTGTTGGCGGAAAATTTGAGAACCTGCTAGCAAATATTTGTTGGTGGAAAGTCCGACAACAAATGTTCGATGGAGTATACACATGGTCGGACTTTCCGACAACAAGCTCACATCCAACATTTCCCGTCAGAAAATCTGACCGTGTGTACGCGGCATTAAAGGCATGTGCATTTTGCCAGTCTGTGCCTTTTGCCTTTTGGCAGCCAGTGTGTCAGGAATCAGCAGCAGAGTTCTGAATCATTGAAGGCCAGTACGCTGACAAGCTTTATGCTCCAAAAAAATCCAGGCAGCATTGGGGATGTACACACACTGCACAGTGGAACTTGGTACACCAACTGCAAATCTGAACCTGTCTTGACCAATCATAGTCCGTTTTTTGAACTACATGGATAAACAGATGATTCTACAATGCTACATGCCCTTCACGTTGAGCTATTACTGTTTGCCAACTACCCCCTGCAAGTGTCACGCAAACTAAAAGACTTTTCCCGGATATGCTCCACTTTGTTTCACAATCACATTAAATTTACCCTGGCTTATCCTGCCATCCTTCTCTTACATCACCAGACGCAGAGCACCTTTCTTTTCAATTACCTTCAGAGGCAGCGTCTTAGAAACGTTGCGATGGACTTTTTGCTATGACGGTTGATATAAGTAACGTTGATCTACTACTACTATTGCAACTAGTCCACCCACATATTCACCTAGGTGGAGTTGTTTTCCACTCAAGCCAACTGCTTCTTGGGAGTAAGGATGGGCTCAGGCGTGTTCGCACAGCCCACGTGCAGGGCCCGCCAATAAGGATGGGCTCGGGCGTGTTTGTACACCCCACGTGCAGAGCCCGCCAGGAAGTCGGCACTGTGCAGAGCTAATCACAGGCAGTGAGACATTTCCCGATGCGCGGCTGCAGAGATCGGAAAATGTCTCACTGCCTGTATTTAGCGCAGCGCAGTGCCGACTTCCTGGCGGGCTCTGCACATGGAGTGTGCGAACACGCCTGAGCCCATCCTTACTTGTGAGATATGCATTGTACACTGCTCTTCTCTTGGTGCATATGGGCTCTAGGGATGTTCCTAAAGTACTCCATGTGGAAAAAAATAGGCCTTTTCTGATTGTGGTATTATGTTTGTGTTTAGCAGGTGTTTTTTACACTGTTATTAACTCTTTTCTTTCATTTTGTTAAGCTACCTGTGCCCTCACTGTTCTCTTTTCAATGTAGGTCAAACTATGTTCCCTAGTAGCGCAAGAGTTTGGCTCTTAGACCCCTTTCACACTGAGGCAGTTTTCAGGCAGTTTAGCGCCTGAAAACTTCCTCCCATTCATTGCAATGAGCGCTTTCACACTCAGGCGGTGCGCTTGTGGGACATTAGAAAATGTCCTGCACAAATTGTTCAACCGAGAAAGACGCTGTAATATCTTGTTTCAAAAACTGTTCTATGAACAGGGAAACAAACCCGGTAGACTATTGGCCAGGGCTGTTCAGCAACGTAAGATAGTTTCCATGATCCACCATATTGTAGACACGTCAGGCAGGATCCATTCTTATGCCCCGTACACACGGTCGGACATTCCGACAACAAAATCCATGTTTTCTTCCATTGGCTCGATGTTGGCTCGAACTTGTCTTGCATACACACGGTCACACAAATCTTGTTGGAAATTCCGAACGTCAAGAACACTGTGACGTACAACAAGTGTGACGAGCCAAGAAAAATGAAGCTCAGTAGCCAGTGCGGCTCTTCTGCTTGATTCAGAGCATGCGTGGAACTTTTTACGTCGGAATTGTGTACACACGATCAGAATTTACGACAACGGATTTTGTTGTCGGAAAATTTGAGATCCAGATCTCAAATTTTGTGCGACGGAAATTCCAATGGAGACTGTCCAATGGAGCCTACACACGGTCAGAATTTCCGACAACAAGCTCCCATCAAACATTTTCCGTCGGAAAATCTGACCGTGTGTATGGGGCATAAAAATTAAGACATTGCCTGACAGTTCCAACACTTTTACAGTAAATTATACAATCTCCAGTCCAGAAACCTGGATCCTGCCTCATCTACCAAGCGTTCTATGCTAATCTAAGACTTTCTAAATCGCTTTAGCCCTTCTGCCTTGTCAGTTGCTGACTCCCAGGCGCTGGAATCTCCCTTGTCATCAGAGGAATTTGTGGAGGTTCTGAAAGCCACCAAAGCAAGCAAGAGCCTAGGCCCAGATGGCTTCACGACCCTATATTATAAGAACTTTTCAGACCTTTTAGTACCAGGCTTTCTCAGAGATTTTAATTAACTTTCCACCAGTTCCTGTGCATTGGAGAGGCTATTGGAAGCCTAAATTGCAGTAATCCCCAAGGAAGGGAAAGACCCCACTAATGTAGCCAACTACCGTCCGATCTCCCTTCTAAACATAGACGTGAAGCTCTTTTCCAAAATCTTGGCAACCTGTTTGTCCTACCACGTGCCTGCCTGGGTTGGCCTGGACCAAGTGGGGTTTGTCCCTGGCAGAGAGGCCAGGGACAACACAATCAAAGCGTTAAACTTACATCACTGTGCCACCTATCAGTGCCCATCAGTGCTGCCTATGAGTGCCCATCAGTGCTGCATATAAGTGCCTCATCATCAGTGCTCATCAGTGCCAATCAGTACAGCCTCATCAGTGTCCGTCAGTTGAAGGAGAAAATTTACTTGTTTATAAAGTTTTGTAAAAAAAACAAAATAAACTTTATTTTTTGCAAAATTTTGGGATTTTTTTATTTGTAGCGCAAAGAATTAAAACCCCAGTCGTGATCAAATACCACCAAAATATAGCTCTATTTGTGGGTGGAAATTATACAAATTTTGTTTGGGTACAGCGTTGCATGACCGCGCAATTGTCATTTAAAATATGAGAGTGCTGAAAGCTGAAATTTGGTCTGGGTAGGAAGGTGTATAAGTGCTCTGTATTGAAGTGGTTAATTAAACTAGCTGAGGTTAGAAACTGATTGGCTACTATGCACAGCTGCACAAGATTCTGAGTGCACCAGTTTTAGTAAATCTACCCCATTGTGTCAGTTAGCAAATTAAACAACACTGGGTTCCAGGCGCTGAGAGCTGTGGATCCAAATCTTGTATAAAAAGGAAGGGGGAGGGGAACAAAGGTCCCATGGTGGTGTAGCCAGAGCTGAACTGTGCAGCTGTCAGATCACATTAAAAGTAATTTTGAAAGCCAGAAGAACAAAAAAGTTCAAATAGCGCTCGGTAGCTTAATTTTATGTAAGGTGTGTGAACTAGGAATGAGCCGAACCCCCCAGTTCGGTTTGCAGCAGAACATGCAAACAGGCAAAAAATGTGTTCGAACACGCGAACACCATTAAAGTCTATAGGACATGAACATGAAAAATCAAAAGTGCTAATTTTAAGGGTTAATATGCAAGTTATTGTCAGAAAAGTGTTTGGGGACCCGGGTCCTGCCCCAGGGGACATGGATCAGTGCAAAAAAAAGTTTTAAAAACGGCCATTTTTTCGGGAGCAGTGATTTTAATAATGCTTAAAGTGAAACAATAAAAGTGTAATATCCCTTTAAATTTCGTACCTGGGGGGTGTCTATAGTATGCCTGTAAAGGGGCGCATGTTTCCTGTGTTTAGAACAGTCTGACAGCAAAATTACATTTCTAAAGGAAAAAAAGTAATTTAAAACTACTCGCGGCTATGATGAATTAACATAGGAAAAAATGCAACGCATAAGGGTGAATATGTATTCAAAACTAAAAAAGTGATGAATGGGTGCTGGGAAAGTAATAACAGGTAAGGGGTGAATGGAACATAAAGTCCATAAATGAATGTGAATGTCCCGCAACACAGGAAATGGGGGTACTCCAGAAGAAGGTGGTGTTCCAATGGTTGTCAGAAGTCACCATACATCTAAACCGACCTCTCAACAGGACAAGCCATTAAAGTAGTGCATAACAAGGAGACTCTTACCGGATCCCGTGGATTCCCATGTCAGCGACAGGGAATCACATGCGCAGTGTGTCACCAAGGACGTGGAGTGGAAAGTCTGAACGCTCCGATCCTCTTGGTTCGCGGTCTGCATAGATCTCCAGGGACAGCGAGATGAGTCCTCACAATGGACAGCCCAGGCGTGGCTCAGGAGGGTCAAAAGGCAGTTGGTGGAGCAGTTGGAGGCACTGGACCTCATACAATGGATGAAAAAAGGGAAGAGATGTGCCTCCACATAGTGCAGGTAAAAAGGGCGTTTATTGAAAAAACAACCATAAGAACATAAAAACGTGATCACGATAAATAAAAGCAAATGGGCAACATGGAGAGTGGTGTATGGTCCCGACGCGTTTCGACCTAGGGGTCTTCAACAGGGGCACAGACTGAATTGTCGGGTCTCGGCAATACAGATAAAAGTCATTGAAAAAAATGGCATGGGATCCCTCCCAGTCCATTACCAGGCCCTTTGGGTCTGCTATGAATATTAAGGGGAACCCCGAACCAAAAATTGCGTGGTGGTCCCCCCGAATTCCATACCAGGCCCTTCAGGTCTGGTATGGATATTAAGGGGAACCCTGCACCAATTTTTTTTTAAAAATGGCGTAGGGTTCCCCCTCAAAATCCATACCAGACCCTTCAGGTCTGGTATGGATTTTAAAGGGAACCCTGCGCCAAAATAAAAAAAAATGGCGTGGGGGCCCCCACAAAAATTCATACCAGACCCTTATCTGGGCACGCAACCTGGAAGGCTGCAGGAAAAGAGGGGGGCGAGAGAGCACCCCCCTCCTAAACCGTACCAGGGCACATGCCCTCAACATGGGGAGGATGTCCTCATGTTGATGGGGACAAGGACCTCATCCCCACAACCCTTGCCCAGTGGTTGTGGGGGTCTGCGGGTGGGTGCTTATCGGAATCTAAAAGCCCCCTTTACCAAGGGGACCCCCAGATCCCAGCCTCCCCCCCTGTGTAAAAAGGTAACAGGGTACAAATGTACCCCTACCATTTCACGAAAAAAGTGTTAAAATGGTAAAAATGACAAGACATGGCTTGGGACAAGTCCTTTATTAAAAAATAAAAAAAATAAAAATGTCCCACGAAGTCCATTTTTCTTCACTCGCTCCGCTGACGGGCCGAAAAAGAAAAAAAAAGCCACACCGACCCGACTCCATGGGAGGCTCCCACTGTATGACGCGTCTTCGTTTTGACAGTTCTTTTATAACTGAGGGTGGGGCCACACGGTGACGTTCCCGGGTGACCCCACCCCCCTCTGATGCACGGGGACTTCCCCATGACCGCACCCCTGTCTGACACATGGGGACTTCCCAATGTCTTCCCCGTGGCGTCAGAGGGGGCTAGTTTTCATATTCTGACTCGTTCGTATTTTCGTAACAGTTATATTTTCGTTGATACAAAATGATTCGTAATTCCGTCTAATTTTCTTTCATTCGATATTCGTAATTTTGTTAGATAATAATTTTCGTTTATTCGGTACACTACTTGTAATTTAGTAATTGTTACTTTTGTGAGATTGCCTTTTTCGTTGAGTCGTACTTTTGTAGGAAATAAAGAATAATAATCCTACCTTGCTTTTCTAATAAGTCCTGTACTTACTCCAGTCCACTCCCTCAGTCAAGAGACCTGACTCCTCCTCAACTGAATCTAAAAAGATTCAGGAATGCCGTGTGAAATTACGAACAGACGAAGAAACGAAATTACAAACACATGAATGAAAATACGAACATACAAAATTATGAACAGACAAAGGATTGAAAATACGAAATGTAAATCATTCGTTATTGATGTCATTTTCTTTCTTTCATGTCGTGTACACACGACCGGACTTTTCGACAGCAAAGGTCCGACGGAACGAATCCGCCGGACAATTCGATCGTGTGTGGGCTTCATCAGACCTTTGCTGTCAAAAAATCACACGGACTTTAGAAATAGAACATGTTTCAAATCTTTCCGACAGACTTGAGTCCGGTCGAAAAATACGTTCGTCTGTATGCTAGTCCGATAGACGAACAACGACGCAAGGGCAGCTATTGGCTACTGGCTATGAACTTCCTTATTGTAGTCCGGTCGTACGTCATCACGTTCGAATCAGTCGGACTTTGGTGTGATCGTGTGTAGGCAAGTCCGTTGCGTCGGAACTCCATCGGAACTCTGTCGAAAGTCCGTCAAAAAGTCCTTTGGAGTTCAGTCAGTCGAAAGTCCGCTCGTGTGTACACAGCATTACTGTTTCGGAGTTTCGTATTTTCGTAAGTTTGTCCGTTCGTAAGTTCGTATTTTTGCGTGTTCGTTATTTTGCTTATTCGTAATTTCTTAATTTTCGTATTTTGGTTCTTTCAGCTATTCGGATGTTGGAATTGATCCGAATGTACAAATACTAACAAATTCGTATGAATATCCATTTGTTACGAACCGAATTGCACATGTCTACTTTTCAGCACCTTCAGCAGCTGATGAACACACCATGGAGATTGAGACATTTGGTACACAATTATCCTGATCCCATTTCCAGCTCAAGTCCTTTAAAATCAATATTCTTAAGCCCTGGTGATGGGGGTGGGCTGAGGCCCCTAAAAAAAAAGCACATTGGCTGTTGAGTTCATGACATGTTTTGAAATAAAACCTTCTGTTTGGATTTAAACATTCCAATGTGGTGCTTTGATCCAACCATTATACCGTTTGCCAGAGGTTTCACGTGGAGGTTTCCCCATGGAGGTCCCTCGGTGTATGGAAGCAGGCTACACATCAGCCAGATGCCCAACTAGGATAATAGTAGAAGAATACTGTTACAATACCAATCATAGGTACAGAATAGAATCCACCTAGGGTCCCAGGGCTATTCAATCAGCCATCCCCATTGATAATTATTGACATCATATGACATCGGATTTGATAAGGTATCAAATCCAAAACTCAATTTTTTGTGTGAAACATTTGCAATTAAAGAATGGAAATAATTTTCCAACTTTAACACACAATGTGATGACCGAACAAAATACCAAACTGAGTACTGCAACCCACCATTGATATCTGTTGTGAAGGGTGGTAAGGTAACAGTTTTTGTACTTTCATGATACCCAATTATACAGCTTGACATTTGTGTGTTTGCCAAATCTCTCTGCTCACTCAATGTTTGTGGACTCTTTCTCATAAACACATAATGTTATTCAAGTTGTGAATGTCTCATGATCCTTTCTTTTTTGTAATCTTGTTCAAGTTTTAAAGTAAAGATTTAAAAAAATGAATAAATATAAAGAATAAAACAAATGGACAGGACATAGTCATTAAGTTTATAGTCCAACCCATATAAAATATTTTTCTCTTTGTCTCTTGGTCATCTGTAGTATTGTGGACCTTCCGCTCCAATCCAAGTAACCCAAGGCTTCCAGATGTTCTCAAATTTAACAGTTTTATCCTTCCTTATGGCTAACAATTTTTTCAAAGTTTTAATGAATTTGAATCAATCCAACAGCTTCAGATGGATTTGGAACAAGGTTTCTGTTGTCTAGTGATAGTCAGTCTTGCTGCCAAGAGAATATAAGTGACCACAGTGCGAAAAACATTGGAGAAAGTCATCTAGTCCTAAGTTTTTGATGGTTCACGTGGGTTAAGATGAAGTCATGACCCTTGTTACTTCTGAAATAATTGAAATATTTTCTACCAGGACCTATCGAGGTTCTTCAATGACCATACAGTGTGCATCAGGTTGCTTGCTTGTCATCACAGGGTTATTTTAAAGCAGTTGATTGATTAAAAGAAAAGTCCACAATCTGTTCATATAGAAAAAAAACTGCCTCAATGCACCTGTCTGTGGTTTGCCTAACTGTGCAACACAATTAATACAATTCCCTCATTGTTCCCGTGAGGATTCTTTTAGGTACAGGAGTTATATTTGTGAATGTGTCCCAAAACATTGAGGGACCTGACCCCTGTTTGCTCCTGCACTGATCCCATGACCCCCATTCTGACCCTGTGTCCACCTATTACTCTTCTTATCTTGTGCTGAGATACCTTCTTCTGCAAAATGTTAAACTCCAGAGATATTTGACACATTAGATCTGAGGTCAGAGACCTCAGTGACAGCCTCAAGAGAGATAATGTTTTCAGCACCGCACAAGGCAGATGGGCCAGATGGAGGGCCAGGTTGAGTGGCAAGAGGCAGAGTGTAGTGTTTAAATGGGGGGGTGGGGCGCTTTTTTTATTGTATCTGACTGAAAAAGTATGTTCCAGCACCCAACCTATTAAAATATGTTTGTCCAGACATTAGTCCACTCTATGTTTATATTTGATAGAAACCCCCCTACCCAAGAAAACACTTTTTCTTCTCTTTTTAGGGAATTGTTCCGATTCTGACTGCCACGCAAATGCCACTTGTTCGGAATTTGGAGGATACGGGGAGTGCACATGTAAAGAGGGATTTGCTGGAGATGGAACATCTTGTAATGATATAGATGAATGTCAGGACTCTTACACCAACAATTGTAATTATTATGGTGATTCCTGTGTGAACACTATCGGATCTTACACCTGTAATTGTTACTCTGGATATGAATATAAAGAAGAATTTGGCTGTGTTGATATTGATGAGTGTGCGGACAGCTCTCTGAATGACTGTGATCCAGTAGCTATATGTACAAATTATTATGGATATTACACCTGTACTTGTCCCTATGGATATTATGGAGATGGAAGACACTGTGAGATCAATGAATGCCTACAAGGAACACCGTGTGGCTCTAATGAAGACTGTATTAAGTACATTGGATCATATTCCTGTATTGACCCTTGCTCCAACCACACCGTACTTAATGACCCCTGGCGCAGTACTTCTAATACATACAGTTATAATTACTGGTATTACTGGTATCATTGTGACTATGGTCTATCTGGCTGGTATCGGTTTAAAGGAGAATATGACCAGCAAATCCCTGAGCACTGCATACCACAATACAGCTGTGGGACTGAAATCCCCATTTGGATGAACGGCTCCCACCCTACAGTCAGTGACGGCATTGTGAATCGTACAGCTTGTCCCAACTGGTATGACGGATGCTGTACACAACCTTATAATATTTCTGTGAAAATGTGTCCGGGAGGATTTTATGTATATAAGCTACAGAGTACACCAAGGTGCAACTATGGCTATTGTACAGGTAAGTATTTACACAAAGCATAATTCAGTATGTTGTCTTCATTTATAAAACTATATATACCGTCTTTTCTTTCAGTTTATAAAACGTTCTTTGTGTTCCTTCGCTTCTAGAATCTAATTATAGCTGCTCAGGGGTGGACTGCGCTCCGGATGAGGAATGCAGAATTGTGGGCGGAGTTCCCAGCTGTTACTGTAAATCTGGGATACAACAAGGAAATCTAGCAGGTACTGTAGGTTATAAACTTATGAGTTTTTCTATTTAAAATAAACTATGAAAGGAGCTTGTATAACTTAATAATAATCATAGGTCAGTTTACGAAGGACTCAGTAGGAAATTTTCCCCCGTGAGTCGTTGGACCCATTTTCCCTTGTGGAAGTCTTTTGTATTCTTATGACGGGTCACTCACCCTATGTCACCAGTACAGTAAGCTGTCAAAACAGCTTTTAAGGAACTAGAAAGTCTAAAGTCCAAAATTTTTTATCCAAAAATTAAATTGAAAAAAAAAAAATAAGAAATACACTGCTAAGAAAAAATAAATCTGGTAGCAAAGTGTTGGAGCTGGAAAAAAGATTCCACCAGTTTTCTTTGGAAAAGGTGAACAAGACGGAGCACTGATTTTCTTCCTAAGCCCCGGAGCATGGGATGTAGACTGTTCCTTCAGGGTAAGATATTTTGATTATAGTTTCTATGGTGTGGGATTTCCTTCACCCTTTGGTTCCTAGATTTCGTCCAAGGCGTCTATGCAGGCCATTCTCATTCTTCTCTTAAGAGAAGTCTATTTGGAGTCATTGCATTCTTTTAAAAAGGCACTTTTTTTTTCCCTGAGAGCTAGCGCAGATCCAATGTCTTTCATTCAAGACCTTTCAAAATATTTGAAGACAACAGGCAAATATGCTGGCTGGGGGCTCCCTATACTCTGCTGGAGTACTGACTATTATAAAAAAAATACCTAAAATTATTTTATTAATAATATTTATTTTTAAAGTGATATTAAAGGCATTTTTTTTTAATAACAAGCATGTTATACTTATATGCTCTGTGCAGTGGTTTTGCAAAGAGCAGCCCTGATCCTCCTCTTTTTGGGTCCCCTGCCGATGCTCTTGGCCCCTCCCTCCTTTCGAGTGCCCCCAGAAGCAGGCAGCTTGCTATGAGGGTACCCAAGCAGGCTTACTTCCAAGCCACTGCTCTGCATGACCATTCACACACAAAGCCGTGGCTTGGCCCTGACCCATCCCTTCTCTCTCTCCTAATTGGCTCACTGGCTGTGATTGACAACATCGGATGCCAATGGCTCCCGCTGCTGTCTGAGCCAATGAGGAAATAGAGTCTCTGGAGAGCCAAGGCTCACATGCACAATGCTGGATTGCGATGGGGCTCAAGTAAGTCTTATGCCGCGTACACACGGTCGGACTTTCCGACGGGAAATGTTTGACATGAGCTTGTTGTCGGAAAGTCCGACCGTGTGTAGGCTCCATCGAACATTTTCTGTCAGAAATTCCTCCCACAAATGTTTGAGAGCAGGTTCTCCAATTTTCCGCCAACTTCACTTGTTGTCGGGAAAGTCCGATCGTGTATACACAAGTCCGTCACACAAAAGTGCCACGCATGCTCGGAATCAAGCAGAAGAGCAACACTGGCTATTGAACTTCATTTGTGTGACCGTGTGTATGCAAGACAAGTTTGAGCCGACATCCTTCGGAAAAAAATCCACGGTTTTGTTGTCGGAATGTCCGATCGTGTGTACGCGGCGTTAGAATGCAAGAAGGTAAAAAACCTTGAGCCTTTACAATCACTTTGATGTAAAAAATACAGTGAACCCAGAATAGAAACATTTTCAGCTTATTCAGGCAAATTTTATTCACAACCAGGTTATCATTCAGCTTTGATAAGTGAAATAAAAGTGATCAGGTCATAGGAGAAAACGACATAGTCACCTGTACTAGTCTGGCATCTTTGGGGAGGGTGATTATGCACATTTCCTAAATTTGACAAATAATTAAAAAAATCTGTTTTAAAATAAACCTGTTCTGGCGTATAATGGTCTAATGGTGCTAAAGTACCATCTCCTTTCTTCATATCAGATTCTGTGTCTTTGTTGAGCCCCTTAGATTTCAGGTGCAGGATGTACTGAGAACATTGCCTCTGTGTCCTGGTCAGCACTAATTCCTGCCCCCTCTTTGTTCTAAGCCACACCCCCAGACATTCTGCTTCCAAATACCAAATCTTCAATGGCCAATAAAGGCTGTGGCATTTTACACTTGAATAGCAAGAGGTGGGGCATAGAATTAAGAGGGGGTGGAGGTTAGTGGTGGCAGAAGTTACATCCTCTATAAATCCAAAGTTTTCAGTCCAATTTGAAGTATAATAAATGTATTTCAATGCCCAGTGTCTCCCTTTCAGCAGCCGTGTTACCTTAGTTTATACCAGCTTCAATGTAATCCAAGAACTTGCTTTTCCCTATTTCAGATGAATAAAGTTATGATTAAAAATTAGGAATGTGCATGTGCCCTTTCTCCGAAAATACTGGCAGGGCCGGCCCTACCATGGGTCCCAGTGGGTCCGTTTGACCCAGGCAGCACTTAGAGAGGGGCAGTAAATTAAACCACAACTGCCTTTCCTTCTCTTCTATTTACCCAGCAAATTAACAATCAAAATTTTCTTTTCCAGCAGTTTTGTGTGTCATGATGACAACTGTCCCCGGGCTGCCTCTCCTGCCCATATACTACCTTAGCCTGTCCATACACTACCCTAGCCTGCCCCTATACTACCCTAGCCTCTCTATATACTACCCTAGCCTGTCCATATACTAACCTAGCCTGTCCATATACTACCCTAGCCTGTCCATATACTACCCAAGCCTGTCCATATACTACCCTAGCCTGTCTATATACTACCCTAGCCTGTCTATATACTACCCTAGCCTCTCTATATACTACCCTAGCCTGTCCATATACTACCCTAGCCTGTCCATTTACTACCCAAGCCTGTCCATATACTACCCTAGCCTGTACATATACTACCCTAGCCTGTCTATATACTACCCTAGCCTGTCCATATACTACCCTAGCCTGTCCATATACTACCCTAGCCCCTCTATATACTACCCTAGCCTGTCCATATACTACCCTAGCCTGTCCATATACTACCCTAGCCTGTCTATATACTACACTAGCCTCTCTATATACTACCCTAGCCTGTCCATTTACTACCCTAGCCTGTCCATATCCTACCCAAGCCTGCCCATATACTACCCTAGCCTGTCCATATACTACCCTAGTCTGTCTACATACTACCTTAGCCTCTCTATATACTACCCTAGCCATCCCCTATACTACCCTAGCCTGTTTCTATACTACCCTACTTCAAACTTAAAAATGGGGTATGGCGCTTCCTGTAGGATTATATGGGATGGTATAGTGGGAGGTGGGGGGGGTTGTGATCCCTTAGTATCCTAATGTGAACTATACCAAATATCTAAATGCAGTTTATACTTCCACCATATCTCCTAGTGGTGGTTCACCAGAAAGTTTAAGCCAAATACGTGATATAAGTTATACTCAATCATAAAAAATCATCATAAATGTGAACACAATAAATATAGGGGTGTAGACTAAACACCTAAGGTTGTGATAAAACTTCAAAGAAAAACCACCATAGATTGTAGTGGCTTGGCATTGAACAAAACCATAAAAGTGCACCTCTGCCTATTAGTGCAAATATATACAAATTAAGTTATAATCAGTGATCATAGTCCATAAGATGATGAATCTCTTCAAAAACCAGTGTTCAAATTTTCTTCAAGAAAAAAACGTGACTGGGGTGCTCTCAGATGATCTTAGTGACTTTTGTGCTCCCCCTCATGGGTCCCCACTCACCGAATCCAACAACCCCAGAAGGGGCAAACAGCATAAGGTTATCTCCACCACGATCTCCTCACCGCCACAATCATATAAGGCGTCCAGGGTGGTCTCCGCTCTCCGTGTTGATGGTTAGAATATATTCATAGTAGCTCCATATCAATATCGCGCACATGCCACAAATCACTTCCATATCAATATCGCGCACATGCCACAAATCATGTGATTTGTGGCATGTGCACGATATTGATATGGAGCTACTATGAATATATTCTAACCATCAACACGGAGAGCGGAGACCACCCTGGACGCCTTATATGATTGTGGCGGTGAGTCGATCGTGGTGGATATAACCTTATGCTGTTTGCCCCTTCTGGGGTTGTTGGATTCGGTGAGTGGGGACCCATGAGGGGGAGTACAAAAGTCACTAAGATCATCTGAGAGCACCCCAGTCACGTTTTTTTCTTGAAGAAAATTTGAACACTGGTTTTTGAAGAGATTCATCATCTTATGGACTATGATCACTGATTATAAATTAATTTGTATATATTTGCATTAATAGGCAGAGGTGCACTTTTATGGTTTTGTTCAATGCCAAGCCACTACAATCTATGGTGGTTTTTCTTTGAAGTTTTATCACAACCTTAGGTGTTTAGTCTACACCCCTATATTTATTGAGTTCACATTTATGATGATTTTTTATGATTGAGTATAACTTATATTACTTAATATCGCTTATTTGGCTTAAACTTTTTGGTGGTAGCGTGAACCACCACTAGGAGGTATGGTGGAGGTATAAACTGCATTTAGATATTTGGTATAGTTCACATTAGGATACTAAGGGATCACAACCCCCCCCCCACCTCCCACTATACCATCCCATATAATCCTACAGGAAGCGCCATACCCCATTATAAGTTTGAAGTATTTTGTGGAGGATCCTTAGGGAAGCTCCTTTAGGGGGGCTGCATACCTCAACCCTTTGTCCTAAGCGCAGCTATCACACGTATTCATTTTATATACTACCCTAGCCTCTCTATATACTACCCTAGCCTCTCTATATACTACCCTAGCCCACCCCTTGGAATTGAACATAATGATATGTCATATAATTTTGCATATAGACAAGGGGCTGTTGCATGTAAATCTGACTTCCTGATAAATGTAATTTTATTTATCATGATATAAAATAATGAATATGGGGGCCTTTTGGTGGGCGTGATTTTTTTTTATTTGGGGGGGGGCAGCATTTTATTCTTGGACCTATTCAGCGCATTGTCTTGGGCCAGCCCTGGATACTGGTTACTATGCTTATGGCTGCATAGCACTGTTTGCATATCTATCAGCTCTATGAAGGCTCTTCTAGAATAAATTTCCATACAAAATGCCCCCCCCCCCCCTTTAAAAATCAGGTTATGTGTTACTGGAGAGCATTATACTTTGAAGTACTGGTCTCCTAGGAGGACATGAGGGAATTGCAAAAAGGGTGTTCCATTTGTCAATTTTTCTGCTGGAATAGGGTAGTTAATACATTTCTACCCCCCTATTTGTTGTCCAATCAGTGAGGTTGATTTAATAAAGATTGAAGAGTGCAAAACCTGATGCAGCTCTGCATAGAGACCAATCAGCTTCTAGTTTTTTTTTTTTTTTTTTTTGCCAAAGCTTAATTAAACAAGCTGAAGTTAGAAGATGATTGGCTACCATGTACAGCTTCACCAAAGGGTCTTCTTAAACAAATACATACCCAATCCCCTGTTCACTCGTTTGCTAAATGTAGTCACCATAATTAAGCAATCCTTTGTGAGTAAAGCAGATGAGTAAGATTGATTTTATTTTCATTATAAATATATATATATACTGTATATCTTTATATATCTTTATATACTGTATAAATAAAATATCAATATGATCCTTCCTTCTATTTATGTAGATGACCTTACACCACAAGTCACCTGTGGCCTGGAGAATATAGAAGTGCGGTTCAGCAAATGTCTCATGGAGAAGTGGGGATATAACACCTCAGCCTTACATCTGAGAGACTATTCCTGCCAAGGAATCATTGAAAGAGGAGATAAAAGTTACATCACTTTCATCACACGGCCAGAAAATGGTAGTTGTGGGGGATCCATCGGGGTACGTAGATGACCACTACCACACTATCTAATTTTGTATTCATGAAATGTTTGCATTACCATTGTCCCCATTTTTTTAATCCAAGGTTTCTCATCCCCCCATCACAATTGAATGAGCATAAACAAAGTGTGAAGGAAAATGTGATCATTACCATATCCTTACGTCACCCTCTCTGGGCTCATGCACACCGCAGCTCAAAAAAAAAAAAAAAAAGCTGCTTTTGCAAGCATTTGAGCTTTTATTTCTCTGCCTAAAAGTTTTGAAGAAGCTTGTGCTTTTTTTTTTTGCTCTTTTCCATGTTTTTATTGAGCTTATTTGAACTTTTTTGAGATTTCTTTGAGCATAGGCTTTTATTTTTTCACAAACCCTTCCCTCGGCTAATTATTCCTTCTTTTTTTTGTGCGTTTTTGAGATTTTTTTTGTGCATTTTTGGGCAATAGGCATCTTTTCTGCTTGATGGTTCCTCCCAAAAAAAACGAGTTTGGTGGATTTTTTCTCTGCCTGTAAACTCCTGACGAAGCCATATGCCACGTACACACGAGCGGACTTTACGGCAGACTTTTTTCAAAAGACATTGTTTCCTGTTACATGGATGGGAATGTTACTTTTATGCTACCTTTTTAATCACCTCATGATTATGTATGATGCGATTAAATCATTTAAACACGTCAGATATGCAATCATACATTAACTAATCTGTATTTCAAGAGACAACAGGAACAGAATTTAGTTAAGATAAAGGATGTCCATGATACGGTATGTTTCAAATATACAACAGACTTCCTGTAGTGATCTAATATCAGAAAACCACTAAAGGCGGTAATTAGATAAAGTTAGTACACCCCGGGATATTCACCTACCCATCATGCTTTCTTCCCGTTTACTGTACAAAATAAGGTGCGTTGGCATGGACCATAGGGTGAGTACATGGATTGAAAACTGGCTACAAGGGCGAGTTCAGAGGGTGGTGATAAATGGGGAGTACTCAGAATGGTCAGGGGTGGGTAGTGGGGTTCCCCAGGGTTCTGTGCTGGGACCAATCCTATTTAATGTGTTCATAAATGATCTGGAGGATGGGATAAACAGTTCCATCTCTGTATTTGCAGACGATACTAAGCTAAGCAGGGCAATAACTTCTCCGCAGGATGTGGAAACCTTGCAAGAAGATCTGAACAAATTAATGGGGTGGGCGACTACATGGCAAATGAGGTTTAATGTAGAAACATGTAAAATAATGCATTTGGGTGGTAAAAATATGAATGCAATCTATACACTGGGGGGAGAGCCTCGGGGGGCATCTAGGATGGAAAAGGACCTAGGGGTCCTAGTAGATGATAGGCTCAGCAATGACATGCAATGCCAAGCTGCTGCTAACAAAGCAAACAGAATATTGGCATTAAAAAGGGGATCAACTCCAGAGATAAAACGATAATTCTCCCGCTCTACAAGACTCTGGTCCGGCCGCACCTGGAGTATGCTGTCCAGTTCTGGGCACCAGTCCTTAGGAAGGACGTACTGGAAATGGAGCGAGTACAAAGAAGGGCAACAAAGCTAATAAAGGGTCTAGAGGATATTAGTTATGAGGAAAGGTTGTGAGCTCTGAACTTATTCTCTCTGGAGAAGAGACGCTTGAGAGGGGAGACGATTTCAATATACAAATACTGTACTGGTGACCCCACAATAGGGAGAAAACTTTTCTGCGGAAGGGAGTTTAACAAGACTCGTGGCCACTCATTAAAATTGGAAGAAAAGAGGTTTAACCTTAAACTACGTAGAGGGTTCTTTACTGTAAGAGTGGCAAGGATGTGGAATTCCCTTCCACAGGCGGTGGTCTCAGCGGGGAGCATTGATAGCTTCAAGAAACTATTAGATAATCACCTGAATGACCGCAACATACAGGGATATACAATGTAATACTGACATATAATCACACACATAGGTTGGACTTGATGGACGTGTGTCTTTTTTCAATCACACCTACTATGTAATTATGTATAATTCAAAGGCTACATTGTGGTGAATACTAATGTGAAGTAAAAATCCTCATTTGATAAATTTATATTTGTATTGAGAAGGTCTGATGATGATTAGAAGACTTGCCAGTTTCTCAATAAGAATCCATAAAATGATTTGTAAATCACAAATGTTTAGAACAGATCGGGGTCAGCAGATGTAACAATGTAACTGAGCTCTGGATTTCCCCTTGAAGAACAGGAAACCCAAATGAGCAGTAAAAGGAGACTCAGTCCAGGAGGTGAATGATCTCTATGGTGGAGGATACAATAGGAACAATCAGAGAGTGATTAGAAATCCAATCATTGGTCACTTTATTGGTATACTGACCATAGGTGTGCACAGCCTATTGCATTAGGGTGTGCACCACAAAGCTCAAACACATATGTGTGTATGTTTATATATACTGACGTTGTCAGCAGAGCAGTGCACAGTGTCATTAGAGCAGAGGTTGGTGTCAGCAGTTTTTATTTTTATTATTTTATTTTTTATTATTTTTTGCATTTTTTTTGGGGGGGGTGAAATATCAGGGGTCTAAACAGGGGGAATATGTGCCACATGGGGTAAATAAGGTGTGCCCAGGCACACCTGGTACACCCTGGGTGCATGCCTTTGATACTGACTAATTATGTTGCCTTGCTTTGACTATAAAGGCAGCTCACACCGAGCGGCGGGCTACAGAAGAAATGAGCCGGATACAGGACTACATGTCTATAACATACAATAAGTCAAATTTACTTAGAAGGAAAAAAAAGAAAAACATTTTTTTTTTTTTTACCTGGAATTGTTCTTGAATTTTTTCTGTACATGTTTTTTTTTTTTTTCAGAACGATGGAAGTGAGATCACCTATTCAAATACTGTATACCTAGCATCATATTCTGATGGAGTGATTATAAGAGATGAGATCCCCATTGACTTTCATTGCTCTTATCCATTAAACATGGAGATCAACCTTCTAACCGCTATCAGCACCTACGTAGTGTGAGTCGCTTTTCCTTGGTACCTTTCCTAGATACAGGTGTAGTGCTGAATGAGTTGAGATGAGATTGCATGCAGATGTTGTAACCAACCAACTGGTGTCCAGCCCCGTAGAAATGTATTTCCTATGTTTATATATCACCAACATACTCCAGAGTGATGTATACATCAGGCTCCACTTTATACATCAGGATTACAGTCACCCTACCAGTCACACAGACAGATATATACACTGAATCTAGGGGGTGATGTGATGAAATTCAAACTAATATGTTCTTAAACATGGAAAATCAGCTGCGGGGAAGTGGTCCTCTCACATTAGTAAGAAAAATGAGGGGAATAACTGCGCTACGGTGAAATACATAAACAATAACAATTATAGCCGCAATTCCTCTATGTAACACAAACACAGTGAAATTAAATAAGAAAAAAGGGGGGGTTGAATCGCGCAAAAACAGATTGGTGATCATACACATCATCACCAAACCAAATATTTAGAACTAAGTGAAGAGTTCCCCTTTAGTGTATACATAATATGCAAAACACATGTCAAATGAATAATCAATCCAAAAATAAAACTTTCAAAGTGATAATAAAAAGTCCATGTATAAAAAATAAATCACCCAAGTGATATGAAAGTATCTTAAAAAAGTTCCAAAAAAACATAAATTCTTGCTTTGAGAAGAAAAAAGCGTGCTTGCTCCACCACCGTGAAATCAGACTGGCCGCTTACAAGAAACTCATGATCCCCCGTTACAGAGGATCAGAGAAAGCTGTTTGTTACAACTGCTTCGAACCACGACCAATGGATCAGAGACCTTATACCGAGATGGGACATCAAAGACTGGAGGGTCAGGCTAAAGATGTTCACACTGACAGGTACTCAGACATCAGCCCACAGCATTCCAGATACGGTCATAGAAGGAAAAAAAGGCTCCATATAGTGTAAAATCATTGACTTTATTGGATAAGTAAAAGGTTAAACTCACATGTTAGTAGACAATAGTAGGCATGTAGTGTAGTCTGGAGCGCCGGCCTGAAGCTCACAGACAGCCCGTCCTACTGGAAACAACAGCAGCAATGGGAGGTGACGAGAACACGTCGCTCTGCCCTACGCAGCATTTCGTGATAGAGTCACATCATCCAGGGGCCTCATACAAACTCCATTTTTTCTGGTGCCCTTGGTTTGTTTGCAAACTGCCCTAGGCGGGGGGGGGGGGCTGCAGATGTAGAATGAGCAGCAAATTACTGCCGATATAACGTTTAGGCCGTACACACACTGACTTATATTCAATTCTCCATGTGAGTTTTGTCCTCCCAAGTCAGTGGTGCCTCTTAGAGACCAGACTAAGGTCTTTAATTGCTAGGCTCCCCATAACCAGAACTGTGAACAATGTCTGTTACTATCCAGGACGGCCAGAACACAGTGACAGCTGATAAGTTGTACCCCAATTTTGCTAATGTGACCTTCTCTAGTATCGCTCCACAGATTTAGCATTTAAATGAGCCAGAGCATCAAAAACAGCAAAGGTGGGGCCAATTAAATATGTTTTTAAATAGTATTGCTTTGTTCTCCCTTAAGCCCTGACTGTAATGTCGCGTACACACGATCAGAAATTCGGCCAGCAAAAGACCGATGAGAGCTTTTGGTCGGAAAATGAGACCGTGTGTAAGCTCCATTGGACTTTTGCTGGCCAAATTCCAGCCAGCAAAAGACTGAGAGCATGTTCTCAATTTTTCGGTCGGAAAAAGTTCCTATTCGAAAATGCAATCGTCTTCAGCAATTCTGACACGCAAAATTCCTACGCATGCTTGGAAACAATTCAACACATGCTTGGAAGCATTGAACTTCATTTTCTCGGCTTGGTGTAGTGTTGTACGTCACCGCGTTCTTGACGGTCGAAAGTTCAGCCGTGTGTATGCAAGGCAAGCTTGAGCGGAATCCCGTTGGAAAAGCCGTCATATCTTTTTCCGAACAAAATCACGATCGTGTGTGCGCGGCATTAGACTTTCAATAACTTCTCATCCCTGTTCTCTTCTGATATAGGCTATATTCATCTCCTCCAGGCTTTGCCTCCACAGTCATGTGAAGGTGAAGCTGAGAAATGAAAAGGCCCCTATAAATTCCTATATTGTTCAGCATACTCTATATATGGTCCTTAGTGTAACCTGGGCAGTGGGCTGTTATGCTCATGACCCGGACCCCTTTGAACTACAAAGGATCTTGTATACAAAAATACACAAACAATTGCAGCAGAAAGCGCATCTTTTGTGAATCTTTACCTTCAATTACATTGTGCAAGCTACCCTTGTGAGGTCGGTCATGTGTCTTCTGTGGAAAAATGAGCTTGCTCCTTCACCAATAGCACTGCAATGCTGAAACTCCTGACCCTCATTGTCCAGAGCCTGAATTCTCCTTCTAAGAGGCGTACAGCCTTCAACTATCTCTACTCCCAAAACATTGATGTTGTCTGCTTGCAGGAAACATATTTCTCCAACAGCTCCATTCATTGGTTCTTTCACCCATCGCATCCCCCACTTTACATAGCTTCTGCTTCCACTAAACACGGGGGGGTTCTCATAGCCTTCCGTAGGGGCATCACTTTTCTTTGCCACAAACAGATACAAGGCCTACAGGGCAGATATTAACTATTCCAGGGCTCCCTACAGGGAGTTGAGGTGACCTTTTTTCAACTTCTACGCCCTGAATACAGCTAACTTCCCTTTTCTGTCCCATCTCCTTCAGCTTCTTTAATCCCATGCAAACAGTACAATTTTACTCTGCAGTGACTCTAACCTCATTATGCATCCCACTCTGGACAACTCTTCAGGTGCCCATCGCACACCTGCCTCTGAATCCATTTGCTACCTTAAATTCTTCACGCAAGCAGGCCTTGTCAAAGACGGGCATGAGTTGCACCCAATGATGCAAGACTACACATTTTTATTCCTCTCTCGTATTGACCATGTATGGCTCCATAGGTCCCTTGTTCCAAAACTACACCAAATGACCATCCACACAGTTCCCTGGACCAACCATGACCCAGTGATAATTGTCTGCAGTTCTTTGATACAAAAACAAAAACCGTTGGGCTGGGTACCCAACGACTCTTTACTCTTCTTCCCTGACATTCTAGACAAGCTATGATCAATCACTACTGAATACTTTCAGCCAATTATGGATTTGGTTTCCTTGCTGACCACACTGTGTGAGGCTTACTAATCAGTGGCTGAAGCCACCGTATTCAGCCTCCCAGCCCTGCTGCCTGAAAGACCAGCATGGGCTCCAGCTCAAATCAGAACTTAAGGAAGCTTCAGAAGCCCATAAATCAAAGCCCACCTCGGTCTGCATAAGGTTTGTATGAAATTCAATCTTGGCCTCACTGACATCCCAGAAAAACTGAAATTTTACATCCAAAGCAACAAACCAGGCACCATGTTGGTAAAACGCCTACAATGTTTCTCATTGCAACATAGACTTATTACTCTCTGTACTCATTGCCATAAACTAATTAGCAAACCTCAGGACATCCTGACAGAATTGTGCCACCATTTAACCCATTTATATTGTGCCTCCGAACCACTTTCCTCCATTTAGGAACAGGCCTTTCTTTAATAACCTCGGCCTTCCCACACTTTCTGCACACCGCTGGCAAATTATGGAGGCTGATGTTACCATATTGGAAATTACAGCAACAATTTGTAGCCTTAAGACCAATAAACGGCCCAGACCTGATGGCTATATGGATCTCTTTTATTAAAAATTCTCTGACCTCCTTACCCCCACCTACAGTCAGTTTTAAACCATCTTTCGCTCGCAGCACTCCACGGAAACTGCCTTACTAAAACTTACTAACGATTTACTAACTGCTAAAACCAACAGCCAGTACTCCATACTCCTACTACTTGACCTCTCTGCAGCCTTTGATACTGTTGACCACCCGCTTTTTCTCAGTAAACTACATTCCCTTGGCCTCCGAGATTCTGCTCTATCCTGGTTCTCTGCCTATTTATCACAGTGCTCCTTCAGTGTCACCTACAACTCTGTCTCCTCCTCTCCATTGCCCCTTTCTGTTTCTACCCCTTCTCTTCTCCATCTACACCTCCTCCCTTGGTCACTTAATAACCGCCCACGGCTTCCAATACCACTTATACACTGATGACACCCAAATCTATCTGTCTACTCCTCACCTCACTCCTTCAGTCTGCTCTCGCATTACTAACTTACTAACTGACATATCAGCATGGAGGTCGCACCACTTCCTTAAACTAAATCTCTCTAAAACTGAGCTATTAATATTCCTCCCCGCCCGTGCCCCCCTCCATGACTTTTCCATCAAAATCAACAATGCAACCATCAGTCCCTCCCCTCACGCCAGGGTACTCGGTGTAATCCTAGACTCTGACTTGTCCTTTCAGGCTCAAATCCAATGTCAAAAGTTTGTAGAATTCACCTCCGTAACATCTCTAAAATTCACCCCTTTTTAACAAATGAAACCACCAAACTCCTCATTCACTCCCTTGTTATCTCTCGCCTTGACTATTGCAACTCCCTTCTCATTGGCCTGCCTCTCCATAGGCTATCCCCTCTTCAGTCTACCATGAATGCTTTTGCCAGACTTATCCACCTTACCAACCACTCAGTGTCTGCCAACCCTCTACTCCAATCCTTACACTGGCTCCCAATCACCCAGAAAATTAAATTCAAAATACTAACCACAACATACAAAGCCATTCACAACTCTGCCCCGAGCTACATCACTAATCTTGTCTCCAAATAATCTTGTCTCCAAAACTCATCTCTTCAGGAATGCCTATCACGTCTCCAACTAATCTCCTACCACTTCCACCAGCTCATTCCCCACAGTTACAACCTTTTGTACCACCTTCCCCACCCTATTAGATTGTAAGCTTGTATTTTATTGTATTATAACTGTATTGTCTCCCTTTTATATTGTAAAGCGCTGCTTAAACTGTTGGCGCCATATAAATCCTGTATAATAATAAAAATAATCTAAAAACTGGCCACCCTTTCCCACTGGAATCACTCAAGGCCAATGTGGTCATGATCCCCAAACCTGCTACAGACCCCAATGCCTGGTCCAATTTTGACCCCATATTGCTCCTCAATACTGACGTAAAAATCCTAGCAAACATATTTTTGGGGAAGTTGATTTCTAAGGACCAGGACGGGTTCATCCCCCTGCGAGTCGCCAGAGACAACTTCCACAGAGCTATACACTATCATAAATCTTGCTTCAACCTGGCTATGCTCTTGTCACTTGATGTCCTTCGATGATAGGGCCTCGGTGACTCTTTTCTTTCTTGGGTATCCACCCTTTATGCCAAACCTACTGCAATCCTGAAGTATGCTGTTTCACCCATGACCCATTACCAGTCCGTCGTTGTATGAGACAGTGTTGTCCTCTCCTCCAAATGTTTTATCTTTACCCTAGAACCAGCCATTTGAGCTCATCTGGAGGTTCAGTGGATGGAATTGGAGGGTGAGCCTCAAGTTGATGCCATTTGCCGACAACATGCTAATGTTCGTTTCCTCCCCTCATAGCTTATTTACAGCACTGCTGGGCACTCACGTAACCTCCCACTACTCTCCTGTCCCCGCTCTGAGCACTACAGCGGCAGGTGCCAAGATTCCCCACTGACGTCAGCTGAGAGGAGAGCAGCGGGGGGGTCACGTGAGCGCCCAGCAGTGCTGTAAATAAGGTATTTTGCACAACGATTGTACACAAACACACACACTTCAAATTATATAATCCTGTAGCAGAGCAGATTACAGGATTTCTTCATATTAATGTTACAGATTCCTGAGCTGACAGGCAGGGAGGGAGGGGTGAAAGGGCAAAGAAGCGGCCTGACGGAGGCACATAAACTGACCATGGTATTCATGCATCAGCAGCCATGATTACCATGCTCAACACAGACAGGGGGACACAGGCATTGGCAGGATCAACCAGATTTTTTAGAACATAGAGGGGGTAAATGACACAGCACAAGCACTGTGCTGTCTACCATGCTCTCATTTTTATTTATTTGTTTAAGGGTTACAACTACTTTAACTTTTCACATGATAATTATTTGAAGTGAATATTCACAAAATTTTATGTTTTAGAATTCTCAACTCCTTTAGTAAAAATCAGCCTTAATATCTTCATACTATGCATTCCCTTTATAGTATAGAGCAGCCATTCTCAACCTTTTCAACACAAAGGAACCCTTGAAATAACTCTCCGATCTCAGGAAACCCCTGATAAAAATGGCTGTATCTACAGCTCATGATACATTAGGGCAGTGATCTCCAAATTGCGGCCTGGTGGCTAGATGTCACCTTTTTCTTGCTTTTATCCAGCCCTTGAAGCACTATTTTCATCCACTGATACCAACAATGGGAACTAATTCCCCCCCACTGACACCAATGAAGGGACAGGATTCCTCCAAATGGCACCAACAATGGGGCCCATTGACAACAATGATGGAACACAATTTCTCCGATTAACACCAATGGTGGGGCACAAATTCTTCCACTGACACCAATTATGGGGCGCCATTCCTCCCACTGACTCAAATGATGGGGTACAATTCCTCCCACTGACACCAACCATGGGGTGCCATTCCTCCCACTGACCCAAATGATGGGGTACAATTCCTCCCACTGACACCAACAATGGGGTACAATTCCTCCCACTGACACCAATGATGGGACACTATTCCTCCCACCGAAACCAAAGATGGGGCATTGTTTATTCCCACTGATGTTGGGACCTTTTCTACTCCCAATGGCCACAGTCTGCCCCCCCCCCCTTTAAATCTGAAGGACAGTAAACTGGCCCTTTGTTTAGAAGTTTTGGAGACCCCTGCCTAAGTGTTAAGGTCAGTCATAAGAATGCTCCTTACTTTTGTAGTCATTGAGAAGAATTACCCCTGTACAGCCTAAAAAAGATCAATGGTTTCAATGGGAGCTTATCCGAGAGACAGAAATTGCTCATTGCTCAAGGAATCCCTAGCAACCTCTGGAGGAATCCAAGTCCTTCATGGGACTCTGATTCAGAAACCCTGGTATAGAGTGATTCTAAAACAGGTTACCTATCTCTATCTGAGACCAAAAATGAACACGTCTTTATAATTTTTGCTTCTTAAACTTTTTAATAATGACTATATTCTGTTACAGCTCGGCTACTATCAATGTGGCCGGAACAGCAAATTTCACAATAACGATGGGTCTATTCCAAGATTCCGAATACATCACCCCATATACCGATTCCCAGGTGTGGCTGAACTCCTCCTCCATCCTATATGTTGGTGTCATTGTAACCGGAGCTACGGGCTCATCTCCATTTGTGCTCGCCATGAAAAACTGCTACGCCACCCCAACAGCTGACAGCTCCTACGGCCCCAGATATGATATCCTAACCAACCAGTAAGTTCATTACATGTGGTGTATATTACTCTTCTCAAACTATAATAAACATTGCCATTTTATTATTTTACCTGAATTGGCAATTAAACTCATAGCAGGCAATCAGATCCACAACCAGGAAAATATCAATATTCCATTGCAGAAATGGCCATTCCCCGGAAAACCATATTCCTCAGATATAGCTGAGTGATGGGGGTCACGAGATTCCTATTATTATGTTATTGGTGACATGGTTGGATACTTCTAGCTGCCTTTGACATCATTTATACAATAGCAATGCACCAAGTGACATTGTATAAAGAGTAACAGTTGGTTTTCCTATTGAGTAGATGAAGTGAGTGAAGGGTGACAATGGAGGAACAGTGGAGTTGTAGGTATGGGTGTGAAATGTTATCAGACTTGATTTAGTCATGAAATTAGCAGTTTCAGTTGGACTGTAGTTTGCTAAAATTGTTCTTTAGATTTTGCTTAGGGCACTGAAGGGCAAGACCAGAATAGAAGGCATTCAGTGTTGTACCCCCATGGGTGAAGGATGGGTAAGTATACCAATTCCTTGCTAAGATGAGTCTCTCAAAAAGGTTCTCCCCACTATCATGATGGACTCACCAGCTACTTCATTAGGTCCACCTTGCTAGTATCGGATCAGACACCCTTTTGGGTTCAAATCTGTCTTCATTCTTCATAGCATAGATTCAACAAGGTGTTGGAAACGTTCCTCAGACATTTTGCTCCACCACATCCCAAAGGTGCTCTATTGGATGAGATGTGGTGAGTGTGGAGGCCATTGCGGTACAGTGACCCTATTGTCCAATGTTGAGATAATTGGAGCTTTGTGACATTATCCAGCATTATCCTGCTGGAAGGAGCCACCAGAAGATGGGGACACTGTAGTCATAAAGGGGTGGACATGGTCAGCAACAATACTCAGGTAGGCCGTGGTGTTTAAACCATGCTCAATTGGTAGTAAGTGTGCCAAGAAAATATCCCCCCACACCATTATACCACCACCACCAGCCTGAACCGGTGATACAAGGCGGGATGGATCCATGCGCCAAATTCTGACCCCACCATCTGAATGTCACAGCTGAAATCCAGACTCATCAGACCAGGCAATATTTTTCCAATTTTCTATTGGCCAATTTTGGTGATCCTGTGCCAATTGTAGCCTCAGTTTCCTGTTCTTAGCTGACAGGAGTGGCACCCGATGTGGTCTCCTGATGCTGTAGCCCATCTGCTTCAAGGTCCGATGTGTTGTGCATTTAGAGATTTTATATATATATATATATATATATATATATATACAGTGGGGACGGAAAGTATTCAGACCCCCTTAAATTTTTCACTCTTTGTTATATTGCAGCCATTTGCTAAAATCATTTAAGTTCATTTTTTTCCTCATTAATGTACACACAGCACCCCATATTGTACACACAGCACCCCATATTGTACACACAGCACCCCATATTGACAGAAAAACAAAGAATTGTTGACATTTTTGCAGATTTATTAAAAAAGAGAAACTGAAATATCACATGGTCCTAAGTATTTAGACCCTTTGCTCAGTATTTAGTAGAAGCCCCTTTTGATCTAATACAGCCATGAGTCTTTTTTGGAAAGATGCAACACGTTTTTCACACCTGGGTTTGGGGATCCTCTGCCATTCCTCCTTGCAGATCCTTTCCAGTTCTGTCAGGTTGGATGGTAAATGTTTGTGGACGGCCATTTTTAGGTCTCTCCAGTGATGGTCAATTGGGTTTAAGTCAGGGCTCTGGCTGGGCCATTCAAGAACAGTCACAGAGTTGTTGTGAAGCCACTCCTTCGTTATTTTAGCTGTGTGCTTAGGGTCATTGTCTTGTTGGAAGGTAAACCTTCGGCCCAGTCTGAGGTCCTGAGGGCTCTGGAGAAGGTTTTCGTCCAGGACATCCCTGTACTTGGCCGCATTCATCTTTCCCTCAATTGCAACCAGTCGTCCTGTCCCTGCAGCTGAAAAACACCCCCACAGCATGATGCTGCCACCACCATGCTTCACTGTTGGGACTGTATTGGACAGGTGATGAGCAGTGCCTGGTTTTCTCCACACATACCGCATAGAATTAAGGCCAAAAAATTCTATCTTGGTCTCATCAGACCAGAGAATCTTATTTCTCACCATCTTGGAGTCCTTCAGGTGTTTTTTAGCAAACTCCATGCGGCTTTCATGTGTCTTGCACTGAGGAGAGGCTTCCATTGGGCCACTCTGCCATAAAGCCCCGACTGGTGGAGGGCTGCAGCGATGGTTGACTTTCTACAACTTTCTCCCATCTCCCGAGTGCATCTCTGGAGCTCAGCCACAGTGAACTTTGGGTTCTTCTTTACCTCTCTCACCAAGGCTCTTCTCCCCCGATAGCTCAGTTTGGCCGGACGGCCAGCTCTAGGAAGGGTTCTGGTCGTCCCAAACGTCTTCCATTTAAGGATTATGGAGTCCACTGTGCTCTTAGGAACCTTAAGTGCAGCAGAAATTTTTTGTAACCATGGCCAGATCTGTGCCTTGCCACAATTCTGTCTCTGAGCTCTTCAGGCAGTTCCTTTGACCTCATGATTCTCATTTGCTCTGACATGCACTGTGAGCTGTAAGGTCTTATATAGACAGGTGTGTGGCTTTCCTAATCAAGTCCAATCAGTATAATCAAACACAGCTGGACTCAAATGAAGGTGTAGAACCATCTCAACTATGATCAGAAGAAATGGACAGCACCTGAGTTAAATATATGAGTGTCACAGCAAAGGGTCTGAATACTTAGGAGCATGTGATATTAGAGTTTTTCTTTTTTCAGCAAAAATTTCAACAATTTTGTGTTTTTCTGTCAATATGGGGTGCTGTGTGTACAATATGAGGTGCTGTGTGTACAATATGGGGTGCTGTGTGTACAATATGGGGGGCTGTGTGTACAATATGGGGTGCTGTGTGTACAATATGGGGGGCTGTGTGTACAATATGGGGTGCTGTGTGTACAATATGGGGTGCTGTGTGTACAATATGGGGTGCTGTGTGTACAATATGGGGTGCTGTGTGAACATTAATGAGGAAAAAAATGAACTTAAATGATTTTAGCAAATGCCTGCAATATAACAAAGAGTGAAAAATTTAAGGGTGTCTGCATACTTTCTGTCCCCACTGTATATATATATATATATATATATATATATATATATATATATATATATATATATATATATATATATATATATATATATATATATATATATATATATATATATATATATATATTTATTTACTTATTTTTTTTATATTTATTTATTTATTTGCTAATTAAAGCATCCGGCTTATCAGTACAGCTTTAATGTATTTGTGTTCTTTATAAAGAAATAATAAAAGATACAGTAGATGCTAATGTAGAATCATTATGTGTTATTGTACGATAGACAAAGAAAACCATCTTTTAATACTTACCTCCAAAGCAAAATTGTCGGATTTCACCAAAATTTATGCAAAATTGTCAGATTTTTTGGGGGCAGAATTTTGCCTGCAGGAAAAAAAAATCATTGGAGTCAGCGGAGGAAGTGAAATTATTGTGGTTTAAGGATGTTAAGGTGATTTTTAAAGATATTTAGGGACTTTTAATAGATCTTAAATGTTTTAACCTTATTAGAGTAACTAGTGCTTTTATTTTTTTTTTTATTTTGCTGTCTTTTATTTATATTTGACTTAAAAAAAAAAAAAATATAACAAAAAAGCTAATAAAAAACTGTCCAATATATGTTGCTCTTTGGACTTCAAATTGTCAAAAAAATAAAAATAAATAAACAGGAAAAACAAGCAAATAATGAAATAACGATGCACAAGAAAACATCACAAATTATTTTGCACATTGCTATCTGTGTTTTTTTTTTTCATTTCTTTATTTCATTTTAACTTTTTGGACATCAAATTGTCTAAACAAAAAAAAAAACAAGGAAAAACAAGCAAATAATGAAATAAAGATACACAAGGAAACATCCCAAAATTATTTTGCACATTGCAATCTGTGGGGTTTTTTTTTCATTTCTTTATTTCATTTTAACTTTTTGGACTTCAAATTGTCTAAAAAAAAAAAGAAACACAAGGAAAAACAAGCAAATAATGAAATAACGATGCACAAGGAAACATCCCAAATTATTTTGCACATTGCTATCTGTTTTTTTTTTTTTTTTATTTCTTTATTTCATTTTAACTTTTTGGACTTCAAATTGTCTAAAAAAAAAAACAAGAAAAACAAAACAAGGAAAAACAAGCAAATAATGAAATAAAGATACACAAGGAAACATCCCAAATTATTTTGCACATTGCTATCTGTTTTTTTTTTTTTTTTTTTTTCATTTCTTTATTTCATTTTAACTTTTTGGACTTCAATTTGTCTAAAAAAAAAAACAAGAAAAACAAAACAAGGAAAAACAAGCAAATAATGAAATAAAGATACACAAGGAAACATCCCAAATTATTTTGCACATTGCTATCTGTTTTTTTTTTTTTTTTATTTCTTTATTTTATTTTAACTTTTTGGACTTCAAATTGTCTAAAAAAAAAAACCAAGAAAGACAAAACAAGGAAAAACAAGCAAATAATGAAATAAAGATACAAAAGGAAACATCACAAATTATTTTGCACATTGCTATCTGTGTTTTTTTTTTCATTTCTTTATTTCATTTTAACTTTTTGGACTTCAAATTGTCTAAAAAAAAAAAAAAACAAGAAAAACAAAACAAGGAAAAACAAGCAAATAATGAAATAAAGATACAAAAGGAAACATCACAAATTATTTTGCACATTGCTATCTGTGTTTTTTTTTTTTATTTCTTTATTTCATTTTAACTTTTTGGACTTCAAATTGTCTAAAACAAAAAAAACAAGAAAAACAAAACAAGGAAAAACAAGCAAATAATGAAATAAAGATACAAAAGGAAACATCCCAAATTATTTTGCACATTGCTATCTGTGTTTTTTTTTTATTTCTTTATTTCAATTTAAAATGAAGGATGATAATCACTGATAAGATTTAAAAAAATATAATAAAAATGTTTATACTTTAAAAATAGGTTTAAAAAAAATCATGCTTTAGTCAGTTTTTTTTTGTATTTTTTCTTTCTTTGAGGTGTGAATGGACAAAAAAAAAAAAAAAACAGTGAGAAAATAGTAGTTTATGAGTGAAGTTCCTCACATTTTATATCTTAATATGGTTGAAAATGACTAATCCTTCTCTGATGATAACACTTTTAGATGCCCCAACAAGAACGACCCAACACTCTCTGTGGCAGAAAATGGAGTGTCCCTTAAAGGTCGCTTTTCCCTTCAAGTGTTCAAATTTCTGGGAGGATTCAATCAGATTTATTTGCACTGTCAGGTCGGATTGTGTGACACCTCCACCAATGACTGCTTAGCTGTGAGTATTAATTGTTAACATACATTTATTTTAAAGTTGGGATTTCAGGACAACATCAGAATTCAAAGTAAAAAAAAAAATGATGCATATGAACTTTTTTTATCTTGAAAACGGGATTTCGTTAATCATTTTGGCTAATCGTGTGGTTAGAAACCCCTGCCACACTGCACAGCCAGAAAGATAACTCCACCATGACCTGATTTTAGCAATGAAACTTCGTTTGTCACTTGCTTGCAGATTGGACAATGAGTTATCATAGTGATGATGATGGTTAAATATCTAATGATCAGACTAGAGACAGAGATGGGACCCAGGAGCCTGGAAATCTGAAAAGTAGGACCGGTTATGATCACGACCACACCAATTTAATTTTGAGCACCAAATCCCAGGATTTGATAGTAAAAAGAAAAGGAATTTGGGACTTTATGGGTGCAGAATAAATTGTCAATATATCAAATATAATGTATAAAAAGTATTTTTAGTTTGAGGAGCAAAATAATTTTTTTTTTTAAAGAGAAATATGTAAATGGCTGGTACAGTTAATCACAATTTGAACGAAACAACAATACAGGATGGACTTCCCAACATGTTTCGCCCATATGTCGGGCTTCTTCAGGGTATGCTGTCCGGTTAAGGGGTACAAGCCTTCTATATCTCCTAGAGCACAGGAGTCAAACACAAGGCCCGTGGGCCAAATCCGGCCCTCCAGGCCATTTCATGTGGCCCTCGCACCTCTCCTGTAGCTGCAGGAGAGCTCCAGCCCTCCTCTGGTACTCCTCCAGACCCCTACTTTCTGCTCTCAAGCAATGCATCCAGCTTCTTCCCAGCAGCAGCATAAGGAAAGGCAGTGCACTGTGATGTTAGGGAGAGTAGGGGACTCAACCTCTGATGGTCGGGTGGCTCTTGACATCTAATGAAAGGGGAGGGGATGCTCTGGACATCTAATCTTACAGATACAACCGGCCCTTTTGTGGACAATCATAATGCTGATGTGGCCCACGATGAAATTGAGTTAGACACCCCTGTCCTAGAGGTATAGATCAAAGAACTACCGGGATATTTAGATGTTTTACTGCATAAAAAGAACCATGCTTTGCAGGTGACCATAGACGGCATACAAGGACCAAAAGAGCAGGTTCTGCAGCAAGCTTGATACCAAGGGCCGCAAACTTCCTACAATCACAGATGCTTTAGTCTCTCTAAGGCTACCTGGTTACAAGATAACGGTGTGCTCAGGAACCAAGGGACACGAGCACGCCGTTATCTTGTAACCAGATAGCCTTAGAGAGACTAAAGCATATTTGATTATTGCAAGTTTGCGGCCCTTGGTATCAAGCTTGCTGCAGAACCTGCTCTTTTGGTCCTTGTATGCCGTCTATGGTCACCTGCAATGCATGGTTCTTTTTATGCAGTAAAACATCTAAATATCACGGCAGTTCTTTGATCTATACTTGTAGGAGATATAGAAGGCTTGTACCCCTTAACCGGGCAGCATCCCCTGAATAAGCCCGACATATGGGCAAAACATGTTGGGTCCATCACGTATTGCTGTTTCGTGGAAATTGTGATTAACTGTACCAGCCATTTATATAGTTCATTTAAAAAAAATATATTTTGCTCCTCAAAATAAAAATAATTTTTATACATTATATTTGATATCTTGACAATTTATCCTGCAGCCATAAAGTCCCAAATTCCTTTGCTTTTTACTCTAGATATGTAGTGTGGTAGAGGGGTGGGAATCACAAGACTGACTGAAAAGAATTTCACATATTTTCGGGTGTTTAAAAGAAATCCAATGAAATCGAATTTTGTCATAAATTTAAGCCAAAATGTATTCTGCTACATGTCTTTGGTAAAAATCCAGTTTAGTGTATAATAATTGGTTTGTGTGATCATGGACATATGTACGCAAATGATCATGTACAGATGTGCGCAGGTGATCACGTACATATGTGTGCAGATAATTATTGGGACATGTGATTTTACTGGGACATATGTGGGGGACAGGTGTTTTTACTATGTGGGGACATGTATTTTGGGGACATGTGTTTTGGGACATTGTGTTTTACACTATGTGTTACTATGCCGGTGATCGGTGTGTAAAAAGCTGTAAAAAACAGCTCATACTCACTGATCGCCAGCCGGCTGCAGCAATCCGCTCTCCTCTCCTCACCGACAACGAATGTGTGAGGAGAGCCGATCAGCTAGCAACCGACTCTCTGTTTACATCACATGACGGCTGTGATTGGACACGGCCATCATGTGATCAGGAGGGCCAATCACAGAGCCCTCCTGCAGATCTGAGATGTGCCGTGTCAGGGTGACGTGAGCGCATCGGGATTGCGCCCCTGCGTGGGCCCGCGTGTGCGCGATCCCCCTCCTTTTGAGGGACGTTCCTGAACGTCCACTCAGAAGGAGAGAGCGCCCACCCGGTCGTACATATGCAGTGGCCAGATGGGAAGTAGTTAAAGATAGGTTTTGATTATTTTTAGAGGTTTCCACAAACACAATCAGGGAAAATCATAAAGAGTGTCTTAAGCCTCGTACACACAATAAGATTTTTGACAGACAAAGCGTCAGAAGGGCGTGTGCCAGGAACTTGTCTTGCATACAAACGCCACACAATTGTTAGCCAACAAACACGAACGTAGTGAACGTACTACGAGGAATTTCAGCTCTTCGGCGACTCCCTTTGGGCACCTTCTGCTAATGTTGTGTTTGGTGAGCATTGATTCCAAGCATGCGTGTTTGTGCTTTCGACTTTTGTGTGTCGGACTTGTGTACACACGATAGGAAAATCTGAGAACAGACCGTTGTTCACCGAAAATTTACTAGCCTGCCAATCTGACATTTGTTGGCGGAAAGTTGGACAACAATTGTCTGATGGAGCGTACTAACGGTCGCATTTTAGGCCAACAGTCTGTCATCACACAATTCCCTGCCGAAAATCTGATCCTGTGTACGAGGCTTAAGACACTCTTTAGAATCCTGATATGATTCCACACAACATGTAGGGGCATGGCATCGGGGAACTTTGTATTTTGGGGTGGAGGAGCCTGATGGGGGAATCTGAGACACTAGTTCTCCAACAGACTCTCTCCACTTTTTTTTTTGTTTTTTTCTATTTAATAAATGTTTATTGAGATGACATTGCAGAACATAGTGAAAAGTTACACATTCTATGGCAAAGTACATTTCAGCCATATTAACAATGTCAGTTGTGTAGAAGGTGCTTACGGAGCATCTCAATGGGGGAGATTTACTAAAACTGGTTCACTCAGAATCTGATGCAGATGTGCATGGTAGCCAATCAGTTTCTAACTTTAGCTTGTTCAGTGAAGCTTTGGCAATAAAACCAGGAAGCTGATTGGTTTCTATGCAGAGCTGGTTCAGATTCTGAGTGAACCAGTATTAGTAAGTCTACCCCAATGTTTTAACTTTATGTCAGTTTATAAAGAAATACGAGTAAAGAACAAGAGGAGGTAAAAGAAAGAAAGAGAGAAATAGGATAGAGAAGGTTAAGGGAGAAAGTAGGATAGGGGGAGTGCCGTCGAGTCGTCGAGATTCCACGCGTCTGTAAGTAACAAACACAAATGATAAAGTTCAAGAAAGGAAGGGTAACCCCTGGAAGTCGCACATCTATAGTGTCCTACTGCAATGAACGGAGTGGCAACCTTAGCTTGGACTCCGGCTATGATTAAGCACTGTTAAGTGTGAAACGCGTCAGCTTGTTTGTCCCATTTTCTGCTGTGGCTTGTATTTTTGGATTTTTACAATAAAGGCTATATTCCGGAGTGCGGCTGTCCAGAACTTTTCCTTGGCCACGTCCCCAATGTGTTTCAGTCCACCCCCCCCCCCCCGGAGCTTAGTCATAGGGATAGGGAACTCATTCTTATGGGGAGTATTGAAGCATCATCGGTAATCACTCGTTATCATCGGTAATCACTCGTTAGGTGCAAAAAGGTAGCAGGTGTGTGTAATTAATTGTGATTGGTGTTAGTATAGAGGAAAGGATCTATCAGTGCAATTTGGCCTAGAGCGTACCCTCTGTGCAATGTAAACTATTGTGAGTGCAAAAAAAAAAAAATATATATATATATATAAGCATGCATACTCCCAATTGGGCCAATAGGCAAAAAAATTAACACATTTTATTAAAATATATGCAATGAAAATAATAAATTGTTTTGATTCATATTCATAGTTAAAACTATGTTTGTAAAAAAAAAATGTTTTTTGTTATTGTCTACAATTTCATGTAGAAAGAGAGGAGAAATGGATTCCCTAAAGACACTCAATGTTGTGCAGGCATAAAGCAAATGATAAAGTGTTATGCCCTGTATACACGATCGGACTTTCCGACGGAATATGTGCGATCGGAGCTTGTTTCGGAAATTCCGACCGTGTGTGGGCTCCATCAGACTTTTTCCATCGGAATTTCTGACACACAAAGTTTGAGAGCAGGATATAAAAATTTTCTGACAACAAAATCCAATCCTTTAAATTCCGATCGTGTGTAGACAAATCCGACGGACAAAGTGCCACGCATGCTCAGAATAAATTGAGAGACGAAAGCCATTGGCTACTGCCCCGTTTATAGTCCCGACGTACGTGTTTTACGTCACCGCGTTCAGAACGATCGGATTTTCTGACAACGTTGTGTGACCGTGTGTATGCAAGACAAGTTTGAGCCAACATCCGTCGGAAAAAATCCATGGATTTTGTTGTCGGATCAATGTCCGACCGTGTGTATGGGGCATTAAGGTAACCGATCACCAAAAAGATCCTCTCCAGTTGTGATTGACAGCAGGTAGTGGGTGGGTCTTTAGCCAACAGACAGCCTGCCATTGGCTAAAGAATCTGCCCATTACCTGCTGTCAATTACAAGGGAATTGCGGATCATTTTGGGAACTAGTGTCTCGGGTTCCCCATCAGGCTCCACCCTCTGCAACATCACCGATTGGTAGGAGGCTGCTGGCTGTGGACGTGATTTGTCGAATTACATGTAAAATGAAGGCTCTTTTATCATGAAGTTGGAGAAACAATGTATTAGCATGAAAATAGAAACAGAAAAGTTTAACTTTATTTAGAACAATAAACCCTTTACTATGTATACAGTAATATGAAAGTAATTGGGCCAACAAAAATCTCCATTATTGTTTCTGGGTAAGAATTTGATGACCCGTTTTCTGGTTTTAGAGTTGTCCTGCTATGAGATCGGCTTCAGTCGGCAATAATGATGTGAAAAATATAACTCTTGGACCTATAAACCAGAAAGGTAAGACCTATTCCTAATAAAGAAACATTTTGGAAATATCTGATGTATCCTATTCATTTATAGATGGATTTTTCACTCTTAAAACTTCAGCCCTTAGGTGCGGTGTTCCCGCATTGGGAAGCCCTGTTTCTCATTTCACCATTGCTAGGTGGATTAGACAAGTCATCATCAAGCCTATGGTCTAAAATGTAGCATTCTTCCCTTCCTTGTTAAGGGAAACTCTACCAGATGTGTTAGTTCTTCATGGGCATTTTAACACCAGACATCTAATTCCCAGATCTGCAAGACTTCCACCTGGTCTTCTGTTCACACGTTTGTTAAGTTTTACTGGGGGGAATATTCAGGCCTCATCTGGTGCCAGTTTTGGGTATAGGTGTTACAGTGTGCTCTTTGAGTCTGTTGAGCCTTTTCCTGATCCATTTGTTACCTGGGCTTGTTGGTGTTTGCTGACCCCCCAAGTTGAACTGCTTCTAGATGTCCCAGTATATGCAATGCATAATAGCACATTATGCCTTTACCTTGCAGGGTGTACAAAAAAAAAGTACATTGGTTTACAACCACTTTAAAGGAGTTGTAAACCCTCGGTTTTTCACCTTAATGCATTTTATGCATTAGGATGAAAAACCTCCTGTGATGTAGCAGCCCCCCATAGCCTTCCTTTTACTTACCTGAACCTGATCTTTCCATCGACGGGGATGAGCAGGCAAGCTCCAGCCAGTGTCTCGGGTCCTGATTGGATAGATTGATAGCAGAGCAGCCATTGGCTCCCGCTGCTGTCAATGAAATCCAATGATGCGCAAGCCGGGGGGCGGAGCCGAGTCCTGCTGTCTGTGTCAATGGACGCAGCAGCAGGACTCGGGAGCGCGCCCGCATGAGTGCCCCGGGGGATAGCGGCTCTCCAACGGGGCACTTGAGAAGAGGAGGAGCACCACTGGGAGACCAGAAGACGAGGATCAGGTCCACTCTGTGCAAAACCAACTGCAGAGAGGAGGTAAGTATGATACAGATACAGTAAAACCTTGGTTTGAGAGTAACTTGGAGAGCGTTTTGCAAGACAAAAAACATTTTTTAATAAATTTTGACTTGATATACAAGCGATGTCTTGATAAACAAGTAGCGTCATGTCACAACTGAGTATAAAAGAGAAGAGAGGTCCCTCTAAGTGTAGCAATATGGTTACATTTAATGAAGGTACAACATTTACCAACTCACATGGTTGATGATTAAAACAGGCACATCTAAGTATGCAGGCATCCGGGGTAAAGATGTCCACATAGACAATTCTCCGCACGCCATTGACGTCGTCCCTTCTACGCTGTGCTCCACGAGCGGTTCAAGCCTCGCTTTAAAATCGCTCTACTGCAGGGTAGTCTTCCAGGTCACGATTGCAGACAGCTTTACCCCGGATGCCTGCATACTTAGATGTGCCTCTTTTAATCATCAACCATGTGCGTTGCTAAATGTTGTACCTTCATTAAATGTAACCATATTGCTACACTTAGAGGCGCCTCTCTTCTCTTTTATACTCTGTAGCTCCTGCTGGATTTTGCTTCTAATCCCCTTGCGGAGGCTTCCATTTGTGGATGGACATTTTATGGTTTCCAGGGCTTTTTTTCAGTGGGAATGCGGGGGAATGCAGTTCCGGCACCTTCACCACTGACGGCAAGTGGTGCTGGGGTGTGCTGTAGGGTCTATTGATAATCACTGCTAGGGGATCTATTCCCCATGTATTTTTGCATGGGGTCTATTGTTTCTGAGGAAGTCTATTGTTGCTGGTGAAAGACCTACTGTTGCTGGGGGTGGGTCTTATATTGCTGGGGGGGTCAGTTGTTTCTGGGAGAGATCTACTGTTGAGGGAGGGCTCTATTGTTACTGGCTGCAGGGGTTCTATTTTACTGCTTTTCTTGTTATGATTACCAAATTCCTTACGGATTACTTGGCACCACAAATTGATACTTGGTTCTGTATTGTCTAAAAGGGCAGTACTGGGAGGTGGGTAGGGGATGGAACCAAGGAATGGTGCTCGGAGGCGGGTAGGGGTGGAGAAAAGGTGTGGCTCAGAAAGGGGGAGTTCCTGCACCTATTCTCTGAGAAAAAAAGCCCTGATGGTTACACAACCTGGTCGCATTGCTATAATCTTTTTATATGGACTATAAACTGAAGGACCTATGAATAGATGGTTGTGGAATGAATCATTTGAGTTTCCATTATTTCTTATGGGGAAATTCGCTTTGATATGCAAGTGCTTTGAATTACAAGCATGTTTCCGGAACGAATTATGCTCGCAATCCAAAGATTTACTGTATCCTTTAAGACAAATTACCAGCAGGGGGCATACTTGGTATGGCTTGGGGCTTGTTTAACTGTCAAGAGTTTTATCTCATTTAATTTCTCTATTATTACAATAAATAGGATTTGTATTTTAGAAAGGCAAAGGACTGAGAAAAAATGGATGAAGTTGACAATAACTTATTAAAAGTTGATGACATTTTTTTATTTTATGTTTATTCTTATTGCATAATTTCAGTAGCTGGTGCAATCTGATAAACTAAAAGTGATTGACAGATACATTTTAGAATCACAGTAAACCTTTAAAGTTAATAACAGTTGTGTCTTCATTTTACTTTCAGTTGTTGAGTCGTCTGTTGGAGGTAAGTGAATTTTTTTATTTTTTTTTTATAATAAGCTGCAATTTAATTATCATGCATCACACTAAATAAGTATAACAGTAAAATTAAATGGACAGTCTCTCGTTGGTTGATGGCAAAATTATGTGGATGAATAAATGAAGGAGCTAATTGTATCCATGTCGAGAACACCTGAGATCATTTTAGGCACCCAATCAGAATAAGGGGGGATTTGAGAAACATTGAAATTCCATTAAAGATGATCATTGATTGAGAGTGGATTTGAATGTGTCTTGATGACCCTGTCCTCCTGATCCATACAGTATATAATATGGACCATATTCTTTCCTGCTCCCTCCTTATCTAGTTTTTCTCCTCATATATAATTGATTCATATATTTTGGGAAACTAATGCCGCGTACACACGAGCGGGCTTTTCGATCAGACTGGTCCGACTGACCGAGTCCGGCGGACAATTCGACCATGTGTGGGCTTCATCGGACCTGCAGCGGACTTTCTCGGCCGAAAATTTGACGGACTTTAGATTTTTGAACATGCTTCAAATCTTTCCGACAGACTCGAGTCCGGTCAGAAAATCCGCTCGTCTGTATGCTAGTCCAACGGACGAAAACCGACGCTAGGGCAGCTATTGGCTACTGGCTATCAACTTCCTTATTTTAGTTCGGTCGTACGTCATCACTGTACGAATCCGTCGGACTTTGGTGTGATCGTGTGTAGGCAAGTCCGGTCATTAGAAAGTCCATCGAAAGTTACATTTAGTTTGTTTTTAATAACTAGATAGATAGATAGATAGATAGATAGATAGATAGATAGATAGATAGATAGATAGATAGATAGATAGATAGATAGATAGATAGATCGATAGATCGATATTGAGTTGGCCAACCCTTTGCCGCTATAACAACTTCAACTCTTCTGGGAAGGCCGTCCACAAGGTTTAGGAGTGTGTCTATGGGAATGTTTGACCATTCTTCCAGAAGAGCATTTGTGAGGTCAGGCACTGATGTTGGACAAGAAGGTCAGGCTCACAGTCTCTGCTCTTATTCATCCCAAAGGTGTTCTATTGGGTTGAGGTCAGGACTCTGTGCAGGCCAGTCAAGTTCCTTTATCCCAAACTCGCTCAAAGGTGTCCTAATACTTTTGGTAATATAGTGTAGATAGATAGATCCTGATGTGTTTATTTTGTAATGTATGAGAGGATTAACATATTTTTTCTTTTTCTATATTTTACTTTCAGCTGCCTTGTCTTCTGGTGGAGGTAAGAGAGGAAAGTCAATGTTACAATTGCGTTCATTTTAGCCATAATAGATCACACTTGGCTATCAGGAATGTCCCAGTGGGATAAAAAGGACTACATAACTAATCTGTGTCCATATAAAACATTCAGTGAAGTTAGGTGGAGGTTCAGAAATCTGGAGGTCTTCCTCTGTATAGAGGGATCAGGGTTGTCCATCTTATGAGACAAACGAATGCCCCGTACACACGATCGGACTTTCCGGCAACAAATGTTGGATGTGAGCTTGTTGTCAGAAAGTCCGACCGTGTGTATGCTCCATAGAACATTTGCTGTCAGACTTTCCGCCAACAAATGTTTGAGAGCTGGTTCTCAACTTTTCCAACAACAAACTTGTTGTCGGAAAGTCCGATTGTGTGTACACAATTCCGTCGCACAAAAGTTTGCACATGCTCTGAATCAAGCAGAAGGAGCCGCACTCGCTATTGAACTTCATTTTTCTTGGCTTGTCGTACGTGTTGTACATCACCGTGTTCTCACATTCGGAATTTTGGGCCAACATTTGTGTGACCGTGTTTATGCAAGACAAGTTTGAGCCAGCATCCTTCGGAAAAAAAATCCACGGTTTTGTTGTCGGAAAGTCCGATCGCATGTACGGGGCATTAGAGTTTTATCTGAGGAAGCCCCTTCCTAAGGATGGGATATAGAAGATATTTCATAATTCCTCTAACCCAAGAACACTCTAATGCCGCGTTGGACGGACTTAGATTTGAAACTTGTTTAAAATTTATCCCTTGAAATCGAGTCCGGTCGAAAAGTCCGCCGTCTGTATGCTAGTTCGACGGACAAAAAGCCACGCTAGGGCAGCTATTGGCTACTGGCTATGAACTTCCTTGTTTTAGTCCGGTCGTACGTCATCACGTACGAATTCGACGGACTTTGGTGGATTGTGTGTAGGCAAGTCCGTTCATTCAGAAAGTCCGTCGTAAAGTACGTCGAAAAATCCGCCGGGCAAAGTCTGCCGTAAAGTCCGCTCGTGTGTACGCGGCATAATGCTTGACAGCAGACACCTTATATAAGTGAGTAGGAAGGATAATTGAAGAAAACAGACCACCGAGTCCTAACCTTCACATTGTACTAATTCCAGATAAAAATAACCATCCTCCTTAAACAATATTTTCCAAACTGTCCTCTGCTCTTTGCACTCCGCTTGTCTTTGCTCGGAGCCAGAAACCATATATACTCGAGTATAAGCCAATTTTTTCAGCACATTTTTTAGGCTGAAAACCCCCCTCGGCTTCTACTCGAGTGAGGGTGCCCATCTGCAGCTGTGCCTGTGATTACTAAAACAGCGGGTGTCCCCCGCTGTGTCATGCAGTCTGTTCGGTGGCCGTCCATTGTAACAAAGCCCCGCCTCCTCCTCGTCTGTGTCCTCGACGGAACACTGATACAATGCTGGGAAACTGTATCAGTGTTCTGTCTATCACAGACGAGGAGGAGGCGGGGCTTTGTTACAATGGACGGCCACCGAACAGACTGCATGACACAGCGGGAGACACCCGCTGTTTTAGTTATCACAGATACAGCTGCAGATCGGCACAGTGAGGCTGCAGATGGGCACAATGAGGCTGCAAATGGGCACAATGAGGCTGCAGGTGGGAACAATGAAATATAAATATTTAAATTTATCCAAGTCCATTTTTCTCAGAGACCCAATCCATTCATAAATTCTGATATTCTAACACACAATGAGGCTGCAAATGGGCACAATAGGGCTGCAGATGGGCACAATGAGGCTGAAGATGGGCACTGATGATACAGATGGGCACAGTGAGGCTGCAAATGGGCACAATAAGGCTGCAGATGGGCACAGTGAGGCTGCAGATGGGCACAATGAGGCTGCAGATGGGCACTGATGATACAGATGGGCACAGTGAGGCTGCAGATGGGCATTGTTTACCCAGTAGCTGCTGCATTTCCCACCCTAGGCTTATACTCGAGTCAATACATTTTCCCAGTTTTTTTGTGGTAAAATTAGGTGCCTCGGCTTATATTCGGGTCGGCCTATACTCGAGTATATACAGTACTTTTTCTTTATCTAGTGCTGCCCATTGGCACTACAGAGGGGTGGGATGTCTTTGTATAAACTTAGCACCCCATACACGTTACTCTGTAGGCAAGATCTTACATTTGAATATTTGGTTTGTTATACACATATTGTTGGGGGGGGAAGGTTCACTACAGATTTCTCAGTAATATCGCTGTCACTCCCAAGAAGATTCATCTAGAAGTTCCTCTTACCTGCCAGACTCAGACACCTGAAAATGTACAAATTGGGAGAGTGTCATCTAATGGTTATGGGCACTTTTGAGTAATTACCTTTTTTTTTTGTCTTCCAGGCACTGCTGTACCAACTGCAAAGCTTTTCATCTCTACCATTGTATTCCTGTTACTATTGTACTAGTATTATACTGACCCATCCGTGTGAATTGGTGTCAGATTTATAGATCAATGTAACTGTACATATTATGGAAGGGATCTATAAATAATCAAAGTGGATTGTTTAAAAGCTAACATGCAAGGTGAGCCAATATTGTAGCCAAAACCTCAGCAAGATGGTACCTATAAGAAGCAACAAGTTCAGACAGAGATCTCCTCATATCAATTAAATGTTATATGACTTAAAACATGTGACATATAGATGGGAAAAGAGAAGTTTACTGACCAGCAGAGACAGGAAAATCAGAAGAAAGAAAAAAGACAAAGGAAGGTCAAATATTTTGAAACATCTACAAGACTAAAAACATGTGCAGAGTAGGTCCTTTCTTCCCGGTATAATTTATAGGGGATAAGGGGAATAAGAAGGGTTTAAGAAATCTCAGAAATCAGAAATACTTTTTGTTGGTAATTTATGTGATCTTTTTCTATACCTATATACCTGTATATATCTATCTGTATTTAATTATCAAACAATCACTAATGTCTATTAGCTTGTAATAAAAACAAATATTATAGAAATGCTTTTGAATAAATATCATATAAATATAATAAATAGTATCTGAATATATTTGTGATTTTAAATTGAATTTTTTTGACAAGTGTATACCATGAGACCATCCAGATAACTGTTGTATGTATGTAGACTGCAAGTGTGTCTTGAGCCAATCATTTCATGTGATTATTATTATACAGGATTTATAAAGCGCCAACAGTTTACGCAGCGCTTTACAATATAAGAAAGGGAGACAATACAGTTACAATACAATAAAATACAAGAGGATTAAGAGAGTCCTGCTCAGAAGAGCTTACAATCTAATAGGGTGGGGCAGGTGGTACAAAAGGTTGTAACTGTGGGAAATGAGCTGATGGAAGTGGTAAAAGAATAGTTGGAGGCGTGATAGGCTTCCCTGAAGAGTTGAGTTTTCAGGGATTGCCTGAGGGAGGCTAGAGTAAGAGATAGCTGGACAGGTTGAGGTAGAGAGTTCCAGAGGATGGGAGAGGCTCTGGAGAAATCCTGGAGATGAGGATGGGAGGAGGAGATGAGAGAGCTTGGGAGCAGGAGGTCTTGAGAGGAGCAGGGAGGAAGGTTTGGGTGATATTTAGAGACAAGGTCGGTGATGGTGATGTAGCTCAGGGCAGAGTTGTGAATGGCTTTGCATGTTGTGGTTAGCATTTTAAATTTAATTTGCTGGGTGATCAAGAGCCAGTGTAGGGATTGGCAGAGAGTGGTGGAAGACACTGGTAGAGTGATTGGTAAGGTGGATAAGTCTGGCAGCAGCATTCATGATAGACTGAAAAGGGGAGGAGCCTATGGAGAGGCAGGCCAATGAGAAGGGAGTTGCAATAGTCAATGCGAGAGATAACAAGGGGGTGAATGAGTAGATTGGTGGTTTTATTTGTTAAAAAGGGGCAAATTTTAGAGATGTTAGGGAGTCAAAGTCTACTGTTTAAAGACTCATTCGACTTTGCATGCACATTGCCATCATCCCTGTATACATGAAAAATTATGAATACCTCTAATTTGGGATTGTTAAGGCAATTTTAGAAGAAGAAAAAAAATATAATAGTATAAAAAAGATTTATTACAAATTATTCAACGTGATTAAAAATTCAAAAATTTTGGAGACAATACAAAGCACATATAGTGTATGATAATATTGCACAAATGATCATCCTGAAGTGGTATTTCCCATCTACTTGCGAGTAGACCATCCCTGCATGTTGTGGATGGCAATACGTAGTGGGAACATCCAATGCGTTTCGAAATGTATGTAAACTATATTCTTCTTCAGGGATTAATACCACTTCTGAAAATGCAAAATATAAATGCAATTTAGAATCCATATACATGAAGTATCAAACTTACAATTGCTGCTATATTATTGGAAAAAGCACTCTCCTTCAACCAAAAATGGGGGTCATGACTGTCTGCATAAATAGCCCTTCACCTCATACAAGGGCCACTGCACAATATCCAATAAAGGCACCCAAAACACAAAAGGAGGGAAGCAGATGGTATTCAAACTGCAAAAATTGAAAAATATGTAGGAAAATGTATGTAGGAAAATCAATTTATTTAACTCAAATTAATGATATGTATATCTATCCTCCAAGGGGATCACTTAATCCATACAGATAGCAACCCTCAGGGAAGAAGAATAAAAAGAGAGCGATACTCACTAAGCAAAAGCCTCCTATGTGACCCTCTGCAGTGAATACTGGTGAGCTAAAAAAAAAAACCTTCCAAATTGATCCAAGCAGATTGTTTAGATGCCCCCATATAGGCAGAGTTTGCTCCACATCAACGATGTTCACATAGGACTCAGTGGAAAAAGGAATGACGCCCATATGGTCCCTGGTGTCTCCTTATATCACACATGTGAGCCAATTGCTGCGCCGCACATGATGTAGCACGATGACGTCACACGCGACGTGTTGCGATGATGAAATGCGCATATGGTGCTACGCACCGACGTGGTGTAGCGCAATAGCTTCACACACGGCGTGACTTAATGCCGCAATATGTGACCGCATCATATCCTGTCCCCATGGAGATAAGCATCCAGGGAACAGGAAGGCGGCCATATTGGAGACTAAAACGCCCGACACAAAATCTCCTCAATCGCAGAGAGTGGACGACACTCAATCCCAAAATGAGGGAGAAAAATCCTGGCCCCTGATAAAATTATATACAGGGGCCCAGGTGTGCCGGGTATGTAGGTGAGGCTGCAGATGAAGATCCCCAGGTTGAAGGACATTGCCTTTCCCATCACAGATGACATGGAACCTGAAAAAAATGAAAAGGCCAAAAGCGCATTAGTAAATACCCATCAGCAAACGTATACAGAATATACCAAATTTAACATAATCAAAAATAATCAAAAAACCTCCAAAGATGTGACATCCAGTTCCAAAACATAGGACACAGGGGTGCAGAGCATCCCCATGAAGAGAGAGCCAGAAAGAGCTCCTGCCGAGAAAAACATCAACTATTAGTTTATGACACCTAAATGTTAAAAGTAAATAATGAATAAGAAATATTTTTATTTTAGATGAAAAAGGGGATACATTTTACTACGTGTAAAATAGGCGTAATTTATTATACTCAGGAAGTTTCCCATGGGCCAATTAATCAGTTTTACCTGAATTGTAACCCTCCAAAAGGGGTCTGAAGCTTTCAGCCTCATTTAAGCCTGGAGGGGTGGTAGCACTAAGATATCTTATCCAGTGCATTTCACGCTGGAGTAGAATCTTGTTCCAATCCCCTCCTCTCGTTAGAATGTGTACTCGATCCAGAACAGTAAAGTTGACCTTAGGCATCCTGTATCCATGCCTCTAGGCTACATGTCTGCCCAGAGGCAGGTACAGATTGCCAATTTGCATGCTATGCATGTGCTTACTAATCCTTTGTCCAAGTTCTTGCCTTGTCTTACCAATGTAAAACACTCCACATTGGCATTGTAGGAGATAGACTAGACTAGACTACGGAAGCGTTCCCCATTAGGCAATGTGAAGAAGGTTCTCTTACCAACGACCTCACATTGTGAACAGGCTCCACAAGGAAAAGTGCCCCAGATCTTGCATGGGTCTCTCCTCGAGTCCCCTTTGTATTCACTTTGAGTGAGACCACCAATGGATCCAGCCTTTCTATATATAATTTGTGGCCTTGGGGTCACCAGGTTCTTAAGAGCTGGATACTCTATGAGAATCGACCAGTATTTAGAAAGGATCTTCCTCACCTTTTCATGTTCATGTTAGAATATCGTAGGATGATCCTAGTGATATTATCTTTTTTCTTTTTTTTGTTCCTGAAAATGAGATCATGTCTTTTTTGTCTTTTACATGATTAACCCCTTCTCCACCAGCCTCCGCAGTTGTACTAGGTCATGTTGGCTCCCCTGGGCGAAAAGATGTAAGTATAAGTCGGTTCGCCTTTTGACCACAAGGGGGTGTGTATACGCCACCAGAGGAGTGCACCCGTGGTGCCACGCCTGAGCCGATGCGAGTGCCCGGCAGGCTCGATGAACAAAGGGCACTCGCGATCTCTTGTGACAGAGCGAGAACCGGGATCTGTGTGTGCAAACACACAGATCCCGGTTCTCTCAGGGGAGAGGAGACAAATTGTGTGTCCATACCAAGTATGAACACCGATCTCTCTCTTCCCCTAGTGACTCCCATCCCCCTACAGTTAGAACACACACTAGGGAACACAGTTAACACCTTGATCGCCCAACAGTGTTAACCCCTTCCCTGCCAGTGACATTTATACAGTAATCAGTGCATTTTTAGATCACTGTATAATTGTCAATGGACCCAAAAATGTGTCAAAAGTGTCTAATTTGTCTGCCGCAAAATCGCAGTCTAGATACTTTACTAGTAAAAATAATTATATTAATAAAAATGCCATAAATCTACTTCCTACTTTGTAGACGCTATAGCATTTGTGCAAACCAATCAATATATGCTTATTGCGATTTTTTTATACCAAAAATATTATTATTATTATTATTATTATACACGATTTATATAGCGCCAACAGTTTACGCAGCGCTTTACAATGTATAGGGGGGACAGAACAATTACAGTACAGTTCAATACAGAAGGAACGGGAGGGCCCTTCTTTGTAGAGCTTACATTCTAAAGGGAGGGGGTGGTGGTACAAAAGGTAATAGATTTGGGGAATGATTTGATGGGGGTGGCTCGGGGACAGTTGTTAGGTGGGTGTGGGATAGGCTTCCCTGAATAAGTGAGTTTTCAGGGATCTCCTAAAGGTGGACAGGTTAGGGGCTGATCGGACATACTGAGGCAGGCAGTTCCAGGGGATGGGAGAGGCTCTTAAGAAGTCCTGAAGGCGAGCATAGGAGCAGGTAACAAGGGATCTAGAGAGCAGGAGGTCCTGGGTGGAGCGGAGGGGACGATTTGGGTGATATCTGCAGATGAAGTTGGTGAGTGTAGCTGGGGGCGATGTTGTGGATGGCCTTGTATGTTGTGGTTAGCATTTTGAATTTTATATGGTGGGGGAGGGGAAGCCAGTGAAGGGTTTGGCAGAGAGGGGCAGCAGTCATGGATCGGTTAGTGAGGTGTATTGTTCTATAAGCAGCATTCATAATAGACTGAAGGGGGGATAGCCTGCCTAAGGGTAGGCCATTAAGGAGAGAGTTGCAGTGGTCAGGGCGGGAAATAATCAAGGAGTGAATAAGTTGCTTTGTGGTGTCATTTAGTCAGGAAGGGTCAAATTCTGGAGATTTTGCAGAGGTTAAGGCAGCAGGATTTATCCAGTGATTGGATGTAGGGGCTGAAGGAGAGGTCAGAGTCAAGGATTACACCCAGCACCCTGGCATGTGTGGAGGGACCAATGGTTGTGCTGTTGATCTTAATGGTAAAGTCATGGGGGGGGGGGGGCAGGAAGGAGGAAATATAACAATAAATATAAATAAATAAAAATATGTAGAAGAATTCATATCGGCCTAAACTGAGGAAAAAATTTGTTTTGTTTTTTTTTAATTTGGGGTATTTATTATAGCAAAAAGTAAAAGATATTGTGTATTTTTTAAAATTGTCGCTCTTCTTTTGTTTATAACTCAAAAAAACTGCAGAGGTGATCAACTACCACCAAAAGAAAGCTCTATTTCTGGGAAAAAAAGGATGTCAATTTTTTTTGGGTACAGCGTCGCATGACCGCACAATTGTCAGTTGAAGCGACGCAGTGCCGTATCTCAAAAAATGGCCTGGTCATTGAGCAGCCAAATCTTCCGGGGCTGAAGTGGTTAAAGGCCCTTTTCAGGGCAGATTTTGTGTATCCTCTAACTAATAATCTCTTGGTTAGCTCATCAGCTTCCCGTTGGAAGTCCTCAGCAGTAGTACAGTTACATTTTATACGTAAAAACTTACTAAAGGGTGTAGACTTTTTGAGGGATTCTGGATGGAAGCTGTCCGCGTGCAACAAAGTGTTGACTGCGGTTTCCATCCTGAAGAGCCTACTGATTAGTTTACCACTTGAACCCTTGAGAATACTAATGTCCAAGAAATTAACCTCACGTTGATCATAAGTCATTGTAAAGAACAGATTAAAATCATTACGATTCATCTGATTAAGACAATCCTCTTCTGGGCCATCCCTTATAAGCAGCACATCATCTATGTATGTCTGCCACATGACAATATGCTGTGTATACATAGCCAATTGATCATTCAACAAAAAATCCTTTTCCCACTCCCCAAGGTACAGGTTGGCATATAAGGGGGCGCAACACGTCCCCATAGCCACACCCTGCACCCAGTGCTGTATCTTGGCCTAGGCCGACAAGACCTAGGCCTAGGGCGGCACTTTGCTGGGGGGGCAGCACCCCTGCACAAAAAGCCCCCCATCCGTCCTCCCGATTCCCGGCTCCCAGGGACGCCTCCTGCAGCCACTTCCGGCTCCAGCACAAACATAGCCCCCACCCCGGCCCTGTAGCATGGTACTTGCTAAAATGATTAGCAGTATGGATGTTGCATACTTGGCCTGGGGAGGGAGTGACTGACGCCCCCCCATTAAACGGCCGGTGACTGGCCAGCCCGGGTGATAGGCTGCACTGGTGGCCCCTGATGAGGCCACACTGATGGCCACTAATAGGCTGCACTGGTGGCCCCTGATGAGACTGCACTGATAAGGCTGCACTGTTAGGCACAGATGAGGTGGCAAGCTTAATCTGCACTGATGGAGCTGCACTGATATGCTGCACTGATGGCCACTGATAGGGCTGCACTGATGGCCACTGATGAGGCTGCACTGTTGGGCACAGATGAGGTGGCATTCTTAAGCTGCACTGATAGGGCTGCACTGATAATGCAGCACTGATGGGCACTGATAGGCTGCACTGGTGACCCCTGATGAGGCTGTACTGATGTGCACTGATGAGGCTGTACTGATGGGTACTGATATGCTTTATTTTGATATTGTTAATATTTATTTTTGAAACTTAATTCTGCATAAAACATTTAACAGTGTAATTTCATGAGATATGTTTAGGAGTGTGGTGTGTTTAGGGGCAGGGCGGGGCAGGGTAGGGGTTGTGTGGGCCAAGTGGTGGCGAGTGGCTCCCTGCCCTCAAGCTTACAATCTAAGTTCCCTAATAGGGATGAGCTTCGAGTGGCTTCGAGTGCAAACATTGGCTGTTTGCAAGTTCGCCGAACAGCGAACAATTTGGGGTGTTCGCGGCAAATTCGAATGCCGCGGAACACCCTTTAAAAGTCTATGGGAGAAATCAAAAGTGCTAAATTTTAAAGGCTTATATGCAAGTTATTGTCATAAAAAGTGTTTGGGGACCTGGGTCCTGCCCCAGGGGACATGGATCAATGCAAAAAAAAGTTTTAAAAACGGCCGTTTTTTCAGGAGCAGTGATTTTAATAATGCTTAAAGTCAAACAATAAAAGTGTAATATCCCTTTAAATTTCGTAGCTGGGGGGTGTCTATAGTATGCCTGTAAAGGGGCACATGTTTCCCGTGTTTAGAACAGTCTGACAGCAAAATGATATTTCGAAGGAAAAAACCCGTTTAAAACTACTCGCGGCTATTGCATTGCAGGTCCAACAATACACATAGAAGTTTATTGATAAAAACGGCATGGGAATTCCCCACAGGGGAACCCCGAACCAAAATTTAAAAAAAAAATGACGTGGGGGTCCCCCTAAATTCCATACCAGGCCCTTGTTTGCCCATTCGCCGAACAATATGGGGCGTTTGCAGGAAATTTGAGCACCGCGTAACGCCCCATAATGCACTGTGAGATTGCAGTGTGTTAGCGTCTGATGAGTGGCCAAAGCATCACCTCACATATATATATATATATATATATATATATATATATATATACACAGGGCTTTTTTTCAGGGGGAACTGGTGGAACACAGTTCCTCCACCTCTGGCTCAGACCCTTTGGTGCCTTCTCACCACAATCACTTGTAAACACAGAAGTCTGGTTTCTGTGTTTAAAAGTGACAGCTCTGCACTCTATATGTAATGCAATCCTGGTATTTAATGCCCCTTTAAGACCCTCCTACTGTTTTCGTGAAATTTTACTGAACACACCCACTATTTGATGTGATTTGGAGGGGGTGTGTAGGTGGGGGTGGTTTCTGGGGCCGTGGTTAAGTTCCAGCACCTATTGTTTGAGAAAAAAAGCCCTGTATATATATATATATATATATATATATATATATATATATATATATATATATATATATACTCTGCATTTAGCGTAGACTAGATATTCAGTCAGTTTAGGTAGTGTATTTATATATATATATATAGATATATATATATATATCTATATATATATATAGATATATATACAGTCAGTCTACTGTGTGTGTGTGTATATATATACTCTGCATTCAGTGTAGCGTATATATATATATAGAGTTCATTTGGTGGTGTACATTATATAATTATATAATACACTTCAGGCGGTGTGTATATATATATGTACTCTCTGCATTCAGTGTAGCATATATATACAGTTCATAATATAAGACAGTGTGTACAGTTTCTAATACACTTCAGGTGGTGTACACAGTATATAATACATTGTAGTGTGCTGGGAAAAGAAAAAATTCCCATCATGTCCGGAAGGCCACCAAGGAGAGACCGACTCTCACAGGCCACTAAAAGAGGGCAAGCAGCCTCTGTGTCTACAGTTAACAGTGGTGGTTGTGGACATGGTGCATCCTCTGCAGGTGGCCGCAGGGCACACTTGTCCTTTTTTCTGCTGCTGGCCGTGTTATTGAGCCACAACATGCAGAAGAGTTGGTGGAGTGGATAACGAAGCCGTCCTCATCCTCCTCATCCTGTCACCCAGGCTCATAGTAGTTTGCCTTCCAACGCAGCTGCCAAAGCGGCCTATTCCACCGGCTCCTTGTCCACAGTTACTCATTCCATAGCCCCACCATCGTGCATGGAGGAGTCTCCAGAATTATTCGACCACAGTGTTGGGTACACGTGAGCCTAGAGAGAGGGGATGCCACAGAAGGACAAGAAACGGGCAGTCATGTTCCCCAAGCTGCAGCATACTGCCAAGTTTGCTCCAGAGACCAGGAGGGAGGGGATGATAAGGTCACTGATCATACTTGGGTGCCTGAGAGAAGAGAGGAGGAAAGTGAAGAGGAGGAGGCACAACTCCAATGATGCAGGATCTCCTCCAGGGGGCAGCTTAACGGCACCCATCCTATTGCATCACACCGCAGAGCTCCACAGGTGCAGGGTGCTGCTGACTCCCCACTGGCTTTTAAAATTTCCTTGGTGTGGGCCTTTTTCGATGTGCAGCAGATCACACCATTGCTGTTTGCAACCTATGTCTGAAGTGGATCAAGCGTGGCCAGAACAGCAGCCGCTTGGACACCACATGCTTGACCAGACATACGACGACCTGCCATGCAGTTCATTGGCAGCAGCACCTGAAATACTCACATCATAGAAAAAGGCGGACTTCTCCTTGCTCCTCATCTGGGATCTCCAACCCCACTATACCTCCAGTCCTCTCAAAAACCTACACTGAGAGGAATGAAGGTAACACAATAGGTGTCCGAGTACTTGCAGCCAATCTGCTAGAAGTACACCACCAATTGATTTTAGCAGGCAAATTTCCCTACCCAGTTGCTGAACCTGTAAAAAGAAATTCGGCCCCAGCCATCCACATGCTTAGCATTTAAATGCTAGCTTGGCCAAATTGCTAGCACTACAGCTGCTGCCTTTTCAGCTGATAGACTCTGCCCCCTTTCATGAATTTGTGGAATGTGGTGTACCACAGTAGCAGGTTCTAAAATGCCATTTCTTTCCACATAAGGCCATTCTGGCTCTCTACCTCCATGTGGAAGGCAATGTCTTGGCCTCGTTGGACAGGGCGGTCAGCAGTAAGGTTCATATTACCGCTGACTCATGGTCCAGCAGACATGGGCATAGATGTTACCTTTCCTTCACGGCGCACTGGTTAACTCTGCTGGCAGCTGGGAAGGATGCAGGTCAGGGTTCAGGTTTGGAGCTTATTCCACCACCACACCTCCAAAAAGTTAGTGGTGATTCTGCCACAACATCTACATAGCCTGTAAAACATTTCACCCACAATCAGCAGAATGTTGGTGCAATGCCAAGATCCTGCAGACTCTCAGTCAGCTGTCCGCCCATACCTCCTGTATGGGCAGATAGTTACAGACAGTGGCGGCCCTTCCCTTAGGGGAGCCCAAGCGCCACCCCTTTATCTATGACCGCCACCCCTTATTCATGCTCTATCCATCACCGTTGCCACTCCCTGTGTCCGGCCCCTTTCAGGATGCTGGGTGCCTGAATTACAGCGGCGGGGTGTTTTTTAAAGCCAATCAGGAAGGGGGCCTGATACCCGTCACCCGATTGGCTGAAAGGACAGGCGATCCTATTGGAAGCCTAGGAGGAGGGGAGGTGATGCATGGTGGAACCGAATAGGAGGGAGGAGGAGAAGACACAGGAGCTGCTACCCAATGCCCCTATGCCCTCCGCAGCCTTATGTCCGCCGATGCCCTGATCCCCGCCGATGTAACATCCCCACACCTAGATGGGGTAAGTGGACCAACCGGCAGACAGCAAGGGTGTGGGGAGGTGCTTTGGGGGTGGTTGTTTTCTGCCCCCCAAAACAAAAAAACATGAGCCGCCACTGGTTACTGAAGTGCAGAAAGAATCAATAGACTGCATGCTCCCTCACAGTTCATTGAGAACTACAAGACATCTTCTGCGGTGGCCAAAGGTACCTGTAGTTCATTCATTGAGCCATGCATAGCCATGCTGTTTTCGAAAAGTGGCAGAGGGTGAGGGGAAAAGATCCCCTGCCCGCTTTTACAGAGCAGAGTCAGCACTGGCGGTGGGTGGATAGAAGCATGTTACACTCTAAATATGGGTGTAACATGCTCCTAAGGGAGAACTTATCCTTCAACCCAGGTACAGAAGACATCACCAAACCCTAAATTTCTTAAGAACTTCCCAAATATAACACCACTCAACAAACCATTATTATTTGGCCTGACAGTCGTACCACTTTGGATCCGACTTTGCCCTGCGACTTGAAATCCGACATTTGTCCGACTTCAATGAACAGAGATTCTACTTTGATCCCCATTAATACCAGGCGCTATATCTGGTATAAATCTTTAGGGGGAACTCCACACAAAATGTTAAAAAAAACGACATTGGTTCCCCCTCAAAGAGCATACCAGGCTCTTCGGTTCTTCTCCCTCTGTTCGCTGTCTTCTGCCTCTGCTGGGTCTTCTCCGCTGTCTTCTTGCTCTCTTGCTGTGTCTCCTTTTCTAGCTTCTGCCTCTGTTATTCTTCGGATTTTCACTCAACGCTCTCTCCCACTCTAATGTTGGCTGCGCGGTGTGCCACTACTTATATTGGAATTGGGCGGGGTCACCGGAGGCCCGCCTTTTATGATGTCACCACCCCATCATGCCCAAGGGTGGTGATGTCTTAAGTTGCGGGGCCTCTGGGTGACATCACCCGGTGACCCCGCCCCATGCTAATATAAGTAGGGGCACACCACGCACCCAGTATTAGAGTGGGAGATATATATTAGAGTGTCGAGTCAACATCGGAAGAAGAACAGAGGAAGAAGACAGTGGAGAAGACCCGACAAAAGAGCGAGAAGATAGCGGAGGAGACCCAACAGAGGCTGAAGACAGTGGACAGAGGGAGAAGAACCGGAGAGGGCTAGAAGACATCAGTGGAAAGCGGAAAAGACCTGGAGAGGGGAGAAGAACCAACAGAGGCAGAAGACATCAGTGGATGAGGCAGAAGAGCTGGAGAGGGGAGAAAAAATCAAAAGAGACGCCACAGCTGCCTTAATAAATGACACAAAATGTGTAATGTGTTTTATTTTTGACACTTTTTTCAGGTGAATGGGTAGGGGTACAATGTACCCCATACTCATTAACATGGGGTGGGGGGCCGGGATCTGGGGGCCCCCTTGGTAAAGGGGGCTTCCAGATTCCAATAAGCCCCCCCGCCTGCAGACTCTGACATCCAATGGCCAGGGTTGTCGAGAAGAGGCCCTTGTCCTTATCAGCATGGGGACAAGGTGCTGTGGGGGGGCTCAGGGCCCCCTGCCCCCAAAGCACCCACCCCCCCATGTTAAGGACATGCGGCCTGGTACAGTTAAGGAGGGGGGCGCTTGCTCGTCCCCACCCCCTTTCCTGACCTGCTGTGTGCTCGGATAATGGTCTGGTTTAGATTTTGGGGGTACCCCATGCCGCTTTTTTTGGCGTGGGGGTTACCCTTAAAATCCATACTAGACCGAAGGGCCTCGTATGCTCTTAGAGGGGAACCCATGCCGTTTTTAAAAAAAAAATTGAGCGCGGAGTTCCCCTTCAAGATCATCAGAGCACAAGTCGAATGCCAAATTTGGATCAGTTAGGACAGCGTTCCAACTTTGATTAGTGATATTCAATGGGCCGCTGAAGTAGGATCAAAGTTGGACCAAAGTAGTCCAGGGAGTGTTTTCAAAGTCGGACCGACTTGTGTCGGACCAGTTAAGACGCTCCCATAGGGAAACATTGATTTTCACAGGTCATGCGACATGAGCTCCCAATGTCGGAGCGTTTGTGGTACACGTGTGACCCCGGCCTCATTCTCAGTAATGTTATGATTCACTTCCCATTCGGTGATTCTATAATTAATTCCCTGAGACAGCATTATTGCTGGGAATATGGTGATGGCTAAATTAAACTTTTATTTTCTTGATAATTGAAAAGTTACAATTGGGGAGAATCCCCGGAGTGTGACATCATTCTGTGTTCAAACGAGACCCAGCTGGACACCTTGATGAAGCCAATAATTAGCTTGATTAAAGATTGTTGTTGGTAAAGACCCTCGAGGATTGGGGTCCTCTAATGATTTATATTTTGTTCCAAATAACGATAGAACATAAACAAGGCATATTAACCATTTAATTGCATCAATACATCAATAGGAAGAACAAAAAAATGTTGACCCATTTGTGCAGATATTGTCTATAAAAGGAGGCTATAATGAGTATACGTAAAATGTATTTATTTATTTACTTTTATGATTTTTTTATTTGGGACAATTTATTGCTATGTATATACACAATATTCTCAAAAGTATTGGGACACCTGCCTTTACACACACATGAACTTTAATGACATCCCAGTCTTAGTCCGTAGGGTTCAATATTGAGTTGGCTCACCCTTTGCAGCCACAGTATAACAGCTTCAACTCTTCTGGAAAGACCGTCCACAAGGTTTAAGAGGGTGTCTATGGGGATGTTTGACCATTCTTCCAGAAGCGCATTTGTGAGGTCAGGCACTGATGTTGGACGAGAAGGCCTGTCTCGCAGTCTCTGCTCTTATTCATCCCAAAGATGTTCTATCGGGTTGAGGTCGGGACTCTGCGCAGGCTAGTCAATATCCTCCTCCCCAAACTCACTCCTCCATGTCTTTATGGATCTTGCTTTGTGCACTGGTCCAAATCATTTGGTGGAGGGGGGGTTATGGTGTGTGGTGGAGGGGGGATTATGGTGGGGGGTTGTTTTTCAGGGGTTGGGCTTGGCCCCTTAGTTCCAGTAGAGGGAACTCTTAGACCCCATACACACTATTAGATTTTCTGCAGATTTTTGTCTTTTAGATTTACCAAAACCATGTAGTGCAAGGGCCTGCCTTATTGCATACAAATTGAAACTCTTAAGGTTTGACCTCATATTATATGGTTTTGGTTAATCTGAAGACAAAAATCTGCAGAAAATCTAATAGTGTGTATGGGGATTTAAGGCGTCAGCATACCAAGACATTTTGGACAATTTCATACTCTCATCTTTGTAGGAACAGTTTGGGGACGGCCCTTTCCTGTTCCAACATGACTGTGCACCAGTGCACAAAGCAAATTCCATAAAGACATGGATGAGTGAGTTTGGGGTGGAGGAACTTGATTGGGCTGCACAGAGTCCTGACCTCAACCCAATAAAACACCTATGGGATGAATTAGAGTGGAGACTGCGAGCCAGGATTTCTCATCCAACATCAGTGCCTGACCTCACAAATGCTCTTCTGAAAGAATGGTCAAACATTCCCATAGACACACTCCTAAACCTTGTGGACGACCTTCCCAGAAGAGTTGAAGCTGTTATAGCTGCAAAGGGCGGAGCCAACTCAATATTGAACACTACGGACTAAGACTGGGATGTCATTAACGTTCATGTGTGTGTAAAGGCAGGCGTCCCAATACTTTTGACTATATATTGTATACTATTATTTAATTTAGGATGCACCTTACTTTTCATACTATATAACCAAACCCTTATATGCTTGCAAATATCATACAGGGGGCTTTAAAGCGGTAATAAACCCAAAACCAAAAGTGCCACATATTACAGCTTATCAATTATTAGATGTGATGGCTGCATTAGTCTTCCTTTGAGGCTTTTCCCCCTTATTTTCACCTGGTGATGTGGTTACTAACACACTTCCTGTCTTAAGCCTTGTACACGGGATCGGATTTTCCGCAAACAAAACCTCAGACTTTTGTTCGAAGGGCGTGTGCCTGGATTTTGTCTTGCATACAAAACGGCAAGGATTGTCAACCAACAAACATGAACGTAGTGACGTACTACGTGGTTTTTCAGCTCTTTAGCACCACCCTTTTTGTTCCCTCTGCTAATTTCGTGTTAGTAGAAGTTTGGTGAGTGTTGATTCGCGGTTTTCATTTCGTGCTTTTTATTTAGTTTCTGAATGGCCGTTCGTCAACCAGACATGTTGCGGAATCGGAGGAGATAATGTGTTATTTATTATTGGCCTTGGAGTTATTGCATTGACCCAAATCCAGGAACAGGAGGAGGAGGAATTATTGGACCAAAAATTGGTTGCTTTATTAATCGTGACCAATTTTGTCATATGCCTTTGCTGCGGGAGCTCCAGGAGAATAATCCGGATGATTTTCAGAATTATCTCCAGATGACAGACCTCTGCTTTCACCAACTCTTGGCATTGTTAACCCCCATTATTAACCTCCCTGGCGGTTTTTCCGAGTGTGGATCGGGGTTAAAATTCAGTCCCATTAGCGGTAACCCCCGAGCCACACTCGGGATTACATTACAGGATCCTGGAGCGGCGTTACTTACCTTGTCCCCAGGATCCTGCGATGTCCCCCACAGTGTCCGTGGGCTCCGTCCTCCTCCGAAGCCTCTCCGTGCCAGGCTCCGTTCCCTGCAAGCGTCGCAACGCACTGGGGCGGAGCCTGGCGTCAAATTTTAAAAATTGCAAAAATCATAACTCATACAGTACTGTAATCTTACAGATTACAGTACTGTATGAAATTATTTCACATCCCTTTTGTCCCCAGTGATTTGTCCAATGCCCTGCATGCAGTTTTATATGATATATACTGTTCTTTCTGCCTGGAAACTGGAGATTGTCCATAGCAACCAAAAAGTGTCCCTTTACGTCAAAAATGGCTTTAGACCAGCTAGAAAACAGCGATAGTAAATTAGGACACTTGCAGAATTGAGCGATAGTGAATCGTGGGGAAATTTATTTTATTATTATTTTTTATTTTATTTTTTAATTATTTATTTTTATTTATTATATTATAATTTATGTTTTTGTGTTTCAAACTTTATCATACCCGGGATATCTACTAGACTCTTGTTTGGACAGATTTAAGTGTGTTATTGTTAAGATTTACAGACCTACAATATAAAACGCCAAATTTCCATGCAAAATAATTGTACCACTTTCAGCACCTAAAATCCGAAATAATCATACCGCCAGGGAGGTTAAAAACTACGGGATAATGATGTTGTGGTAACTTTCCCAAAATAAAAAAAAAAAATAATAATTTTATTCTTGATATCACTAGAAAAAAAAAGCCTTTGAAAACGTGTTTGCAATAACTCCATCAGTATCACCAGCAAAGCAGCTTCATTATTATCCCATTATAGAAGAAGAGAATTGTGCGCTGCATTTCCAGATTTCATAATTTGCCGCGTCACGAATGTTAATTCTCCATTGCGAACACGAGTTTACAAGACCGAAAGCTTCCGGCTCGTCCTTGCTTCCGAGAATGGCGTGTTTGTACGTTGGACTTTTGTATGACGGACTTGTGTACACACGCTCGGAAAATCCGACAACACACATTTGTCCGCGGAAAATTTTAAAGTCTGCCATCCAACATTTGTCCGCGGAAAATCTGACAATTGTCCGATGGAGCGTACACACGGTCGGATTTTCTTCTTCCTTTTTGGGATAAAGGTTTTACCTAACAAAAAAAAAAACAAAACAAAAAAAAAAACTGTTCATTGTACGTACTCCTGTCAGTGGTAAATGGTTTGTCTCAACAATCTAATTGACACTTTTGCTGGACAGCTTGGACAAAAGAAGTAAAAAATAACAGACTAGCTGGCTGGATCACCAGGTAAAAAAAAAAGGAAAGAAAGACTAAAAAAGAAAACGAATGAAAACGAAGAAATGATAACCTGCAATATATTCAATGTTTGTTTTTGGGTTTAATACCACCTTGATAAAAAGTAAAAGAAAAAAAAAATGTGGCAAATGGGAAACACAGCAGACAATGGTCGTGTCTCGTGTATCTCTCTCTCCTGATATAGTGACATCAGGAAACACACAGCAAGGTGACTCCTTCATCTGGAGATTTACTAAAAAATGGTGGAATAGTGACTCTGATCTGTAAATAAGAAGAGTTCACTTGAATGCCCCAATCATGTGAAAGGCAAAATCCTGATTTCATGTAATTCGATAAAGTGCCCCAACTTATTCATTAAGCGAGGTGAACATTCTGTACTCCTTTAGTAAATGCCCTTTAATGACTTTCACATTAATAGATGCCCACAGAGGCGTCACTAGGGTTGGTGTCACCCAATGCCAAAAAAAAATTGGGTCACCCCCCCTCCACCAACTATAATCCCCCTCAGTACAGACCCCCCTCTCTCAGTATAGAGCCCCTTCAATAAGTACAGACCCTCCCTTCCTCAATATAGACCCCCCAATAAGTACAGACCCCCCTCCATCTATATAGACCCCCCACTAAGTACAGACCCCCTCCCTCAGTACAAACCCCCTCCATCAACATAGACCCTCCCACTAAGTACAGACCCCCTCCCTCAGTACAGACCCCCCTCCATCAATATAGACCCCTCCACTAAGTATAGACCCCCCTCCCTCAGTAAAGACCCCCCTCCATCAATATAGACCTCCCCCTCAGTACAGACCATCCTCCATCTGTATAGACCTTCCTCCGTCAGTATAGACCTCCCCCTCAGTGCAGGCCCCCTCTATCAGTATAGACCTCCCTCCATCAGTATAGACCTCCCCCTCAGTGCAGGCCCCCCTCTGTCAGCATAGACCTCACTCCGTCAGTATAGACCTCCCCCTCAGTGCAGGCTCCTCTCTGTCAGCATAGACCTCCCACCGTCAGTATAGGCCTCCCCCTCTGTGCAGGCTCCTCTCTGTCAGCATAGACCTCCCTCCGTCAGTATAGACCTCCCCTCTCAGTGCAGGCCCCCTCTATCAGTATAGACCTCCCTCCATAAGTATAGACCTCCCCCTCAGTGCAGGCCCCTCCCTGTCAATATAGACCCCCCTCTGTCAGTATAGGCCTCCCCCTCAGTGCAGGCTCCTCTCTGTCAGCATAGACCTCCCTCCGTCAGTATAGACCTCCCCCTCAGTGCAGGCCCCCTCTATCAGTATAGACCTCCCTCCGTCAGTATAGACCTCCCCCTCAGTGCAGGCCCCTCCTTGTCAGTATAGACCTCCCTCTGTCAGTATAGTCTTCCCCCTCAGTGCAGGCCCCCCTCTGTCAGTATAGACCACTCTCCATCAGTATAGACCTCCCCCTCGGTGCAGGCCCCCCTCCATCAGTATAGACCTCCCCCCTCAGTGCAGACCCCCTCCATCAATATAGACCCCCCTACTAAGTACAGACCACCCTCCATCAATATAGACCCCCCCACTAAGTACAGACCCTCCCTCCATCAATATAGACCTCCCCCTCAGTACAGACCCCCCTCCATCTTTATAGACCTCCCTCCGTCAGTATAGACCTCCCCCATCAGTGCAGGCCCCTCTCTGTCAGTATAGACCTCCCTCTGTCAGTATAGACCTCCCCCATCAGTGCAGGCCCCTCTCTGTCAGTATAGACCTCCCTCCATCAGTATAGACCTCCCCCATCAGTGCAGGACCCTCTCTGTCAGTATAGACCTCCCTCCGTCAGTATAGACCTCCCCCTCAGTGCAAGCCCCCTCCGTCAGTATAGACCTCCCCCTCAGTACAAATCTCCCCCATCAGTGCAGGCCCCTCTCTGTCAGTATAGACCTCCCTCTGTCAGTATAGATCTCCTCCATCAGTGCAGGCCCCTCTCTGTCAGTATAGACCTCCCTCCATCAGTATAGACCTCCCCCATCAGTGCAGGACCCTCTCTGTCAGTATAGACCTCCCTCCGTCAGTATAGACCTCCCCCTCAGTGCAAGCCCCCCTCCATCAGTATAGACCTCCCCCCTCAGTACAGACCCCCTTTCCTCAGTATAGACCCCCCCACTAAGTACCGACCCCCTCCTCAGTACAGACACCTCCTTCATCCAGTATAGACCTCCCCCTTAGTACAGACCCCCCTCCCTCAGTACAGACACCCCCTTAGTGCAGACCCCCCCATTAGTATGGACACTCCCCCCTCAGTGCAGCCCCCCTATCAGTATAGACACCCCCATCAGTAAAGACACCCCTCTCCTCTCCCATAAATAGCACCCCCCCGCACATGTTCATTTACATATACAGTAGTAAAGTTTACAGATCTTAGAACAGCGCGGACAGATATACACAGCATTGTGTGTCCCTCGGGCTCCTCCCCCTCCTGTGTGGATGTAAACAGAGAGGAGGAGGAGGTGGCTTCAGTCCTCTGCTGAGGGACACAGCGTGAGACCCAAGAGGTGCAACAGGCGGTGCTAGCATTGCCACTACCTATGGGTGTCACCCCTCTGGCGGTTGTCACCTGGTTGTCACCTGGGCCTCCCCCATCAGTGCAGGCCCCTCTCTGTCAGTATAGACCTCCCTCGGTCAGTATAGACCTTGCCCTCAGTACAGACCCCCTTTCCTCAGTATAGACCCCCCACTAAGTACTGACCCCCTCCCTCAGTACAGATACCCCCTTCATCAGTATAGACCTCCCGCCGCTGGGGAGAGCTTAGACTGTCCCTTCTCCCTGGAGTCCTTTCAGCTGCTGGAGAGAAGACAGGTCGACTGGGCTTTACTGGGAATCTTGTTGATGGGAGAGCCCATCTGCATTTTGGTGTTGGCTCCCCCTTCAGTACTGAATAGTAAAGTTATACGGTTGTAAGGCCAAACTCCACCTTAGCAGGTGGCTGTTATCCCCTGAGATCCGATTCAGCCAGATGAAGGGGTTGTCGTCCATGAGCATGGTGAACTCCCTGCCGTACAAATAGGGTTGCAGTTTTTCAAGGCCTATACTATAGCCAGGCACTCCTTTTCGATGGTGGCATAGGCCATCTCCCTGTCCAGCAGCTTTCTGCTAAGGAAGACCACCGGGTGCTCCTCCCCCTCCTAATTTACCTGGCTAAGGACAGCCTCCAGGCCATATGTGGAATCTGTCTGTACAATGAACCTTCGCTTGTAGTTTGGAGCTGCCAGGATGGGGTCGCTGGAGAGGGCCTCTTTTAGCTGGCCAAAGGCGGTCTGGCAGGCCGGGGTCCACGTCACCATCCTTGACATGGTCTTCTTGGTCAGGTCCATTAGTGGCTTGCCAATTGTGCTGAAATGGGTAGCAAATTTGCGATAATAGTTTGCAGTGCCCAAAAAGGCCAAAACCTGTTTTTTAGTGGGCCAGCCCCTAATTGCTTTGATTTTAGCTGGTTTGGGGCACAGTCTGCCTCCCACCACCCGGTGTCCCAAGTATTGGACCTTGGACATTCCCATCTGGCACTTATCGGGCCAGATAGTGAGGTTGGCCCCTGTAATTAGGTCTAGGATGGTGACCACATGCCGGAGGTGGTCTCCCCATGTTTCACTGAAGATGGCAATGTCATCAAGGTAGGTGCAGGCAAAGTCTTGGCAGCCCTGCAGCAACTAACCCACCATGCACTGGAAGGTGGCAGGGGCATTCTTCATCCCAAAGGGCATGCTGAGAAATTCAAACAGCACCAAGGGGGTGATGAAGGGGGAACATTCCCCCCCTTCCCCTGTTGAGGGGATTTGCCAATAACCCTTGCTCAAGCCTAGTGTAGTGACATAGCGGGCACCAGCCAGACAGTCCAGCAGGTCATCTATATGGGGCATCGGGTAGGGGTCGCTAACGGTGTGGTCATTAAGACGTCGGTAGTCTACGCAAGATCGAATGGCACCATCTTTCTTGGGTACAAGAACAACAGGTGAGGCCCAGGGGCTCTGGGAGGGTTGGATAATTCCCAGGTCCAACATTTGGTTCAGTTCTTGTTTTATGGTGTTCTGGACAGCTTCTGGAACTCGGTAAGGGGCTTGTTGGATGGGTTTACAAGGTTTCCACATGATGAGTGATGAAGTCGTCCTTCCAGGCCGAGAGGAAAAGATGGGATGGCAGTGGTGCACAACGGTCTTCATGGACACCTGCTGTTCCTGGCTGAGTTGGGGGCCCAAGGGTACCTGGTGTACATCATCCGAGTGGTGGCTACCTCCAGGAGATCAAGCACCACTTTGTCATCTTCTTCAGAGGGTAGGGGGCAGATCGCCAGGATGGGAAGGTTTCCGTCATGGTGTTCCTTGATCATATTGACATGCATGGTCTTTTGCTGCTTCTCCCGATCATTGAGAACGAGAACATAGTTGGTCTCATTTAACTTCTTGATGATTCAAAAGGGTTCCTCCCATGTAAATTGCAGTCATACCATGTCTTTTTGCGGGTTTGGGCAGCCTTGAGATGGTCCGCCATGAGTCCAGCAAGGTGGCCCATTCGTTCACGCAGTTCTAGGACGTAGGGGACTACAGGAACCCCTGTATCATGTAGTTGGCCCTCCCTGTATTTTTTCATCAGGGGGCCTCGGACTGTCCTCCCATACAGATGCTCAAACAGTAGATTGCTGCAGCACCTCCAGGTAGGCGAATCGAAGTAGGGGAAGGTACCGCTCCCAGTTTGGTTCCTGGTCGATAAAGGCAAGTAGCATGGCCTTCAGGGTCCCAATAAAATGCTCACACAGTCTGTAGTTTTGAGGATGATAGGGGGTGGTCTGGATGTCCCTCACTCCACAGGTATGCCAGAGAGACTGAATCAGATCGGACATAAACTAGACCAAGGTTAGACCTTGGTCTAACAGAATTTCAGCTGGGAAGCCCACTCGTGTGAACACCATAACTAGGGCTTCTGCGACTTTGGGAGCTGTGACGTTGGAGAGGGCCACTGCTTTGGGATAATGGGTAGCATAATCCACCATGGTCAGGATGTACCACTTTCCAGTTTTGTTGTGGCGAGCCAAGGGTCCCAGGATGTCGATAGCTATCTGCTGGAATGGCTACTCAATGATGGGCAAGGGTTTCAGGGGGGCTCGTTGGCCACCTGTCCTCCCATGTTGCTGAAATGTATCGCAGATGCCACAATAGTGGGCTATCGCTTGGGACATCCTGGGCCAATAGAAGGCCTGGGCAAACCTTTTTTCTGTCCTTAACTTCCCTTGATGCCTGGCCATGGGAATGTCATGGGCCAGGGGTAGCAGTTGGGCCCGGAACTGCTGGGGCACTATCAGATGCTTGGTAATGGTCTGGGGTCTGCCTGCGGGAGCGATTTCTACAATTCGGTATAATAATCCGTTTTCCTTTCTTATCACCTGCTCCCGAACCTGGCAGCCCTACCCGGGTCCAGAAGCCTGTCAGAGTAGGGTCAGCGGCTAAGTCCTGTTTAAAATGGTCCCGATCCCAGGTTACTCCACTAGTAGCAGGTGTTGGGAAGGGTCACTCACTGCTCCAACTAGCACAGATCAGAAAGGAGTTCTCGGGCACTCTACCCAAAGTGACTCCTGTCCAGGGGCAGACTGACCATTCGGGCTCTCGGGCACTGCTAGAGGGCCCCATGCCACTAAGGGGCCCCATCAGGGTTGCCAGCCTCAATAAAACCAGGGACAGTATGTAAAAATCTGTGTTTTTTTAAAAATCCCAAGATTTTAGCTGCCCCGCCACTCCAGTACCTTTTCAGTGTGTGTATGTGTATACGGTGTGTGTATATTGTGTGTCTGTGTGTCTATACTGTATGTGTGTGTGTGTGTGTGTATACTGTGTGGCCCCATAATCTATTGCCTAGGGGCCCCATAATCTCCTATTGCATGGGGGCCCCATAATCTCCTATTGCCCGGGGGCTCCATAATCTTCTCCTATTGCCCAGGGTCCCCATAAGTTGTCAGTCTGCCCCTGCTCCCTTCACAGGGTTATAAAGGTCTTTGGCTGGGAATGTCATGAGGAGTCCCATGGCATGGAGCAGGATACAGGCTAGCAAAGGGATAGGCCTCAACAGGTGGGATCATGTTCTAGTAGGGCTGGACGGGGGGAACAACTTTGTACTTGAGTGCCAAAATCAGCCAACCACAAATCCCCTTTACATTTGGCAAAGTTGGCAGGTCAGAACACCCCCCGTGCTATGTGCCATAACCTGGTTTGTGCAGCAGGAGTTGTGGGCAGAGACTGGGGACAAATGCAGCAATCATGTCTATGTCACTTGAGCAAGCATGGACAGCAGTAGCACTGTCATTAGGCCGCTTCTCAGCTATGCAGCACTGGCTCAGACCCAGTTCAGTACACAGGCTATCCATGAAATTATTCTGGACATGGGTGGTGCCAAGGAAAGGACTGTTTGCCATGTGGGGGGCCCTGACATCAGCTCTCACTCCTTGGGCCTGCTGTGGAAACTGCTATGCCTTCCTGTTTGAGGTGCTCTCAGTCAGGGAAGCACCATGTGAACACCTGGTGCTGTAGCTAGATATAGATCCCTGGCAAATAGCAGACAGGCTCAGCATGCCAGCCAAGTCACTGGCTGCTTGGAGGAGGGTATTCCCCATCAGGGCTCCCCTAAAGACAATGGGGTTGAGCATTCCCTTTCCATCAGCAAGGTTGAGCAATGTAGAGAGCCCTCCCTGGAACCACCACTAGAGTGAAAGGTCAGCATGTTGTTATCAGCCACCCAAAGTGGGCTACTGTCCACATCAGTGAAGGGTTGCCCTATACCAGTGTTTCTCAATTGCAGTCCTCAAGGTGCACCAACAGGTCATGTTTTTAGGATTCCCCTCATATGAAACAATGGACAGCCTGAAAACATGACCTGTTGGTGCGCCTTGAGGACTGCAATTGAGAAACACTGCTCTATACCATCCAGGGAGCTGGCACTTGTTGAAGCTAATATGGAAGCACCGGATTCAGAGGCAGTGGCTGTGTCCCCAGTCTGAGAGGATGAGCCCACAGTCTGACCTGGGGCTTTATGGAATGCCACTAAGGGTAGTGCCACTGTGGAGGAGTCAAAAGGTTTGGAGACTCTCGCTGCGTCACCTGCATTACCAGCTTCAGTGTGACTCCAGAGACAGGGCGCTACCTCAAGGTCCCTAATCCATGACATACCTGGTGCCTTTCCTGTATGAAGTTTGAATTATGAACTTCCACCTTATGGCTTCCTCCAGGGGCAGGGGCATCATCAACAACTCACATGGCTGTCAAGGCTGCAGTGCCACATGATCAGGGGCGCCTGGGATCTGTATGGATTGGACTTTCCGTATGTTCTAGAAACTACTTTTCGGGTGCTGGAGGAGCAGCATCCAAACTGGTATAAGACTTATGTCTGGAACCACCTACGAGTGCCCAAACATCATCAGGTACCCGTGGAGGGCAATGTCACCTGTTCTGACTTCCACTGGGTCCATTAAGAGTGGAACTTGGCAACTTGGAGGACATCCACTATTATGTAGTTGGGCAGGTTCTAGGTATGGAGGAGTGACAGGGCACTTGGACCCCAAGTTTTACAACTAGGCCTACGTCCTCCTATACATTATGCTACTGCCTTCAGACTGGGCAGCTGTATTGCTTATTTAGAAAACTAAGTATGCATTATGTTCCTATGGTAAGTTGCTACAGTTGGGTGTATTGTCCATGACATGTTTACATTCAGTAACTGTATTTTAACTTGTAGCCAGTGCCAGGCATTTGGACTTTAATACCTTAATGTTTGTTTGCAACATTAAAAGACTGCACTGGGATATTAACTTTTATACGTATATTTAAGGCATGTGCCCTGTTATGTCATACTATTATGTTGTACTTTACTACTTAATTTTTGCTAAGGTTTTGCAAGTCATCTATAGCCATGTATGGATTTCGCTCGTGGCACAACGGTGTGCTGTAGTTAAAGGAAGTATGTGGGGGGGGGGTGTAGGCAGGGGCAGTTAGCCATTCTGCCACAAGGTGGCCCTATACCAGAATAGTGTGATGTACAGCAGGTAGTAAAACTAGATGTTAGGCCACTTTTAGGTAGAGCCTCCTTTAAGTGATGCTAGGTTGGGTCAGTGTCCATACATTAACTAGGTGGGGAGGAACACACACATACTTGGAACATAGGAGCTAAGCACCCAACACCTGTGAGTAAGTAACCACCATATGTAGGCCCTGGGCAGGTCAGGAGGCTGGGTGGTGTGGGCCTTTACCCAGGAGGAACTGGTCATTCTGTCTCTTAATGAGGTGGGAGCTGGAGCAGATTGCAAAAGTCCTTGTAGGCCAGGATGTAGATCCTTGTGTGAGGCATCTTCCCCGAAAGGTTTCCAGCTAGCAGGTGTCCACTAGGGATGAGCTGAACACCTCCCCGGTTCGATTCGCAGAAGAACATGCGAACAGGCAAAAAAATTAGTTCGAACACGCGAACACAGTTAATGTCTATGGAACACGAACATGAATAATCAAAAGTGCTAATTTTAAAGGCTTATATGCATGGTATTATCATAGAAAGTGTTTGGGGACCTGGGTCCTGCCCCAGGGGACATGTATCAATGCAAAAAAAAGTTTTAAAAATGTCCGTTTTTTTCGGGAGCAGTGATTTTAATAATGCTTAAAGTGAAACAATAAAAGTGAAATATCGCTTTAAATTTCGTAGCTGGGGGGTGTCTATAGTATGCCTGTAAAGGGGCGCCTGTTTCCTGTGTTTAGAACAGTCTGACAGTAAAATTACATTTCAAAAGGAATAAAAGTATTTTAAAAGTACTCACGGCTATAATGAATTGTCTGTCTGGCAATACAGATAAAAGAAGTTATTAAAAAAAAATGACATGGGATCCCCCCAGTCCATTACCAGTCCCTTTGGGTCTGGTATAAATATTAAGGGGAACCCTGAACCAAAATTAAAAAAAAAATTGCATGGGGGTCCCCCCAGAATCCATACCAGGCCCTTCAGGTCTGGTATGGATATTACGGGGAACCCTGCGTCAACATTTAAAAAAAATGGTGTGGGGGTCCCCCTCAAAAAACGGTTACCTAAACGTGTGACCCCGCCCCCCTCTGACGCTACGGGGAAGCCATAGGGAAGTCCCCGTGCGTCAGAGGGGGACGGGGTCACACGGGAACGTCACCGTGCGACCCCGCCCTTAGTTATAAAAGAACTGTTACCTGCGAGGACGGTCATTACGGCGGGAGCCTCCCACGGAGGCGTGTCGGTCGCAACTTTTTTTTTTCTTTTTCGGTCCGTCGGTGGAGCGAGAGAAGAAGAAGATGAATGGACTTTGTGGGACATTTTTTTTTTAAATAAAGGACTTGTCCCAAGCCGTCTCATGTCATTTTTAACATTTTCACACTTTTTTGGTTAAATGGTACCACAAATGGGGAGGCCTGGATCTTGGGGTCCCCTTGTTAAAGGGGGCTTCCAGATTCTGATAAGCCCCCCGCCCGCAGACCCCCACAAACAACGGGCAAGGGTTGTGGGGATGAGGCCCTTGTCCACAAAGAACACTGTCCTGTGAGTACTGATTGTCCTGCACAGAGGAAAGACTGTAGGAAAATGTCTGTGAGGTTATACATGGGCTTTGGGACTACTGTGGATAAATCACCTCACGTGATTGACTGTGTATGTCAAGTGAATGTACAGTATACCCCAGTGATGTGACTGGCTTGCCGTTCCCTGAACAACACCATTAAAGAGCAGTGCAGCTATATATTTGTGTAGGGTTTTTGATTTAGCCTCTGAAGCAGCCGGGAGAAGTCCGGTGAAACTGGTCAGGTGATTTATGTGACCACCTCTGATGTTCTGACCACAACATTATCATCCTGAGGATTTGAAGCATGGCAAAACCTGTGATAACGAAAAATTGAGTTTGATGAAGCACCAGAGGACCGGATAAGTACCTGTTCAATATTTTATCTTGAAGGAATATTGACTGTGAAACAACCTACTTAGTCCGGATTATACACTCCAAAGGACTCCACAGGAATCTTATTGGTAGCACGGTGCTCTACATAGACTGTGCATCTATTTTTATTGTGAGGGAGGGAGTCTAGGATACAGAGTGATTTTACAATTGAATACATGAATATATGAAAGATACTTCACTTTCACATCTTGTTCCTGACATTTGAACTTTCTCTAGATCACTACTACTAGCACCTGGAATCATTTAATCCAGTGTTTGGTTGATTTCACCATTTGCCATCGGTCTGTGTTCATTTGGAGCTGGGACTTTGGTGCAATATCCATGCTTTCTGTGGTTCATCTTCACTCCTTTACCCCACGGGATAATTTTGCCAGCTACCAGGGTGTACAATTCCATCTATTTTTCCTCTCTTAAGTAGCTTAGTGCTAATATAGAGGACATTATATACAATGGATACAACACAATAGCACTTATTGGTTCTACAATACAACTGTAGAGGTGGTCACATTCATTTAGCAATGTATGTGTCCTGTCATATGTGTGTTTTTATATGCCATAAAACATTTTGCCCTATTGAGATGTACGGTGGGATGTGAGAGTTTTTGTTTCGTCAAGCGTGGAGGTGGTTGAGCTAAATTCAGTTTTTTTTTATTCTTGAGTTACATATAATTATCGTGTAGACATTCCTTCTTCGGGATATAAAGGTTTAATCTGGGAAATGTCAAGAGGAGGCCTATGGCAAGGAGCAGGTCACAAGATGGTGGAGGGGTCGGCTTCAGTAGGTGAGGGATCATGTTCTAGTAAGGCTGGAGTAAGGGTAGGACCTTGTGCTTGGGCTAAATCAGCCAGACACAAAGCCCCTCCCACAAGCACATAAGGACATTTTAGGTAATTGTGCTCATTCAACCTTGTGGCCACATTTTGGGGAAGACCATTTTCTGTTCCAGCATGACTGTGCCCTTGTGTACAAATTCAGCTCTATAAAGACATGGTTTGACCAGTTTGGTGTGGAGGGACTTGCGTGAACTACACAGAGCCCTGGCCTGAACTTTACTGAACACATTCTCCATACTTCTCTCATGACATGTAAACTTCACTGCAGATTTATTTGCCACTAAACGGACGGAGATCCTTATTTTCTATGCTGATCAGCTGAGTTGAGTTGATTTTACATTATTTGTCACCAAACAAAGAAACACAAAGATATTTTCGGATCGTCTCGAGTCATGGGGCCTCAGTGAATCTCTGAAGTGTAATGAGACACGGGGGGATATGGATGGAGATCTCAGGGAGATGCTGAATGCTTTTATATATAGTGAGATGGTGCAGGGTGGGGGGAGAACCTGTGTGTCCTCTCTACTTGACACTCCGATCTCCTGTATAGAACTGGCTGAAGGAACCCGACCAACACAAGATCTGATAACAAGACATCTACAGGACACATTGTATCTGTCTAAAGCAGAAGGAGTTGGCTGTTTTATACATGAAATATTCTTCTACAAGGTGATCGATCCTTCCTGACAATTATACCATGTTGCATATTCCTTATCTCCATCCCCTGTAATCCCGTACATGGACCCCATCCGTCATCAATATGGGATCCTGAATATATGGGTGAGTGGTTGCAATTGGGACGGTGAAAGAGAATTCCAGAAATCTGATGACTCCAGTCTGTGTATTCCTCAGAAAAGAGGACCTGTAATGATGATCTGTTCTGGAGTTCAGTTTTTACTCTATGAGCCATAAAAACGATCACAGCCAGCGTTACACCGACACCCCTGAGAATTGCTGCTTTTCCTTCTTATCATGTTACAGATCTTTACATACTAAGACTTTACAAGATGGGAAGATTTCATGGTGGGAATGGAAAAGTCAGGAAGGTTTCCTTAAATTCTAGGTTTATTAGCAGGATTTTTTTACTATTATAAAACACCAGAAACAAGATTTTTTTAAAAACATATTTAGCAGATTAAATATCTGACAAATTCTAACTATATACTGTAAAAATATAATAATAATAGTGTGTGACTGGTGTTATGTTGGAATCAAATATGATAAATATATATATATATATATATATATATCTATATATATATCTATATATATATATCTATATCTATCTATCTATCTATCTATCTATCTATCTATCTATCTATCTATCTATCTATCTATCTATCTATCTATCTATATATATATATATATCTATATATATCTATATATATATATATATATATCTATATATATCTATCTATATATATATATATATATATATATATATATATATATATATATATATATATATATATATATATATATATATATATATATATATATATATATATGTATATATATATATATATAGATATATATATATCTATATATATCTATATATATCTATATATATATCTATATATATCTATATATATATATATATATATATATATCTATATGGATCGGTCTATCTATCTATCTATCTATCTATCTATCTATCTATCTATCTATCTATCTATCTATCTATCTATCTATCTATATATATATTTTAATAATTATATTTATCATATTTGATTCCAAAATATAAATCCTTACAGCTACTACAGAATGTTCTTACACTGTGAAGTTATCACATTTGGGACCTGATTATGAAGCATAGACTTGTATGATAGCTACCTGACCATTGTATGCACTGAAACTTATATAAAATGTGGATTATTGTTTTCTCATTGAATTTGGGTCTGTTCACATATAAATCGCTTTATTAACGACCTGACCTCCGGAAGGCTTTACCCCACTTCATGACCAGGACATTTTTTGCTATTTTAACTGCCAATTGCTCAGTCATGCAACCCAGTACCCAAATGAAAATGTTTTTTAAACAAATAGAGCTTTATTTTGGTGATATTTAATCACCGCAGTTTTTTTTATTTTTGTAGCTATTTAAATGAACAAATACCTAAATTGTTGAAAAAAATGGTTTCTCTTATAACATTTTGCACATAAATAATCCTCCTTCATAAATTATTTTGCTACATTTCTTTGGTAAAAAAATAACCAAAATCAGTGTATAATATTTAGTCTGTAGGAAAGTTTTAGACTCTACAAGTCTAAAACTTGTATATTTTCATATATATATATATATATATATATATATATATATATATGAAAATTGATTAATCCTGATTCCTGATGTACTGATGGCCTTTCTGATCTTATTTCTTGACTTTTTTTAACTGTTAGGATCAGTGGCGGCTGGTGGGTTTTTTTCTGGTTGGGGCAGCAAACAACCCCCCCAGGTGGCCAGCGGCACTTAACCAGCAACCCCCCCGCCAGTCTGTCCAGCACTTTCACCATCTAGGTGGCGGGTGACAGGCAGCAGGCAGTGGGTGACAGGTGGTGAGCTGTGGATCAGGCAGACAAGCGGTAAGCTGTGGGTCGGGCAGATGGGTGGTGAGCTGTGGGTCGGGCAGATGGGTGGTGAGCTGTGGGTCGGGCAGACGAGCGGTGAGCTGTGGGTCGGGTATACGGGTGGTGAGCTGTGGGTCGGCAGACGGGTGGTGAGCTGTGGGTCGGGCAAATGGGTGGTGAGTTGTGGGTCGGGCAGATGGGTGGTGAGCTGTGGGTCCTGCAGATGGGTGGTGAGCTGTGGATCGGGCAGATGGCCAGTGATCTGTGGGTCAGGCAGATGGGCAGTGAGCTGTGGGTCAGACAGATGGGCGGTGAGCTGTGGGTCGGACAGATGGGTGGTGAGCTGTGGGTGAGACAGATGGGCGGTGAGCTGTGGGTCAGGCAGACGGGCGTGAGCTGTGGGTCGGACTGATAGGCAATGAGCTGTGGGTCGGACTGACGTGTGGTGAGCTGTGGGTCGGGCAGACGGGTGGTGAGCTGTGGGTCGGGCAGATGGTTGGTGAGCTGTGGGTTGGGCAGAAGGGCAGTGAGCTGTGGGTCGGGCAGACGTGTGGTGAGCTGTGGATCAAACAGACACCTGGTAAACTGTGGGTCAGGCAGACGGGCAGTGAGCTGTGCATCGGGCAGATGGGCGGTGAGCTGTGGGTCGGGCAGACGAGCGGTGAGCTGTGGGTCGGGCAGACGGGTGGTGAGCTGTGGATCGGGCGGATAGGTGGTGAGCTGTGGGTCGGGCAGAAGGGCGGTGAGCTGTGGGTCGGACAGATGGGCGGTGAGCTGTGGGTCAGGCAGACATGTGGTGAGCTGTGGGTCAGGCAGATGGGCTGTGAGCTGTGGGTCAGGCAGATGGGCTGTGAGCTGTGGGTCAGGCATATGAGCTGTGAGCTGTGGGTCAGGCAGACAGGCGGTGAGATGTGGGTCAAGATGACAGCGGTGAGCTGTGGGTCAGGCAGACGGGCGGTGAGCTGTGGGTTAGGCAGACAGGAAGTGAGCTGTGGGTCGGACAGACGGGCAGTAAGCTGTGGGTCGGACAGATGGGTGGTGAGCTGTGGGCCAGGTAGATGGGTGGTGAGCTGTGAGTCGGGCAGAAGGGTGGTGAGCTGTGGGTTGGGCAGACATGTGGTGAGCTGTGGATCGGGCAGATGGCCGGTGAGCTGTGGGTCTGGCAGACGGGCAGTGAGCTGTGGGTCAGGCAGACAGGTGGTGAGCTGTGGGTCAGACAGATGGACGGTGAGCTGTGGGTCAGACAGATGGACGGTGAGCTGTGGGTCTGACAGACGGGCGGTGTGCTGTGGGTCAGGCAGACGGGCGGTGAGCTGTGGGTCACACTGATGAGCAATGAGCTGTGGGTCGGACAGATGTACGGTGAGCTGTGGGTCGGACAGATGGGCGGTGAGCTGTGGGTCGGGCAGATGGGCGGTGAGCTGTGGGTCAGGCAGAAGGGCGGTGAGCTGTGGGTTGGGCAGATGTGTGGTGAGCTGTGGATCGGGCAGATGGGCAGTAAGCTGTGGGTCAGGCAGACGAGCAGTGAGCTGTGGGTCAGGCAGATGGACGGTGAGCTGTGGGTCAGGCAGACGAGTAGTGAGCCGTGGGTCAGGCAGATGGGCGGTGAGCTGTGGGTCAGGCAGATGGGCGGTGAGCTGTGGGTCGGACAGATGGGCGGTTAGCTGTGGGTCAGAAAGATGGGCGGTGAGCTGTGGGTCGGGGAGACAGGCAGTGAGCTGTGGGTCTGGCAGACAGGCGGTGAGCTGTGGGTCAGGCAGACGGGCAGTGAGCTGTGGGTCGGACAGATGGGCGGCAAGCTGTGGGTCTGGCAGACGGGCAGTGAGCTGTGGCACAGGCAGACGGGCGGTGAGCTGTGGGTCCGACAGATGGGCGGTGAGCTGTTGGTCAGGCAGACAGGCAGTGAGCTGTGGGTCAGACAGATGGGCGGTGAGCTGTGGGTCAGGCAGACGGGCGGCGAGCTGTGGGTCGGAACATACGGGCGGTGAGCTGTGGTTCAGGCAGACGGGCAGTAAGCTGTAGGGCGGACAGACGGGCAGAGAGCTGTGGGTCCGACAGACGGGCGGTAAGCTGTGGGTGAGGCAGACGGGCGGTGGAGAGCTGTCAGTCAGACTGACGGGCAATGAGCTGTGGGTCGGACAGACGTGCGGTGAGCTGTGGGTCTGGCAGACGGGCGGTGAGCTGTGGGTCAGGCAGACGGGCGGTGAGCTGTGGTTCGGACAGATGGGCGGTGAGCTGTGGGTCAGGCAGACAGGCAATGAGCTGTGGGTCAGACAGATGGGTGGTGAGCTGTGCATCGGAACATACGGGCGGTGAGCTGTGGTTCGGCAGACGGGCAGTAAGCTGTAGGGCGGACAGACGGGCAGTGAGCTGTGGGTCAGACTGATGGGCAATGAGCTGTGGGTCGGACAGACGTGCGGTGAGCTGTGGGTTGGACAGACAGGCGGTGAGCCTGTATATATATATATATATATATATATATATATATATATATATATATATATATATATTAAACTCATAGAACAATCTAGTTCCGTGCCAAAAGGTAATTTAAAGTCCGCACCACCACCACCAGACCCAGATGTCCCCAATCAAGTGAAAATAAATGCTTCTTAATAAACGTGGCAATATTTATGATGCCTTCTTCCCCCGATAACTAGGCAAACATCCTACTCACCGGACAGACATGACACCCATTACAGGCAGTCATATGAGGCATGGGTAACAAAGGATATGTCCTCCAAAGGGAAGTGGCTCAAAATGATGTACCAGCCAACGAAGGTTAATATGTCAAGGAGAAAAGAGATACCGCTTCATAGTGCGGTTTAAAACTTTTATTTTGCCATTAAAAACAAGTATCACTTATGCCGCGTACACACAAGCGGACTTTACGGCATACTTTGCCCGGCGGACTTTTCGGCGGACTTTACGACAGACTTTCTGAATGAACGGACTTGCCTACACACGATCAACCAAAGTCCGACGGATTCGTACGTGATGACGTACGACCAGACTAAAACAAGGAAGTTCATAACCAGTAGCCAATAGCTGCCCTAGCGTCGGTTTTTGTCCGTCGGACTAACATACAGACGAGCGGACTTTTCAACCGGACTCGAGTCCGTCGAATAGATTTGAAACATGTTTCAAATCTAAGTCCGTCAAATTTTTGAGAAAACAAAGTCCGCTGGAGCCCACACACTATCCAATTGTCCGACGAAATCCGGTACGCCGTAAAGTCTAAACGTGTGTACGTGGCATTACAGTTCCGTAAGATGTAAAAAGCCCATACAAGCGAGCAGGCACTCCAATCGCGTTTCACCTGCGTTCCAGAGAGATGGTGGAAGTGACGTGTCACACGCTACCTGACCCTGGGTAGTGGCTCTTGTGTCCTCTCCTAGATCACGGTGGCTTCCGCCTTGCATCTCTTCTCTCCTCCTGCTAGGCATCCAATAGGATCGCCTGTCCTTTTAGCCAATCGGGTGACAGGTCTCATGACCCGCTTCCTGATTGGCTGGGAGGAGGATTAGTGTGAAAAATAATTATCCGCTATTGTCACACAACTGGGTGGGATCTGCGCCTGGAGACCACCCTTTTTTGAAGCCTATTAGAGCCTCAGGCTCTAATCCACATACTTTAAAAAAACACCCCCCATTGGAATCTATGTTCTGGTGTCCCTATATGTAGATCAGGGGGCCGGAGGCATGGAAAGGGGGGGCAGCACCCGTGCGCCTGTAATGGACTGGTCGCCACTGGTCAGGATAGTACAGATGCCCCTCAAATAGACCCTTTTTGGAAAGTAGACAGTCTGAGGTATTTAGCAGGAGGCATGGTGAGTTTTTTTAAAGTTGTAATTTTTTTGTCACAGTTTTTTGGAAAATGAAGAAATTAAACAAAAGTTTATTTTATTTTTTCACAATCTTTTTTACATACTGTCACCAGTGCAGTACAGCGTCATCATATGGCTGGTGTGGTGGTGATTACTGAGTGGTGGCAGTATGTAAAAAATAAATAAAAGAAAAAACATTTTAATATATTTTTTTAAACATTTTTTTTTTACTTTTTTTCTTCTTTTTTAGTATTTTTTTTTTATACATGCAGTACTTTCATCAGAGTAATTCAGTGTCTTCACAGTGACCATAACTGTGGGCCAATCAAAGCATCACTCTACAGGAATCACAGCTATTATTAAGGCCTGATTCACACCTATGACATTTTTAGTGCTTTTTGCAGATTTGCATTACAGAACGTGTTCCATAGGAAACCATGCTAAATGGGCTGTACTGCAAATCTGCAAAATGCAAAAAGCAATAAAAATGCCACAGGTGTGAATCCAGCCTGAAGGTGTTGTAAAGGCAGAAGATTTTTTATCTTAATGGATATTATGCATTAAGATAAAAAAACCTTCTGTGTTCAGCAGCCCCCCTATTGCTTACCTGAGCCCCTTCTTGTTTCAGCGATGTCCACGACGGCCTTGGCTTCCAGGACTCACATTGGCTGAGACATAGCAATGGCAACATTGGCTCCCTCTGCTGTCAATCAAAGTCAGTTAGCCAATGAGAAGGGGGGGGCAGGGCCGAACCACAGTTCTGTGTCTGAATGGACACAGGGAGCTGTGGCTCGGCTCGGGTGGCCCCCATAGAGAACTGCTTGCTGTGGGGGCACTAAAAGGGAAGGAAGGGCCAGGAGAGCCGAAAGGGGGACCCGAGAAGAGGAGGATCTGGGCTGCTCTGTCTGTGCAAAACCAGGATAACATGTTTGTTATTTTTATTGGAAAAAAAAGAAAGAAAAACAAGTCTTTACAATCACTTTAATTAAATTCATTTATATCAGCTGTGTTGGCGTTGTGATCATGTGATTGCATAGCGATCATACGGTCCCCTGGCCGCTCAATGCGGCTGGGTATAGGGAACTATAATCCATTGTATCCTGTGGACACAGCAGTTACAAGAGCGGTGTGCTGGGTGCCCCAGAGGGCACACATGTTTGCATCTGCCAGGCAAAGTACATTTATGTTGCTGAGCCTGGCTGTGCTGCCCATCTATATTAAAACTATTGTGGGGGGGGGGGGGCGTCAAGTGGTTAAAAAAAATCTTCAAGCTGCAATTTGGCTTTGGTAGAATTTGCAAAAGGCTCCAAATTTCACATAATACATGTTTATGTTCTGTTTAATTTTTTCAGCGCAGAAGCTCTGACAAAAATTGTGAGACTTTTTTTTGGGGGGGGGCATTAAAATGAATTAATGTCTTGTGTTAATAAGTCTTTAACCACTTGCCACCCGGGCCAATTCTGACAATTATCTTCTACGTGAAAAATCATAATTTTTTTTGCTAGAAAATTACTCAGAAGTTGAACCCCCAAACATTATATATATATATATATACTATGGTTTGTAGCAAGAGATATACAAATAAACCGCCCCTGAATCCCTCTTACTCCACTGCGCCAAAGAAAAGTGCAAAGCTATATAAAAGATGTGTAAATGAATACAAAATGTGTGTACATACACAGTGTACAGTGAAAAAAGCTGCCACTTAAATAAATACATAAACTGATCAGAATCCCAAAACTATACCTCTCACACGTGTACAGATAGAGACAGCGGCGCTAATATAGATTGTGTAAAATAATGGGTCAGAGCAGTATAATGCCTCTGACCCTCTACTTATACATAAAAATAATAATAATAATAGTGTCATGAAAAATATTATTTTTATCATGAAAATAATTTTCTTTAACACCCAGTGAAAAATGTCACTATAAATAATAAATTACAAGAAATGAATGATCAAGTTCAACAGTTGTTTTTCAATCTTCCTGTGTGAAAAATCTTCTACTCTTCCACCACACCACCGTGATAGTGACACCACTCCCTCTGAAGAGCGCACTCACCAGATTGTATAGCCTCCCACTCTCGTGTTCGGCAATCTGGTGAGTGCGCCCTTCAGAGGGATTTATTATTTATAGTGACACTTTTCACTGGGTGTTAAAGAAATTTCTTTTCATGATTAAATTAATATTTTTCATGACATTATTATTATTATTAATATTTTTATGCATAGTTAGAGGGTCATAGGCATTATACTGCTCTGACCCATTATTTTACACAATCTATATTAGCGCCGCTATCTCTATCTGTACACATGTGAGAGGTATAGTTTTGGGATTCTGATCAGTTTACGTATTTATTTAAGTGGCAGCTTTTTTCCCTGTACACTGTGTATGTACACATATTTTGTATTCATTTACACATCTTTCATATAGCTTTGCACTTTTCTTTGGCGCAGTGGAGTAAGAGGGATTCAGAGGCGGTTTATTTGTATATCTTTTACTACAAACCATTGTCTATATTTATTTACCACCTGCAGCCATGGATGCCATTAATTGTCTGTCTAACAGACGGATAATCACGGAAGATATCTTCTCCGCTAATCAGATAATTACTGATGGCGAGGAAGATGTCCCGGGATCTCTAAAAATTGTAAAGTCTTTTGGAGAAACAAGTTAAAACTTGGTGGGATGTTTTCACATTTGAGGTGGTTTTATCCATTGACCACTGATGATATATTATTATTTCCCTTTTTTTTTTAGACTCGCCTGCAGTCATCCATATTTTTTATTAATAGGATCAGATTGTGTTTCAGTCATTGTTTGTCCTATGCAGCTGTATGATAGTATCATGACTAATTTATATATAGCTTGTATTTTAAACTAGACAAATTCATTATCTCCTGTTGACATGTTCATTTTAATTTATAAATATTCATTTTTATTGGTTACTTTTCCACATTAGCACTGTAACTAGTGGTGGATTATAAGTTAGGATATGTCATATGTCATATATGGTAATGCTGGACGCAGCATTCTAACTACACACCGTAAAAATGTTTGGGATCCACTGATGCATTCAGTCTCTGTACCTGTGCTTCACGGTCAGGGGGACATGAAGTGTGAGCATGTGCAGAGCAGGAGGTCACATGACTGATGATGATCACATGACTGATGGTGATCACATGACTGATGATGATCACATGACTGATGATCACATGACTGATGGTGATCACATGACTGATGATGATCACATGACTGATGGTGATCACATGACTGATGATGATCACATGACTGATGATCACATGACTGATGGTGATCACATGACTGATGATGATCACATGACTGATGGTGATCACATGACTGATGATGATCACATGACTGATCATAGATAGTATATAAGGATTGATGAACCATCCATGTAGCCAATCCCATTTGAAGAAGTCTTTTCGACGAAACATGTCTGGGGCGTGGTTACACGGCATTCCATCGCACAGACATTAGATGCCGCTGTCTGAGGAGGACTACACCGATCGGATGGCTGGGCCTTAGAAGGTTGGGTGAGAGATACACCTGTTTACACTTCAGGTCCGCTGTGACCGCAGTGCACCGTTGGATCACTGATCCTGTTGCTTGCTGTGGATTTTTTTAAAGGCTTTTATGTTTCAGTTTAAAAGTGAGTGTAACCATTGAAGTGTGTTTGAAGTAATTTTAATAAATCTGTCAAAATGGTATCACGCTATGTGGAGCACTTTATTCATTTTTTCACATATGGAGCCGGCTTGATTGGAGTCACAGTTCATCACATGCAACCCAGGTGTGGTTCAATTGCTGTTTTGCCAAACACGAGAGTGGGTGGCTATACAATCTGGTGAGTGCGCTCTTCAGAGGGAGTGGTGTCACTATCACGGTGGTGTGGTGGAAGAGTAGAAGATTTTTCACACAAGAAGATTGAAAAATAACTGTTGAACTTATTCATATATTTATTGTAATTTATTATTTATAGTGACACTTTTCACTGGGTGTTAAAGAAATTTCTTTTCATGATAAAAATAATATTTTTCATGACACTATTATTATTTTTATGTATAAGTAGAGGGTCATAGGCATTATGCTGCTCTGACCCATTATTAGCGCCGCTATCTCTATCTGTACACGTGTGAGAGGTATAGTTTTGGGATTCTGATCAGATTATATATATACTGTATATCTTTTAGCGGAGACCCTAGAGAATAAAATGGCGGTCGTTGCAATTTTTTATGTCACACAGTATTTGTGCAGCGATTAAAAAAAAAAAAAAAAAAACATGTTCATGAATATACAAAATACAATATCTACCCCAAATTTTTGTATAATATGAAAGATGTTATGCCGAGTAAATAGCGGCCAAACATGTCATACTTTAAACTGTGCACACTCGTGGAATGGTGCCAAACTACAGTACTGCAAAATCTCCACACAGGTAGATTTAAAAATTTCTACAGGTTACCAGTTTAGAGTTACAGAGGAGGTCCAACACTAGAATTATTGCCCTCGCTCTAACGATCGCAGCGATACCTCACATGTGTGGTTTGAATGTTGTTTACATATGCGGGCGTGACCTACGTATGCGTTCGGTTTTGCGTAATGGGTGGGGCACCTAATTTTTTTGGTTTGTTTTTTTTTTTATTCTTATTTTTCTTTTTTCCACTTTATCTTGTATTTTTTTTTTTTTATTGCTTTTATTTCTATTACAAGGAATGTAAACATTCCTTGTAATAAGAATAAGGCATGACAGGTGCTCTTTATGGAGAGATCTGGGGTCTATAAGTCCCCACATCTCTCCTCTATGCTGGAAATCCTGAGATGAAAAAAAAATCTATCTCTGGCTTTCCACCAAAAAAAAAATGACAATGTTTACATCTGCTGGCGTCGGAACTGACAATGACATTGTTTTCGGCCTCTGAGGGTCATAGAGATGGATGGGGGACCATCTTGTCCATGGCCAGCTCTATGGTAAACCTCTGCTGGTGGATTCATTCTCTGGCTTTCCGATCGCACGGGGCAAGCCCAGAGAAGCACCGGAGTGCGGCAGGAGGGGGGACACCTGTAAAAGCAATCAAGCAACTAAACAGACGCTATGATGGCTTTTACATTGCAGGGAATCGCCTGCAGAAAAAAAAAAGATTTCTGGATGTTGCCTGTAACTGCAGGCATGATCCAGATATCTCCATTTCAATACCCGATGTCATATGACGTCAACTCGGTGTAAGTGGTTAAAGTCTACTAAAAATGATCTTCCTGAAACCTTGTTATAATTCTGTAGAGGCTACATTACTATTCATTTAAATTGTAAAAATGTATTTTTTCTTTCAATGTCTTAGTGTGAATGAGCCCATACAACCTGGTGAAGAGCATCTCCTCCTTGGCAATTTCTTCCTGAATCCTCACATTATCGCTCCTCTCTTAGTAAGTTATTTGTCTTTGATGAGAAATCAATCTTCTCAATCTGTGTTCATTTTGCTTGGCCTGTCAGATCTCACCGATTCTCGGATCTCACTATTTTTGCTGATCCTTCTTATCTATGTGGCCACACTGGTCGCCAATCTTCTCATTGTTTTTCTGGTGATCTCAGACACCCACCTTCAGACCCCCATGTACTTTTTCCTGGTAAACCTCTCTTTTTTAGACATCTTCAATTCCTCAATTTCTATATCCCATGTGTTTTTTGACATCTTTACAGGTAACAGGCTGATTTTATTCTCAACTTGTATCTCCCAAGTCTTCTTCTTCTCTTGGTTTCTTAGCACCGGGTCTTTAATGCTTGAGATAATGTCCTATGATCGCTATGCTGCCATCTGTCATCCATTACGTTATGCATCCATGATGAGGTTTGACTTGTGTATTCAGGTGGTTCTTTTTTTCTGGGTCCTCAGCTTTGCTTGTTCCTCATTGCACACATTGTGTGCACTAAGACTGGCCTTCCCTGACCCTACCATCGTCCCAGGCTTGTTCTGTGAAATATATCAGCTGATTCAACTCTCATGTTCTGACACGTTCCTCAATTACTTACTTTTATATTGCAATTGTGCAGGTTTTGGAGTGACTGGCTTTTTTATCACTTTGCTTTCGTATGTCTACATTTTCAAAACCGTCTTGGATATTAAAGTTAAGGACGGAAGACAGAAAGCTTACTCCACCTGCAGCTCCCATCTCACGGTGGTCTTCATCTTTTACGGGGCTGGTCTTTTCAATTACTTTCAACCCAAAACCGAAGATCATCTGGCAGGCAGATTGATGTCTTTATTTTACACAGTTGTCACCCCTCTCCTAAACCCACTTATATACAGCTTGAGAAATGGTGACCTGAAAAGATCTTTACAAAAATCCCTATCCAGAAGAAGCACCATGCCATAAACTGTCACTGGAAGAAAACAGAACAACAATTTTGTTAATCTCAGGACTCCTTGTATTTTTAACTGATGCATTCAGTTTTTATTTTAGATTTGAGATCTGTAACGCTAATAAACACTTGCTTTAAATCGGGCGTCCCTTTAAACGTAGACACGGATCTGAACCTGAATTTAGTATTTTGCGTAAAGGTAAATATGTAAACTCAATAAGGACCTAATATCTAATGCTTTACAAACAACTATCCAAAACTTTACTAACAAATTGTAATAAATTTCAACTACTAATGTTCTGTTATACTGTCATTGTGGGGTATAAATACTATTGCTAAAATGTATTTATTCTTCCTGTTTAGGGGAATGCTCACAAGTATCAATAAAAGTTTATTCCAACATATGACCAGAGGTTTGGGTTTTATTCCATATCATGCTTATTTGTGAATTGTTTTTTTTTTTTTGTTTTTAGAAAATAAATGAGAGTTGTCCTTCAGAAAATGGTAAATTTGAAAACAGAAAAGGAAAAACAGCATAAAACCTGCATAGTGTAGTAAGTCAAATCCAGAAAATGTATTTAATAATCCAAGAAATGGAAACTTCATAAGGGTTGAAGTAATGGTGGGAAAAAGCTGGGTCATGGCACAGTGAGGGAGCAGGCAATCTCTCATAGGGACACTTGTGCCTTGGCCGAAAGCATGGATGATCCAGTGATAGAAGAGGGCCAGTACTGCTGTGAGATAGGTTGGACCACCAACAGGCCAGGACATGCGCTGGCAAGACCAGGATCCACCGTCTGATGTCACCCTTGAATATTCTCAATAGAATGCATTTCAAGGTATCTTAGCTCTTTCTCAACCTGGTGAGATACCTTTAAATGCAGACGCTGAGGAAGAGGTGAGATACCTTTAAATGCAGATGCTGAGGAAGAGGTGAGATACCTTTAAATGTAGACGCTGAGGAAGAGGTGAGATACCTTTAAATGCAGATGCTGAGGAAGAGGTAAAATACCTTTAAATGCAGATTCTGAGGAAGAGGTGAGATACCTTTAAATGTAGACGCTGAGGAAGGGGTGAGATACTTTGAAATGCAGAAGCTGAGGAAGAGGTGGGATACCCTGAAATGCAGAAGCTGAGGAAGAGGTGAGATACCTTTAAATGCAGACGCTGAGAAAGAGATGAGATACCTTGAAATGCAGAAGCTGAGGAAGATGTGAGATACCTTGAAATGCAGAAGTTGAGGAAGAGGTGAGATACCTTGAAATGTAGAAGTTGAGGAAGAGGTGAGATACCTTGAAATGTAGAAGTTGAAGAAGAGGTAAGATACCTTGAAATAAAGAAGCTGAGGAAGAGGTGGGATACCCTGAAATGCATCCTGTTGAGCATATCCAAGGATATAATCAAAACAGGGTGGTCCCTGGTCTGGTGGCTGCACATCCAGACCTGTTGGTGGTCCAATCCATCCCACATCAATACTGGCACTCTGCTATCACTGAATCATCTATGCTTGCAGCCAAGGCACGGGTATTTCTATCAGAGATTGTTGGCTTCCTCTCTGTGCAATGTCAGACTTTTACTTACCAGACTGATGAGTCCGCTTGGGCAGAGGGTAGACTCCCTTACTTATCCGACTCACGGCCCCTGGTAGAGCAGACATGAGGCACAAGTGTGCAGAATGGTATGAGAGCGTGCTGAAGAGATCCAGGTACAGGATGAGAGATGATCTTCAGACAACAGGTCAGTAGTCCGTAACACTGGTAACAGGTGCTGAGCAGGAGCAAGACAGGCAGATCGGGACACAAGCAGGGTTTGGCAACAGACTGGCAGCAAGGTACAATAGGAGCAGGCAGAAGCAGAGTCAAACAGGCCAAGGTCAGGTACAGGCAGCAAACAGGAGAATCCAAGGGCAATCCGGGTTGTCAGGAGATCAGGTAAACAGGAAGACAAGACAGGAAACAGGAACTATGGCACAGGAAGCTGATGATCAGGCAGCACTGAACAGAGTGCCTGACAAACCTAAATAGGCCGGCTTGGCGCCAAACGGCGCCCACGTGCACACCGACGCTCACAGGTGCGCCCCAAGGCGGCCAATGCCATGACCAGCAAGGTGAACTCTCTGACAGTGCAATATCCCACCAGTATTTCACATTTTTTTTTGCTTTAACCCTTGTGAGTGCATTTGTTATGTTTTTCAAAAAATGTTCTGGATTTGACTTACTACACTCTGCAGGTTTTGCGCTGTGTATTTTCTCTTTGATTTTTACATTAGATGGAGATATCCCTCAAGATCACCCAGCAGCATTCGTTGCTTAATTAGATCAGACATTTCCTAGTTAGGCCCCATGCACACTGAACATGTTTAACGCTGCTGTTAGGGGCATCTGTCTTTCTTCTGATTTTATTCATCCATGAATGTTAGCCTATGTGTTCATGCCCACATAGACATTTATGCCCCGTACACACGATCGGACATTGATCGAACATTCCGACAACAAAATCCATGGATTTTTTCTGACGGATGTTGGCACAAACTTGTTTTTCATACACACGGTCGCACAAAGTTGTCAGAATTTCCGATCACGGTCACGTACACCATGTACGACGAGACAATAAAAGGGCAGTTCGGAACCAAGCGCGACACCCTTTGGGCTCCTTCTGCTAATCTCGTGTTAGTAAAAGTTTGGTGAGAGACGATCCGCGCTTTTTCAGACTCATGGCTTTCAGATTGTTTTCTGCTGTTCAGTTTGTGTTTGTGGGTTTGTATCTGGTCTTCAGTGCGTGCAGCGAGTACAATTGACTTCGTTCTGAGCAGCCGACCGTTTTCTAGCCATGTTGCGTATACGTACTCCTCATAGAGTTCATGCTGTGCGGGGGCTTGGTGTTGGGGTCCTTACCTTGACACAAGCCCAGTCAATGAACAGAGTGGGGAGGAGTTCATGGACCAAGAATTGGTTGCTCCAGTGTGACCAGTTCTGTCACATGCCTTTGCTCCGTGAGATCCGTGAGAACAATCCTGACGATTTCAGGAACTTTCTCAGGATGACAGACCCTGTATTTCACCATTTGTTGGCTTTGCTGACCCCCTATATCAGCAGGCAGGATACCTGCATGAGGCAAGCCATCACTCCGGAGCAGAGGCTCGTTGCCACCCTGCAGTACTCGGCAATGGGGAGAAGCCTGCAGGACCTCAAGTTCTCAACAGGCATCTCCCCCCAGGCTCTGGGGATCATTATCCCAGAGACCTGTTCTGCCATCATTCAGGTCCTGCAGAAGGAGTATATTAAGGTAAGATTTTTATCCTTTAATATTACATTTTATTGTATTTAATGTTTGATAATACCGGTATATTGTATTTCTTTCCTCATTCCCTAATTACCATGATTGTAATATGCTGTGAATGTCCCCTTTGTCCTCATGCATACTGGATTTTTACTAATTATTTTTTGGTCCTTCATACATATTTGCCTTCACTTACCTCCCCAGCATGCTCTCCTGGCCCTATATTCACCTTGTGTAGTCACTTAACAATGTATTTTGTCAGCTCCATAGTAGTGCTTTACCCTAAAAAACCCCTAAAATGTTAAAAAATTGTGATTGTTGCTTGAAATTCTGTCAGAGGCTTTTTTTTGGGTCCCAAAATCATTTGGAACCCTCCCTCCCCCCAACTGCTAACTCAGCTGATACCAATCCTCTATCTGCTGACTTTGCCAAACCCATACACACACTATACCTACTTCTTTTGTGCTCAGATTTATGAATGAGCTCCCCAAAGCATGTAGTGCAAGGGCCTGCCTGAATACTTTTAAATGGTACTGTTTGAAGATTTTGTATCCTATTATTATCTTGATAGGTAATAGCAGAATGTAAAAATGTGCTCAAATGTGTACAGTGTGTATTTATATCTTTGTATTATGACACTTCTTACCTGTCCCGTGGGCTGCCAATAATGTAAAGTAAGGAGGGGCTGGCCAAAGTAATACACATTATTTAGGCATTCATCTCTCAATGAAGTGGAGAGGGTTACCTGTCCAAAACATCTCCCCCCTCCTAAAATTCACAAAATGGCCCATGAGAGGGGGGGGGGATCTGATAGGTGGACCTTATACCTTTGTTATTAAATACTCCTTAAAATAAATGTGATACTGATGTTGGCCAAGAATGTTTGTGTCTAATCTGCTTTCCATGTTTATGTGCAAGATGATTAATTTTTATTTTCTTGTTTGACTCCACAGTTTCCTTCCAACCCACAGGAATGGCAAACTGTGGCCTCCCACTTTGCCCAGCGGAGGGACTTTTCCTAACTGCGGAGGGGCAATTGATGGGAAACACGTCCACATTAGGGATGAGCCGAACACCCCACTGTTCGGTTCGCACCAGAACATGCGAACAGGAAAAAAATTTGTTTGAACACGCAAACACCGTTAAAGTCTATGGGACACGAACATGAATAATCAAAAGTTCTAATTTTAAAGGCTTATATGCAAGTTAGGAATAGGGATAAAAGGATTTCGCGCATAAAATCTATCATAGAAATAAATAAATAAATACACATCTAATAATAATGGTATGTGGGTGTGCAAAATAACAAGTATCAAATAAAGTGCATCAATAAAGTAACCGTGCTGAAAATTCATATATCGCAATACATATATTTATATTATATGCAAGTTATTGTCATAAAAAGTGTTTGGGGACCTGGGTCCTGCCCCAGGGGACATGTATCAATGCTAAAAAAAGTTTTAAAAATGGCGGGTTTTTCTGGAGCAGTGATTTTAATAATGCTTAAAGTGAAACAATAAAAGTGTAATATTCCTTTAAATTTCATACCTGGGAGGTGTCTATAGTATGCCTGTAAAGTATGTTTCCCATGTTTAGAACAGTCTGACAGCAAAATGACATTTCAAAGGAAAAAAAGTCATTCAAAACTACTCGCGGCTACTAATGAATTGCCGGTCTGACAATACACATAAAAGTTCATTGATAAAAACGGCGTGGGAATTCCCCACAGGGGAACCCCGAACCAAAATTTAAAAAAAAAAAAATGACGTGGGGGTCCCCCTAAATTCCATACCAGGCCCTTCAGGTCTGGTATGGATATTAAGGGGAACCCCGGCCAAAATTTTAAAAAAAAATAACGTGGGGATCCCCCTAAATTCCATACCAGGCCCTTCAGGTCTGGTAAGGATATTAAGGGGAACCCCGTGCCAAAATGTAAAAAAAAAAACAGCGTGGGGTCCCCCCAAAAATCCATACCAGACTCTTATCTGAGCACGCAGCCTGGCAGGCCGCAGGAAAAGAGGGGGGGACGAGAGAGCGCCCCCCCTCCTGAACTGTACCAGGCCATATGCTCTCAACATTGGGAGGGTGCTTTGGGGTAGCCCCCAAAACACCTTGTCCCCATGTTGATGAGGACAAGGGCCTCATCCCCACAACCCTGGCTGGTGGTTGTGGGGGGTCTGCGGGCGGGGGGCTTATCGGAATCTGGAAGCCCCCTTTAACATGGGGACCCCCAGATCCCGGCCCTCCCCCTTGTGTGAAATGGTAAGGGGGTACAAAAGTACCCCTACCATTTCACTAAAAAACAGTCAAAAATGTTAAAAATGACAAGAGACAGTTTTTGACAATTCCTTTATTTAAATGCTTCTTCTTTCTTCTTTCTTCTATCTTCCTTCATCTTCTTCTTCTGGTTCTTCTGCCTCTTCTGGTTCTTCCTCCGGTGTTCTCGTCCAGCATCTCCTCCGCGGCATCTTCTTCCCTTCTTCTCCTCGGCCGCTCCGCATCCATGGCATGGAGGGAGGCTCCCGCTCTTCTCTTCATCTTCTTCTATTCTTCATCTTCTTCTCTTCTTCATTTTCTTCTCCGGGCCGCTCCGCATCCATGGTGGCATAGAGGGAGGCTCCCGCTGTGTAACGCTTCTCCTCTTTTGACGGTTCTTAAATAACGGGGGGCGGGGCCACCCGGTGACCCCGCCCCCCCTGATGCACGGGGACTTGACGGGACTTCCCTGTGCCATCACGGGGAATGCCACAGGGAAGTCCCGTCATGTCCCACGTGCGTCAGAGGGGGGCGGTGTCACCAGGTTGTTTCCAAATTGTTCGCTGTTCGGCAAACTTGCAAACAGCCGATGTTCGAGTCGAACATGAGTTCGACTCGAACTCGAAGCTCATCCCTAGTCCACATCGTCCCACCACCCAACTCGGGGTCATACTATTACAACTACAAGGGGTTCAATAGTATTGTGATGTTGGCAGTGGTGTCTGTTACTTATGAGTTCCTGTATGTGGACGTGGGGAAGAATGGCCAGATGTTGGATGGTGGAGTCATCGCCCAGACGGAGTTCTGCAGGTGTCTCCAGAATGGCAGCTTGGACTTGCCACCTCCAGAAGACAATGTGGAAAGACTCGAATTCATTTTCATTGCGGATGAAGCATTTGCGCTGGGGGACCATCTTATGCAGCCATTACCTATGAGGACCTTCACCCCAGACCAGAGGGTTTTTAATTACCGGCTGGCCAAAGCCAGAAGAGTGGTGGAGAACACGTTTGTAATAATGGCCAGCTAATTCCGCCTATTTCTTACACCCATACATATGGCGGAGTATAAACTCAATCATATCATCCTGGCGTGCTGTGTTCTCCACAACTTTTTAAGGAGAAATTCTGTGAACTATGCTGGCTCAGTTGGGCCTGAATCCGGAATTCATGAAAAGGAACCAACCCTGATGGCGCTTGAAACTGGCTGTCCTGGCTTCCCGAAGGTTAAATAAAAATCCAAAAAAAAGTCCAAAACACAAACAAACATGTGTACCAGTGAAATGGAAATAAAACATTCAGTGATAATAATCCTTTAAAAAACAGTCCAAGGTGCAAAATAGCAGGAGTGGGGTGCTGAAGGAGAGAGGGGGTATATCCTCTTCGTGCATAAACACACACAGGTGAGTAGTGGCCCCATACCTTGCGGTAATGGGAAAACCGCATTAAAAGCAAATGCTGGAGGAGGTTGTCTCTCCTTGGGGTCCCTGGTCCAGAGTGGATGCTTCCTATGCCTTGATACCTCAGTGACAGCAAAACGGATGATAAAAGAACAGAGGGGTACCGGATAGTTTTTTCTCAGTTTTTTCTCTCTGCTAGCATGTTACTAAAATTTTGTTTCAAAAACATCAGAGAGAAGAACACAACCGGGTTGACCATCCCTAGGCCACCCTTCTGCCTAGATAGGTAGATTCAGCCTGTTCCCCCATAATAATTGGAAGAAACAACTATAAATCTTGGTATAGCAGGACTGCAAAATGCAAACAAAGCTTACATACAGAAAGGTAGAAATCAGGTAGGTCTTAATCAAGTCCACCCTTTCCCTCAACGAGAGCTGCCACCTTTTCCAGCATTTCATCTTGACATCAGCATCATTCAGCCTGGCTTACTTTAATCATCAGGGCCAAACTTGATGCCTAATACTTTGACTTTCTGCTGAGGCCTGGGGAAGGTTTCTGGAAGTGCAAAGCTCTAACGTCCCTCACTCATCCAAAAAACTTCACTTTTATCATGGTTGACCCTGGAGGCTGATGCCACGGAATACTGCTCTATTATCAGGAACCATGAAACAGACCGAGACAGAAGTAAAGTTAAATCACACTTGTTTATTAATAATAATAATAATAATAATAATAATAATAATAAGGTAAACAGAGTAAGCGTAGTCAAAACAAGCCAGAATTCAGTAACCGGATCGGTAGTCAGCCATGCAAATGTCAGAGAGCCAGAGATAAACGTAGTAGTACAGCAAGCAGGATCTGGAGCCAAAAGGAACGTCAGCCAAGCAAGTCTTCAACAGGAACGCAGGAGAAAGTCTCTGAGTTGACAAAGGCGAAGGCAGAGATCAAGTGAGCTGGACGACTTTAAGTAGGCAGGATTGACGAGCAGAATCAACAACAGCTGGGTAACTGTGAAGAGAGATGGGAGCTAGCAATTAGCTGACAGATGAGCGGCCAGCTCAGAGAAGGAAGAGCTGAGCGCAGCCCTGACATCTATCACTGAGACCACCTCCTGCGCCTCCTCTGTCCCAGAGATAAAGATAGAAACATCATCAGCATAGGCTACAACCCTCAAGGGTGGCTCACCAGTAATGCCCACCAGCACCCCTCATAACGGTCCGCTCTCTAGCCTTCCGACGAAGGGGTCGATTGCAAACACATATAGTAAAGGGCTCAGCTAACACCCCTGGCGCACCCCAAATCCAACCCTGAAGGGCCGTCCAATCCAACCGTTAACAAGCATGAAGCTCTCTGCCTCTCTGTATAAATGTTTAAGTCATCTAATAAACCCACCCTACAGGCCATACTTGTCAAGGAGAAGCCAGAGGTACCCATGATTGACACGATCAAAAGCCTTTGCCTGATCCAATGCCAGCAAATACTTTCCCCAGCCTTCAGCCCTGTAATGCTCCAGAACCTCCTGGACAGCTAACACCGCTGATAAAGTGCTTCTGCCCTGGACCGAACAGTGCTGCTGATGAGAAAGCAATCTGTCTGCTACTGACAACAAGCGCCAGAAAATTATCTTTGCCAGAATCTTTCTATCGACATTGAGAAGGCTAATGGGGCACCAATTCTCAATCATCCAGGGATCCTTGCCTTTTGACAACAGAATCACAGCAGATTGTCTCATGGAGGGAGGGAGCGAACCATAAATGAGCATTCTCCACTACCTACTTATCTTCCAGATGTGTAACTCACTGGGAACATTTTCAAAAAGTAGTACGCTCCTGGTACCTCACCCCTACAAACTTTCTAAGTATTACTCTGATCACACAGCTCTATGCTGGAGGAACTGTGGAGACATAGGTACACTGTACCATATCCTATGGTCATGTAAATCCGTGCGATCCTTCTGGAACAAGACCTTCTCCATGATATCTGACATATGTGATCGACATATAGATCCCAACCCTGAACTTGCTTTACTACACCTAACAATACACAAATTCTCACCTAAGATACAAGTAGTGATTACACAACTTTTGTTAGCAGCAAAAATAACTATCACAAGGTTGTGGAACACAATTGAATCTCCATCTCCCACTGATGTCATATTCACTCTAAACCACCAATGTGAGATGGAGAAACTGTTAGCAATCACAGATCTCAAGATCAAAGCATTTAGAACTAAATGGGACAGCTGGCTATCTAACCCAAGATGTACAGTCAAAGAATGATAAATTGCTCACCTTGAACCAACAACCCAGTTCATGCTTTTATATATATCTTTCATTCTTATATATAATGACTAACATAGGGTGACTCCCCCCCCTCCTCTTACCTACCAGCTTGCAAGGCCCCCCTTCTACCCACATAAATATCCGGAGTATGCACCTGAGGACGTTTATAGTGACAATCTAACCAGGGGTAATTTGTTATGCTGACTCTTCTACCAAGCATCTTGTTTCCTACACTGATTATATCTATCCCTATTCCTTTATGTTTCTTTCTTTCCCCTCTCCTCTTTTTGTTTGTCTCTACACTCTACCAGCTACATAAGAAGTGATAACACAGACTAGTAGTGTGTTGTCTCCCCTCTCTAACACAGTTTGATCCCATAGGGGTGTATGGGAGGGAGTGGACAACACAGTTTACCTTGCATTTTAGCAATTTAAATTTTTCTATTGTTCACTCTATTGCTGCCAGGATCTGTCATTTGTACTCAACTAAATGTTTCAACGTACTCTGTACACGGTTTGGCAGATAATGTTCACATATGTTTTGTTTGTTTCCTTTGTTTTTTGTTTGTTTCTATGAAAAATTCAACAAAAAAAACATTACAATTAAAAAAAGGGTTTTTAATACAGAAATATTGGCTTACTGAGAAGTATGTCTATGTACAGTATAGTATGCACTCAATACTTGGTCGGGGCTCCTTTTGCATGAATTACGGCATCAATGCGGCGTGGCATAGAGGTGATCAGCCTGTGGCACTGCTGAAGTATTATGGAAGCCCAGGTTGCTTTGGTAGAGGCCTTCCATTCATCTGCATTGGTCTGGTGTCTCTTATCTTCCTCCTGACAATACCCCACATATTCTATATGGGGTTTAGGTCAGGTGAGTTTTCTGGTCAATCAAGCACAGTGATCCCATGATCATGTGGCCAGGTATTGGTATTTTTGGCAGTGTGGGCAGGTGCCAAGTCCTGCTGGAAAATGAAATCAGCATCTCCATAAAGTTGGTCAGCAGAGGGAAGCTTGAAGTGCTCTAGAATTTCCTGCTAGTGGGTTGCGCTGAATTTGGACTTGATAAAACACAGTGGGCCAACACCAGCAGATGACATGGCTCCCCAAATCATCACTGACTGGAAAATTCACACTGGACCTCATGCAACTTGGGTTCTCTTTCTCCAGACTCTTGGTTTCCAAATGAAATCCAACATGTGCCAGGTGGCTGCTCTGCTCCTGAAAGCAGGAGGTTATTTGCTCACTACAAGCACCATTCAGGGGACAGTTTGCATTTTTTTAATTGGATGAGGTGGCTATTATGACCTCTTCATCTTGTCCAATCGTACAACACTTCATCCTGCATTCATTAGGAAAACATAACTTCAAACAGTCTTTTCTTCATTTTTTTGTGGAGTACCAGTACTGTACCAGCCTACAGTAAATTAAAATGTAAGGCTCTTTTTTTCCAAGAGGTTGGAACAATGATCGATAATGTTATACTTGTGATCATAAAATTGTAAACCCTTTACTATGAATAATATAGAGTAATATTAAAATAAATAGACCAACAAACATCTCTATTATCTTTTCTATCTTGATGTCCTATTTTTTGATTGCAGTCGTGTTCTTCAAGGAGATCAGCCTCAATTAGCAATAATGATGATGTGAAAAATATGACCATTGGACCTATTATTCAGAAAGGTAAGACCCATTCTAAATAAAATAATGTTTTTGGAAATATCTAATGTGTGCTATACAATTAACTGTGTATATCTGGTTCTATTTCTATTCTATTTCCACCCCCATCAAATCATTCTTTGCAGCTATTACCTTTTGTACCACCACACCCTCCCTTTAGAATGTAAGCTCTATGAGCCGGGCCCTCCTGTACCTTTTGTATTGAACTGTACTGTAATTGTGTTGTCCCCCTTATACATTGTAAAGCGCTGCGTAAACTGTTGGCGCTATATAAATTGCGTATAATAATAATAATAATAATATTTCTCCTTGAAATATTTTTATAACAAAGATTATGCAAAAAAGAAGCATTTTCTCCTCTTGTCATTTTTTCTCACTTTACAGCTCACATATTTATAATATTACACCTTTATTTATTTTTTTTACATTAATATGATTTATTTATAGAAAGAAGGCAACAAGACCTAAAAATAGAAATGGCTTAAAGACCACAAAAAATTGAAAATAGTTGATGTACAGTACAGTAGAAATAAATAAATACTATTCTGTTTTTGCTTTTACGTCTCTTCCTTTATGTGTAGCAATTTGGGCATATTACATATACTTTATATCAGTTGCTCGTGTAGTTTGATAAGTATTTGAGGCAAATAAAAAATAAGCAGCGAAAAATATATTAGTATTAACATAATCAGCAGAGGAACAAAAATAAATGTAAAGTAATTTCAGAATTGCAATAAGGTTTGTAAATTTACAGAAAAAAAAAACAAACACATTGTGTAAGAACATACCCTAACCCATAGCTCTGCTCAAGACTTGCCCTTCTCATCATACATGGACCATCTAGGTTCTGGCTACCACAGCCCGTCTCCACTAAAGATATGAGAAAATGTCAGCTACATTCCAAACTTAGTTCCTCTTAAGTGACTGCATGCAACATGTCACCACCCCAAAACCAACCTTCCTTGATGCATTTCACCATTCCTGGCCTGCTCAGAAGAATAGAGGACTTCTCCTATCTTGCCAATTATAACATCTAGTGAAGATTAAATGCCTTGGGAGGGGCAACAGACTATGACATCATCTCCACCTACATCATTTTAAAGATGTGGAGCATTTATGAATTAGGTGTTTAGTGCAGCACCTATTATTAATTGATTTATGTTCCAATACACTGATGACCCTATAGGTAAGATGAGGTACACAGTTTTGATGTAAGCAGTCCTTTCACTTTAATCTATAAATTAGAATCTTTTAAATGTATTATTATTATTATTATATATTATTAAATATATATTAATTAGGATCTATAAGTTTTTCATTAGAAAGATAAAGGAGTTGATTTACTAAAGGAGAATAGACTGTGAACTGTGCAAGAGCAGTTGCTCCAGAGCTTAGTAAATGAGCAGAAGCTCTGCTGACTTCCATTATCCAATCATGTGCAAGCAAAAATGCTGTTTTTTTTATTTTCCTTGCATGTGATTGGGTATTCTTTGCAAAGTGAAGCTTCACCCCATTTACTAAGCTTTGGAGCAACTGCATTTTGTAAAGTAGACATGTGCAATTCGTCTCATATCTTTGCAATAAAAATAATCTTTTTTTTTTTTCTTTTTAGTTACAACTTCTTTTTCTTCCGGTGCAGGTAAGAGAGAAAATTTTATATAATTGTTAATTGCATTTTTGTCAAACTACTATACATTATACTTGGCAAAGAAGTAACGCATTGGGTGATAGAGAACTACATAACTAATTGGTGTTCCTATCCCAGGGAAGGATTGTTCCATTCAAACATTCAGTGAAGTTAGGTGGGATTTCAGAAATGTGGAGGTTTTTCTCTGTATAGAGGGATCAGGGTTGTCCATCCTATGAGACAAACTGAGTCTTATCTGAGGAAGCCCCTTCCCAAGGATGGGATATAGGAGATTTCTCATAAGTCCCGTAACCCAAGAACATCCTAAGGACTCATGTAAAGGTGTGTCCACCTGGAAGACTGGCCAGGTTCCGTCTGCTCTTTGTAAAGTGGATTCTCCTAGTGCAGGGATCTGCAATTAGCGGACCTCCAGCTGTTGCAAAGCTACAAGTCCCATCATGCCTCTGCCTCTGGGTGTCATGCTTGTGGATGTCAGAGTCTTGCTATGCCTCAAGGGACATGTAGTTCTGCAACAGCTGGAGGTCCGCTAATTGCAGATCCCTGTCCTAGTGAATCAATTACCCATGTGATCGACAATACACTCTGATACATGGGAATAGGAAAGATACTTGAAGCAAACCGACCAATGACAGTTTATCAGGCAGGCTGTAAACTACCTGAGCTCTTAACCTGTGCATTGTGCTGCATCTAAACACCAAGGACAGTCCCCAGAGAGCAATATTTCCCAAATCTTTCCATAAGTCCCACCAAAAGATCATATTTAGTTGCTATCCATACAGATATGTTAAGTCATAAGTCATAAGTGTTTTTGAGTTTGCTTAACTAAAGGAGCCTACGGGCAACATAAGGGGTGGGCTGTCTTTGTACGTTCTTACCATCCCAGACACATTACTCTGTAGGCAATGCCCTTGCATTTGAATAGTTAGATGTGGTGCTCTCATACTGGAGAAAAAAATAGTAGTTGTCACTCCCGAGAAGCCTCAGCTGGAGGTGTCTCTTGTCTGACAAACCCCGAAGCACCTCAAAATGTACAGATTTGATGACTGTCATCTAGTGTATATGAGCCCATTATCATTTTTATTCCCTTTTCTCTTCCAGGCACTGTCGTACCAACTGCAAAGCTTTTCATCTCCTCCGTTGTTTTACTGTTACTATTGTACTAGTATTATACCGACCCATCAGTGTGAATTGGGATCAGATTTGTAGATCAGTGTAACTGTTAAAATTGGGGAAGGGGTCTAGCTATCATCAAAACAAATTTTCTAGAACAGAATGCACAGTATGATCGTCTACTGCCGCCAAAATCTCAGCATGACGGTAAATACTGTATCAGCAGAGCAACTACAGTCAGAGTTCTCTGTATAACAAGAAAATCTTGTAAGGCTTAAAACAGGAGCATTTTATTAATATTAAAACGTGAGCCTATTATTATGTTAACCAATTCCCATCTGGACCAATTCTGGCCCTTTTTCCTACATGTAAAAATTATCTTTTTTTTTTTTAGAAAATTACTCAGAACCCCAAACATTATATATGTTTTTTTTAGCAGAGACCTTAGAGAATAAAATAGTGGTTGTTTCAACTTTTTATGTCACACAGTATTTGTGCAGCAAATTTTTCAAACCCGTTTAAAAAAACAAGTTTCATTAATTAAAAAAAAAAACAAAAACAGTAAAGTTATCCCAATTTTTTTGTATAATGTGAAAGATGATGTTATGTTGAGTAAATAGATAGCTAACATGTCATGGTTTAAAATTGCACTCACTCGTTGAATGGCATCAAAATGTGGTATTTAAACATCTCCATAGGAGACGTTTTATTTTTTTTTACTGGTTACTTGTTTTGAGTTACAGAGGAGATCTTAGGCTGTAAATTGTTGCTTTTGCTTTACCGCACCCAGCGATACCTCACATTTGAACACCGTTTACATATGTTGTTGTAACTTACATATGTGTTTGCTTTTGTGTGCAAGCATGCGGGGAGGGGGGCGCTTGAATTTTTAATTCTTTTTATTCTTTATTTTACTTTTATTTTTTTTTTACTTTTACACTTTCTCTTTAAATTCTTTTTTTTTAATCACTTTTATTTCTACTATAAGGAATGTAAACATCCCTTGTAATATGAATAGTGTGTGACAGGTCCTCTTTATGGCGAGATGACCCCACATCTCTCCTCCAGGCTGGAAAGGCTGAGATCAAAAAAAAGGCTGAGATCAAAAAAATAAATAAACTCTCTCGGCCTTTCCGGTCGCGTCCTCGGTTTTGTTTACCTCCACCTCTGAGGGTCATAGAAATTACCTGGGGACCATCTGGTCACCAGAAATCTCTATGGTAAATGTCCGGCAGTGACCAATTCATTCTTCGGCTCGCTGATCGCAGGGGCGAGCCCGGAGAAGCATCGAAGGGTGGCAGAAGGTGGGGGGACATCCCCTCCCGCCGCCTATAAGAACAATCAAGCCACTGAACTGCCGCTATGATTGTTTTTACAGTGAAGAGAATTGCCGGCTGCAAAAGATGATATCTGGATGATGTCTATAGCTGCGCCCATCATACAGATATTCCCACTCAAAGTCCATGACATCATATGACGTACCTTGGGGGAAAAGTGGTTAAAGACTTTTAATGGTATATTTAAAATTTCCACTATGGAGATTTTATTTTGGCCAAAACTTTGACATTACATATAATGTTTTTAGGTGGGGAATAGGATTTGGATTGGCAATATTGTGCTGCAAATAAATGTATTTTTTTTGTGTCGAATCTATAGAAAAAAAAACATAAAAAAAGTTTTTTTTTCTGTCCAGTGTTAGTATTTCTATAACAAAAGAAATTTACCTGTAAATAAAAAATATACATTTTGTTCTATAATTTGCCTCATTTAAATTGACAATAAAATTATGTTTCTGTAAAGCATGACAACATTATTTGCGGACAAATAAAATGCATTTTTTTTCACATTTCTTGTTATGAGAAACTGAGAAAAGTAACAAACAAAAAAATGAAAATTAAAAATAGATATTTTTGGCTAAAAAAAAAATTGAAGTAAAAAAAAAGAGAGGGGGGTGGAGGGGGGTTTAATTAGTGCTGATTAGTGTTAACTAAGGGTTAATATGAGATTGAATCTGAATATTTTTGTACAAATAGAAAAATTAACTTGTAAGAGTTCTTTAAGTTAGGTTAAGTCATAGTCTTCTTCAGGGGAACTATGTTTATCTCCAATAGATTGGAGACATCATTGAAACCAGAAACTCTCAAAACATTAGTTGATCCAGATTGCTCTTTAGATCATTCCAGCCTCCAAATAGCAGAGTCTAATGTGACTGGCTTACAAGGAACCACACTAGCAGCATTCAAAGCGGGAAGGAGAGTTGAAACACTAATGGTGGCCACTACAATAGTGCCACAGTGAGTAGGAGGATTGATCCCTGAAGAAGACTACAACTTTGGTCAAAACGTGTAGGAGTGCATGAATAGAGCAGGGACACCTTATCACAATTCTTGCTTCGAGTATACCTGCCTATTCTTGCATGTCAAACATAATTGATGGGTCATGATAAATACTTTGTAACCATGTTTTAACCCTTTCGCTGCCAGGTCCTGTGCTCCATTTTTACATTTAGGTGGCCAGACCATTTTTTAATTTTTTCTTTTTTGTTTTTTTATTTTTTACTTATAGCTTTCGGAGTTTGTAAAATGCCCCAGCTTGTCATAAAAAGCACCAAGAGAGTCCTTGACTGTAGTAAAGTACTGTAACTCCACACCAGGGGTACTGTCTCACCCAACACTCGTTGGTGCTATCCCTCTCAACTCCTGAACCATGTCAATCTAGGCACAAAAAGGTGGGGGAAGCCCTAAAGGCGTTCTAGAGGGAGGAAGGAAATAAGGCGACCACAGTCTCACCCTCAGTAATAAACTTTAATCAATGAAAATGTCGCAAATATATAAAAAACACAGACTACACAGAAAAAAAAATCTAAGGGACAACTTTGTCGCTTAAAAGCCCACACTCCTTACATGCTTACCACAATCTGAAACAGAGGCATAGGACAGATAAATGTACAGAAAAAATCCAGGCAGGGTGGAATAGCAGGAAACCACAATGGTGTCAGCCTGGATCAGGCTTTACACAATCAGTGTGGACGTCTGCTCACACCATGGGCCCTCGGCTTGGTAGGTACCTGCTGATGACTCTAAATGGTAAGTGACAGACTCCTCTGTCCACAATAGGCCAGCAGCATCAATGGTGACCGGGTGTCCAGATGTAATCTGGGTATCACCATGTACCCCTAATGTGAAAGGTACAGTAAGAGGATAGGCAAGGTTGTAAAGGCAGGAAACCACAATGGTGTCCACCTATCACAGGCGATACACAGCAGTGTAGACCTTATGCCTAGAACCTTACCTGTGATTGCTGGTGGGCCACTCACACTGATGTGAATAAGCTTTACTGGTAGAAAGCAGGTTGGCAGTCTCAGTAATAAACAAGGCGCTGTAATGGGCCAATAGTCACACAGTGTGTTGATAGGGTTAGTCCTCTCAAACAGGGATGACCCTGGTGAGTGGTGAAGTACAGTAACTCCCTGTGGGGGATATCAAACAGCCATATTTACTCACAGTTCATCTCAGGGGAGCAAGGAAGGTATAGAATCAGTTCCTCTGTGATCTGTGAAAAGTTTTAAAAACTGATTTTTTTTCTGGGAGCAATGATTTTAATAATGCTTAAAGTGTAAACAATAACAATGAAATATTCCTTTAAATATATAGTGCCTGGGGGGGGTGTCTATAGTATGCCTGTAAAGTAGCGAATATTTCCCATGTTTAGAACAATACCACAGATTAAAATCACTGCTCCTGAAAAAAATTCAGTTTTTAAAACTTTTTTTTGCGTTGATACATGTCTCCTGGGGCAGGACCCGGGTCCCCAAAATTACTTTTTTTCCTTTAGAAATGTCATTTTGCTGTGGTATTGCACTAAACATGAGAAAAATGCACTACTTTAAAGGCATTCTATAGACACCCCCCAGGCACGACATTTAAAGGAATATTTAATTTTTATTATTTCACTTTAAGCATTAAAAAAATCCCTGCTCCTGAAAAAAACGGCCATTTTTAAAACTTTTTTTGCATGAATACATGTCCCCGTGGGGCAGGACCCGGGGTCCCCAAACACTTTTTATGACAATAACTTGCATATAAGCCTTTAAAATTAGTACTTTTGGTTCTTCATGTTAGTGTCCCATAGACTTTAACGGTGTTCCGCGGCTTTCGAATTTGCCGCGAACACTGCATAATGTTCACTGTTCAGCGAACAGGCGAACACCCGATGTTTGAGGCGAACGTAAGTCGGGTTCATCTCTAGTGGCTGCCATCAGCCCTCCAGAATTTGAGCGGTCGCAGAGTGTGGGGGAAGTCCACCTGGAAAGGGGAAAGAGTGAAAAGAGGCCAGGCAATATGCCTGGTGCACAAGTATGCGGAATGCAGTCTGGAAGGCAGAGTGGGCTGAGTTTCACAGATGGCTGACAGTAGACAGCGCCAGAGATGTGGTCGCCTCAAGCACTGCGGTGGACTTCTTCAGAGAGAAGAAGTCCACACCACCTAGTGGACAAAATGCATAAATGCATCCTGCCTGCACACACTCCCAGCTCACCACCATACTTGTGATCTCCTCTTTCCCCCTCATCTCTTTTAAACGACAATGTTGTCTCTTAGATTTTTTATTTTCTGCGTAGTCTGTGTTTTTCATTTATTTGCGTGATTTTTGTGACATTTTCATTGATTAAAGTTTATTACTGAGGGTGAGATTGCGGTTTCCTTATTCCCTTCCTCCCTCTAGAACACCTTTGGGCCATTCCCTACCTTTTTTTGCCTTGTAAAATACCCCCCAAACCATATATTTTCTGAAAGCACATGACCGGTAGAATAATTAGAAGGTGCTACTGATTTTTAAGGTCCCACAATATTTACGCAAATGTTTATCAAAACAATATTTTTGCTAAGAAACCACTAAAATCATGATTAGCGGATAAATACACAGCAAATTTTACAAAAGTCCTACTAAATATAAAATCTCAACCTGTATTGAGTTAATAAATAACAAATATTTGTAATTTTTAAATTGTGCCTTTTTGCAAAATGGTGAAAATTGAACAGACGAATAAGTGTAAATATCCAAATTTCTCAAAAAATCTGAAGGTTTTCATTTTACTCGTACAGCTTTAAGAGTTTGTAAAAGAACCCCCAAGCCATATATTTTTTTTGAAAGCACATGACCTGTAGAATAAAATTAAGGTGCTACTGATTTTTTAGGCCCTGCGATTTTTATGCAAATGTTTATCAATCAATATATTCATAAAAAATACACTAAAACCATCATTAGCAGATAAAAACACAGTTAATTTTACAAAATTCCTGCCAAATATGAAAAGTTAACGTGTCTGGAGTTAATTAATAACAAACATTTTAATTTTTTACATTGCACCTTGGTGCAAAACTCGAACGTACGCAAAAATGTAAATATCCAAAGCTCTCTAAAAATCTGAAGCTTTTATTTTTTCCCTTACAGATTTCAAAATTTGTGAAAAAAACCCAAAACCATATATTTTCTGAAAGCATATGACCTCTAGAGTAAAAAGAAGGTGCTACTGATTTTTTTAGACCCCGCTGTATTTGCGCAAATGTTTATTAAAACATTATATTCGGGGGCGTGGTCTTGGCATGGAAGAGTGAGCACACATCTTCCCTGGGCTCCCGGTTAGCGGCCCTTTTTACGGCTTATTCACGCAGAATTACCCCATATTTCTGCTTCTCTGAACTGCTCACACACCCGAGGAAGGGACCCTACAGACCTGTGGTCTCCGGCGCCTGCATGGAGAGGTTTCTAGTGCCGATACAGCCGCCAGCCTCCACGCCGGATCCAGCCAAGATGGTGCCGGCTTCAGCCGTGAGATCGGAACCCAGCTAGCCTGCAGGGGGAGAGGATGGACACGAGCGAGGTAATGACATGCCGCTGTTTTCCCCACCTAGCGACCTCTCTCCTTGCCTTCCCCGCTCACTGTCACTGGCATCACTTGGCAGCCCTGAGGGAGAACACAGCGGCTCCATGCGATGGGCTACACAGTGCACTCAGTCCTCCCAGCACTCCATGTTGAGCGTACCTCTGCCCCCCACACAGTGGTCACAAGCCACAATGTTTGCCGCTCCACTGGCTCTGCCTCCACATGAACCCTCCACTGTGCTCTGTACAGATCAGGCATTATGGGCTCTCTTGCAAAAGCTACCTATCTGAGATGATTTGGACTTAGTAGCTACCAGAATGGAAACGGTCACTAAAATTTTCATTCAGCCAAGGTCCAAAACTCTAATTTGTGCTATGACCTAGAATGTTTGTAGTCACTGCATGTCTATCAAAAATGGAGAAATGTACACTTTCCATAGCATTTTAACAATATTTTTGTCAAGTTTCAGTTACTACATTCTTACATTAGTTGTCCCCGTCAGAGTCCCCTTTCCATCATATGTGCTCATAGCGTGCCCCTTTGCATCATATTTCCCACCAGAGTGCCCCTTTAAAACAGTTCCCCATCAGAGTATCCATTTCCATCATTTATGCCCATCAGAGTGTCCCTTTACACCATGTGTGCCCACCAGAATGCCCCATTACACCATGGGTGCCCACCAAAGTGCCCCTTTTCATCATATGTGCTCCTCAGAGTGCCCCTTGACATCATATTTCCCCATCAGAGTGCCCCTTTACATCAGGTGTCCCCACGAGAGTGCCCCTTTACATCATATGTGCTCAGCAGAGTGCCCCTTTACACCATATGTGCCCACCAGAATGCATCTCAACACCATATGTCCCCACCAGACTGTCCCTTTACACCACATGTGCCCACCAGAATGTCCCTTTACACCACATGTGCTCACCAGAATGCCTCCTTATATCATATGTGCCCATCAGATTACACCATATGTGCTTATCAGAGTGCACCTATAAACTCCATCCAAATGAACAGCATACCTGCAAATGTCAGGTAGCTAGGCAGGCACAGTACATGGGATAAGGGAGGAGCTGCAGGTCGCAGTAGCTGGGTGGAGCAACTTGCTACAGGGGGTGGGGTGCACATGTGACATCACTGGTTGCTGGGACACTGGGGATCCCAGCAACTGACTGTTGAGCATCCGGGATCACGTGCTGCAGACTGGTGGGCTGACAGTGTGGACGCGGGTATTGCTTGGTCTGCCATTTACTGAAGGCTGCTCTAAACATTTCCAACCAGCACATGCACAGTACAGCTACTTGGAGATTTTGATGAGTTGGAGATCTTGACAGAGCAATGGTTTAGTTTTAGAGAAATTTCCCATTATATTTTACATGTCACCTCAAGACCTGCCCACTTTGCACCCACGTTATTACATTTTAAATATAAATGCACCATTTAATTGTGTTACTTTTTTGTGCCTTAAAAATATTCTCCCTCTGACCTTGCACCCCATGTAACAGTAAAAGCTACAGCTATTGCAAGCTTATACTTAAGTATTCTCCATGCATCAGTTTATTAAACACAGCACAGCCTGAGTTGCTTACATCAACTGGTTTTGACTATATATATATTTGTAGAAGGTGAACTTGAATTGTAGAACTTCCACAGACTGGCCTAGCATTTAAAATTTCCTTACAGTTTACCTTTTAGTGAAAAGACTAGTTAGTAGTCAAGTCAGAACAAATAGGTTCCCAGTTAGGGATGGGAAATAGGTTCCCAGTTAGGGATGGGTCATCTGTTTGAGTTGAACATGAGTTCGACTCGAACATTGGCTGTTTGCCCGTTCGCCTAACAGCGAACAATTTGGGGTGTTTGCGGAAAATTCGAAAAGCCACAGAACACCCTTTAAAATCCTATGGGAGAAATCTAAAATGCTAATTTTAAAGGTTAATATGCAAGTTATTGTCATAAAAAGTGTTTGGGGACCTGGGCAAAAAAAGTTTTAAAAATGGCAGTTTTTTTTGGGAGCAGTGATTTTAATAATGCTTAAAGTGAAACAATAAAAGTGAAATATTCCTTTAAATTTCGTACCTAGTGGGTGTCTATAGTATGCCTATAAAGTAGCGCATGTTTTCCGTGTTTATAACAGTCCGAGAGCAAAATGACATTTCTAAAGGAAAAAAAAGTCATTTAAAAGTACTATCGCTAGTGATGGCTGTTAATGAACTGTCGGTCCCGACAATACACATAGAAGTAATTGAAAATCATTTAAAGATTTTAAAAAAATGCGTGGGGGTCCCCCAAAATTCCATTACCAGGCCCTTCAGGTCTGGTATGGATATTAAGGGGAATTCCGCACCAAAATAAAAAAATGGCGTGGGGTTCCCCCCAAAAATCCATACCAGGCCCTTTCTGGTATGGATTTTAAGGTGAACTCCGCGCCAAAATGTAAAAAAAAAATGGCCTGGGGTTCCCTCAAAAATCCACACCAGACCCTTATCTGAGCACGCAACCTGGCAGGCCACAGGAAAAGAGGGGGGACGAGAGATGGGGAGGATGTCCCCATGTTGATGGGGACAAGGGCCTCTTCCTCACAACCCTTGCCAGGTGGTTGTGGGGGTCTGCGGGCGGGGGGCTTATCAGAATCTGGAAGCCCCCTTTAACAAAAGAGACACCCAGATCCTGTCCCCCATGTAAATTGGTAAGAAAGTGCCAAAATGTTAAAAAACCACAGGAGACGGCTTGGGACAAGTCCTTTATTAAAAATAAAAAAAATAAAAAAGAGATTCCAGCGATGTAATCCAATAAATCCATGCTCCTACTCCAGCAATGTAATCCAATTCCCGATCACCAGCAATGGATGATCTCCAGCGACTCCAGCGAGGAACATGCACAAAATCCTGCCTCCACTGGAGGCACCCATGACGTGGCACTAGCTTGACAGCTCTTATGTAGCTTAGGGCGGGGCCATCGGTCATGTGACCCTGTCCCTCTCTAACAAGGGAAAAGTTGGGGTTCCCCAGTGACGTGTACGGGTGACTCCGCCCCCCTCTGATGCAATGGGAATCCTGAATTATATATATATATATATAAAATATGAATAATGATAAGCACCTGAAGGGTCTGGTATGAATTTTGAGGGAGACCCCTACGCCATTTAAAAAATAAATGGTACAGGGTTCTCCTTAATATCCATAACAGACCTAAAGGGCCTGGTATGGAAATTGGGGGGACCCCCGCGCAGTTTTTTTTTAAATTTTGGTTCAGGGTTTCCCTTAAAATTCATACCAGACCCAAAGGGCCTGGTAATGGACTGTGGGGGATCCCATGCTGTTTTTTTCAATGACTTTTATCTGTATTTCTGGGAACCGACAATTCATTATAGCCACTAGTAGTTTAAAATACTTTTTTCCATTAGAAATGTCATTTTGCTGTGGGACTGATCTAAACATGGGAAAAAATGTGCCACTTTACAGACATACTATAGACACCCCCCAGGTATGAAATTTAGAGGAATATTTCACTTTTATTGTTTCACTTTAAGCATTATTAATATCACTGCTCCTGAAAAAATGGTCGTTTTTAAAACTTTTATTTGCATTGATACATGTCCCCTGGGACAGGACCCAGGTCCCTAAACACTTTTTATGACAATAGCTTGCATATAAGCCTTTAAAATGAGCACTTTTGATTATTCATGTTCCATAGACTTTAACGGTGTTCATGTGTTCTGCCAAATTTTTTGCCTGCCTGAACCCTCCCTCGGTGTAAGCCCTCCCCCTGGAGCGTACCCGGAAGTCGGAAGCCGCTGGACGACCCGTGATGTCACGCACATCCTTTGTGTGCTCCACGCCCAGCTTCTCCCTGATGGCCACAGGAAGAACCACTTGCTGAACAGCTTTCATCTGCAGCCCTACACCGCTGTTACACCTTCCCGACTGGAGCTCAAGGAATCAACAAGGACTGCCGATTTACAGATGAACCTTTTTATTCATGTTTCTCTTGTAAGTGTTAATTTATTATGTGTCATTAAACATTCTCACTAATACTGCACTAGGTGGCGCTTCCTTTCTTCACCCCCTCTTGCCTACCACAGAGCCAGCTCTGAGGACAGCAGCCGCCTCCTAGATCTAACACTCCACTAACCTACTTTACATACTCTGAACTGTCAGATCCTAATTAACCCCTGGACTGCCAATACTATAGTCATGGACTATACGTCTGGCTAACTTGATATACTCAGATTATTATATGCTTTTTTCTGTATATGCGCTTATAGTTATTATTACTTTTATCTGCCAAGTTTTTTGCCTGTTCGGTATGTTCTGGTGTGAACCAAACCGGGGGGGGGGGGGTGTTCGGACCATCCCTTTTGTTCTATATCTATTGTTCTCTCTCTGTTTTATTTTTACTATGTTTTATTGTATTTGCTTTGCCAGTATGTTATGCTATTCTGTAATGTTTGTTTTATTGTTAACCATCATTTGCTTAAGAGTTACGCCATTCAGCTGCAGTATGGTTATATTTATTCTGACAGCAACAGCGTTTGCTCCCACAATACATAAAGCCGTGACTCCAGCGCTGTCAGAGGTGATTTCACCACCACAGTTAAAAAAAAGAGCATATATGCCGAAGCATAGCAGCAGGGGTGGAGGAGCGATTTGCTCCTAACATTAGGGGCAGATTGCCCCCATGTTTCGGCAAATATTTTTAGGCTCAGATCGCAATAAAAAATGTTTTATTTTGACTATGTTTTATTGTATTTTCTTTGCAGGTATGGTAAATCTTACTGTTATACTGTAATGTTACTTTGTTTTATTGTTAACCATCATTTGCTTAGCAGGTATGCCATTCAGCTGCAGCACTGATTTATTTATCTTGACAGCAACAGCGTTGACTCCCATGATACATAAAGCCGTGACTCCAGCGCTGTAGGAGGTGATTTCACCACTACAGTTAAAAGAAAATGGTGCATGTATGCCCATCATTAGAAGTGGGTGGATGAAGGGCGGTATTCTAATGGTGGGCATACCCACCAATCAATCTCTTTTTTTCATTCAGCCCACAGGCTGCATGAAAAAAAGAACATTACAATATATGCCAAACAAGGACCAGCAACGTACTGGTATGTTACTGGACTTTGAGTGGCTATACCAGAATGGTCAGCTTGATATCATTCTTTACAGCAAGCGGTCAGCTTTCATGTAAAAGCAATCCTAGCAGCTAATTAGGCTCTAGACTGCTTTTTCAAGCAGTGGGAAGAAATGTTCCCCTTCCCACCGTCTGGTATGGTAAGTCTTACTGTTATACTGTTATGTTACTTTGTTTTATTGTTAACCATCATTTGCTTAGCAGGTATGCCATTCAGCTGCAGCACTGATTTATTTATCTTGACAGCAACAGTGTTTGCTCCCACGATACATAAAGCCGTGACTCCAGCGCTGTAGGTTGGTGATTTCACCACTACAGTTAAAAGAAAATGGTGCATGTATGCCCATCATTAGAAGTGGGTGGATGAAGGGCAGTATTCTAATGGTGGGCATACCCACCGATCAATCTCTTTTTTTCATTCAGCCCACAGGCTGCATGAAAAAAAGAACATTACAATATATGCCAAACAAGGACCAGCAATGTACTGGTATGTTACTGGACTTTGAGTGGCTATACCAGAATGGTCAGCTTGATATCATTCTTTACAGCCAGTGGTCAGCTTTCATGTAAAAGCAATCCTAGCAGCTAATTAGGCTCTAGACTGCTTTTTCAAGCAGTGGGAGGAAACGTCCCCCTTCCCACCATCTTCCATGGTTTTCTCGGGCTCACCTGTCCCAACAGGGAACCTGAAAATGAAGCTGATGGTTCTGCCAGCTGACCATAGAGCTAATCAGAGACGAGAACTTCTCCAATCATCTCTATGGCCTAAGAAACTGGAAGCTACAAGCATTTCATGACTTAGGTTTCGCCGGATATAAACAGCGCCATTGGCAAATTGGGAAAGCATTTAATCACACCGATCTTGGTGTGGTCAGATGCTTTGAGGGCAGAGGAGAGATATAGGGTCTAATAGACCCCAATTTTTTCAAAAAAGAGTACCTGTCACTACCTATTGCTATCATAGGGGATATTTACATTCCCTGAGATAACCATAAAAATTAGGGTTGTCACGATACCGATACTAGTATCGGTATGGGCACCGATACCGAGCATTTGCCCAAGTACTTGTACTTGGGCAAATGCTCCCGATGCCTCCCCGATACCTTGACTGTCAGCTGTGATCGGCGCGTGGGGGAGTTACAAGATTCTCCCCCAGCGGCTTTCACCAGCTTTAGTGACAGACAGCGGTGATCGCTCACAGCTGACTGTCACTGCATCCTCCTCCATGCCCCCTCCTTTCCTCTGTCCCTCTCAGCTGTCCCCTCCGTTCTGCTCTTATCTGTCCCCTCCGTTCTCCCCCTCAGTTCCTCCGTCCTCCTCCTCCTTCCTTTGTGTATGGATAGAGTCAGCTGACTCTGTCCATTCACATAACTGAAACATTGTAATCTTCTGTGATTACGATGTGTCAGTTTATGAATGGAGAGAAGCTGCGGTCTTCTCTCCATTCATTGTCAGTGCAGCTGACGCTGCAGAGAAAGGGACTGGGGAATCTCTATCCTCCGTCTCTTTCTCTGTCTCAAGGGGGAGATATCAGAGGTCTGTTAAGACCCCTGATATCTCACCAAAGCCCCCCAAAAGGGCTGATTAAAAAAAAAAAAAAAAAAAAATAAAGAATAAAAGAAATATTATTGTAAAAAATAAAAATTTTAAAAAAAAATAAAATAACACACACATACAACGTTCACCCCCCCCCCCCCGCCAAAAAAAAAAAAGCAAGCACTGTTAAAAAAAAAAAAAAAAAATGAAAAAAAAAACACTGTCACGTGACATTAAAAAAAAAGTATCGGTAATCGGTATCGGCGAGTACTTGAAAAAAAGTATCGGTACTTGTACTCGGTCCTAAAAAAGTGGTATCGGGACAACCCTAATAAAAATGATAAAAAAAATTAAAGGAACAGTTTAAAAATTAAACAAAAAAGCAAAATAAATAGTTAAAAAAAAGCATCCTGTCCCCCCCCCTGCTCATGCACAAAGACGAGCTCAAGCATTGGTCTGGCGTCAAATGTAAACAGCAATTGCACCATGCATGTGAGGTATCACCGCGAAGGTCAGATCGAGGGCAGTAATTTTAGCAGTAGACCTCCTCTGTAAATCTAAAGTGGTAACCTGTAAAGGTTTTTAAAGGCTTTTTAAAATGTATGTAGTTTGTCGCCATTGCACATTTGTACACAATTTTAAAGCATGTCATGTTTGGTATCCATGTACAAAAGATCATCTTTTGTATTTCATCAAACATTTGGGCAATATAGTGTGTTTTAGTGCATTAAAATTAAAAAATGTTTTTTTTTTTCCAAAATAATGCGTTTGAAAAATCTCTGCACAAATACTGTGAGAAAAAAAATGTTTCAACACCCACCGCTTTAATCTGTAGGGTGTTTGCTTTAAAAAAATATATAATGTTTGGGGGTTCAAAGTAATTTTCTAGCAAAAAATGTTTTTCATGTAAACAAAAAGTGTCAGAAAGGGCTTTGTCTTCAAGTGGTTAGAAGAGTGGGTGATGTGTGACATAAGCTTCTAAATGTGACAACTTTGTGCAAAAAAAAAAAAAAGTGTTTAATTTTCCCGCAACTTGTGGCAAAATATAAAATATTCCATGGACTTAACATGCCTCTCAGCAAATAGCTTGGGGTGTATACTTTCCAAAATAGGGTCATTTGGGGGGTTGTGCTATCTGGGCATTTTATGGCCTTCTAAACTGTGATGGGTAGTGAGGAATGAAATAAAAAATGTACGCCCTTAGAAAACCTGAAGGCGGTGATTGGTTTTCAGGGTCCTGTACACGGCTAGGCTCCCAAAAAGTCTCACACATGTGGTATCCCCGTACTCAGGAGAAGCAGCTAAATGTATTTTGGGGTGTAATTCCACATATAACCATGCCTTGTGTGAGCAATATATCATTTAGTGACAACTTTGTGTACATTTTTTTTTTTGTCATTTTTCAATCACAAAAAATAAAATATTCAATGAGCCCAAGCAATTTCCTTGGTGTCTCTATTTTCCAAAATGGGGTCATTTGGGGGGGGGGGGGGGGTTGTACTGCCCTGCCATTTTAGCACCTTAAGAAATGACATAGGCAGTCATAAATTAAAAGCTGCGTAAACTCCATAAAATGTACCCTAGTTTGTGGGCGCTATAACTTTTGAGCAAACCAATAAACATACGCTTATTGACATTTTTTTTTACCAAAGACATGTGGCCGAATACATTTTGGCCTAAATGTATGACTAAAATTGAGTTTATTGGATTTTTCTTATAACAAAAAGTAGAAAATAAATTTTTTTTCAAAATTTTCGGTCTTTTTCCGTTTATATCGCAAGAAATAAAAATAGCAGAGGCAATGAAATACCATCAAAAGAAAGCTCTATTTATGGGAAAAAAAGGACGCAAATTTTGTTTGGGTACAGCATTGCATGACCGCACATTTACCAGTTAAATCAGCGCAGTGCCAAATTGTATAATGTGCTCTGGTCTTTAGGCAGCCAAATCTTCCAGGGCTGAAGTGCACGCTATTACTAGTAAAAAATAATAATAAAAATGCCATAAATCTATCCCCTATTTTGTAGACGCTATAACTTTTGCACAAACCAATCAATATACACTTATTGCAATTTTTTTTTTACCAAAAATATGTAGGAGAATACATATCAGCCTAAACTGATGAAGAAATTAGTTTTTTTTAATATATTTTTTGGGATATCTATTATAGCAAAAAGTGTGAAATATTGTGTTTTTTTTTAATCAAATACCACCAAAAGAAAGCTCTATTTTTTTTGAAAAAAAAGGACATAAATGTTATTTGGGTACAGCATCCCACGACCGCGCAATTGTCAGTTAAAGTGACGCAGTGCCGTATCGCAAAAAGTGCTCTGGTCAGGAAGGTGGTAAATTCTTCCGGGGCTGAAGCGGTTAAACATTAGGGAGTATCTCGCCAAAGAATAATTCCTTTTGCAGAGGATGCCTGAAATTTGACGCGTATCTTAGTGCAGACTCGTTGGAAATTTAGAGAGCCAATCACACAACCAGGAAAATACATTGGTGGGGGGTGTTCTATATACCAACAGTATACAGAATGCCTCCAGGTAGCCAATTTACATTGAATTTTACAGAAAATGACAGCGGCTGCAGATTTAAAAGGAAAGGTAATTTTTAATAACATTGATCTACAATATGACGTGTGCAGCGATTGTATATGATATATTATATTTTTTTATTTGCCATATTTTTTGGACACAAAAGTGACCTAAATTTGAAAATTCATAAATTTGAAAATTCGGATAATTCAGAAATTCGAAAATCCGAAAACCCTAGAATTTGAAAATATGAAATAATAACTAACTAATAATAACAACGTAACTATTACTAACTATTAAATTATAGGTAACACATTAATAATAATAAATAACAATAATAATAAAAATGTTTTATTATTATTATTATTATTTATTATTAATTTGTTCCGTTCCATTCATTTAGACGCAGCATTTGTTATTTCAGATGATTCGTAACTTTGGATAAATTTGTATTTGTTATGTTCACTAACAGCCAAATTTGAAAGGAAATACCAATACCTATAATGTATTAGTTATTGTTATTATTATAATAATTATTATTATTATATTTTTATTATTATCCTTAACCACTTGTATACATATGTATGTTTATAAATGGCATGGTAGATAAGTGGTTAAATTAAGCTCACAGCTGCTTCTGCATCTGTAATCTTGGTACCGACTTTAAGAACCCGCAAAGGGATTTTCCCATCAAAGTGATCAGGTGGCTCTGGAGCTGCCCAATCACTTTTTTGCTGCTCTCAAGGGGAACCTGTAGTGGTTAGACATGTGCAATTCATTTCGTTTCGAATTTGTTTTATAACCAATTTTGAAATATCCAAATTAACGAAAACCCATTTATCAAATATTTTGTAAATACGAATATTTGTAAATTTGAAAATTTGCAAATTCGAATATTCAGATATTCATAAATTCATAAATTTGTAAATTCTGAAATTCTAAAATTTGGAAATTTGAAAATTCGTAAATTCGAAAATCCGAAAACACTAAAATTTGAAAATCTGAAATAATAACTAACAAATAATAACAACTCAACTATTACTAACTATTAAATTATAGGTAACAAATTAATAATAAAAACAAAATAATAATAATAAAGTTTTATTATTATTATTATTATTATTATTATTATTATTATTATTATTATTATTATTATTTTTATTAATTATTAAAAAAAAATCCGAGTCATTCCTAATGATCGCAATTTGTAAAATCGTAAATTCAAAAATTTGTAAATTTCAAAATTCAAAAATTTGAAAATAAGAAAGAATAACTAACTAATAGTAACTAACTATTAAATTATAGGTATTGGAATTTCCTTTTTTCAATTTGTCTGTTAGTGAACATAACAAATACAATTTTATCCGAAGTTACGAATTATCTGAAATAATGAATGCCGCATCTAAACAAACGGAATGGAACAAATTAATAGTAAAAAATAATAATAATAAAAAAAGTTTAATTATTATTATTATTATTATTATTATTATTATTATTATTATTATTATTAATAATTATTAATTTGCTCTATTCCGTTTGTTTAGATGCGGCATTAGTTATTTCGGATAATTCGTAACTTCGGATAAAATTGTATTTGTTATGTTCACTAACAGACAAATTTGAAAGGAAATTCCAATACCTATAATTTAATAGTTAGTTACTATTAGTTAGTTATTCTTTCTTATTTTCACATTTTTGAATTTTCAAATTTACTAATTTTTGAATTTACGTATTTACAAATTGTGATCATAAGGAATGACTGGAAAAAAAAAATTGACCCGAAAAACGAAAATAAAAAACCCAAATGACCAGAAAAACAATAAAGAAAAAAAAAAAAAATATATATATATATATATATATATATATATATATATATATATATATATATATATATATATATATATATATATATATATATTTATTTTTATTTTTTATTTTTTTATATATATATATATTTGGCAGTGCACATGTCTAGTAGTTGTTCCCAGGGCTCTCCTCTGGGAAAAAAAGCTACACCAATGAAAGCAGGAGTAGCTCAGAGAACATTTGTTCCTAATCTCTCCTGCGACTAATGACCTCGGAAGCAATGCATATTATATCACTTCTGGGGTCACAACTGTCAATCCTCGATTATTGTAGCCAGGAACGCAACTATTAAAACACCATCTGCATTTGAATAGCTGCAATGATGGCAGGGGAGACAGCATCTCACGACCGTGCAATTGTCAGGTAAAGTAACGCAGTGCTGTATCGCAAAAAAATGGCTTGGTCATGAAGGGGGGTAAATCTTCCACATGTCAAGTTATTAATGTAAAATTCCATTTGTTCTGCTTGGTTGTTGTCTGGTTACCATAGTGATGTATACTCGGCTATATAACGTCACTCAGATGCTCAAAGCTCTGCCTACTGAGGAAGCATATCACGTGGCGACACGCGTTTAGGGGAGGAATAGAGTTCAGTGACGCGTATCGGAGTCTCGCTTAGTGAGGTGGAGAGCCAAATTGTGTTACTGTATATTTTACTGTTACTGTTATTTTCTTTTATTCTTGTAAGTGTTACTGTGCAGCGGGATTTTGTAATAAATTATCTTTACAGAGCACACTATGTTTGTCCTTTCCACTTTACATAGTAGGTGAGGTTGAAAAAAGACACAAGTCCATCAAGTCCAACCTATGTGTGTGATTATATGTCAGTATTACATTGTATATCCCTGTATGTTGTGGTCGTTCAGGTGATTATCTAATAGTTTCTTGAAGCTATCAATGCTCCCCGCTGAGACCACCGCCTGTGGAAGGGAATTCCACATCCTACAGTAAAGAACCCTCTACATAATTTAAGGTTAATTCTCCACGATCGGGCAATTGTCAGTAACGCAGTGCCGTATCGCAAAAAAAAAATTTCCTGGTCATGAAGGGGGATAAATCTTCCGGAGGTCAAGTTATTAATGTAAAGTGTTTATTTATGTTGCATGTATTTAATGGAAACCTGATTTATATGAGGCTCCGCATAGATGTGAGGCATCGGTCGTTACGCGTAGACAATGCCCAGCAGTAATACTGCAGCAGTAATAAAAACCACTAAGAAGCACGTAAAAGGTTTTTCTGTTACTCATATTCTATATATTTATCGCAGATATGAAAAGAATGTGATTTACATCTTCTGGAAACAAAGATTTACTTAAACTCTTTTTGCTTCAGGCGTGTTTTTTTTTTGTATGACTATAAATAGTGAGTGTAATGAAGTGTATGTGAAATGTGCTGTGCCATGTGACCAGGAACATGTTATGCTCTTCAGTTTTTGTCACGGGACATTATAAAAGGGAGGCATAAAATCTGACTTATAATATCAGAGAACAGATCGTGTTGGGAGCAGTTTGTGTGACACGGAAAGTAGGACTCCATAATGCGAGGACAAAGGTCCCTACCCTTCTTCTTGGTCCTTCTATATGCCTCCGATGGATGGACACGTAAGTATTTTCTGGAATATTTAACTAACAACATTTTCCTCTTAACAGTTTCTTTATGCATGGAAAAGCATGTGTGTGGAAGGGGGGGGGGGGGTTGGGGTTGGTACACTCCTTAGAGAAGCAGTAACTCCTCATCAGCTATTAGGATTTAAAGCAAGGGTCTCCAAACTTTTCAAACAAAGGGCCAGTCTATTGTCCTTCAGACTTTAGGAGGGCCGGACTGTGACCGGTGGAGGTAGAAAATGTCCCGGGCCCAGCATTAGTGAGAATAAATATTGCCTCGGGGTTGGTGGTCAGCAGAAGGTGTAGTGCCCCATTATTGGTATTAGGAGGAGTAGTGTCCTATTACTGGTATTAGGAGGAGAAGTGCCGTTATTGGTATTAGGAGGATTAGTGCCCCATTATTGTTAGTAGGAATAGTGCCCCATTATTGGTATTAGTAGGAGGAGTAGTGCCTCATTATTGGTATTGGGAGGAGTAGTGTCCTATTATTGGTATTAGTAGGAGTAGTGCCCCATTATTGGTATTAGGAGGAGTAGTGCCCCATTATAGTTCTAAGTAGGAGTAGTGCCCCATTATTGTTAGTAGGAGTAGTGCCCTATTACTGGTATTAGTAGGAGTAGTGCCCCATTATTGGTATTAGGAGGAGTAGTGCCCCATTATAGTTCTTAGTAGGAGTAGTGCCCCATTATTGTTAGTAGGAGTAGTGCCCCATTATTGGTATTAGTAGGAGGAGTATTCCATCATTGGTATCAGTGGAAGAAATGGTGCCCCATTGCTGGTGTCAGTGGGAGGAAAAGTTCCTCATATCATCGGGAGGAATAGTACCCCAAGGACCGGATAAAGGGTAGAAAAGGAACACATCTGCCGCAGTTTGGAGGCCCCCTGATCTAAAGTAAGAATGTAAGTAGGATGTCTTCATAGGGGGCTCTTAACTGTTGATGGTTCTTAGAACCTGTGTACAGGAGAAGGTGGAAGCCATGAATAGATATGGTGCTGGACTTGTTGTGGGACCTTCAGCCTGGCAGTTCTGTGTGGCACTTATAAAGGATGACTGGGGGGGGAAGTGATTTATTCTAACTAGTCTTCATACAATGAAAATGTGAAGTAATTCTCTTCACCAACATTAACAATACATTACTGATACACAGGGCTTTTTTTCTCTGGAAATAGGTGCAGAAACTCATTCATGCCCCCCCCCCCACACCCCCTTCACACACACCCTCCAAACCCCATCAAATAGTGGGTGTGGTCAAGTTTTACTAATAGTGGGGGGGGTCTTGACTGGGCCATTAAACACCAGAAGTGTATTATATACAGAGTGTAGAGTTCGGAGGGGTTACACACAGACTGCAGAGTTCGGAGGGGTTACACACAGACTGCAGAGTTCGGAGGGGTTACACACAGACTGCAGAGTTCCGAGGGGTTACACACAGAGTTCAGAGTTCGGAGGGGTTACACACAGACTGCAGAGTTCCGAGGGGTTACACACAGACTGCAGAGTTCCGAGGGGTTACACACAGACTGCAGAGTTCCCAGGGTTTACACACAGATTGCAGAGTTCAGAGGGGTTACACACAGACTGCAGAGTTCCCAGGGTTTACACACAGATTGCAGAGTTCGGAGGGGTTACACACAGACTGCAGAGTTCCGAGGGGTTACACACAGACTGCAGAGTTCCGAGGGGTTACACACAGACTGCAGAGTTCCCAGGGTTTACACACAGATTGCAGAGTTCAGAGGGGTTACACACAGACTGCAGAGTTCCCAGGGTTTACACACAGATTGCAGAGTTCGGAGGGGTTACACACAGACTGCAGAGTTCGGAGGGGTTACACACAGACTGCAGAGTTCGGAGGGGTTACAAACTGCAGAGTTCGGAGGGGTTACACACAAACTGCAGAGTTTGGAGGGGTTACACACAGACTTTAGAGTTCGGAGGGGTTACAAACTGACTTCATGGTTCGGAGGGGTTACACACAGACTGCAGAGTTCGGAGGGGTTACACACAGACTGCAGAGTTCGGAGGGGTTACACACAGACTGCAGAGTTCGGAGGGGTTACACGCAGACTGCAGAGTTCCGAGGGGTTACACACAGACTGCAGAGTTCGGAGGGGTTACACACAGACTGCAGAGTTTGGAGGGGTTACACGCAGACTGCAGAGTTCGGAGGGGTTACACACAGACTGCAGAGTTCGGAGGGGTTACACACAGACTGCAGAGTTCAGAGGGGTTACACACAGACTGCAGAGTTCGGAGGGGTTACACACAGACTGCAGAGTTCGGAGGGGTTACACACAGACTGCAGGGTTCGGAGGGGTTACACACAGACTGCAGAGTTCAAAGGGGTTACACACAGACTGCAGAGTTCGGAGGGGTTACACACAGACTGCAGAGTTCAAAGGGGTTAGACACAGACTGCAGAGTTCGGAGGGGTTACACACAGACTGCAGAGTTTGGAGGGGTTACACACAGACTGCAGAGTTCGGAGGGGTTACACACAGACTTCAGAGTTCGGAGAGGTTACACACAGACTGCAGAGTTCTGAGGGGTTACACACAGACTGCAGAGTTCCAAGGGGTTACACACAGACTGCAGAGTTCGGAGGGGTTACACACAGACTGCAGAGTTCAGAGGGGTTACACACAGACTGCAGAGTTGGGGGTGTGCTACGTAAATAGTGCAGAGTTCAGGGGTGCGCTGCATACAGAGTGCAGGTTTCAGCATTCTTCCACAGCTACTTACCTCTGCATCCCCCATCCACATCTCACTTTCACCCCTCTTCAGCTCTTACCTCTGCATGCAACCCCCCTGGACTGCCGCATCTTCTCCCCATCTCCACCATCTTCCACATGTCTTATTTTTGTTGCTGTATTAAGCTGAAGCACCCAGTCGGCTCTAGTACTTCCCCACATACTGTAGTTGGCTCCACCTCTCTCACTTGCGGGGAGATCATCCAGTGGTGATGTTGGCATTTGCACTGCACCCTGGGCACCTGCATCTCCCTTGTCCCCATTCCACTTAGTGGGAGGCAGTTGGGAGATCTGATCTGTGGCAGCTGTTGGGGAACAAGCTGTAAGCATAGAAGATGGACTTTTGTGTTTTCAAGTAATAGTGGTGAGCAGAGGGCCTGAGCCAGAGGTGGTGGAACTGAGTTCCATCAAGTTCAAGCTGAAAAAAAGCCCTGCCGATACATCCAAAGTCTGGTGCCGAGTCCATGATGGGGCATCAAATGTTGGCCAGTAGAAAGTGCTAATAGTTCCAGCTGCTAAACAAACCTTTGGAGGGAACAAAACAAGCAAAATTAAAACCTGTGGAAGGACTTCGCGCTTCAAATCTATCACATAAAAAGGTGACAGTATAACAACCTACAAAGGTGCAGCTATAGTAGCTGTAAACATATATATCAATGTGAGTAAGCACAACAGTGAATGAACACGCATAAAAATAATCAAACAAATCCAAATGTGCTGGTGACACACATGATCTTCATAAGTGAAAAGTTCATATAGTTCTCTTCTTAAAAACAAAATTCCTATATGGCTGTAGCTGGGATCAGGTATGGGGGACAATGAAGACAGTCTATAAATGGGGGGTCCGGTATATCCGGGCTCTCTAACCTCTCACCTTAAAAAAGGGGAATAAAGGCATCAGGTGTCTGCTGCAGTAGGTCCTGTAAAGTGCAGTGCATAAGGTAATCCGGGTGATGTGCCTCTAATGATAGGATAATCTTCCCGGCGTACAGATGCCCAAAGGTATGCGTATAGTTGTGTCTTCTGAGCCAGCGATTTTTTTGGAAGCCGCATTTACCATCAGGTTTCAACACCAGGGCCCCACGGCCAGCCACCACCCCACAGGGGGGGAAAGCTTGAGCAGCAGCTGTGCTACTTACGATGGCCTATACTTTGGAAGAACCCCCACACCTGGTAAGGTGCACGTGGATCAGCAGCACCCGCGATCTCTAAGTGCCTGACAGACGGCCGTGCCCTATGTGCAAAAGATAATCTGGGAAGTTGCACCAAAGAGGATATCGTGGCTGAGTTTCAAGAGCTTCTTGTGAAAGTGGTGTTTCCTGATGGAGCTTTGAGTATCGAATGCAGATTATCTTTTGCACATAGGGCACGGCCGTCTGTCAGGCACTTAGAGATCGCGGGTGCTGCTGATCCACGTGCACCTTACCAGGTGTGGGGGTTCTTCCAAAGTATAGGCCATCGTAAGTAGCACAGCTGCTGCTCAAGCTTTCCCCCCCTGTGGGGTGGTGGCTGGCCGTGGGGCCCTGGTGTTGAAACCTGATGGTAAATGCGGCTTTCAAAAAAATCGCTGGCTCAGAAGACACAACTATACGCATACCTTTGGGCATCTGTACGCCGGGAAGATTATCCTATTATTAGAGGCACATCACCCGGATTACCTTATGCACTGCACTTTACAGGACCTACTGCAGCAGACACCTGATGCCTTTATTCCCCTTTTTTAAGGTGAGAGGTTAGAGAGCCCGGATATACCGGACCCCCCATTTATAGACTGTCTTCATTGTCCCCCATACCTGATCCCAGCTACAGCCATATAGGAATTTTGTTTTTAAGAAGAGAACTATATGAACTTTTCACTTATGAAGATCATGTGTGTCACCAGCACATTTGGATTTGTTTGATTATTTTTATGCGTGTTCATTCACTGTTGTGCTTACTTACATTGATATATATGTTTACAGCTACTATAGCTGCACCTTTGTAGGTTGTTATACTGTCACCTTTTTATGTGATAGATTTGAAGCGCAAAGTCCTTCCACAGGTTTTAGTTTGCTGAAGTGTAGTGTGAACACTTTTGACTTTGCTGCAGTCCTGAGAGACATCATCACATAATACTCACGCCCACTTACCTTTATCGTTTCATTTCACTTATTTATTATTTTGATTGAGACACATTCCTTTATTCTTTATAGCGCGAGGGACACTACCACATTCATTTGAAACAAGCAAAATTAACATCACTCGGGACTTATCAATGTCACTTATGACTTCCAGATTATCCACCATAAAAGTATCACATCTGCTATTGATACATGAGCGTCAACCCCCCAACTGATCATCACCATACGTTGTATTAACCACTTGCCAACCAGACTCCACCATTATACTGCGTCAGGTCGGCTCATTCCCGCAATTCGCCTTCGATATACATCGGCTCCTTTAAGAGCCATAGCAAGCATGCGTGCGACCCGCTGCATGGCAGGAGACCCGACGCGCGTGGCCGGGGGCCGCAAAGCCTGCGGCCGCAGGAAAGAGAGACAGGATGGGGAAACAAACAGATCCCCATTCTGACAGGGGTGTTCAGAGTGATCAGGAACAGCGATCTCTCTCTACTCCCAGTCAGTCCCCTCCCCGCCCACAGTTAGAAACACCTCCCAGGGAACACATTTAACCCATAGCGTTAACCTCTTCCCTGCCAGTGACATTTATACAGTAATCAGTGCATATTTATAGCTCTCTGTATAAATGTCACTGGTCCCAAAAAAGTGTCGAAAGTGTCCGATTTGTCTGCCGCAATGTCGCAGTCCCAGCTAAAAATCGCAGATCGCCACCATTACTAGTAAAAAAAAATGCCATAAATCTATCCCCTACGCTATAACTTTTGTGCAAATAAATCAATATACGCCTTTTGCGATTTTTTTTTTACCAAAAATATGTTGAAGAATACGTATCGGCCTAAACGGAGGAAGAAATATGTTTTGTTTTGTTTTTTTTTTATTATTATTTATTTTTTTGGATATTTATTATAGCACAAAAAGTAAAAAAATATTGTTTTTTTTTCAAAATTGTCGCTCTTTTTTTGGTTTATAGCGCAAAAAGTGTGTAGACGCTATAATTTTGTGCAAAGAAATCAGTATACGCATATTAATTAAAATAATGGTTGCGCTGATATTACCCCAGTCAATCTGTGCATAATTAATAATAATCCCTCCACACTAAAAATAAGTTATATAATGATAAATAAAAATATATACGGGTCTGGTCAGGTCAAAAATAATCAACCTGAAAGCAATGATCTTATACCCCACAAGGTAAGTCGCAAGCAGCCGCCTGTGATATCGGATATGTATACATATAAATAAAATAAATATTATATAGTGTAAGAATAATGTCTGTTGAAAGCCGTTCCCAATTATATATAAAGAAATTAAATATAGTATCAATAAAAATTATATATAAAAAATATATATAAAAAAAATGTCTGTTGAGAGCTGTTCTTAATTATGTGTAGTATTCTGTATAATAGGGCAGGAGCTAGATCTATTTACAAAGATCACCCAGATTTTTCTCTGTATTCTATCATTATATAATTTATTTTTAATGTGTACGGATTATTATTAATTGTGCACAGATTGACTGGGGTAATATCAGCGCAACTATTATTTTAATTATTAATTGATATAGGTGTCTGAGTACGTTTTTTATAGTTTGCAGCTTTTTTACATACAATTTTCAGTCACATTTTAGATATACATTTCACAGGATTTATTCTCACTACATCCATTTCAGCGCTTTAGTAATTTTTTGCAATATACGCATATTGCGATTTTTTTTTTACCAAAAATATGTAGAAGAATACATATCGGCCTAAACTGAGGAAGAAATTAGTTTTTTTTTTTTTTTTGAATATTTATTATAGCAAAAAAGTAAAAAAAAAATATTATTTTTTTTCCAAATTGTCGCTATTTTTTTTTGGTTTATAGCGCAAAAATTTTGTAGACGCTATAACTTTTGTGCAAACCAATCAATATATGCTTGTTGCGATTTTGTTTTACCACAAATATGTAGAAGAATACATATCGGCCTAAACTGAGGAGGACATTTGTTTTTTATTTATTTTTTTGGATATTTATTATAGCAAAAAATTAAAAAAAAAAAATTATTTTTTTTCAAAATTGTCACTATTTTTTTTTGGTTTATAGCGCAAAAAGTTTGTAGACGCTATAACTTTTGTGCAAACCAATCAATATATGCTTGTTGCGATTTTTTTTTACCACAAATATGTAGAAGAATATATATATATAACAAAAAGTAAAAAATATTGCTTTTTTTTCAAAATTGTCGCTCTTTTTTTTGTTTATAGCGCAAAAAATAAAAACCGCAGAGGTGATAGAATACCACCAAAAGAAAGCTCTGTATGTGGGAAAAAAAGGACGTAAATTTTGTTTGTGTACAATGTCGCACTACAGTTAAAGCGACGTAGTGCCGTATCACAAAAAATGACCTGGTCATTAACCACTCATATGACGTCCTTGACTTCATGAGGGGATATCTGTATTATGGGTGCATCTGCAGGCATTATTCAGATATCATTATTTTCAGGCGGCGATTCTGTGCACAATAAGAATGATCATAGGGCAGTTCCACCATTTGATCAGTCTTATAAGCAATGGGAGGGGACGCCCCCCCTCCCGCCGCCATCCGGTGCTTCTTCGGGCTCTCCCGTGCCATTGGGGACCCGGCAAAAGACTCGACCAGCGCCGGGGGAGGACCATAGAGATTTCTGGTGACCAGATGGTCATGATCATCTCTATGACTGTCGGAGGCCCGTTATGACGTCACGCCCCCGGATGTAGACAAAGCCGCGATAACGGCTGTCAGCATGAGATCAGTGATTTTTTGTTTTTCTCAATCTCATGCTTTCCAGCCTGGAGGAGAGATGTCTTATTGACCCCGCATCTCTCCATAAAGAGGACCTGTCACCATAGATTCCTGCTACAAGGGGTGTTTACATTCCTTGTAATAGGAATAAAAGTGATCAAGAAAATGAAAATGTAAAAAAAAAGTGCAAAAAAAAAATTAAGTAAAAAAAAAAATTTAAAAAACCGGTCCCGGTAGCTCGCGCTCAGAAGCTAACACACAGGTAAGTCACGCCTACATATGTAAACGCCGTTCAAACCACACATGTGAAGTATTGCCACGTGCGTTAGAGCGCAAACATCAATTCTAACACTAGACCTCCTCTGTAACTCTAAACTGGTAACCTGTAAAAAATTTTAAGGAGTAATTTTCTAGCAAAGAAAAATGATGGGTTTTACATGTAGGAGAGGAGTGCCAGAATAGGCCCGGTATGGAAGTGGTAAAGGGGGTAAATTTTCCGGTCTGTAAGTGGAGTCCACTGTTATTAAAAACATGCGCTGAATATTGTAATAATGTAAGACCTCCTTTCTGTCCAGTGCCTCTACGGGAACTTGATTCCCATGGGGGCACTTGTGCATGCTTGCTCCTGAGCCATACTGCTGCATTCATTGGCACAGACAATGGGACTTGGCCCTACCCCTCCCCCCCACTCCCTCGTCGATGGCTTTGATTGACAGCACTGGGAGTCAATGGCTCCTTGGGGCCCCTGCAAAGCTAGTTAGACCCGGAAATGAGGAGAGAGAAGAGGTGCAGATGTGCACAGTGCTGGATCCAATGAGGGCTCAGATAAATATTAGACATATGCAATTAATTTTGTTCCAAATATCTTTTTTAACAAATTTCGACAAATTAGTCAAGTTGGAAATATACGAATTCATGAAAACCCATTTAAAAGAGAAGTATTTTTTTTGTTTCATTTTAGAATCATACTAGCTGGATGCAGCATTAGACCGATTCTGCATCTGCCCCCCCCTGCAACGACCGCCATTTTATTCTCTAGGGTGTTAGAAAAATAAAATGTGTAATGTTTGGGGGTTCTAAGTAATTAACTTTGTTTAACTTGTAAACAACAAATCTCAGAAAGAGGCTTGGTCCTTAAGTGGAATGCAAGGAATGTATTAACCACTTCCCATCCAGGCCAATTCTGACATTTCTCTCCTAAAATTGTAAAATTCATAATTTTTTTGCTAGAAAATTACATAGAACCCCCAAACATTATATATATATTTTTTTTAGCAAAGACCCTAAAGAATACAATGGTGGTTGTTGCAACTTTTTATCTCGCACGGTATTTGTGCAGCAATTTTTCTAACACTTTTTTTGGAAAAATGCTTTAAGAAAAAACAAAACATTAAGCCCAATTTTTTTGCATAATGTGAAAGATGAAGTTATGCTGAGTAAATAGATACCTAACATGTCACGCTTCAAAATTGCACACGCTCGTGGAATGGCGCCAAACTTCAGTACGTAAAAATCCCCATAGGCGACGCTTTAAATTTTTTTTTACTGGTTACATGTCTTGAGTTACAGAGGAGGTCTAGGGCTTGAATTATTGCTCTCACTCTAACGTTCGCGTCGATACCTCACATGTGTGGTTTGAACACTGTTTTCATATGTGGGTGGGACTTGCGCATGCGTTCGCTTCTGCGTGTGAGCTCACAGGGACAGGGGTGCTTTAAATGATTTTTTATTGTTCATTTTATTTTATTTTTTAGATTCACACTTTAAAAAAAATGTTTTGATTGCTTTTATTCCTATTACAAAGAATGTAAACATCCCTTGTAAAAGAAATATGGCATGATCGGTCCTCTTTACAGTGAGATATAAGGGTCAATATCTGAGCCTGAAATAAAAAAAAAAAATTAACGATCACGGCTTCCCAGCCAAGGCGCCACCATTCGTTTGCATGCAGAGGCTGGGCGTGATGTCATAACATCACGCCCGGCCTCTGAACGATCATAGAGACTCTGATGACCATCTGGTCCATCGGAAATCTCTATGATCACCATCTGGGGCCTGGCGGATCCTGTCTCTGACTCACCGATGCAAGCGGTGAGTCGGTAGAAGCACCGGAGGGCGGCGGGAGGGGCTTCCCCTCTCGCCGCCCGTAAGAACGTTCAAGCGGCGGAACAGCTGATATGATCATTCTTATGGTGTAGGGAATCGCCGGCACTAAAAGATGATATCTGAATGATGTCTGTAGCTGCACCCATCATTCAGATATACCCCCACAAAATCAAGGGCGTCCCTGGACGTACCTTGGGCGGGAAGTGGTACACAATGTTCAGGCTTTATGCCGCGTACTCACGAATGTCCGACAAAAAAAGTCAGACGGAAGCTTTTCATCGTATATTCCGATCGTGTGTATGCCTCATCGGACTTCTTTTTTTTAGAAAATTCTGATGGACCTAGAAATAAAACATGTTCTAAATATTTCCAATCGAGAAAACCATTTGTCTGTATGCTGTTCCGACGGACCAATAATGACGCATGCTCTGAAGCAAGTGCGAGACGGAAGGTATTGGTTACTCACTACTGAACTTCCTCTTTCTAGTCCCGTTGTAAGTATTGTACGTCACTGCTTTCTGGATGGTCGGACTGTGGTCGGACTTTGGTTTGACCGTGTGTAGGCATGACCGCTTCAACGGAATTCTGTCGGAGTTCCATCGGAGAAACCTTCGGAGTTTATTCCGATGGCAAAACCGGTCGTGTGTTCAGGGCATAAGAACCACTTCAGCTCTAAACTGAGGGCCTGTGGGGACTTTTAAAATGTCACCCATGGAAAATATATAGAGTACCAGGAACTGGGCATCAAATGATTTAAACAGGATTATGAGGATTTTGGGATTGATGCAAAACAATCACAGAAGAACGACTGTACATTGGGGAGAGGGTCCTTCCATATGACTTTTGAGGGAAACATTGAATCATCTGACTTTTTATGAACAATGATCCAGTTGTTGTATATTGTGACATGTCAGGAATGTCTCCATGCTTATTTGTAAAAAAAATACTGAAAAGGTTTACTTTGATGCTTCATATTTTGTAAGAAAAAGTCTAGCAGATGCAATAATGCAAAATAGAAACATACACTGTACAAGTATAAGCAAGATTTTTTTTTACATTTTTATGTTCTCTTAACTGTTTTATTTTATTTGTTTCTTGTTTCAGAGCTCCCTACCTCTCCAAGCCCCAGTAAGTTCTATTTCTCTGTCCACTTTTTTCATTCTGCTTCGTTCTGTTATGACAGAACTGAGAAAATGTCAGACTGGATTTCTAATGAAAAGTGCCATGAATATGTAAATGACAAAAGTAAACAAAGACCGGGGATTTTTTTTTTCTCAAAGCATAGTTGCAGGAACTCCCCTCTTTTAGCCACCCCTTTGTCTTCACCCCCACCCACCTACGAGTACTGCCTCTTGGTTCCACCTCCCAGTACCATCCCTTTTAGAGAATACAGAATCAAGTATTCATTTGTGGTGTTAAGTAATTTGGATGCAATTTGTTAATGATAAAGAAAAAAGCAGTAAAATAGATCCCCTGCAGCCAGCAACAATAGATCCCCCCAGCAATTATAGACCCCCCCAGCAATTATAGACCCCCATCCCAGTCAAACTAGATCACCGACGCCCAGCAATAACAGATCCACCCAGCAACAAAAGATCCCTCACACACATTTCATCTCCCAGACTCAGGTGCATAAACGCATGTAAGGATCCTTAAAGGAGTTGTAAAGACAGAAGGTGCATTCTTCTTAGGATAAGAAATCTTCTGTGTGCAGCAGCCTCCCAAGCACCCGCCAATACTTACCTGAGCCCCTTTCTCTCTCCAGCGATGTCCACAAATGTCTAAGCCGTCTGGGACACTCCTCCTGATGGGCTGAGACCAGGGGCGGACTGATAACTCATGGGGCCCCTGGGCAATAGGAGATTATGGGGCCACACAGTATACACACACACAGTATACAATCACACAGTATACACATACATGTACACACAGTATACACAGACAGATGTAAAAAAACCACAGATTTATACATACTGTCCCTGGTTTTACTGAGGCTGGCAACCCTGATGGGGCCCCCATGTGGCCCAGGGCCCTCGGGCAGTGCCCGAGTGGTTTAATGGTCAGTCCGCCTCTGGCTGAGACACAGCAGCGATGCCATTGGCTCCCGTGGCTGTCAGTCAATGTCAATCAGTCAATCAGAGGAGAGAGGGTGTGTCTAAATGGATACACAGATGCTTGTTTTCTCAGGGGAGAGGAGACAGATCGTGTGTTCATACTAAGTATAAACACTGATCTCTGTCTCCTCCTAGTCAGTCCCATCCCCCCACAGTTAGAACACACAGTGAGGGAACACATTTAACCCCTTGATCACCCCCTAGTGTTAACCTCTCCCCTGCCAGTGACATTTAAACATTAATCAGTGCATTTTTATAGCACTGACCCCTGTATAATTGTCACTGGTCCCAAAAATGTGTCAAAAGTGTCCATTCTGTCCATCGCAATGTCGCAGATCCGATAAAAATCACTGATCACGCCATTACTAGTAAAAAAAATAATAATAATACAAATGCCATAAATCTATCCCCTATTTTGTAGACGCTATAACTTTTGCACAAGCCAATCAATATACACTTATTGCATTTTTTTTTGCCAAACATATGTAGAAGAATACATATTGACCTAAACTGAGGAAAACATTTTTTTTTTCAATTTGGGGATATTTATTTTAGCAAACAGTAAAAGATATAGTGTTTTTTTTCAAATTTGTCGCTCTTTTTTTTGTTCATATTGCAAAAAATATAAACCGCAGAGGTGATCAAATACCACCAAAAGAAAGCTCTATTTATGGGGAAAAAATTTTGTCAATTTTGTTTGGGTATAACGTTGCACGACCGCGCAATTGTCAGCTAAAATGACGCAGTGCCGTATCGCGAAAAATGGCCCGGTCGTTGAGCAGCCAAATCTTCCGGGGGCTGAAGTGCTTAATTTCCTCCATATCACAGATCTCTTCAGCACCCACCCAATCAATCGCCTTACTCCACTTGGGTATAGAAAAATTTCCTCCCAGGTCACGAGTGGTAATAATACAATAACACTACCTACTTTCAGCACAAGTAAATACTACTAGACACTGGAGAACTACAGAACCCCCTCACTGGCGTCTGCACATGCAGACCCCAATCTCCAATGTGAGATGGAGAGAATAGTAGCTATGGAAAAGTTTAGCCATGGACAAGTTTCTTTTGTAAGTGGTCTTCTTGTCTATCACACTCTAGATGTACTGTACAAGTCTAATGTTCTTGTTGAATGTTCCTTGTTGAAATGTACTTCACCGGATCGATATGCTGGTACTCCCATCCCCATCCCGCCTACTTCCTTCCCTAACCCTTCCCAACCCCCCCGCCCCCTCCTCTGGAGTCTCCCTCACCAAAATCTCCACCTGTAAGCACGTTACACTGACCTGTTTTGAATTGACTTATCTTGTCCATATTATAAGTGTGTTTTATGAGTTATTCTTTGTTTTGCTCCAGTTGGAACATATGCCAAGATTTACCATGTAATGCTAAATATGTTTTTGAAAACTCAATAAAAAATATTAAACTAAAAAAAAAAAAAAAAAATCTCCTTCACACAACACTGCATTCCCCCTGAAAAAAAAAAGCCCTGTTAAAGACAAACATCAGGTCTGTCATTGTTGATACTTGCCTTCCCCTTTAAGAGCTGGGAAATAGCTTAACACTCTCTACAGCTTTTCCTGGCTCTTAAAGAGGAAGAGGTGCTGAATTACTTTTTATTATTTAACCACTTCAATACCAGGCACTTATACCACAGTCCAGCCCAGGCCGATTTTCAGCTTTCGGCGGTCATATAGCACTGTACCCATATGACATTTTTATCATTTTTTCCTCCACAAATAGAGCTTTTGGTGGTATTTTATCACCACTGGGGTTTTTTATTAGTTGTCAAACAAATAAAAATAGACTGAAAGTTTTGAAAAACAAGTTTTTCTTTGCTTCTGTTATAAATTTTTGTAAATAAGTAAGTTTTCTCCTTCACTGACAGGCATGGATGAGGGGGCACTGATGGGCACTGATGAGGAGGCACTAATATGCAGCACTGATAGGCACTGATAGGCGGCACTGATAGGCTGCACTGATGGGCACTTATAAGTGGTACTGATGGGTGGCACTGATGGGCGATGATAGATGGCACTGATGGATGGCACTGATAGGCTGCACTGATGAGAAGTCACTGACATGCATTACTGATGGACACTGATTGGCATCCTTAATGGGACCTGATTTGCATCCCTGGTGGGCATGGATGGGCATCCCTGGTGAACTCTAATGGGCATTCCTGGTGGGTCTGCACTGATAATCAATGTGCTGGTTATCAGTGCAGACCCCCCTCTGTCAGGAGAGCCGCTGATTGGCTATCCTCTACCAGCGCCTTGTCAGCGAGAATAGAGGAAAAGCTGATAAATGGCACATCCTGGTTACAATGTGACCAGCTGTGATTGGACACAACTGATCACATGGTAAAGAGCCTACATCATAGGCGCTTTGACAAGATCAGAGATGCAGTGTGTCAGAGCAACACACCGCACCCCCGATCGATGCGGTGCACGCCCACGCAGGCGTGCGCGAGCGGCATATCCTGCTGGGCATCATATGATGCCCAGTCAGGATAACTTAAGCACTTTGTGGCCACCATTGTGGTACACGGTGGGTGGAAAGTAGTTAACACCCAAGGACATCCCTGTACCCCTTAAGTTTCACTAGGGCCATGGTTGCAGCTGCTAAAAGCAATCTGAACAGCTAATTAGCCCTGGATACAGGCGGTGGGAAGGGGTCCCACCACCATCTTCCACTGCCTAACAGGCTAACCTTCTATGAGGAAGTGAGCTGCCATCTAAATAGGGGAGGCCTGTGGATTTGGTGTACCTGGATTTTGCAAAGGTATTTGATTCAGTCCCCCATAAGCACTTAATCTACAAGCTGAGGTCGCAGGCATGGACCATAAGGTCTGCTCTTGGGTACAAAATTGGTTACAGGGGCGTGTCCAAAGGGTAGTGATAAATAAAGGGACTCAGACTGGTCTGGAGTGGTAAGTGGGGTGCTCCAGGGTTCTGTCTTGGGTACCGATTCTATTAAATTTATTCATAAATGATTTAGAGAACGGGATAAATAGTTCAATCTCAGTTTTTGCAAAGGACACAAAATTAAGCAGGGCAATAACTTCACATCAGGATATAGAAATCTTACAGGAAGACCTGAACAAAATAATGGAGTGGGCAACTACATGAGGTTTAATGTGGAGAGTAAATGCACTGTCAAGTGAAGTGTAAAGTGATGCACTTGGGGGCAAAAAACACAAATGAAAAGGACTCACTAGGGGGAGAACCTCTGGGGGAATTAAGGATGGAGAAATATCTGGGGGTCCTAGTAGATGACAGATTGAGCGATGACATGCAGTGTCAAGCTGCAGCTACCAAAGCCTGCATAAAAAAGGGATATACTCCAGGGATAAAATAACCCTGCCAATTTATAAAACTTTGGTTAGACCACATCTGGAGTATTCCATCCAGTTCTGGTCGCTAATACTCAGAAGGGATGTGCTGGAACAGGAGAGAGTCCAAAGAAGGGCAACAAAATGAATAAGGGGACTGGAGGACCTCAATTACGAGGAACAACTGCAAACACTAATTTTATTTTCGCTGGAGAAACAATGCTTGAACGGAGATATGATCACGATCTACAAATACCTCAATGGTGATCCCAACTTGGGAAAAATAAAACGATTCAGCCTCAGGTGGTGTGAGAGGACAAGGGGCCACACAATGAGATTGGAGAAGAAGCGGTTTAACATTAAACTGAGTAAGGGTTTTTTTCACTCTCAGGGCAGTAAGGATATGGAACTCTCAAGAGAGAGAAGGTTTTCACCACAAGCGGGGTTTTTAGGCAGCAGAGTAATGGGTGTAGTCAGTATTGTATGAAAAAATACAATTTTATTGAAAACTATACCATAATAGTTAAAAACAATGAGCTCCAGTGGGGAGTGCTTAACCACTTGAGCCCCGGACCATTATGCTGCCTAAGGACCAGAGGTCTCTTTCCAATTTGGCACTGCGTCGCTTTAACTGCTAATTGCGCGGTCATGCAATGCTGTACCCAAACGAAATTTGCGTCCTTTTCTTCCCACAAATAGAGCTTTCTTTTGATGGTATTTGATCACCTCTGCGGTTTTTTTTTTTTGCGCTATAAACGGAAAAAGACCGAAAATTTTGAAAAAAAATGATATTTTCTACTTTTTGTTATAAAAAAAATCCAATAAACTAAATTTTAGTCATACATTTAGGCCAAAATGTATTCGGCCACATGTCTTTGGTAAAAAAAATGTCAATAAGTGTATATTTATTGGTTTGCGCAAAAGTTATAGCGTCTACAAACTAGGGTACATTTTCTGGAATTTACACAGCTTTTAGTTTATGACTGCCTATGTCATTTCTTGAGGTGCTAAAATGGCAGGGCAGTACAAAACCCCCCCAAATGACCCCATTTTGGAAAGTAGACACCCCAAGGAAATTGCTGAGAGGCATGTTGAACCCATTGAATATTTATTTTTTTTGTCCCAAGTGATTGAAAAATGACAAAAAAAAAAAAAAAAAAAAATATTTACAAAAAGTCGTCACTAAATGATATATTGCTCACACAGGCCATGGGCCTATGTGGAATTGCACCCCAAAATACATTTAGCTGCTTCTCCTGAGTATGGGGATACCACATGTGTGGGACTTTTTGGGAGCCTAGCCGCGTACGGGGCCCCGAAAACCAATCACCGCCTTCAGGATTTCTAAGGGTGTAAATTTTTGCTTTCACTCTTCACTGCCTATCACAGTTTCGGAGGCCATGGAATGCCCAGGTGGCACAAAACCCCCCAAAATGACCCCATTTTGGAAAGTAGACACCCCAAGCTATTTGCTGAGAGGCATATTGAGTCCATGGAATATTTTATATTTTGACACAAGTTGCGGGTAAGTGACACTTTTTTTTTTTTTTTTTTTTTTTTCATAAAGTTGTCACTAAATGATATATTGCTCACACAGGCCATGGGCATATGTGGAATTGCACCCCAAAATACATTTAGCTGCTTCTCCTGAGTATGGGGATACCACATGTGTGGGACTTTTTGGGAGCCTAGCCGCGTACTGGACCCCAAAAACCAATCACTGCCTTCAGGATTTCTAAGGGTGAAAATTTTTGATTTCACTCTTTACTGCCTATCACAGTTTCGGAGGCCATGGAATGCCCAGGTGGCACAAAACCCCCCCAAATGACCCCATTTTGGAAAGTAGACACCCCAAGCTATTTGCTGAAAGGCATGGTGAGTATTTTGCAGCTCTCATTTGTTTTTGAAAATGAAGAAAGACAAGAAAAAACATTTTTTTTTTTCTTTTTTCAAATTTCAAAACTTTGTGACAAAAAGTGAGGTCTGCAAAATACTCACTATACCTCTCAGCAAATAGCTTGGGGTGTCTACTTTCCAAAATGGGGTCATTTGGGGGGGTTTTGTGCCACCTGGGCATTCCATGGCCTCCGAAACTGTGATAGGCAGTGAAGAGTGAAATCAAAAATTCACGCCCTTAGAAAGCCTGAAGGCGGTGCTTGGTTTTCGGGGTCCCGTACGCGGCTAGGCTCCCAAAAAGTCTCACACATGTGGTATCCCCGTACTCAGGAGAAGCAGCAGAATGTATTTTGGGGTGTAATTTCATATATTTCCATGGCATGTTTGAGCAATATATCATTTAGTGACAACTTTGTGCAAAAAAAAAAAAAAAAAAAAAAAATTGTCTCTTTCCCGCAACTTGTGTCACAATATAAAATATTCCATGGACTCGACATGCCTCTCAGCAAATAGCTTGGGGTGTCTACTTTCCAAAATGGGGTCATTTGGGGGGGTTTTGAACTGTCCTGGCATTTTATGCACAACATTTAGAAGCTTATGTCACACATCACCCACTCTTCTAACCACTTGAAGACAAAGCCCTTTCTGACACTTATTGTTTACATGAAAAAGTTTTTTTTTTTTGCAAAAAAATTACTTTGAACCCCCAAACATTATATATTTTTTTTAAAGCAAATGCCCTACAGATTAAAATGGTGGGTGTTTCATTTTTTTTTTTTCACACAGTAATTGCGCAGCGATTTTTCAAACGCATTTTTGGGGGAAAAAACACACTTTTTTTAATTTTAATGCACTAAAACACGCTATATTGCCCAAATGTTTGATGAAATAAAAAAGATGATCTCAGGCCGAGTACATGGATACCAAACATGACATGCTTTAAAATTGCGCACAAACGTGCAGTGGCAACAAAATAAATACATGTTTAAAAGCCTTCAAAAGCCTTTACAGGTTACCACTTTAGATTTACAGAGGAGGTCTACTGGAAAAATTACTGCACTCGATCTGGCCTTCGCGGTGATACCTCACATGCATGGTGCAATTGCTGTTTACGTTTGACGACAGACCGCCGCTTGCGTTCGCCTTAGCGCGAGAGCAGGGGGCGACAGGGGTGTTTTTTTTTTTTTTTTTTTTTTCTTTATTATTTTTTTGCTTTTTTAATCTTACTTTTAAACTGTCCCTTTCATATTTTTTTTTTTAATCATTTTTATTGTTATCTCGGGGAATGTAAATATCCCCTATGATAGCAATAGGTAGTGACAGGTACTCTTTTTTGAAAAAATTGTGGTCTATTAGACCCTAGATCTCTCCTCTGCCCTCAAAGCAAATGACCACACCAAGATCGGTGTGATAAAATGCTTCCCCAATTTCCCAATGGCGCTATTTACATCCGGCGAAATCTAAGTCATGAAATACTCGTAGCTTCCGGTTTCTTAGGCCATAGAGATGTTTGGAGCCACTCTGGTCTCTGATCAGCTCTATGGTCAGCTGGCTGAATCACCGGCTGCATTCTCAGGTTCCCTGTTGAGACAGGAGAGCCAGAGAAAAACACGGAAGACGGTGGGGGGGGGGGGCATTCCCTCCCACGGCTTGTAAAAGCAGTCTAGAGGCTAATTAGCCGCTAGGATTGCTTTTACATGAAAGCCGACCGCTGGCTGAAAAGAATGATACCAAGATGATACCTAAACCTGCAGGCATCATTCTGGTATAACCACTCAAAGTCGTGAATGGCGTACCTGAAGACAAAAAAATGGTTAACAATGGTTAACAATAAAGCACAGTAAAGTGTAAATAATTACACACCTGAAAAACAAACATGATAAAACATAATAACAATAACAATAACAATCAATAACAATAACAATAACAATAAAACATTGCAGAATAGAATACAGTAAAAAAGAGCAGAACAATAGAGAGAGAGAATAGAGAGAGAGAGAACAATAAAACAACAACTATTTTTTTTTATTTCATATTTTTTTTTTTTTTACACTTTTTTTGTAACTAACTTTTATAACGGTAACCGGTTCCAGGTTCGGGTCTCTCAAAATGCGATGGCATCTTGGGAGACCCTGTGAAAGTGTGCCTAGTCTGTGCAATGCTGTACCCTACGCTAATACTCAACTAGTGAATGGTAGCGTTCAAAACATTCACCAATGCAAAGACCAGGATTGTCAGGACAGGAGGGACAATAATAGCGGGTGTCACGCCTATATCCGCGCTTGCTGCAGACACGACATCTTTTTTGGGGGGTTCGTTGGGTAGGGGTACTCGGGAGGACATAAAAATGCCTCTCATGCAGCCGCCTGCATTTGGTTGGGGATGTGAATGGGGGAAGTACGGGCGCTGCAGAAGCGGTGGGTTCCCAATTAGGATTGGCGAATGCAGAAGGAAGGGCATTATGGGCACGACGGGCCTGTGTTTGTCTTTTTGGTGGCGGCGGGACACTACTTGTGCTTGCCACCTCACCAGCTTGAACTGCACTTATGGGACTCGCCACGTCACCAAGTGTTACTGCAGTGCTGGTTTGACTACGACCGGGGTGTACTAGGCCGCTGGCGCTTGCCAGTTCACCAAAACACTACCAAAAAACTGTTAGCGATCGCAGGGATCAGGCCTGACTCTGCGAACGCTGCAGTTATGCGTTTAGTGTTTTGTAAGTGACAGTGATCGATCGATACCGCACTTGGGTGGGCTGGGCTGGGCCGGGCAGAGGGGCAAAACGCAGGTGCTAGCAGGTATCTGGGCTGATCCCGCTAACACTGCGTTTTTGGGAACCCTAAACTGCTGGTGACGCTAGTATAGATCTGATCGGATCAGATATTGATGCGATCAGATACTATACCACTAAGGGAGGTGTACAGTGCGTGCGTGGGTGTTAGCGGTACTGGCGCTAATCTGACGCTGCCTGGGGCTGGTGCTTGCCAGTTCACCAAAACGCTACAAAAAAAACTGTTAGCGATCACAGGGATCAGGCCTGACTCTGCGAACGCTGCAGTTATGCGTTTAGTGTTTTGTAAGTGTCAGTGATCGATCGATACTGCACTTGGGTGGGGTGGGCTGGGCCGGGCGGAGGGGCAAAACGTAGGTGCTAGCAGGTATCTGGGCTGATTCCGCTAACACTGCGTTTTTGGGAACCCTAAACTGCTGGGGACGCTAGTATAGATCTGATCGGATCAGATATTGATCCGTTCAGATACTATACCACTAAGGGAGGTGTATGGTGCGTGCGTGGGTGTTAGCGGTACTGGCGCTAACCTGACGCTGCCTGGGGCTGGTGCTTGCCAGTTCACCAAAATGCTACCAAAAAAACTGTTAGCGATCGCAGGGATCAGGCCTGACTCTGCGAACGCTGCAGTTATGCGTTTAGTGCCTTGTAAGTGACAGTGATCGATCGATACTGCACTTGGGTGGGCCGGGCGGAGGGACAAAACGCAGGTGCTAGCGGGTATCTGGGCTGATCCCGCTAACACTGCGTTTTTGGGAACCCTAAACTGCTGGGGACGCTAGTATAGATCTGATCGGATCAGATATTGATCCGTTCAGATACTATACCACTAAGGGAGGCGCATGCTGCGTGCGTGGGTGTTAGCGGTACTGGCGCTAATTTGACGCTGCCTGGGGCGACGCATATCACCGCCGGGCGATCAGGGGGCTAAACCTTTATTCGGTAATAAACGGCGGGTGCCCTGACACTATAAAAAATAAACGAACTAACCAGCGTCAACCGTAACGGTTATACGGTGATCAGTGGTGAAAGGGTTAACTAGGGGGCAATCAAGGGGTTAAAACATTTATTAGGTAGTATATGGGGGTCCCTGACGCTATAAAACGCTGACGGCGAACCTAAATATTTACCTCACTAACTAGCGTCACCAGCGACACTAATACAGCGATCAGAAAAATGATCGCTTAGCGACACTGGTGACAGGGGGTGATCAAGGGGTTAAAACTTTATTAGGGGGGGTTAGGGGGGTACCCTAGACCTAAAGGGGGTAATATACACTGTCCCAACACAGTAACTGTCACAAACTGACACTATGCAGTAATCAGAAAAAAAAACAAAAACAAAAAAAAAAAACTGCTGGTGTCAGTTTGTGACAGGGGGGGGGGGGTGATTGGGGGGGGATCGGGGGGCGATCGGGGGGGGGATCGGGGTGATTTGTGTGCCTGGCATGTTCTACTGTGTGTGTAGTGTTTGTGCACTCACATACTTGTCGTCTCTCCTCGGGCCGGAACGGAAAATACCGACCCGAGGGGAGATGACATCACTTCCTTTGCTGCTGTTTAGCATACAGCAGCAAAGGAGTGTTCTCATTGGCCGGCGGCGATCGCGAGGGGGGGGCCACGAACGGATGGTCTCCCCCTCATCACCGATTGCCGCTGGACAAACGACGACCGCCTCGGGCACCGGGGGGGGGTCCGATCGGACCCCCCACCCGCGGAAGGCAAATCACGTACCCTGTACGTGATTTTGCCTGTCCGTGCCACTTTGCCGACGTACATCGGCGTGAGGCGGTCGTCAAGTGGTTAAAAGCTAAATAGCTGGACATACAATGGCAGACATATATTCATAACAAAAATCCTATCATGAACATAAGACCTGACGCGTTTCAACCCTTAATAGTTGGGGTCTTCTTCAGAGGTTCGGTCTGCTAGAAAGAACATATAAATAGCATTGGTATATACATACATCACTTACATTGTATAACAGTAACCACATTCATCATGTAATGCACCAATACAGTATAGTTACCAAATGGTGTATGTCCAACAGAAGAAAGAAACTTCCCACATGGAGGTCCCTTAAAAAGATATGCTGTGTTTCCCTCACAGCCTGAGGGGGAACTCCGGATGCCTCCACCGCCACCTCGGCCCAGACCGGGGTAGTGAGAGGCGAAAGTGACTTGCGAGAGGCCACACACTGGGGCACCGCCCACCAGAGCAAACAGCCGGCCGACGAGCACAAAAAACAAGGCGCCTAGGATGAGAAATTTATGAGACAGGCTAAATGCACACCCAAAGGATAATAATCAGATTTTTAAGATTTTTTTGTGGACAGAAGCAACCACCAAGGGACCAGGGTCACCCATATGTATTATCTGTAGTACATGTGGTTCAAATCAAACCAGAGGGAGTTTGCAACCATATTTATATGGTATGTCTTTGGAGGCTAATAAATAGTATATAGCTAGGAAGGTATTGGCAAAAGTGCTCTTTCCGTATACAGGTGAAGGGAAGTAAGGTAGTGAGGGGTGTAAGAAAAAGGAAAAAATGTGAAAATAAGTGAAAAAGGTAAGAGCATACAATCAACATGGAAAAAAGTGAAGTATAGGGGAGGAACTGTGCAGTGAAGTGAAAACAAGGTGGTGATGAGAGGGGGAGGGGGGGGGTGTGGGGGGGGGCAAAAAAGTATAATAATTGTGATGAGGTACATGCATATTCATTACCTCAAAGAGTGCTAGCCATTATATGTAACTGCATCAGGGTGCCCCATGAAGACTAGATTAGCACCTGTTTGCCAACCCGGGATTGGTCACAGGTCATGTGGAACTCAGAAGGTTAGTGTCCAACCCTAAGTCCACTAGTCTAGAAGCAAAACAAAAGAAAAGCATGTATTTTGTATCTATGAAAAAGTAAAAGACCACTATGGTCATGAGTAGTCAAACAAAATAAAAAATCAATAGCAAATAACAGGGTCAAATGGCCCTGATTACATGGGGTAAAAACAATGATGCAGAAACATAAGGCTGGAAGGGTGTACTTGCTTGGTAGTGACCACGAGTGGCAAAGAGTGATAGCAGGCAACGGAGGGTGTGTGTGATCCTCCAGGCAGGGAAGGATTGTGAGACTAATGCCAAAACTATTTATATGTCCTTAATAGATTAAGGGTGTGCATAGCCCGTCCCACCCCATCCCAGGTGTGCCCAGTCGGTCATCAGCTGCGTGGGGGGCAGTATGGCCGCCATTCAGGCAGCCGTGTGTGGCCTCCCCGGCGTCCAGGAAGAGCGTCAGCCCCGAAGTCTCGTCATTCTCGCCGAAATCTCGCGATACCCATGACGTCACGTCGCACGCGCGGGGCCCGCGCATGCGCAGTGGCGCAGAGTGTCCGAGAATGTTCAGGGACGCCGCCGGCAAGGAGGGATAGATCCCCAGTGCGGCGCTCGGTGGCCAAAGAAGGGGGGGGGGAGGAGCCGTCTAATCGTGTCGGCCCATATTCCCCCCCCCCCTTGCTGGGAAGGCACATCACCAATCACCCCCGCACTGGGAGCGATGGCAGGAGAGAGCACCAGCGCCCCCCCTGGCTGGAGGGAAACAGACACACATTCAATATACAGAGAACATTGTATTTTCAACTCAACATTATTGGATTCATATTGCTGTTTGTGCATTACATACATATAAAAAGAGCATCAGTAAAAAAGGAGAAATTCAATCATATGCATTGGTAACCTCATAGCATCAAATTGAGAGGTAGGAAAACAATAAGTCAAAAAGAGCAAACCAATATGGAAAAATATACAAAAAATTATCAAAAGGTCAAATCTAAAATATGATAACACTAGAGGCAAAGAAAGAAGAAAAAGAAGGGAGGGGGAGGGGGGTTGGAAGGGGAGGGGGGGGGGAGGGGGGGAGAGAGGGGAGGGAGGGAGGGAAAAGAAGAAAAGGAGGGAGAGTAAAACTGGATCCTAGCAATGAGGTGCTGATTAATGGACTGCTTTTGGTCATATTCCACTCTCAACATTTTTTGAGAGAGGGAACATGCCTATTGTGTTTTACCGGAAACAAAGCCCTTTAGGAATGGAGCAAAAGAGATAGCATCGTTTAGTCCTGGGAAAGAGGTGGAATTTAGTTTAAATATCCACCTCTGTTCGTGCTGCAATAAGATTTTGTTCCAGTCGCCGCCTCGCGTTGGTATATGAACTCGATCGAGTGCGGCGAAAGTTACTTTAGGCATTCTGTAATTATGGGTTTCCATCACATGTCGCCCAAGTGGCAGGTACGGGTTACTGATTTGCATATGGTAGATATGTTTAGATATGCGTCGGTAAAACTCTTGTTTGGTCTTACCGACGTAGTGTGCCCCACATTCGCAAGACATGAGGTACACTACGCCTCGCGTTTGACAGTTGGTGAAGTGTGATGGTTTAAAAATTGTTCCATTTGGAGGGTTAAAAACCTTTTCATGTCTTATGTACTGGCAGTAAGAGCAGTGTCCACAAGGGAAGGATCCCAGGGCAGAACAATGCTTTCCTCTTTTTTGTGCGTTTTTAAACTCGCTTTGAACTAATTTGTCTCTTAGTGAAGTTGCTCGTCTATAAGTGATTGAAGGGGTATCTGCAATGAACTTACTAATTTTTGGGTCATCCCGAAGTATAGACCAGTGTCTACCAATGATGTTTCTAATCTGCTTATGTTGTTTGGAAAAACGTAGAATCACTCTAGTGCGATTCGTGTTAGGGTCACCTTTCGGCTTTTCACCAGATAGCAGTGCATGTCTGGGTTGTATGGCCGCTCGATTGTACGCCCTATGCAGACATGAGCGGCTATAGCCCCGTGCCAGTAATCTGATTTGTAGTTTCTGTGCTTCCTGTTTGAAGAGAGTCTCATCGGAGCAGTTCCTGCGTAAACGCAGGTACTGACCGTATGGGATGGATCTCTTCAAGCCTGTGGGGTGAAAGCTATCCGCATGGAGGATGGTATTTCCTGCGGTGCTTTTCCGAAACAAAGTACTGGAAATGAGATCCTCTGAGGTACGTCTCAGGTGCAAATCCAAGAAAGTTATTTGATCACAATCATAGGTCATAGTGAACTTTAGATTGCGATCATTTTGATTGATACAATCAAAAAACTTTAATAGAGATTCCTCAGGGCCCTCCCAGATCAGGAGGACATCATCAATGTATCGTCGCCACATACGTATGTGACTCATGTATGTGGCGAGGCCTTCATCCTCTTGGAGTGCCCTCTCCCACTCCCCCAGGTACAGATTGGCGTAGGCCGGGGCACAGCAGGTGCCCATAGCCACGCCCTGCACCTGGAGGTAGTGGGAGTGGTCAAAGGTAAAGAAATTGTTATTCAAGATGTATTCCAGGGCGTCAATGATAAACTCATTTAATGCTATATCATATTTGCGGCTTCTTAAAAGGAGTGTGCGTACAGCCTCGATCCCCTTGTAGTGGGGGATCGAGCTGTACAGGGCTTCGACATCTATAGCCACAAAGAAGGAATTTGATGGAAGGGATACTCCCTGGATGAGTTGGAGTAAGTGCATCGTGTCTTTTAGGAACGAGGGCATGCTTGTGACAAACGGTTGTAGAAATGAATCAATCACTCTACTCAAGTTTTCCAATATTCCTCCATTCCCGGAGACAATTGGTCGTCCTGGAGGTTTTATTTGACTCTTATGGATTTTGGGCAAACTATAAAACGTGGCCATGCGTGGGTACTTTGTTCGAATAAATTCATACTGGTCTCTGGTGATAACTCCCTTGTCCACAGCGGACTGGATTAGATCATAGAATTTAGTATACGATCTTTGTATCATTTTGTTTGAGGCAATTTTGTACCATTCTTCATTGTCTAAGATGTCTTGACACATACGTACGTAGTCATGATTGTCCATCAAGACTACGTTCCCTCCCTTGTCAGATGGTTTTATTGTAATTTCTACATTGTTACACAAAGAATCAATGGCTGCCGATTCCTCAGCAGTTAGGTTCTGTGATTGTGTTTTTTTGTATGGGAGTTTAGAAAGGTCTCTTAGTGTTTGTTTAACAAAAATCTCTATGTTTGGGTTTAAACTGAGGGGTGGAAATTTGCCGGAAGGTTTTTTGAAACTCCTTGCAGGTTTCTGGGTAGGTTCATTTGCGCTTTCCAATAGAGTTTCCAAGTCAATTTGATCTATAAGATCCAAAGTGTTGTTTTCTTGGAATAACAGCGTCAAATCGTGCAGGGCTTTGAATTCTTTCATACTGAAAGTAGCCCACTCAGTCATATCTGTATCAGTGTCGGTTTTTGCATGAAGGCTCTTCAAAAGGAGCCGACGTGCAAATAATTGTAAATCGGTTACAACTTCAAATAAATCGAAGTTTTCTTGGGGACAAAAGGTCAATCCACGTGATAGTACATCAATTTCGACTGCAGATAGTGAATGGGATGATAAGTTTATCACGCTGAGGGATTCTGTGGAATCCGCGTGATATACGCATCCAGGTTCCCTGCTCCCCTGTTTGGTTGGGATGGGGAGGATCCCTGTGTTTGGTTTAAAGGATTCTGTGATCCCAGTTTTGGACCTCCTAGGGATGGATTTGAATGTTTTTTAATTCCTAACGTGCTGGGCAGGACATCTGTTTCATTGGTAGCTATACTTGATATATCAGATTTGGATCCTACATGTCTCACCTCCTCCCTATTGGTCTCCGGACTGAGTTCCGAAGGGGCCTCCATAGTCCGTTTTTTCCTATCCTGTTCTGGGCCAATACCTTCCTAGCTATATACTATTTATTAGCCTCCAAAGACATACCATATAAATATGGTTGCAAACTCCCTCTGGTTTGATTTGAACCACATGTACTACAGATAATACATATGGGTGACCCTGGTCCCTTGGTGGTTGCTTCTGTCCACAAAAAAATCTTAAAAATCTGATTATTATCCTTTGGGTGTGCATTTAGCCTGTCTCATAAATTTCTCATCCTAGGCGCCTTGTTTTTTGTGCTCGTCGGCCGGCTGTTTGCTCTGGTGGGCGGTGCCCCAGTGTGTGGCCTCTCGCAAGTCACTTTCGCCTCTCACTACCCCGGTCTGGGCCGAGGTGGCGGTGGAGGCATCCGGAGTTCCCCCTCAGGCTGTGAGGGAAACACAGCATATCTTTTTAAGGGACCTCCATGTGGGAAGTTTCTTTCTTCTGTTGGACATACACCATTTGGTAACTATACTGTATTGGTGCATTACATGATGAATGTGGTTACTGTTATACAATGTAAGTGATGTATGTATATACCAATGCTATTTATATGTTCTTTCTAGCAGACCGAACCTCTGAAGAAGACCCCAACTATTAAGGGTTGAAACGCGTCAGGTCTTATGTTCATGATAGGATTTTTGTTATGAATATATGTCTGCCATTGTATGTCCAGCTATTTAGCTTTTAAGCACTCCCCACTGGAGCTCATTGTTTTTAACTATTATGGTATAGTTTTCAATAAAATTGTATTTTTTCATACAATACTGACTACACCCATTACTCTGCTGCCTAAAAACCCCGCTTGTGGGGAAAACCTTCTCTCTCTTCTTTGTCCTAATACCTAAGGGGTGAGCAGCAATTCCCTTCCTCCTCTCCAGTGTCTCTTCCTTTTCTTCGGATATGGAACTCTCTTCCACAATTGGTTGGCTGTGGGCAGTATGGATATTTTAAGAGACTTTTGGATGTATGTCTTAAAGAACATGACATACAGGGATATGGGAAATATAGACACTGACATATGTGCACCCACACAGGTTGAACTGGATGGACTATTGTCTTTATTCAACCTTACCTACTATGTAACTATGTAACAAGTGGTTACAAGTATGTTTTAAAAGGAGAGAACCCCTCCTTATGCCTCTGGTGGTGGTTGCAACATTTTTACATGCACATTGGAAATTTTGTGATTTTCAATTTGGTATTACTTCACAGACTTCATCACAGACTCTTTATACTATGAATTTTTCATTTAGGTTTTTATATCAATTGTTTCTCATTATGGACCTCTGTCTGTATGAATTTTCTTATGTCTTTTATATTTTGGACATTCATATTGCCCTTTATTGATTTTTTACTACATCTTTTTTTTTAATAGAATAAAACATTTATACAAACACGTTTATTTTCAATTAACTTAAACCAAGTTATCAAAATTATAGACCAGTACATGCAAGAAAAACACTTAAACACTTTTCTATTTCTTCATAGTCCTGATATTTTATGATCAGGTGTATAGATCTAAGAGGAGGATCTATGCTTTGAAATATGCGGGCTAAAATGGCAAAATTTTCATCTAAGGCCCCTTTCACACTTGTACGACCTGAAAGACGTTCGACTTTGACGCAACATTAGCGTGCGACTTTGACATGACTTGAAGAAATGCCTGTGTAACCTCGAGGTCTGTGGACCGCAAGTCGCACAAAAGTCAGACCAAAGTAGTGCAGGGACTACTTTGAAGTCGCCGCGACTTGAAGTCGCACAGATATGAACGGTACTCATTGGAAATCATGAGGTACAACTTGTCATGCGTCTTTGCAGTCCCAAGTCTCAAAAGTGTGAAAGGGGCCTAACAGAAGTTTTGCCCCTGGTGAGGATTTTGTATGTGATCTGCCATCACCATGCAATGCTATTGCACTATAGAACATTTGCTGCAGGTTATAATATTTTTCGAAATTAGTCACTTTATTGATCTCATAGTTTTCAACTTAATAACAGTACTGTGCCCCCCCCCCCCAGTACTTCTTCTCCAACACTAGATGTCACCAGTTTTCTGGGCTGAATGATGGCCAGCTTCATCCAACCCATGTTCTCTGATCCCAGTCTGTTATGGAGCTGCTCCTTTGGATGGCACCATCCTATAGCCTGGGTTCAAGAACTGATGGAGGGAGCAGTGCACACATTCCATTACATGAGTGCCACTCATGAAGAAGGACCTACTACTACAGCCAAGGTAGAATAAAGAGGACCTGTAACATCACCAGACCAGCCTGAAGACTGCAGGAAAAAAGGGACATGTATACAGTATAAGGAAGGATATAAAATGGATCTACAGGGACTTCAAGAAGGTGGGGGGGCTAGAGTTTGACTTAAGACAGAATAGTTGAGACTGTTACTTTTACATTTATTCATTTTTTTGTAGAAAAGAATACTTTCCAGGGATCTCATATAGAAATAAATAAAAATGAGTGCAGCGCTAAAACTGATTGAGTGAAAAACATTAACTACAAAAGCGTGATTAAATAATTGACCCACCACACATGGTATTAATAAACCAACTGATCTCTATAGAGAATGGAGGCAAATGTCTCTACATGTGTGAGAACAAATCATATAACTTAAAAAAAGTGATCCCCAAAAAAAAATAAATTTTTCAAAAAAAAACAGAAAAAATCAGAAAAAAGTCCATAAGTGAAGTAAGTGGATGATCAAAATTAAATTCCAACGAAAATTGTGACACAGGTGATTCCAGTATCCAAAGTGACTTGCACCCAAGTGAGGTATGAGGCTCCTTACCAGCTCAAGATGACCACCATAACAGTGGTCCCACCAGGCGTTTGGGAAATTAACAGGTCACCCACAAACCTATGCCGATCATTCCAGTGTGTAGAACTCAAAAGACAAAAATAAAGAAAAGGCTCCCATAGTGTAAAATTGTAAAGCTGTAACACTTTAATATGCCAAAAGATTGCACTTACAAGAAACTTGCATCAAGAAAGCAGCGTGTAATCGAACACTACGATCGCGGCGTCTCCACGAGTTTCCGCCTGCCTGCTGTGTATGTCCCATCAATCACGGAAAAAAAGAACGTAATGACGTCAGCGTCACTGGCTCCTCCCTACGCGTTTCGTCACTAAGGGACGTCGACTGGGGATTGGCCAATCCCCAGTCGACGTCCCTTAGTGACGAAACGCGTAGGGAGGAGCCAGTGACGCTGACGTCATTACGTTCTTTTTTTCCGTGATTGATGGGACATACACAGCAGGCAGGCGGAAACTCGTGGAGACGCCGCGATCGTAGTGTTCGATTACACGCTGCTTTCTTGATGCAAGTTTCTTGTAAGTGCAATCTTTTGGCATATTAAAGTGTTACAGCTTTACAATTTTACACTATGGGAGCCTTTTCTTTATTTTTGTCTTTTGAGTTCTACACACTGGAATGATCGGCATAGGTTTGTGGGTGACCTGTTAATTTCCCAAACGCCTGGTGGGACCACTGTTATGGTGGTCATCTTGAGCTGGTAAGGAGCCTCATACCTCACTTGGGTGCAAGTCACTTTGGATACTGGAATCACCTGTGTCACAATTTTCGTTGGAATTTAATTTTGATCATCCACTTACTTCACTTATGGACTTTTTTCTGATTTTTTCTGGTTTTTTTTGAAAATTTTTTTTTTTTTTTGGGGATCACTTTTTTTAAGTTATATGATTTGTTCTCACACATGTAGAGACATTTGCCTCCATTCTCTATAGAGATCAGTTGGTTTATTAATACCATGTGTGGTGGGTCAATTATTTAATCACGCTTTTGTAGTTAATGTTTTTCACTCAATCAGTTTTAGCGCTGCACTCATTTTTATTTACTTGATGGTTTGGAGTTTAGTATTGGACTTTTAGTGCTGGCAGCTCTTACATTTTATATATCACTTTTTATTGTTCTAGCGCAGCGTTTAACCCTTTCCTTGGGTTTTTTCTATTCTCATATAGAAATGTTTCCTTTTCTTCAGGTACTCAGGGCTACAGCTGTACACAGAGAGGTAAGTCACCAAGTAAGGAATCTCTGAGACAATTTTTTGTAAAAACAGCAACTTCAGCAAGAGAATGCACATTTTTCTCTTTGGCTTTTTTGGTTCCACAACAAAAACTCTACAGAGTGGTTTGATCTGCCTGAAGAAAACCAATAGATCTATACACTATTTGGTAGGGTTGTCCCGATACCACTTTAAGACCGAGTACAAGTACTTTTTTCAAGTACTTGCCGATACTGATTATGATAGATGGAAATGATGGATGGCACTGACTGATGGCTGGCACTGATAGATGGCACTGACTGATGGGCACTGATAGATGGCACTGACTGATGTCCACTGATAGGTTGCACTGACTGTTGGTTGACATTGATAGATTGCACTGACAGGGGCTGGCACTCATAGATGGCACTGGTAGGCGGCACTTATGAGCACTGATGGGTGGGCCCTGAAATTCAGCAATAAATGACATGAGAGGAAAAGATTTATTTTGCAATGCTATGCTGCCTGCGATGCCCATCTTGGTACACCTTGCCCTTGGCCGCAGTAAGCAGCAGCAGCAGACATCTTGTTACACCCAGACCAAACTATATGAGATGGGTGTGTGCGCTGCTGGCTTACTGTGGCCTAGTGCAGGGTGTACCAAGATGGGTAAGATGCCAGCTTACCTAGTTCCACTGCTTGAGGACTCGCTCTCTGCTCCGCCCGCTGACTTCCGATTGAGCCCAGCAATGCCGCCTCTCCCAGGTATCATATTAGGCATTGGGAGCATTTGTGCCTAGTATCAGTATCGGGACAACCCTATTATTTGGAGTAAGGATTGACCCCCTTAGGTCTTGAGAAGACATGTGATCACATGAAATCCTATCACTGCGGTTGATTTGCTAAAGGAGTAGAGAATGTGCATATTGCAAAGTGAATAGTCATTTACTTAGCTTATACTTACTTATACTTATATTTCCTTAGGTTAACTTAACAAATAAGGTAATGTTGCATTCACTTTAATCATCCAATCATGGACAAGCAAGTTTTATTTTATTGAACCCTTGACAGGTATAAAATGCACACATTAGTGCAGTCAGGAATACATCATTAAATGCAGTTTTTTAATACAAGCAGTGTAAGTACCTGAATTTGACTTGGTATCAGTCTCTTTCAGTCCCCCGTACAGCAGATCTCAGATTGGGAGAGGGAAAAGCAGCACAAGGAGCCAATGAGATGTGCTTCAGTGAAAGAAGCGAGAAGAGAAGAGTGATAGAGGATCTCATTAATGTGCAGCTTCTCCTTCACTGGCAAGTCAGTCAATGGGGCTGTAGAGGAGACCTGTAAGTGAAAGTTAAACTGCAGCAGAGAAAGAGGTTCCCCTCCCCAATCAAGCTAGACTGTATTGGCAGAGCTGTGTTCTGTATATCTCTGGACTGGTATTTAGCTGCCTGGAGGACAGGTTTAAATGTCCCTTATACATAACAGAACACTTCACAAAGTAAACATTCACCCTGGTACCTGAGCAGTCTCTGTTCTGTTAATAAATCAGATCCATTGACCGCCACCCCCCAGATTAGCCAACAGGAAAAACATTTTATACAGAAATTGGCAGATCTTATCAACTTTTCCACCACTGAACTGTTTAAGGAGAACAAATACTATACAGTATCACCACCATCCTGATACTTGACAAAGAGGCTGGGCAGCCTTAAAACGTGTAGCCATATCTTCATGCCCACTGGCATGTGACATCATTCTCCATTGGTTTGTACACTGCTTCTTACATCCTGGGCTCAGCCAGCCGGTGGTGGACTACTCCTTACTCTGGCTAAGGTGTTTTACTGCCACCAGCTGTTACAGAGAGGGATACCACATCAGGCTGAATCCCAATGATAGGCAAATATGAGTTACCAATTGACTTTTTATGCTTTCAATAAATGTATTTTAATACTACACTCACAGTGCGCCCTCTGGTGTTTCTTATTATCATCACCATCTTTTCCTGTCTTACAGCTCCAACAACATACATTTTTTAAATTCAGCACCAAAATAGACCAAGAGATTTGGTTATAATATTACCAGTGATCTCAAATGTGTTTTATAAAAGGTCAATAAAACATTGTTTTAACTGAACATGGTGTGTTACAGAGGGGACCCCCATTACTATATTGATGGATGACGTTGTTTCCTATCGGAATGAAATAGCGTTCAACGAAGTTCTGAATCCTCTATCAGCCAGATTCCCTTGCATTACACGACAATATACTGCAATAATCCTGAACAATGCAGGTAAATACCAAAAAACGGTACTTAAAGAGGAATTATATTTTTGTTTATATATAAATAAACGCACAGGTGTATAACACGCACATTAATTTTAAGAGGGAAGTTTCAGAAAAAAAAAAATTCAATAAGGAACTTTGAAGCAAAATAACGGTCAGTGCCCATCTGCAGTCTCACCATTGCCATCAATACAGCATGATCAATGCCCATCTGCAGCCTCACCATTGCCACCAATGCAGCCTCATCAATGCGCTTCTGCAGCCTCACAAGTGCCATTAATACAACCTCATCAGTCCACATCAATGCAGCAGCCTCACCATTGCCATCAATGCAGCAGCCTCACCATTGCCATCGATAAAGCAGCCTCACCATTGCCATCAATGCAGCAGCCTCACCATTGCCATCAGTGCAGCCTGATCGATGCCCATCTGCAGCCTAGAGGGGACAGGGAGAGGAGCGGCCCAGGAGATGAGACTTCCTTTTACAGAGGCCGCCAAGTAAACAGGAGATTCTCACTGTATGTAATCTGACAGCGCTCGTTCCACCCCCCTCCCTGTCCTCTCCGAGGCATCTAAAATTTAAGTATTGGCGTATAACACGCACATGCTATTTGCACCCAATTTTTAGGGTGAAAAAGTGAGTGTTATACGCCAATAAATACAATATATATATATATATATATATATATATATATATATACACTATATACACTATATTATCAAAAATATTGGGACGCCTGTCTTTACACGCACATGAACTTTAATGGCATCCCAGTCTTTGTCCGTTCAATATTGAGTTGGCCCACCCTTTGCAGCTATAACAGCTTCAACTTTTCTGGGAAGGCCGGCCACAAGGTTTGGGAGTGTGTCTATGGGAATGTTTGACCGTTCTTTCAGAAGAGCATTTGTGAGGTCATGCACTGATGTTGGATGAGAATGCCCTGGCTTGCAATCTCCACTCTCACCCCAAAGGCGTTCTATCAGATTTGAGGTCAGGACTTTGCTTGGAGTGACTTTGCAGCTTACGCATGTATTTGCAAGTGTGTGCCAACCAAGCCCCTGTTTTTAACGCAAACCATTAGACAGGATAATTTGGTTGGTAGCAGGTTGGCTGGTGAGTTGAGCTGGGAATTTTCTTTAGTTTGGTTTTGCATGCATTGCCCTTCCATGTGCTCCTTGCTGTGAAGCCCAATTATAGATGGGGGCAGTGGCCAGTTGCTTGTCACTGATGTAATTTTGGTGAGAGGACACACTAGACACCTTTGCTGCCATTGTGCTATGCGCTGGGTGTCCAGTGCGCCCCTGTGCCTTTAGGGAGTGGTGGGCTACCCCCAGGCTCCCCATTAGAATGCATGTGCTTCCACTGTGGAGGCTGTCATATATTTACAAGAGTTAGGACTTCAGAAATACCGGGGTGCCTTGAAGAGGTTCTGCAGCCCTCACATGTATTTGAAGCTGTATGTAGTATAGTCATAGGGGTTGATGATATACTAAAGGCAAATAGACTGTACCATTTGCAAGTAGAGTTGAACTCTGGAAATACATTTGCTTCAGAGATTAGTAATTGAGGTGCAACTTCCCTTTGCAAAGAATACACAATCACATGAAAGGAAAATTAAAATAAAAACATAATTTTTGCTTGCAAATGATTGGATGATGGAAGTCAGCAGAGTTTCCCCTCATTTACTCAGCTCTATAGCAAATTGGATAGAAAAGTACACATAAAAAATATCAACTCATTTCAAACACGTTTGTCTTCTTCAGGAGCATACAATCTTGATCCTTCTTAATCCTCTAAAATTAAAATTAAAATCTATATGAACCATCATCTTCATGGCATCAAGCAAAGAATCCTTGAATCCTTAATAACTAAAGGGTGAGCACGGGAGATGCCAAAATTGCAATTCCAATAGTGGATACTATGCATTAGAATGTAGAGCCCATAAAATATTCAATGAGAAGGAACGCTAATCCTGTACACTGAAAAAAGGCCTCCAGAAAATTACATCCATGTGCCTTTAAGAAAGTTCTGTGCTACTTACTTTTTTTTACAGTCTATGGAGAGAAAAATGTGGACACATTAGCATAGAATGCTCTCTCTTTTTTTTTGAACTATAACGTTACTGTTAGTGTTTAAAAGTTTGTTTAAGCATTCAATTTCGACTTTTCAATCAAATATTGTGTTTCTTTTTCAGAAACAGATGAAATGATCACTAATGACAAGAGTGATTTTTTAAAAACTATAACAAGAAATTCTGTTAATTATTTTCACCATCAATCAGCATGCAAGCAGTCCTTCTTCTATGGGCTGAAGAGAGCCCTTGAAATTTCCCCTGCTGATTCCATCATTTTGGTTTATAGTTCTGGTTCAGTTGCAGATTTGGAATACATTGAACCTGATGAACTGAATTATGTTTATTCATTACTGGAGCAAAAGATGTCGCAAGTAAGAGTCTTGCATGTAAAGTCATATATCGTCTATGTATCTCTACTCCCTAGCTAAACATTTACATTTTTTTTACAGGTTTATATTTTATCATACGCAGCATGGTATTGTAAAGTGAGTGCTTCTGATTATAATATAGTCTATGAATTTAATGAAATATCATCACTTAGTTATGGAGGATTCTTTGACATGGGAGATGTTGATTATCATATGGTAAGATTCATATTAGAAGCTTGGGAAGCTTACTGTATTAGTGAAGGTAAAAACATTTTGATGGTGAATATTATGGGATCTATTTATAAAAACAATCCTCTGTGAATCTCTCATCATTCACACAAATTAGTAAAACCTGTAATGTTTGTGATACAATATGTGTGTAATGTCAGTTCTACATGTTGCCTTTCACTGGGTGAATGTAACTTTCGATTATCATTTGATCCTAAGAGGAAATAGCTATAAGAACATTCAACTATGAGAGTTGCCATTTACCAATAGAGAAAATAGCCTAATGCTATAGGCTAAGAACATTCGACCAGCAGGGAAAATAATATGAGGGTGACCTCTGCACTGTGTACAATCTATGGAGGATCCTGTGCAAATGACTGAACAAATGGGTGCGCTGTCAAGTGAATCTCCAGCTGCAGTGTGAATCAAAACATTTAGCAGTGGTATTGTTATCAATACTAAATGTGACAGATTCAACCTGATGATTCACCAATGACTAATCCTTGCCTGACATACTTAGCTGTCAGCTGGGGATTTCTGATTTACAGGTGAATGTAAACAAACAATGGGTATACTGTAAAAAAATGCTTTAGCTCTGGTATGGATTTTAAAGGTGACCCACAAAAAAAGACACCGTGGGGTCCCCCCATAATTCATTCCAGATTTTGATGAGGACAAGGGTTTCTCCCTCACAACCATGGCCCAGTGGTTGTAAGTGTCTGCAGGTGGTGCGTTTATCACAATTTGGAGGCCCCCTTTAAAATTGGGGGCCCATATATACCAACCCTTCACACAAGAATAAGTTATGAGTACATGGCACCCCTACTTATTCTTAAAAAGTCAATAGTAAAGAAACACTAAATAATTTTAATAAGTCCTTTCACCACTTGACCTCTCGAAGATTTACCCCATCATGACCAGGTCATTTTTTTGCTATACGGCACTGTGTTATTGTAACTGACAATTGCGCGGTTATGCAAAACTCAAATCAAATTCATATCATATTATCATATTTTTCCCATAAATAGAGCTTTCTTTTAGTTGTATTTGCTCAGCACTGGGTTTTTTATTTTTTGCACTATAAATGTAAAAAGACCAAAAAAATGAAAATAAAAGATATTTTTTAATCAAACATATCCGATATTTAAAAAAAAATTTTTTTTTTTTTCATTTAGGCCAACATTTATTCTGCAGCATATTTTTGGTAATAAAAATCACAATAAGTGTATATTGATTGGTTTGCGCAAAATCTATAGCATCTACAAAGTATGATACAGTGGAACCTCGGATTACGAGCATAATCCGTTCCAGGAGTATGCTCGTAATCCAAAGTACTCGCATATCAAAGCGAATTTTCTCATTGAAGTCAATGGAAAGGAAAATAATTTGTTCCACGTTGACTTCAATGGGATGCAATACCGCATGCAGCCAGAGGCGGGGGGGCACCGGAGAGCCTCGGAAACAGCCGAAAAGGCCTGAGGACACTTCGGCTGACCTCGGCAAACTTCGGCAAGACTTCCTACCCAAAATTTGCCGAGGTCAGCCGTGCTGTACTTGGGCCTTTCCGTGCATTTCCGAAAGGGACGTTCGGCTCTGCTCGGCTCCGGCGCCCCCACCTCAGGCCAAAAGCGGTACTGCACACCGCTTTGGCCTGAATCATGCTAGCTTTGCAAGACAACACTCACAAACCGAGTTACAATTTTTAAAAATACATTGCTCATATTGTGAAACGCTCCTTAACCGCGTTCCACTGTATACTGAAATTTGCATTTATTTTATTTTTTTAATACTATTAATGGTGATGATCAGCAGCTTATAGCAGGACTGCAATATTCTTGTGGGCAATCTGGTAATAACTGACACTTTGCACACTTTGTGGGAACCAGTGACACTAATACAATTATCAGTGTTAAAATATACACTGTCACTGTACTAATGACACTGGCTGGGAAGGAGTTGAACATCTAGGGTGATCAAAGGGTTAAATGTGTGCCTAAGCAGTGTTTAATATGTATTGTGAGGTGCTTTCACTAAGGGATGTGCTGGTTTTTGTTCCCTGACAAAAGGGACAAACACGAAAACTGGCACATCCCTGCTGAGCTCTTTCCTGTCTTCCTGTCAGTTTAACACACAATCCCGGCGGCTTCAGCCACCGGATTGTGCATAAAACCTCCCATTGTTGTACAGACCAGGCAGAAAAAGGGTTAATGGCCTAAAGAGGTTTTGCACCTATAGACACATTTATCCCACAATACAATTTGTGTTTATTCAAATAGCAAATCATATTTCTCTTTTATTTTTTGCAGTTTTTGCGGTCATTGAAATATTTATTGTCTAAACCTCTAAATTCATCTGTTCGCATCCTGAACGTCAATAACATAAATGTCATTGAGGAATATACTGCAGTGTTTAATGTTTCAGCCTCCTTATCATATTTACTGATCAGAGGAGATGAAAAATTCACTCTTAATTTTACTGATCCAAATGGTAAGTTCATCATTATAGAATTTCAGTGAGTTTCATTGCACACATTGCAATCTCCTTTTGGATCTTCCAACAACTATGTAGCATAAGGGACTGTCTGATTGGTTACAAATTGACTGGATGGATTAGATAGGTCCTCCTCATCAGTGGCGGCTGGTGTTTTTTTTTTTTTTTTGGGGGGGGCAAACAATCCCTTAGCCGCACACCCTCCAGGTTGGTCGTGACCCGGACAATCCCCCCGGTCAGTCGTGGTCAGGTCACGGGGGTCACTCGTGGTATCCCCCCAGCAGTTAGTCAGTTGGGGCCTGCGTTCACCCCATCCCGCTGGCAACGAGGTGAGCAGCGGCAGCTTCTGCTCAGTTCCCCTGCATCTCCTTTCAGCCAATGGGGTGAAGGGTCTCATGACCCACTTCCTAATAGGAGATTCAGTGTTCAATTGTGAATATTCATTCGCTATTGTAACACAACTGGGTGAGCTGGGAGCGCAGTGTTCTGGACCTTGTGCCCACCCGTTTTTGAAGCCAATTAAAGCTCCTGGCTCTAATCACATGCTTAAAAAAACACCCCCAATTGGAATCCATGCTTTCGGTGTCCCTGCATGTAGATAAGGGGGCCGGACACATGGTGGGGGGGTATCACCCGTGCGCCCCTAATGGACGGGCCGCCACTGGTCCTCAAAGTACAAAGAAACACATTAGGGCACTTCTAAGTGCAGTATATAACATCAATGTAATCACAAAAAGCAAATTAACCAATCACATTTAGTAGAATAAAAAGCACAAGCCATTAGCTAGGTTGCATCATTCAAAAACCCAGGCAGTGCAAAGACGATAGGGAGCAGAAACCACCAATAAGAGAGGATGTACAAGCTCTGGAGCCAATCTGAAAGCATGGCTGAAGATGTCACATGCTGAGAGATGTGAAGGGAGTTTGGCTATAGGTTTGAAGCTGGTAAAGCTACAATTTGACTGCTTTTTATTTTGTCTGCTCATGCAGATACTATTATCCAGTAATTTTTCTGATCCAGCAATTAGCTAACCCATACAGATTCACACGGGAAAGCAACATTTCGAGTCCATTCAAGTGACTAATTGTAACTTAAGCCCTAATGAAGGGGGAGTTCTTTGTTCCTTTGACCACCCGCAATGCGTTGGCTATTTTTACTACAATACTAATAAATTAACTAGGATTCTTTTATCTTTTGGTCTGGAGTTCCTTGCTTTTGTACGTGTTTTTTTGGAGGACATGCATACATGCCAACATTTGCAGGTTTAAACATTACACTTTCATCTACTTGGATTTGTGAGAAGGATTTACTCTTGCCTATGTGCCTGGCAGGATTTATGTGAATGTCCTGTAATTGGGTTGACCACCATAGTTTGCACTCTACTTTACTGGTGGAACCTGGATGTCAGCGACAGTCCTCAGTTCCAATAATATGTCTGACAGGCAGATGAATGATTGAGTGGTACTCTTAACCACTTAAGGACCGAGCCTTTTTTTGACACTTGTTTACAATTTTTGCTATAAAATTACTTAGAACCCACAAACATTTTATATTTTTTTTTCAGACACCCTAGAGAATAAAATGGCGGTCATTGCGATACTTTATATCACAACGCATTTGCTCAGCGGTTTTACAAGTACAATTTTTTTGAAAAAAAATACACTTTTTTGAGTTAAAAAATAAGACAGCATTAAAGTTAGCCCAAATTTTTTCTATATTGTGAAATATAATGTTATTCTGAGTAAATTGATACCCTACATGTCAAGCTTCAAAATTGCGCCCGCTTATGGAATGGTGACAAACTTTGACACTTAAAAATCTCCATTGGCGACGTTTAAATTTTTTTACATGTTACCAGTTTTGAGTTACAGAGGAGGTCTAGTGATAGAATTGCTCTCACCCTAATGATCGCGGTGATATTTCACATTAGTAGTTTAAATGCTGTTTTCACATGCAGGGGCGCAACTTACGTATGCGTTTGCTTCTGCGTGCGAGCTCAGCGGGACGGGGCGTTTTGAAATTTTTTTGGGTTTTTTTCTTATTTATTTTACCTTTTATTTTTTTATTTTTACACTGTCCTTTAAAAAAAAAAAAAAAAAGGTCACTTTTATTCCTATTACAAGGAATGTAAATATCCCTTGTAATAGAAAAAAAGCATGACAGGACCTCAGATCTCAAATTTACACTAAAATACATAAAACATTTTTTTTTTAATGCTAGCAAAAATAAAAATAAAAGCTGCGCTTAAGGTGAACCATAAATACAATATAGTGAAAAACTAAGCAGCCTGCATCGAGATCTAGTCTCCAAATCCCACCAAAATAGTAATACAAAAAAGATGCGGCGCTAAGGACAAATATAGTGAATATGATACAATAATCAAAGTATTAGTGAAAATTGAAAATTACATGATTCAATGTCCCAAAACTAATGAAATAGACAGATAGAATCCATTGCTGTTTACCATTTCCATGGAGAATCCTGAGATACCATCTGTCGCCCTTTGGGAATATTGAGCTGAGGTTGTGGGGAGCCCTTTTTTGTATTACTATTTTTTTTTTAATAAATGTAATAATAAAAAAAAATTCCCCTTTAAGAGCATTGGGTTTGATGTCACTTCCGCCCTCCAAAAAGACCAAAACATTCCCCTAGAGTGGGACTTTTGGGCACTACCATCAATGATGCAATGAAGGTAAAAAATATATAATTTTATTACAAAATTCAAAAGTACAACAAAAAATATATACAAAAATACAAATCAAACACAAACAATATATACAATGGGATACATCAAAAAGCAAGGACATGTAATTTGGACACAACTGCATCACATTGAGAGGAAAACCAAAAGTGGAAATGTAATAAGTCTCACTGAACCGACGAGTTTCGGGGAATCCTTCATCAGGGTTCATTAAGTGAGAGTTACCATCTAAGAAATTACAAAATTAAAAAGAAACATTAACATCACACACAAAAAACAGATAACATTCCCCCCACATCCAGTGAAGGTATGTGTGAGAGTCATACTCATTTCCAAAATACATGTGCTATAGAAGTATCCAAGGCATAAAATCAGCTTCACAACGGTCTCCCAGGCCATGTGCATACAAAGAGAGCCAGATCGCGGACCATGTCCTTCTGCCCTCCAATGTTATGTAGCCGAGCGTGGGCCACCTTTCCCTCACTCGGCATCCAGGCAGTGAGGGTGGCGGAGCCGTCGGTAGCGGCGGAAATGACCGGAGCATGGCGGGATGGGGGTGGCCCTCTCCTGCTACTGGTAAAAGTGATCTTGGGGTGAATCCGCCACAGAGACCACTTTTATCATAAAGAGAAAAGCATGTCATTCCTTAAAATACCGGGGTTATTTATGGCAGCTAGCTGCTGCCATAACAACGGTATTTAGCGTCAAAGTACCGACGTACGGGTGCAACAATTTGCGTGAAGTGGTTAATATCAGTAATCCAAAGGTTGGTTTCACCAAGAGGACTAAGTACTAGACTCTATTGAACATTACCTTAAACCTTAACACAAATGTTAACCCTGAACCGCACACACTGCTTCTGAGCAGCCTATTGGAAAATGGCCAGATCATTTAAGAATCAATCAAGAATCTTTGAGAGAGTGGAGCAAGATAAGGGGAACGAGACTTTGGAGACAAGACATTGGATTTATCTGGTTTTAGTTTCTATGTTACCTCACAACATTTCACTACAGGTGCCTAGGAATGTCCTAGGTCTATTAGAACCCTAGTAAAGCCACTTCCATTTCTACATATTCAAGTCATTTTTTTTTTTTACAAAGTTTTCATTGAATTTTCACAATTATACAGCAAAAGAAAATCCAGATAAGAAAACAATAAATATAATAATAAAATAAACAACATAAATAAAAGAAACCTATATTATAAGAATTTGTCAAGTTAAATAGACAATAAACAACAATGTTACTATTTAGTTTGTCTGAGCTTCTAGAAAACAGTCAAAACCAAAGACCTTATGCATTGGTACATTATGATCAGTGGCGGCCCGTCCATTGGGGTGCTGTCATGAACAGGTGTGACCAGAACCGGGTGATCTGCGACAGAGGACACCCAAACGTATATAAGTGAAAATATGATAGTTTATTAAAGAAAGTGAGTAAAATAATACAACCAACTCCAATATGACACAGTGCAATAACCAACCACAGACAGAGACCCACAAATAACAACAGATAGGTAAGTGCAATAAATGGGAAATACCAGGTTCATAAAAAATAGCCAGGGTCATACACAGCAGATCAGCAGATGGACAAGGGATGTTCCAGAGACAGAAACGTAAGCCAGGCCAAGGTCATACACAGGGAGGTCAGCCGATGGGGTAAGGAACACAGGACAGGGAGAGGATGGATGAGTAAGACTGCAGGCAGAGATACAAGGTAACAGGTGGGACAGGATAGGGTCCGGGACAGGATCAGGTTCAGGGCACAAGATCAGATTGCTAGCAGGTCAGGAGGCAATGAAGAAATCAAGGCAAACATGTGAATGTTTGTCGGGTATTTATAGGTCTATGATTGGCCTCAAGTGACACCTGATTGTAGGAGGTACTGTCTGCTCCACACTGCCAGGATCCATCCGCTGGTGGACGCCAGTACTGCGGCCCAAAGATGATATATTATAAACAGGGAAAAGCTCTCCTGACAGTTCCAAACTGCCAGGAGACACCTGCTGGTGGACCTCAGTACTGCATGCCAAATAACAGGTCTTACCAGCGGATGGAACATTTTCTGACAGTACCCCCCCTCAAAGGAGCGACCTCCGGACGCTCCAACCAGCCGTTGCTGGGGAAAGTCCATGGTGTCCAGCTGGGCAGTGGGCACATCAGGCTGGGCAGCAGACAGGAACACTCCAGGCTGGGCAGCGGACGGGAACAACTTGAGCTGGGCAGCAGACGGGAACAACTTGAGCTGGGCAGCAGACGGGAACAACTTGAGCTGGCCAGCAGACGGGAACAACTTGAGCTGGCCAGCAGACGGGAACAACTTGAGCTGGCCAGCAGACGGGAACAACTTGAGCTGGCCAGCAGACGGGAACAACTTGAGCTGGCCAGCAGACGGGAACAACTTGAGCTGGCCAGCAGACGGGAACAACTTGAGCTGGCCAGCAGACGGGAACAACTTGAGCTGGCCAGCAGACGGGAACAACTTGAGCTGGCCAGAAGACGGGAACAACTTGAGCTGGCCAGCAGACGGGAACAACTTGAGCTGGCCAGCAGACGGGAACAACTTGAGCTGGCCAGCAGACGGGAACAACTTGAGCTGGCCAGCAGACGGGAACAACTTGAGCTGGCCAGCAGACGGGAACAACTTGAGCTGGCCAGCAGACGGGAACAACTTGAGCTGGCCAGCAGACGGGAACAACTTGAGCTGGCCAGCAGACGGGAACAACTTGAGCTGGCCAGCAGACGGGAACAACTTGAGCTGGCCAGCAGACGGGAACAACTTGAGCTGGCCAGCAGACGGGAACAACTTGAGCTGGGCAGCAGACGGGAACAACTTGAGCTGGGCAGCAGACGGGAACAACTTGAGCTGGGCAGCAGACGGGAACAACTTGAGCTGGGCAGCAGACGGGAACAACCTGAGCTGGGCAGCAGACGGGAACAACCTGAGCTGGGCAGCAGGCTCCGGGTCATCGAGCTGGGCAGCAGGCTCCGGGTCATCGAGCTGGGCAGCAGGCTCCGGGTCATCGAGCTGGGCAGCAGGCTCCGGGTCATCGAGCTGGGCAGCAGGCTCCGGGTCATCGAGCTGGGCAGCAGGCTCCGGGTCATCGAGCTGGGCAGCTGGCTCCGGGTCATCGAGCTGGGCAGCTGGCTCCGGGTCATCGAGCTGGGCAGCTGGCATGGGCACTTCAAGCTGGGCAGCTGGCATGGGCACTTCAAGCTGGGCAGCTGGCATGGGCACTTCAAGCTGGGCAGCTGGCATGGGCACTTCAAGCTGGGCAGCTGGCATGGGCACTTCAAGCTGGGCAGCTGGCATGGGCACTTCAAGCTGGGCAGCTGGCATGGGCACTTCAAGCTGGGCAGCTGGCATGGGCACTTCAAGCTGGGCAGCTGGCACCGAGACATCAGGCAGGAGGGCAGACACCCGGACATCAGGCTGGAGGGCAGACACTCGGACATCAGGCTGGAGGGCAGACACCCGGACATCAGGCTGGAGGGCAGACACCCGGACATCAGGCTGGAGGGCAGACACCCGGACATCAGGCTGGGAAGTGGGAGCAGGTTGGGTTACTGGCAGGATTGCATGAGTAGGGAAGAACTTCAGTTTCTTCTTTGGCTTAACTGCTGGAGATCTGTAGGTGGCTGTAGGACTGTAGACAGGAGGTGAGGCATACTGAAAGAAAGGGCTGGGATATGGCAAGGAAGGGGGAACAGCAGCCAGAGGGAGTTCTTGTGGGGAAGTTGCAGGTATTAGAGAAGAGGCAGGTGGGTTAAAGGCAGGATAGGTACAGGAAGTAGAAACAGGGCATTGATACTTGGTGGGGAGCAGGGCATATTGGGCTGTAGCTGAGGTTGCCATGAGCGATGGGGGAATAGATTCTTGGGAAGGCAGGTGATTGATGGCAGGGCTGGGTTGTTGTGGCTTGGCTAAATTAAGGAGATCTGACCATGCCTGTAGCACAGGATGAACAAACATTGATTCACACACAGCCTGACTAACCAGTGATTGCACTGAATGGATGCAATCAGACAACACCTGCTGTGAACAAGAGGCATAATGTTCCATGAAAAAGGCTGGGTCATCCTCTAATAACCACACCAGAGACTCAACCTGATCAAAACTGAAGGGGGGAGAAAAATCATCCCTGCCCTCTGGAGTACTGGACAAGGCTAGCTCTGCACACAGCTGGATCAGAGGCTGAACATTTTCAAATAGCAATCTACCCTGATCAACCAGAGAATGGGCCAGATGGATACACTCCAGGAGCTGATCCCTGGCCCACTCTTTCAATACCAGATGACAGTAATTGCTATCCTCCAACACCAGTGAGGCAAGGAGAACAACTGTTTCTGATTGCATTTTCATAGCACTACAATGGTTCCTTTGCGCAGTCACTTCTGGTCAGAGATGGCCTTGATTTACTGTCATGAACAGGTGTGACCAGAACCGTGTGATCTGCGACAGAGGACACCCAAACGTATATAAGTGAAAATATAATAGTTTATTAAAGAAAGTGAGTAAAATAATACAACCAACTCCAATATGACACAGTGCAATAACCAACCACAGACAGAGACCCACAAATAACAACAGATAGGTAAGTGCAATAAATGGGAAATACCAGGTTCATAAACAATAGCCAGGCCAGGGTCATACACAGCAGATCAGCAGATGGACGAGGGATGTTCCAGAGACAGAAACGTAAGCCAGGCCAAGGTCATACACAGGGAGGTCAGCCGATGGGGTAAGGAACACAGGACAGGGAGAGGATGGATGGGTAAGACTGCAGGCAGGGATACAAGGTAACAGGTGGGACAGGATAGGGTCCGGGACAGGATCAGGTTCAGGGCACAAGATCAGATTGCTAGCAGGTCAGGAGGCAATGAAGAAATCAAGGCAAACATGTGAATGTTTGCCGGGTATTTAAAGGCCTATGATTGGCCTCAAGTGACACCTGATTGTAGGAGGTGCTGTCTGCTCCACACTGCCAGGATCCATCCGCTGGTGGACGCCAGTACTGCGGCCCAAAGATGATATATTATAAACAGGGAAAAGCTCTCCTGACAGTTCCAAACTGCCAGGAGACACCTGCTGGTGGACCTCAGTACTGCATGCCAAATAACAGGTCTTACCAGCGGATGGAACATTTCCTGACAGGTGCTCACTAGACATGTGCATTCATTTTCGTCCGAATGCATTTTCGCCGAATTTCAGGTATTTTCGTTATCGTTTTAACAAACGATAACAAAAGTGCAGAATCCGAAAAACGAAAGATCCGACATAAACAAATGCTTTATTTTCATTTTGGTTGCTACAACAGTTCGATATAGATAGGAGATTCGACATGATGATGACAATAACAATCTGTGTCCATCAAACCTGTGGTCGAATGTACCTAACCTTAACTCTATTAGTCCAAGATTATTCTACATAGAGAGAAAAGATTCGACGTAGGGGAGAAAAGATAAATAAAAGTAATGATGATGATGAATGTAACCAAAGAGGAGGAGCAGTAAAATAGCTAGAACTAAGTACACATGTACTTTGGCTTATGGTGTCTGTTGAAAGTTCTAAGAAGATTCGACGGAGCAGGTAAACTATACGGCGTCGTACAGTTTAGCTGCTCCGTCCAATCTTCTTTGAACATTCGACAGACACCATAAGCCTTCAATGACAGATTCTACCTTAATTTGGATCTTCGGACGAATGCATTTTTTAACGAAAAACAAAATAAATAAAAACGAATTTCGGGAGTAACTAAATAAATGTATTTTTCGGACACAACGAAATTCCAAAACAAAATATTTCAGTGTGCACATGTCTAGCGCTCAGGTGCCGCCTCCTCTCTCACGCCACCCCCTATATGGTAATGGATAAAATCATGCATAGCATGAATCTACCCATGGCCGCTGCGGGCACACCCTATTCATTTGTCCGGCCCATTTCTTGAATTACAGCGGCAGGGGATTTTTTTTTTTGAAGCACCTGATTAGAGTCATAGGCTCTAATAGGCTTCAAAATAGGGTGGGCTCGGGTCGCAGAGCATGTGACCTGGAGCCCACCCAGATGTGTTACAACAGTGAATGAATATTTTCAGTTGAAACTCTGATCCTCAATCCGGCCAATCAGTGTGATACCCCTTTTTCAATTGGCCGAAAAGAGAAGACTCCCATTTGGCCGCTGGGGAGGAGGGAGGAAACGGAAGCCACCGCCGTGGAGAGCAGGAAAACAGGAGGCTGCCGAGCAGGGGGAACCTGTTGCCACCAAGGGGATCAGGAGAATGGGAGGCCGCCAAGCAGGGAAAGCCGCCGGTGATGGAGAGCAGGAGAACGGAGGCTACCGCCGCTGAGCAGGGGGAGGTCACCACTGATTATGATGACTCAACCTGAAATCACCAAGGAAGAGGGATTGTAACTATGATGGAAGCATGGATGAATAAGCATATTTTTACTTAACCTCCCTGGCGGTGTGATTATGTCAGATTTTTGAAGCTCAAAGTGGTACATTGTTTTGCATGGAAATTTGGCATTTTATATTGTAGGCCTGTAATTCTTAGGAATAACACACTTAAATCTGTCCAAACAAAAGTCTGGTAGACATCCCGAGTATGATAAGCCTTTCATGCCTAAAGCCGCGTACACACGGGCAGACTTTTCAACCGGACTGGTCAGACAGACTTTCCGACGGACTTTCAATGGACTTTTGACGGACTTCAGATGGACTTCCGATGGAATTCTTAACGAACGGACTTGCCTACACACCATCACACCAAAGTCCGACGGATTTGTACGTGATGATGTACACCGGACTAAAATAAGGAAGTTGATAGCCAGTAGCCAATAGCTGCCCTAGCGTTGATTTTTGTCCGTCAGACTAGCATACAGATGAGCGGATCATGTTCCAAATCTACAGTCCGTCAGATTTTTGACTGGAAAACTCAGCTAAAGGTCCGATGAAGCCCACACACGATGGTGGTAGTATGGATGTGATATAGTTTGCTGACGTGTCTGGAAGTTCCCCACTTTGACCACTGGACCACTGGGACGTTTATCCAGTCCATTTGTCCTCCCGTGGATCATGTTATTCTAACTAAGCAATCAGCTAGATGGAGCAATGCTGTGAGAACTATTAGTGCAGTCCCAATGATCTGTATACATACATACAGTATATTCATTTTCTTTAATAGCACTTTATTCTGTTTATGGATGAAGATTTTGGCACTATTTGCACAGTTTTGAAAAACATTATTTATTGTTTTAATTTTATTGATGAAGTTTTTGGCACAATAGGATCATTTACAGTTTTGGTAACAATTTGCACTCACACATGCACTTTTTTTTAAGGTTGCTTTGGTTAATATATTACTAAGTCTCTTGGCAGCGCCACCTACCTAGAGAGAGAGAGAGAGAGAGAGAGAGAGAGAGAGAGAGAGAGAGAGAGAGAGAGAAAATGCATATATTTGTGTATTAAATGAAATTGTATTTTGATTTTTTTTTTTAGGGGGGATTGGTCTTCCGTATTTCATCATCTCAAATCTAGAAGAATTTTTCTGAAAATTGTTACACCAAAATAAATAAATGCATCTGTCTGCCTTATCCTGCCTGCCTTATATATTTATTTACCTTTCATAATTTTAGGAAATTCATATATATTCAGAAAAAGTCCTTATCGTCACAAGAGTAATTTTCAGATTCCAAGGTCTCATTTGGTAAAAAGTCCAGCTGCAGGATCCTGGATTCTGAATGCTAAGGGGAATGCTAAGGAAAAGTTATTACTGGTATTTTCTGTTCAAATATTAGGATTTACTGGTAAGTTCTACCATCTTGGTTTATATGAGTGTGTTTTACTCTTACAGGTTCTCTCTATTGACTCAAAATTTAGATGAATTTAGATGATGTCAAATTCAGACCAAAATTCTACTGATTCAAATGGGATAGGGGATAGATTTATGGCATTTTTATTTTTTTTTTACTAGTAATGGCGGCGATCTGCAATTTTTAGCAGGACTGAGACTTTGCGGGGGACAGTTTGGACACTTTTGACAATTTTTTGGGACCATTGACAATCGATCAGTGTTAAAAAAATGCACTGATTACTGTGTAAATGTCACTGGCAGGGAAGGGGTTAACACTAGGGGGCGATCAAGGGGTTTAATGTGTTCCCTGGAAGGTGTTTCTAACTGTGGGGGGAGGGGACTGACTGGAGGAGGAGAGAGATCGCTGTTCCTAATCACTAGGAACAACAGATCTCTCTCTCCTCCCCTGTCAGAACAGGGATTTGTCTGTTAACATTGACAGATCCCCATTTCTCTTTCCCGTGATCACGGATGGCCGGCAGACATCGCGGCTGCCGGCCACGTGTATTGGGTGTATTGGGGCGCACCTGCTATGACTCTTAAAGGAGCCGACGTACACCAACGGCGATTTGCAGGAACGAGCTGACCTGCCGCAGTATAATAATGGCAGCTGGTAGGCAAGTGGTTAAAGAGACTCACACCTATTGAATATTATAATTTGGTGTTTCTTGCATTCACATATTGGGTTGCAGCAGTCTTCACTTGACACGGAGCACAGGTGACAGATAATCTGTTTAATAAGGCTGTAGATTTCTCAATTTATTTTGACTCAACAGCCCCCTAATAGGGCCCCCTCCAACTCCTGGGCTTCATAGCAGCTGTTATACTACCACTGTTAGGCCCCGTTCACATTTTGTATAGCCGGAGCATTTGTGATTTTTTTTTGTAAGCTTTGTACACGTTTCTGTGTGTTGTACATAGGGCAGCCCATTGAAGTAAATGCGGGTTTGTTGCCCGACAGAAGCTCCTGCTCCTTTTTGGGCAACAAACTTTATGTCATTTTCAAAGGCATGCTTTGCAGTAATTTCCACATGAGTTTGTCATGCATCAACCGTGGCAAAATTGCAGCATGTTTGGTTTCATTCATTCACTCTTAATGACACCCAATCACGTATTGTGAGTTTTATGGCAAGTTTACTGCAATTTGGAATCACAGACAGAACCACGAAATGATTCTGCAGGCAATTTCAACTTGCCAAGTAAAAATGGTAGCTTAATGTTGCATTCTGGGTCATCACATTTTATTCAAATTTACCTAATTATTATTTTCTATTTTGTATTCATGTACAGTAGAATATGAACCTTGTTTTATGTTTTGTGTGTGAAGTGTAACTGAAAATTGTATACTTATATTTGTAACAAAATATCATTTTATGTAGAATGGTGATTTACTAATTGCAAGAGATACATGCTAAGAAAAAAAATCTAATGTTCTTATTTTATATATTTTGCAGAGTTGAACAAATCAGGTAAGTCCATCATATTGTGTAAAAAATGTGCGCTGTGTTAAATATGTACTAACAAAGGCAGCTAACACATAGGCAGTATAACAATTATACAGACTTAAGCAGAGCATTATCCCCTCTGTTTGGGGACTGGGCCACAGGGCAGTATTTCAACATGATAACCACCCCAAACACACCTCCAAGATGACCACTGCCTTGCTAAAGAAGCTGCGGGTAAAGGTGATGGACTGGCCAAGCATGTCTCCAGACCTAAACCCTATTGAGCATCTGTGGGGCATCCTCAAATGGAAGGTGGAGGAGCGCAAGGTCTCTAACATCCACCAGCTCTGTGAAGTCATCATGGAGAAGTGGAAGAGGACTCCAGTGGCAACCTGTAAAGCTCTGGTGAACTCCATTCCCAAGAGTTAAGGCAGTGCTGGAAAATAATGGTGGCCACACAAAATATTGACACTTTGGGCCCAATTTGGGCCCAATAATGAAAATTATATTCATAAGTGCAAGTAGTCCATCATTAGGTGAATGAGATATCAAAGCATAGTCCAAATACATAAATGAATGGAGAATGTAATGTGATGCCAACAATCCAGTGAACTTGGAATAGTGTATCAAATATTGCCCAAATGATTGAACCACCACCAAGTGAATTACAAGCTCACCGGAAAAAACGGCTGCCGTCACAGCAACAAATGCGCCTTACAGCATACGTGGAAATTTCTCTGGAAATATTGCTGCATGTTCCTCCCACAGAGAGCTCTAGACGGAGTCTAGCTGAGGATAAAAACAAGCTCACCAGGAGCCCAGATGTTTATAGAGTACTAGGTTTATTTGTTCCAAAATTTAAAGCAACATAAAACAGGGTAAAATCACTCACTTGGGCAGCCGCTGGAGACCTGGAATCACACAGGGGCAAGAAGTCAGTGCCAAATGTCCTGACCGATGTGTTTCATCCAATGGGACATTATCAACATTATATAACATATATACTAATGCACACACCACTATAAATTAAATAATGAATAATAAGTAGCTGCCAACATGATATATGTTCCCACACAAATGTACTGTTTTTTTAATAAATCACACTTAAAAATATTGGAACTGAGCACTTTATTAATTAAAAACTGTTATTGATTAATTGAAGATATATATGTGTTTTTTATTGTGATTTTAGAATATTTGCACTTTACCAGCTGTTTCACCTTATGAGTTTTACCCCTATTGAATAAGCGCCACATTCATTTATCTTTTTACATTATCAACATTATTACCCTTGATAATGTCCCATTGGATGAAACGCGTTGTGGCAGGACATTTGGCACTGATGTCTTGCCGCTGTGTGATTCTGGGTCACCAGCGGCTGCCAACGTGAGTGATTTTACCCTGTTTTATGTTGCTTTTACTTTTGGAACAAATAAGCCTTCTACACTATGAAAATCCCTCTGGGCTCCTGGTGAGCTTTTTTATCTTCAGCTCTACTCCACCTAAAGCTGTCTGTGGAAGTAATGTGACTCAATATTTCCAGAGGGAATTCCACTTATGCTGTGAAGGCAGTTGTTTGTTCTGCTGAGTTTGTAATTCACCCGTTGGTGGTTCAATCATTTGGGCAATATTTGATACACTATTCCAAGTTCACTGGATTGGTGGCATCACATTTACGTTCTCCATCCATTTATGTATTTGGACTATACTTTGATATCTCGTTCACCTAATGATGGACTGCACTTATGAATATCATTTTCATTATTTTGATACTGTAATTGCTTTGTCGCTGTCATTGTGATTTTTTGCACTTTGATGCTGTACTGTATGCATTTTTTGCACTTATGATTATTAACTATTATTATGGTTTAAATAATTTTTGGCACTACACTCTCACAAAGTTTGTCCAGACATTAGTCAAAGTTATTTTTCTGTTTCATGGAGACCTTCCCCCTTCCCAAGAAAAAAAATGTCTTCTTTCTTTTCTTTCCAGGGAATTGTTCAGATTCTGATTGCCACCCAAATGCCACTTGTTCAGAGTTTGGAGGATACGGGGAGTGCACATGTAAAGAGGGATTTGCTGGAGATGGAACATCTTGTATTGATATAGATGAATGTCAGGACCGCTACACCAACAATTGTTCATATAATTATGCTAGATGTGTGAACACGATCGGCTCTTACACCTGTAATTGTTCCAGAGGAATGAAATATAATGCAGAATTTGGCTGTGTTGATATTGATGAGTGTGCAGACAGATCTCTTAATGACTGTGATCCAGTAGCTATCTGTTCAAATAAGAATGATGGATATTACACATGTACTTGTCCCAATGGATATTATGGAGATGGAAAACACTGTGAGGTCAATGAATGCCTACAAGGAACACCATGTGGTTCTGGTGCAGAATGCTTTAAGTACAGCATTGGATCATATTCCTGTATTGACCCTTGCTCCAGCTATACTGTACTTAATGACCCCTGGCGCAGTACTTCTAATACATATGCTTATGATATGTATGGGTATTATTCTAGACATTGTGACTATGGTCTATTTGGCTGGTATCGGTTTAAAGGAGAATATGACCAGCAAATCCCTGAGCACTGCATACCGCAATACAGCTGTGGGACTGCTATCCCCATTTGGATGAACGGCTCCCACCCTACAGTCAGTGACGGCATTGTGAATCCTACAGCTTGTTCCAACTGGTATGATGGATGCTGTACACAACCTTATAATATTTCTGTGAAAATGTGTCCAGGAGGATTTTTTATATATAAGCTACAGGGTACACAAAGCTGTGACTTTGCCTATTGTACAGGTAAGTATTTACACAAAGCATAATTCAGTATGTTGTCTTCATCAAACATTATAGATCCATGGTGCCACCTTTTAGTTTATAAAACATTTTTTTGTGTTCCTTCTCTTCCAGAATCGAATTCTAGCTGCTTGGGAGTGAGCTGTGCTCAGGGTGAGGAATGTAGAATTTTGGACACTGGTCCGGGCTGTTACTGCAAAAATTCCTCATATACTACTGATGGGATGCAACCAGAAAGTCTATCAGGTAGGTTATAAAATGATGAGGTTTTCCATTCAAGGGGAACATGAAAGGAGCTCTCTTAACTTTTCTGAGGGGCCTTTCACTATGAAATTTGGCTAATGAATCATTTGGAGCTCCTTACCCTTGTGCTAATCGACGGCAATCATCTGACATGCCATAGTCACAAACACACTAATTGTGAGTGGGGAATACTAATGCGAGTAAGGTGAGTAGCTGCCAGCATAAAAGGTGTTCTCACACTAAAGATATATGGCAATAAGAGAAATGTGGCGCTTACTGCAAATATAAATAATATCTAAAATTGTGGATAAATAACTAATAAATTAAATAAATCCAAAATACAATTAATAACTTACAAGTAGCAACGGTCATGTGCAAATAGGCATGTGCAAATAATGACAATAGTGCAAATAATCAAATGTGCAAAGTAGCAATCAAGTAATTTCCAAAAATAGAAAAATGTGCAAAAAAAGTGCAAAGGAACAACTGATTCATCAAAAAAGGAATAGTCCAAAACATAGTAACTTAGACTTAACGCAACTATTTCAAAGGGCAACAAAAAAAAGTCACGTGGACAGTGACGCAAGGCGTCAGAGAGAGAGCCGGGTGAGGTCACTTCTGGTCGCGGCTGAGACCAGAGGTTTCCTATGTTTACTACGCCGTCTGTCCTTTACTACTAATGTAATTTACTACGTTTTGTTTGATTACATTTTTTGAAAATACTACACTATGGAGCCCTCCTCTTTATTTGCATGAAAATGAGCCTTATCAGTTGGTGACTGTTATTCCATTGGGAAAGTTCTGGGAATCGATTGATCAGTGGTGGAAAACTTCAGCGACACTCATAACTCTGATCTATGAGGTGAGAGGCTGGAGCAAATGGTGTTACACACAGTGGATGGTGGAATCTCTCTGGATATTGGCACTTTGCACTTTATCTTTGATGAACTTTGCTGCACGTTGTGAATTTCAGAAACTATTTGGACTATTTTTTGCACTTCTTATTGGACTATTCCTTTTTTTTTGATGAATCAGTTATGCCTTTTCACTTTTTTTGCACATTTTTTTCTATTTTTGGAAATTATTTGATTGCTACATTTAATTATTTGCACTATTGTCATTATTTGCACTGACCTATTTGCACATGCTCATTGCTACTTGAAAGTTATTAATTGTATTTCGGATATATTTAATTTATTAGTTATTTATCCACAATTTTAGATATTATTTATATTTGAGGTAAGCGCCACATTTCTTTTATTGCCACGAACAGAGTAAACTGTCAAATCCACTTTTATGGAAACTAGAGTGTCTAGACTCCAAAGGGTATTATACCACAGCACAGCAGGCCAACTCGTTTTGGTGTCAAGCTGGACCTTCTTCATGGCTTCAGCAAGAGCATATGATGAAAAAACAGGACTCTAATTTTAATTCACAGGTTCTAAAGTGTGCTTGTCGAGAATCGCTGCTAAGAAAAATGACTCAAAGTACTACTAAGTTCTGGCGGTTGGAGTTATTTTTCTTAGCAACAATTTACCAGAAGTTTACTTAAGATTATGGAAATAAGACAGAGCCTTGATTTATTTTTATCCTAAGCCCCAAAGAAGGGGATTCAGATTGACTCCTAAAACATGTCATCTTCTTTATCATTTGAATTAAGTTATTTGGACTCTAGATTTTATGGGCTTTTTTTTAACTCTCTGGTTTCTGGACCACTATGACCAGGAACTGAAAATATCACATCTGCTGCATTGGGCAGTATCTCTTCTTGCTGAGCCACCCGGGATGCTCGACAGCTAGCCGTCTGATTCCTTAGACAACCTTGCCTTGTAGCTTAAAAGAGGGCAAGCAGCCTCTGGGGGTTATTTACTAAAGGCAAATCCACTTTGCACTACAAGTGCAAACTACAACTGCAAAGTGCACTTGAAATTGCACTGAAAGTGCACTTGGAAGTTCAGTCGCTGTAGATCCGAGGGGGACATGCAAGAAAAATAAAAAACAGCATTTTAGCTTGCACATGATTGGATATTGAAATCAGCAGAGCTTCCCCTCATTTCAGATCTACCCTTTAGATTTACAGCGACTATAGTTTGCACTTGTAGTGCAAAGTGGATTTGCCTTTTGTAAATACCCCCCTCCGTGTCTACAGTCAACAGTGGTGGTCGTGGACATGGTGCATCCTCTGCAGGTGGCCGTGGGGCACGCTTGACCTTTTTTTCTGCTGCTGGCCATGTTATTGAGCCACAACATGCAGAAAAGTTGGTGGAGTGGATAACAAAGCCGTCCTCATCCTCCTCATCCTCTGTCACCCAGGCTCAGAGTAGTTTGCCTTCCAACGCAGCTGCCAAAGCGGAATATTCCACCTGCTCCTTATCTACAGTTACTCCTTCTGTAGCCCCACTTAGGGATGAGCCTAACACCCCCCGGTTCGGTTCGCAGCAGAACATGAGGACAGACAAAACATTTGTACGAACAAGCGAACACTGTTAAAGTCTATGGGACACTTACATGAAAAACCAAAAGTGCTCATTTTAAAGGCTTAGTTATTGCCATAAAAAGTGTTTGGGGACCTGGGTCCTGCTCCAGGGGACATGTACCAATGCAAAAAAAGTTTTAAAAACTCATGTTTTTTCAGGAGCAGTGATTATAATAATGCTTAAAGTGAAACAATAAAAATTAAATATTCCTTTAAATATTGTGCCTGGGGGGTGTCCTTAGTATGCCTGTAAAGTGGCACATTTTTCCCGTGTTTAGAACAGTCTGACAGCAAAATGACATTTCTAAAAGAAAATAAGTAATTTAAAACTACTCGTGGCTGTAATGTATTGTCAGGTCCCTGCAATATAGATTAAAATCATTGAAAAAAAATGGCATGGGTCCCCCCAGTCCATTACCAGGCCCTTTGGGTCTGGTATGAATATTATCGGGAACCCCACACCAAAATTTAAAAAAAAATGCGTGGGGCCCCCCCAAAATCCATACCAGGCCCTTCAGGTCTAGTAATGATATTAATTGGAACCCTACACCATTTTTTTTTAAATGGCATAGGGGTCCCCCCAAAATCCATACCAGACCTATGGGTTTTAAGGGAAACCCTGCGCCAAAATAAAAGAAAATGGAGTAGGGGTCCCCCCCAAAATCCATAATATACCCTTTATCCAAGCACTCAACCTGGCAGGCCACAGGCAAACGGGTGTGCCCCTGAACCTTACCAGGACACATGCCCTCAACATGGGGAGGGTGTTTTGGGGTCCCCCCAAAACACCTTGTCCCCATGTTGATGAGGACAAGGGCCTCATCCCCACAACCATTGCCCAGTGGTTTTGGGGGTCTGCGAGCAGGGGGCTTATTGAAATCTGGAAGTCCCCTTTAGCAAGGGGACCCCCAGATCCCGATTCTCCCCCTATATGAATGCACCCCTATTCATTCACCAAAAAAAGTTTTAAAATAGAAAAAATTACAAAAGACAGTTTAGGACAAATCCTTTATTAAAAAACAAAAAAATAAAAATGTCTCCCCTGCGAGGTTGTGTGCTCGGATAAGGGTCTGGTATGGATTTTGAGGAGACCCCTAAGCTATTTTTTTTTTAATTGGCATAGGGTTCCCCTTAATATTTATACCAGACCTGAAGGACCTGGTATTGGTTTTGGGGGGACCCCCACACAATTTGTTTTTACATTTTGGTGCGGGTTTCCCCTTAATATTCATACCAGACCCAAAGGGCCTGGTAATGGACTGGGGGGGACCCATGACATTTTTTTCAATGAGTTTTATCTATATTGCCGGGATCCGCCAATTCGTTACAGCCGCAATAAGTTTTAACCACTTCAGCCCCGCTCACTGTATATATACGTCATTTTTTTGAAGATGGATATCTCGGTAGCGGCAGCAGCTGCTGCCACAACCGAGATATCCATCTTTACAGTGAGCGATTCTGTAAACGATAATGGTGGTCTCAGCGGCGGGTTCGCCGCGAGATCACCGTTATCGGCGGCGGGAGAGGTGCCACCCCCCCTCCCGCCGCTCTCCCGCACCCTCCGCCGCTTACCGGAACCGTCGGTAACGGCGGAGGAGATCGGGACCTGTCACCGCTGAGGTACTGAGACGAGTGAGGCCAAGATGGCCCCCACCCGTCTCTATACCATGTGACGGCCGGAGCGACGTCATTACGACGGCTCCGCCCACTGTCTTAAAGGCACAAATTTTTTTAAATGTAATTTTTCAAACGACTTTTTTTTTTTTTTTTTTTTTTTTTTGCATTTTAGTCTAAATATGAGATCTGAGGACTTTTTGACCCCAGATCTCATATTTAAGAGGACCTGTCATGCTTTTTTCTATTACAAGGGATGTTTACATTCCTTGTAATAGAAATAAAAGTGATCCAAATTTTTTTTTTTTTCAAAACAGTGAAAAAATAAATAAAATAAAATAAAATAAATAATAAAAACAAAAAAAAATTTTTTTTAAAGCGCCCTGTCCCGACGAGCTCGCACGCAGAAGCGAACGCATACGTGAGTAGCGCCCGCATATGAAAACGGTGGTCAAACCACACATGTGAGGTATCGCCGCGACCGGTAGAGTGAGAGCAATAATTCTAGCCCTAGACCTCCTCTGTAACGCAAAACATGCAATCTGTAGAATTTTTTAAACGTCGCCTATGGAGATTTTTAAGGGTAAAAGTTTGACGCTATTCCACGAGCGGGCGCAATTTTGAAGCGTGACATGTTGGGTATCAATTTACTTGGCGTAACATTATATTTCACAATATAAAAAAAAATTGGGCTAACTTTACTGTTGTCTTATTTTTTTTTTCAAAAAAGTGAATTTTTTCCAAAAAAAGTGCGCTTAGAAGACCGCTGCGCAAATACGGTGCAAAAAAAAGTATTGCAATGACCGCTATTGTATTCTCTAGGATGTTAGAAAAAAACAATATATAATGTTTGGGGGTTCTAAGTAATTTTCTAGCAAAAAAACCTGTTTTAAACTTGTAAACACCTAAAATCCAAAACGAGGCTGGTCTTTAAGTGGTTAAAAGACAATTTTTCTTTTCTAATTGTCATTTTGCTGCGGTATTGCTCTAAACACGGGAAACATGCGCTACTTTAAAGGTATACTAAGGACACCTCCCAGGCACGATATTTAAAGGAATATTTCATTTTTATTGTTTTATTTTAAGCATTATTAAAATCACTGCTCCCTCCAAAGGAGTGTCCTTTTCTTATTCCCAAAGTATCAAGGATAGGGAGGGTCGCTACATCCTGGTCAAAGGACATATTGACAGCTGTCTATTCACATTCATTTCATATTATGCCCCGAATAAGGGTCAAGCAAAATTTTTCTCAGAGACGCTGACTACCCTTTCTCCCCACTTTGAGGATCGGCTGGTAATGGGCGGTGACTCCAATATTGCGTTTGATCAGCTACTAGACAAAATGGCCACAGGGGCACCTCAGGTAAAAAGGCCCCCTAAACAAAGCCTATGCATAGCCTAACTTTTTCACTTATTGGGTCTGGTGGACATTTGGAGGGAGATGAATTCTTCTGTACGGGACTTCACACATTATTCGGCACCTCAAAAAACATACGCAAGAATTGACTATGTGTTTCTCCCCACCCTAGACATCAATACAGCATTGCAGGCCTCTATCCGAGACATAGCATGGTCAGATCATTCCCTAATTTTGTTGAAACTTTCTAAGGCCCCCTCTCCTTTGGGTCCATGGCCATGGAAACTCAACAAATCCCTCCTAAACAACCCGATTAGATGCACCATATTGGAAAAGGAATTGCAGGAATTCTTTCTGCTGAATGATGTGGACGATATCTCCCCGGGAGCCTTATTGGGTGCACATAAGGCAGTGATACGCTTATTCAGTTAACTTCTCAATTAAAACGGGAGCACCAGGTAGACATAGACAAGTTCAAAAAGGATTTCAAATTACTTAGAAAAACTCACAAACGTAACCCCACTCCCACTACTTTGGTTAACCTTGACAGCTAAGTTAGCACTGAATCTAGCCCTCACTTTGGCAGTGGAAAAAAGTCTGATATGGCAGGGAGCCCGCCTCTATGCCCAAAAAGACTAAATAGAATCAAAACTTGCAAACAAACTGTCCCCTAAATTCTGTGCAATCTCCATTCCCAAAATGAGATGCCTGAGAGGTGATATCACTCAAAACTCAAAACTTTCCACTCTTTCTATTCCAAACTGTATAGCAAGAACAAAAATGAGGACCCTAGAGACCTTGTCTTCTTCCTGGCGGGGATCCCCCTTCTCACTCTGGCAGATAACTCCCTCACTCTCACTCCCTTCTTGAATCCCCTATCCTGGAATCCAAGCTTTTGGAGGTTATCAAAGGGCTGCGGACCAGTTCTGTCCTGGGACCTGACAGGTTTTCTAATTGTTATTATAAGTCTTTTGCAAACTTTCTTTCACCATATATGGTCCGGCATTTTAACCACTTAAATACCAGGCACTTAGACACCTTCCCGCCCAGGCCAATTTTCAGCTTTCAGCGCTGTCGCTATTTGAATGACAATTGCGCGGTCATGCTACACTGTACCCAAACAATTTTTTTATCATTTTGTTCCCACAAATAGAGCTTTCTTTTGGTGGTATTTGATCACCTCTGCGGTTTTTATTTTTTGCGCAACAAATAAAAAAAGACTGAAAATTTTGAAAAAGAACAAGTTTTTCTTTGTTTCTGTTAAAATTTTTTGTAAATAAGTACGTTTTCTTCTTTACTGACAGGCACTGATATGGCTGCACTTACGGGCACTGATACGGTGGCACTGATGGGCACCAATGAGGTGGTATTGATGAGGTGGCACTGACGGGCACTGATGATGGCACTGATAGGCGGCACTGATGGGCACTGAAAGGTGGCACTGATGGGCAATGATGGGTGGCATTGGTATGCAGCACTGATGGGCACACATAGGTGGCACCAATGGGCACTCATAGGCAGCACTGATGGGCACTCGTAGGTGGCATTGATGGGTACTTATGGGTGGCACTGATGGGTACTTATGGGTGGCACTGATAGGTGGCACGGATGGGCACTGATGGGCACTGATAGGTGGGCACTGATGGGCACGGATGGGCACTGACAGGTGGCACCGATGGACACTGATGGGTGGCACTGATGACACTGATTGGTGGCACTAATGACACTAATGGGTGGCATTGCTGGGCATCTAGGCAATATTATGGTGCCAATCAGTGCCCATTTGTGGGCACTGATTGGCACAGACAGGGCACTGACTGGGCACATTGGGCACATGTGGATGGCCATGGGGTACATACCTGGCCATCCACATGTTGCCCCTTCCCTGGTGGTCCTAGTGGCGATCCCTGGTGGTCCAGTGTGGTCATCTGAGGGGGGCTGTGCTGATAAACAATCAGCACAGACCCCCCCTGTCAGGAGAGCTGCCGATCGGCTCTCCTCTACTCACGTCTGTCAGACGCGAGTGAGGAAAAGCCGATCAACGGCTCTTCCTATTGACATCGTGATCAGCTGTGATTGGACACAGCTGATCACGTGGTTAAAGAGTCTCCGCCGGAGGCTCTTTACCAAGATCGGTGGAGCGGTGGGTCAGAGTGACTCACCGCTCCACCGATCGCCGTGATGCGCGCCCCCTGCGGGCGCGCGGTGGCATGTTATCCTGCTGGACGTCATATGACGCCCAGTCAGAATAACAGAACCACTTCCCGGATGTCAATCCGCTATAGGCCGGGCGGGAAGTGGTTAACATCATGAGGAAAATCAAGCCCTTGGACCCTACAGCTAACCTGGCATTTATCTTGGTTATACCAAAACTGAGCAAGGACCACAGGGAAGTGGGGAACTACAGGCCTATCTCACTGGTCAACAATGACTTGAAAATTCTAGCAAATCTTTCATCCAATCGCTTAGCCTCTTTCATAAGTAATTATATACATAAAGACCAGGTGGGCTTTATGCCGGGCAGGCAGGGTCCATACCAGATAAGGAGAGCAATCGATGTTATCTCCCCTATGAAGTCGGGTTAGAATGGGGGCTCTCCATAAGAGGGCTACTTACTGTCGATAGACCTTCAAAAGGCTTTAGACACAGTTTCTTGGTCCTTCCTATTTTCTATCTTGAACAGATGGTGATTAGGCCCCAATTTCACAAGTGTGTTAGAAGCCTTCTACTCTTGCCCGTCTGCTCGAGTCAGAATGCAGGGCATTTATTTAGGACCTTTTCCCATAGCTAGAGGAACTAGGCAAGGGTGTCCACTGTCACCCTTAATTTTTGCTATAGCCATTGAGACATTGGTCATTGCTATTAGGAACAATCCTGATATCCATGACATCAGTTGTGGCCCGTCTACCCATAAGTGTGCCCTTTTTGCGGATGATATCCTATTATTTGTCACCCCCAATCTCAATGCCAAATATTCTCAAATTGCTACACGATTTTGGTAATGTTTCTGGCCTCAGAGTTAACATGTCTAAATCCCAGGTCCTAAATATTTTGACACCCCTTGCCCTAGTTGAGCGCCTGAAGAACTGCTTTTCTTTCACATGGCATTATAAAACTATCCCTTATCTGGGAATTAACTTGGCTGTGTCGGTGGATCAGGTGTATGGTATTAACTACACCCCTCTAGATAAGAAATCTACTGACCTATCACATTGGTCATCTCTAGGGCTCTCTTGGCTAGGCAGAGTCCACGCTGTCAAAATAACATTGCTATCCAGAATCCCTTACTTGTGCAGCTCCCTTTCCATCCTAATAGTCAAGGCCCATCTAGCTAGATTACAATCAGCTATAGTTTGATTTGTTTGGGAGAAGAAAGGACACAGTTTCTCCAAACATATATTATATATATCCAAGCTCCAGGGGGGTTTGGACTCCCCAATCTCTGGTAGTATTACCAGGCAGCCCAACTAGCTCAGGTCTCTATTGTCTATTCTAGAGGTGCCAAACTGGACTGGCTAGTTATGGAGTGATAATCGACCCCCAATTTCACCATAGACTACATCATTTGGAGTGTCCCCAAATCCCGACCTCCTATATTGTCCCTGTCTCTGTCTCACTTGATAGTCTTATGCGACTCCTTACATAAGCTCCCTAAAATTACATCAGCGCACCCTTTAGCACATATTTTTCACAGCCCACTCTTTCCTCCAGGGAACAATGTACAAGCATTTCATTGGTGCACAGACAAGGGTTTATACAGGATAGGGCCTTTCTTCAACTCTTCTGGTCCACTATCTTATAGTCACTGTGTGAGTAAACTGGAGATGCCACTCTTGAAGTTCCACGACACCCAAATTTCTCACTTTTCACACCCAATATGGGTGACAAAACCAAGTCCATTAACTGTCACACCATATGAACAATGATGTTCTAAGATCATGAAGATGAGGGAAGGCATTTTTCTAATATACTCGGCACTGGCAGAGTCCACCAAGAAAATGAATGGAAGATAGACACTTGGCATTCCAAGTCCATTTTCAGCACTTATTTAAGGGCATACATAATATATCTCTGATAGAAGCTAACCTAAAAGTCCTTTCTCGTTGGTATCTGGTACCCACTCATCTTTAGAAAATGTATTCTACTGTCTCTCCTCTATGCTTTAGAGAGTGAGGGCATATGAGCTCCCTGCTACATATCTTCTGGCAGTGCCCTAGAATCAGAGGGTTCTGGAACTCAATCTTCCACCTAATCCACAGGTTCACTGGACTTTCGGTGCCCCATGATCCCAGGACAGCTCTTCTCAACCAACAAATACTCAACACCCCTAAATGTGCTCAAAATTTAGCTAGGTTTATTATGCTAGGGGCTAAAATTATGATTGCTCAGGCCTGGAAGAGCACTTCTGTCTCATTTACTTTGGCAAAGTGAAAAATATTGTGGATTATGGCACAAGAGAAGATGACAAGCATTCTCCAGAACTCTGTAGAGCAATACGAGCTGACCTGGGAACCCTTGGCCACACAAATGAATGTTACCCTTTAAATCCTGTATATGCCCTTTTTCTGCTTGTAATGGGCACTGAGTTTGGTCCTTCGGCACAGGTATGCATCTACCTTTCTATCTGTTGTACCTTCTACTTTCTTCCCCTCTTATTTGTATTCTCAGGTCTTCTCTTCCCTTTTCTGTCCTCTCCTTCTCTTTATTAGCTCCTCTCTCCCCAGGACTTTTACCTTACACAATTATTCTGGAGCCTTTGGCTCACTCTTCCAATACTCTGGTTACTTTATAGGCGTCATTAATGGTGGGATAGTGTGACCTTATTGGGCCAATCAACTCTAACTTGGGTTAGATCTCCTGCAGTTATGGGAGTTAGACTATTCAGCCATACATGGCAGTATTATCTCAATATCTATAGATATATACCCTTTAAGAATTAGCTTAAAGTTTAATTTGTTCAATCTGTTGTTGTCTTAGGTTATTTTTTTAGTTTTTATTTCTTTTTCTATTATGAATAGGAAAACCTGTTGCCTACTGACATTCCTCAGTTGGCAACCTGAGGTCTCAACAATAGGAACCTCTTCCCGTACGCGTTGTCATTTGGTAGGTTATGTATACAATGCTTTGAACCTACTTTTCACCCAATGACTTTTGTTCTTCTGATCAATCCTTGCTGTTTTGTACACTAATTTTGTGATTTTGTTATACCCATGGCAACCAATGCCACTTTTCTTTATGTATCGCTTGTTCATATCTTTGCTATTAAACTAATAAAAATATTGAAACTAAAATCACTGCTCCTGAAAAAATGGCTGTTTTTAAAATGTTTTTTGCATTGATACATGTCCCCTGGGGCAGGATCCAGGTCCCCATGCCATTCTATTTAATGATTTTTATCTATATTGCCGGGATCCGACAATTCATTACAGCCGCGAGCAGTTTTAGATTAGATTTTTTCCTTTAGAAATTTAATTTTGCTGTGGTACTGTTCTAAACACCGGAAAGATGTGCTACTTTACATGCATACTATAGACACCCCCCAGGCACAATATTTAAAGGAATATTTGATTTTTATTGTTTCACTTTAAGCATTATTAAAATCACTGCTCCTGAAAAAAATTTTTTTTTTTTTTTTTTGCATTGGAACATGTCCCCTGGGGCAGGTTCCAGGTCCCCAAACATTTTTATGGCAATAATTTGTATATAAGATAAATCATTAAAATGAGCACTTTTGATTTTTCATGTTAGTGTCCCATAGACTTAAACGGTGTTCCGCTGCTTTCAAATTTGCCACAAACACCACATAATTTTCGCTGTTCGGCAAACAGGCGAACACCTGATTTTTGAGTCGAACTTACATCGGGCTCATCCCTAGCCCCACCATCATGCATGGAGGAATCCCCAGAATTATTTGACCACAGTGCTGGAGGATGCAGCCATTTGAAGGCTCTGAAGTTGTTTCCCAGGTTGAGGAAGGGAGTAACGTGAGCCTAGACAGGGGGTGCCACAGAAGGACAAGAAACTGGCAGTCATGTTCCCCCAGATGCAGCATACTGCCAAGTTTGCTTCAGTGATGAGGAGTAATGGGATGATGAGGTCACTGACTGTACTTGGGTGCCTGAGAGAAGAGAGGAGGAAAGTGAGGAGAAAGCACAACTCCAAAGAGGCAGCATGTCCTCCAGGGGGGAAGCTTAAGGGCAGCCACCCTATTGCATCACATCACAGAGCTCCGCAGGTGCAGGGGTGCTGCTGACTCCCCGCTGACTTTGAAAAGTTCCTTGATGAGGGCCTTTTTTGACACATGTGCAGCAGATTGCACCATTGCTGTTTGCAACCTATGTCTGAAGCGGATCAAGCGTGAGCACCACATGCTTGACCAGACATATGATGACCTGACACCGAATCCATTGGCAACAGCACCTGAAAGACCCACAGCATAGAAAAAGGCGGACTTTTCCTTGCTCCACATCTGGGATCTCAAACCCTACTATACCTCCAGTCGTCTCAAAAACCTGCACTGAGGAATATGATGGTATAGCAATAGGAACCACAAGTACTTGCAGCCAATCTGCTAGCAGTACATCACCAGTTGATTTCAACAGGCAAATTTACCCTACCCCAGTTGCTGAACCATAAAAAGAAATTCAGTCCAAGCCATCCACATGCTCAGCATCTAAATGCTAGCTTGGACAAATTTCTAGCACTGCAACTGCTGCCTTTTCAGCTGGTAGACTCTGCCCCCTGCGTGAATGTGTAGTGCTGTACCACAGTGGCAGTGTCAGGGAAATGGCTGTAGGAGAACTGGCAATAGTGCCAGTACTGGTAATGGATGCTTCTGGCATATTGTCATGCACACTAATGCAAGGAGTGCGGACAGGCGTACATGCAAACACGCATGCGCGAAGGCACTAATTGGCGAACACGCGTACACACAATGTGACAGATGCGGCCACTTACTGGCCCATATAAGATTGCTGCTGAGCCCATCAGATTGCTGGATTGTCGTCAGCCTTTCCATGTTTCTGAGCCTCTGTGCATATTCTACTTGGATTTCCTGTTGTGACCCGGCTTGCTTCTGACGTGTCTCATCTGCTCTCCTGGTGTGACCCCCTGGCTTGCTTTACTGACTTTGCTGCTATCTCCGGTGTCTGATCCTGGCTTGCATCATAGACTTTGCTACTGCTACCTGTTCCTGGTCTGCCTTCCTGTATTTGACCTTGTCTTGATCCTGCTACCTGCCTCTTCCTCTTGTCGGATATACAGTATTTGACCCCTGGCCTGGCTTCCACTACCGTCTCCTGCACACACCATTGCCAAGTGTTACTGAGGATTCCTAGAGACTTTTGACCAGCTGTGTATCCTGCATTATCCGATACACTTCAAATGACCACTGGCTCTACTCACCTGTAGCCATCTGACAACCTGTGCTTCTTTGGGCAGTACACCTTCTGTATTATCTTCAGGGGTGTACTGCACTTAGCTGCAAGGGGAGCCCTCTCGGCACAACGGCCTCCAACCTGGTACTTGACAGGCAAGTTCCAAAATGGCATTTCTTTTCAAATAAGGCAATTCTGGCTCTCTACCATCATGTGGAAGGCAATGTTTTGGCCTCGTTGGACAGGGTGGTCAGCAGTAAGGTACATATTACGGCTGACTCATGGCCCAGCAGGCATGGGAAGGGACGTTACCTTTCCTTCATGGTGCACTGGGTAACTGCTGGCAGCTGAGAAGGATGCAGGACAGGGTTCAGTGTTGTTGGAGCTTGTTCCGCCACCACACCTTCAAAAATCTGGTGGTGATTCTGCCACAGCTCTCTTCTCCACCCACTCCTCTTCTTCTTCCTCTATGGCCTCCTCTGCAGAATTGTCCTCTGAACCAGCAGTGCTCCATAAACATTCAAGGGGATACACAAGCAGTCAGGCTAAAAGATGCCATGCGGTGCTTGAGTTGGTCTGCCAAGGGGACAGAAGCCACCCTGGGGCAGAGATTCTGTCAGCTCTGCAGGGGCATGCTCAGAAGTGGTGGATTCCACACAGATAATGCGATCCTTAGTGACCCACAGGACTCAGAATCGAATGCCTCTGCAAACTTACGCTGCATGGCCTCCCTGATTCTGGCAAAGCCTGTGAAAGGACCCTAGGATTTGTTGTATCAAGGAGAGGGCTCATTACTGTCTGGAAAACCTTCTTGAACCACATTACAAGGGTAAAGTTGCAGAACTCATTCTGCCTTTGCAGAGGGAGCAGAGGATGAAACATCTTCAGAAGGCCTTGAAGAAAAGTTTGTGTAATGCCTTTCCAGATCCTAGGAGGTTACCATTTCCTGGACAACGTGTTTCTGAGGCTTCATTCGGTCAGAGGAAGAGCGGTGGAGAAGGTGGCCAGCTGAGCGATGCCTTTTAAACAATTTTTCAGTCCTCAGCGCAAAGGTCTCATCGGTTCAAGCAACCGTCACCAGCGTTTGCATTACATGGTGTAGAAATATATAGGGGCAAGAGCAGACTTGGAGATCTTTCCAACAGAGCATCCACTTGGTTACTGGGTCTTGAGGATGGACCACTGACCAGAACTTGCTCGATATGCAATCAAGCTACTGTCCTGTAGTGCATCCAGCGTGCTTTCTGAACGCACATTCAGTGCTGCTGGAAGCTTTGTAATGGATCAAAGAGTGCGCCTGTTCACAGACTCCATTGATAGGCTCACATCTATAAAAATAAATTAGTCCTGGATCAGCAGCTATCAAGCACCTGATGCTAATGTAACTGATTGAATTTGCTATGGATCTGGGATCCCTTGAAGACTGCCTATGCTGCATATCCTATTCCTCCTCAATCTTGATAATGCTAGCTTCCAACAATATTTTTGGTTTAGGGCGCCAGCAACACCCAAGGCCCAATTTTTCTGCCCCTGTTTAACAGGGGCATGTAATTACAATTCTTTAAATAATATTTAACAGCAGGGCCCATTCCTGCTCCCAACAAGAGTAACTGTGAGGGATTACAGTGTTCTGGCACCACCAACACCTAAGGCCCAATGTTTCTGTATATAGTGCAGTCCGTATAGTGTATATATACTGCAGTTCAAAGTATATAATGCGGTTTGTATAGTATATATACTGCAGTTCAGAGTATATAGTGCAGTCAGTGTAGTATTTATAATACAGTGCTGGGTATATAGTGAAGTGTACAATACATAATATAGTGTATTGAAGTTGTTAAGGGGAGCCCTATGACACAATTAGAAAAACAAAATCCATGGGTCCCCTCCAGTCCATACCAGGCCCTTTGGGTCTGGCATAGATTTTAAGAGGAACTCCATGCCAAAATTAAAGCAAAATTGGCGTGGGGCCCCCCCAAAATCCATTCCAGACCCTTATCCGAGCAAGCAGCCTGGCAGGCCAGGATAGGGGGGATGAGCGAGCACTCCCAGTCCTGAGCTATAGCAGGTTGCTTGCCCTCAACAGGAGGAGAATGCTTTTGGGTCCCCCTCAAAGCACCTTGTCCCCATGTTGATAGGGACAAGGGCCTCATCTCCACAACCCTGTCCATTGGTTGTGGGGGTCAGCGGCCGAGGGGCTTATCGAAATCTGGAAGCTCCCTTTAACAAGGGTACCCCAAAATCCCCCCCATGTAAATGGGTATGAGGTACATTGTACCCCTACCCATTCACCCCAAAAATTGTCAAAAAGTAAAAACCACAATACAGTTTTTGAAGTCCTTTGTTAAAAAAGAAAAAGAAAAGTGTCCCACGATTTCCATCCATCTTCATGGTGCCAATGGACCAGAAAAATAGAAAAAAAACTAAAAGACTCCACTCTCCATGACAGGCGTCCCGCCGATTGCTGTCTCTTGGCTGTGACAGCTGTTATATAGGCAAGGGCAGGACCACCTGGTGACATAACCGAGTGACCCTGCCCCTTCTGGCGTCATGTGTGTCATTTTGGGTGTTTTTTTCCATTTGTCGGGTCCATCAGCGCATTAATTGAAAATTTATGGATATCGCGGGACACTTTTTTTTTAAATAAAGGAATTGTCAAAAAACATCTCCTGTCATTTTTACTCTTTTGACACTTTTTTTGGTGAATGAGTAGGGGTACAATGTACCCGATACCCATTCACAAAGGGGTGGGCAGGATCTGAGGGCCCTCTTGTTAAAGGGGGCTTCCAGACTCTGATAAGCCCCCCGCCCGCAGACCCCCTAACCACCGGGCAAGGGTTGTGGGGATGAGGCCCTTGTCCCCATCACCATGGGAACAAGGTGTTTTGAGGGGGACCCTAAAGCACCCTCCCCAACTTGAGGGCATATGGCCTGGTATGTTTCAGGAGGGGGGGTGTTCTCTCGTCCCTCCCCCTTTTCCTGCGGGCTGCCAGATTGCATTCTTGGATAAGGGTCTGATATGGATTTTGGGGGGACCCCGTGCCATTTTTTTTCAATTTTGCCATGGAGTTGCCCTTAATGTCCATACCAGACCAGAAGGGCCTGGTATGGACTGGGGGGGAGGATCCCAGCTGTTATTTTCAGTGATTTTTTTAATGCATATTGACTGGATCCGACAATACATTACAGCTGCAAGCAATTTTGAATTACATTTTTTCCTTTAGAAATGTCATTTTGCTGCGGTACTGCTATAAACATGGCAAAGATGTGCTACTTTACAGGCAGACAAAGGGGACCTCCAGGCATGATAATTAAAGGAATATTTCATTTTTGTTGTTTCACTTTAAGGATTATTAAAATCACTGCTCCTGAAAAAACTGTCATTTTTAAAACCTTTTTTGCATTGATACATGTCCCCTGGGGCAGGACCCAGGTCCCCAAACACTTTTTATGACAATAAATTGCATATAAGTCTTTAAAATGAGCACATTTGATTTTTCATGTTCATGTCCCATAGACTTTAATGGTGTTCGGCTCGCACAAATATTTTGCCTGTTTGCGGTGTTCTGGTGCGAACCGAACCGGGGGGTGTTCAGCTCATCCCTAATGCTCAATCACCCTACTCTCTATGCACTACACTCAAAAAAGTACATGAACTTTTTTCAGCATATTCGGGTGCTTTTGGTCCCTTAGACTTCAATGGGAATGCCTTCAAATGCATAATAGATGTGTTTTCGCACATCTTTGCCAACATATTTATGTCTGAAGAACTCCTTTTATTTCCTTGTCCGGCTCATGAAACAAGCTCCTAAAATTTGATACACATTATCTACAAAAAATACTAGTAAAATACCTGCAATTTGCTTGTAAGCAAGGCTTTTGATCAGCAGGAATGCAGTTCCGGCACCACCAGCACTGAATGTATTTTATGGCACGGTGTGGGGGATCTATTATTGCTGGTGGTCTATTGTTTGGAGGGTGGGGTGTATTGTTGCTGGTGGGATCTACTGTTGCTGGGTTTCCATACAAATAACTTAGTAACACAAAATTATACTTGGTTCTGTATTCTCTTGAAGGGGCGGTACTGGGAGGTAGGTATGAGATGGAACCAAGGGATGGTGCTCAGAGGTGGGTAGGGGGCAGAGACAAATGGTGCCTCAGAAGGGGTTTTCCTGCACCTATTATTTGAGAAAAAAGCCCTGTATGTAAAACACCTGAAATATGCTTCAAAATCATCAGGAATATGTTTATATTTGGCTCACGTGTAAATGTAGGCTTAAAGTTATTGAAAGATAGCTTTTTTGAATTAAAAAAAATTTATATTTACCTTCTCTGTGCAATGGTTTTACACAGAGTATCCCTGATCCTCCTCTTCTCAGGACCCCTGCTAGCTCTCCACATGCAGCATGTCCATAAAGCAAGCCAATTGCTTGGGGGGTAGTTGTGCAAGCTCGCTCCCAAGCAGTGCTGTGTGCATTGTCCATTGAAACACACAGCACAGGCTCCACCCTCTGCTCTCTCATCATTGGATTTGATTGATGGCAGCAGGAGCAAATGGCTCCCACTGCTCTCACGGGGTCTAGTCAGAACAGAGAGAAAGTGAAGTGTCGCTGCTCTTGGGCACATGACTGGATCAATAACAGTCTCAAGTAAGTATTTGGGGGGCCTAGGGGGGGAGCTGCGCATATTAAAGATTTTTTACCGTAATTCAGAGAATGCATTGAGGCTAAAAACCTGAACCCTTTACCACTCCTTTAAGGAGCAGGAGATGTAGATTTCACTTGACACATTTTTGGATAATGTCAACTATTTTTTTTTGCATATGGTAAATGTTACCCATATAATATTGATCATAAATGGCGTGTGAATGTCATACTTATATAGTTACATTGTTATCCAGGTTGAAAAAATGCACAAGGTCATTTGGTTGAGCCAATAGAAAAATGAAATACATGGAAACCCTCCATATACAGAATCCTATACAAAGAGTTGACCCAAAGGAAAGTGAAAAAAAAAGCATGATCCAGTTTGTTCCAGTGGGAACAAAAATCCTATGTAAGATAATATGTGTGTGAGCAGAGCATTAAATTACAAATATCTACATTGTGGCGCAATCCCAAACATGTACAAGGAAAATGGGGGAAGGAAGAAGAAAAGATGGAGATGCAACCCCTAAAAAGGGGGAACAGCACAACCCCTTTCTCTGCCAAAAGCAAAGGGACTTTACATGTGCCAAAACAATGGGACAAACAACAGAGAGAAACTAGGCTCCATAAACAAAAACATTTTTTTATTATGAAATCCCTAAAAGTAGAATAACGTTGGTTTAAAACCAAATTAGCAGAGTACTGTATACGGATTACATTGAGTGGGTAGCTTACAGTATATAAAGATGACATTTTACATTAAAACATATTGACTGACGCATTTTGCAAAAAGGTAGCTTCTTCAGGTTTCACGCCTAATGACGAACAGCTGCAATACATTAAAGAATGTTCAAAAAAATACATAGATGACTATACAATATATACAAAAAGAAAATGTTATTGCACCATATAGAAATTATGCAATAAAATTTCATGCAGAAGGAACACAAAAAGAAGAAAAATAAGGGGGAGAAAGGAAGAGGGAGGAAAAGGGATAAACAGGGAGGGGAAAAAGAAAAGAGAAAATAAAAAAGGGGGGGAAGGGGGATAGGGAGGGGGCGGAGCCAGAGAGCAGGGACCTCAAGGAGGGGACATAAAATAAACAACAAAAATTCTATCTTATCCCCCGAGGAACTCTGGATATTCCCTGGATAGACCATCTCTGGTGGTGTTACCTACAAGGCAATTTGCCCATCAAATTCAAATAATTTTTAAACCAAGCAGCCTGATAGGGTAATAATAATTTGTAACCCTTTAAGTGAAAATTGAGAAATATTTAAAAATAGAAATAATATAAACATTGTAAAGTTTTATTAACCAATTTTCCAAATTTTGTTTCTTCTTAACCCTTTTCCACCCAGCCCCAACATCTTTTTAACTGTGTTATTACACTTGGGGGCAGGAAGAGCTGCCTGATGTGAGCACTGTGATTGGCTGCCACAATTTAGTTTTATTGGTATTTATATTGCACATTTAGTTTGAGGCCAGAATTGTCTTATGCCTATGCAATTTTAAGCAAATTTAGCGTAGTTCCTCTCAAGCTCTCGAGCAGTGGTTAATAGACATGTGCATGGCGAAAAAAATTGTTTTCTTTTGTTTCTATTCGTTTATCTAGTTATTTAGTTTCGTTAAATTTGGTTTATTCGCTCAATTTGTATTTGGGATTCGTATTCGGAATTAGTTTCACCTCTTTCAAATTGTCTTCGAATTTACAGATTTTTTCGATTTGAAATGCTCTAATCAATTAATTTTGAATTGGTAGAATTGAAAACTAGATTGGTTTTTTTTTAATCAAATGTGGCAAAGTGAACAAACAAAAGAAAAATCTTCATCCAATGATTACCATGATTCTTTAAATCACCTTTGGCTTAATAAAAGCTGCATTATTTCAAAATGGTACTCTAATAACACAGTCTCTAATTTTAGAATTATGTTTACAGTTCAAATTCGACTGGAATTCAATGTAAAATTTGATTCAAATTTTTATTTTAATTTTGGAAATTTTGACAAATTTAGTTTCATTATGTGTAGCATTCGGTAAACTTTATTAATGCTGTAATTTGGGTATTCGGACATATTCGGATCATCGAATACCGAAAAAATTTGTAACAAAAGGAACCACACATGTTTTCCCCTGAGGACAACTGGATATTCCCTGGATTGACCATCTCTGGTGTTATTACCTACAAGGCGATTTGCCCATCAAATTCAGAAGCATGAAAGGATTTTCAAACCAAGTAACCTGATAGGGTAATGATAATTTGTAACCCTTTCAGGAAAATTTGAGAATTATTTCAAAATATAAATAATACAAACATTTTAATGTCTTATAAACCAATTTTTAAAATTTTGTTTCTTCTTAACCCTTTCCCACCCAGCCCCGGCATCCTTTTAACTGTGCTATTACACTTGAAGGCACTAAGATCTGTCTGATCACTTGACCACTGTGATTGGCTGCCACAATGTAGTTTTCTGTTCACATTTTTTATTGGTAACATATTAATAAGAAACAAGGCATATTCATTGGAAAATACTGAATATGACAAAATATACAACGATCAAGGAACACAAAGAAAGATGTATTGGTTACAGGGGCACAAAGCAATATAGGGCGATAGCGAAATTATGAAAGCACAAAGCCTCTGGTGTGTTCAGAGGTGCTTGTGGCAAAGGCACTTTTTTAAAGTGAATGCAGGAGAAAAGTATCACTTTGTAGGTTGGAGATGGACAAAAAGGAAGAAATTCTACACCAATATATCATGCTACCAATGGTGTGCTTTGGGAGGGGGGATAGAGAAAGAACGGATAAGAGAGGGAGGAAAGAGAAGTGGAGATTGAGCTGCAAGAAATGGAGGTCGGGGGCACCACACGGTCCCAAGACTTGGAGTACTATAATCGTGAGGGGGAGGGGGATTAAGGTTCTAAGAGGGATTTGTCTAAATCTGAAGGTAGAAATTGATCTACCCAAGGTTGTCAAGTTTTAAGATGCTGTGGAATTCTATCTTGATTAGTGGCCTCATTTTTACCATGTATCATGGCTTGGGTGAATCTGTTTTTAACTTCAGCGATGCATAATTTAGGGGATTTCCAAGCTCTAGCTATCATTTGTTTGGCCACAGTCATAAGCTGCAGAAGGAAACGGAGCTGAGCTCTAGTGCAATCTAAGGTGTCACAGTTCAATAGCGCAAGGGATGGGTCAGGATCTAAAGAAATATGGAGCAAATCAGAAGCCATACGGAAGATTGCCGTCCAAAATTGTCACACGACAGGGCATGTCCACCACATGAGTGCATGTGTGCTCTCCCAACCACAAACTCAGAAGCACACCGGGGGGGTAACCTGGTGAAAATTTACAGATCCTTGCTGGGACCAAATACCACCTCATGAGAGCTTTATAGTTTGCTTTGAGTGCAACAATGTTTTGAGAGGATGTTTTAGTGGGGGCCCAGATACCTTCCCAATTCTTTGTATCTAGGTCAATTTCCAGGTCCTTAGACCACTGTGCAGCATATGATAGTAAACTAGATGGAGGGGATTTGAGGTGACTGTATATGCGAGATATGATACCTGGGGCATGTGGGTCTAAATCGCATATTCCCTCATTTAACGATAAGCTGTGATCTGAGGTTATCGAAAACACTCTCTGGGAGGGAGTTGTGCTTGCTCTTGCAAGGCAGGGAATGATTTCAGGGTGCTGCTGGTGACAAGGTCACATAAGTGACTCAGTCCTGATTAGGACCAGGCTTGGAAAGAGGCTGGGTCATTAAAAGCAGGGTAAAAGTTTGGGTGGTTGTCGAAGGAGAGAAGTGGGGTATGAGGGGGCGCTAGTTTAAAGGGGCCATGTAATTTATCACAAAGTCGAAGGGAGTGCTGGGTTATAGGATTGAATATAGTGCCAAGGTCAGAGCTGAACATCCACAGCAAATTAGTCACTGACAGGGGGTGAAGCTTCCAAACCCACCCACAGTGGTGTCTCAGCTTTTGTGTGGTATAATGTAAGCTAGGCTAGTTGGGCAGCGTGGTAATAACGTAAAAAGTTGGGAACCCCCTAGGCCCCCACTGAGCCTGTTGTGCAGCAATATGGTTTGTGATACCCTTGGTCTCGTAGGGCCCCATATATATTTGTATACACGACCATGAATAACACAGAATAAATAAGAGGGAATCGCGACTGGGAGGACCCTATAAAGATATAGGTTTTGGTAGTAAAGTCATCTTGACAGCCGCTACATGCCCAAGCCAGGAGTCGCTTAGCGGCTGCCAAGTAGCCAGCAGAGAATATAAGCGAGATAACATAGAGAGGTAATTTGCCTGGTAACGGTGGGAAGGGTTACTAGTCAATTTTATTCCTAGATATGGAATTGATGTTGAGGACCATAAGAATTGAAAATTACCCTGCAGATGCGTAAAATCAGCCTGTGAATGGGACACTTTGAGAGCCCTGGATTTGGACTGGTTGACCTCAAGCCCAGGCACTAATGCAAATTTGACGAGAATACAGAAAAAAGAGGGCGCACCAGCCTTGTGCATTATCCTTTGATACATTTATTAAGAAGAAAAAATAATTAAGAACTAATCACAAAGGTAGAGAGAAAATCACACTTGTAACAGTCTTTGGCTTGTGACAGTCCGTGTACTGATGGCAGTCTCCAGATCCTAGGGAGAGGATGTGCGGACCGCTACTGGCTGATGTGTTTCAGAGATTAGCCTTCTTCCTCATAGCCTCTCTACTTTGTGAGTAGTTCTTAGTTATGTTTTCTTCTTAATAAATGCATCAAAGAATAATGCACAAGGCTGGTGCACCCTTTTTTTTCAGTTTTTTCGTCTGATTGCTAAGATACCCCTATCCTTGAGGGCAGCAAGGCCGAAAGCTATTGTCCACCCCAAACTTTGGACTGTCTGGCTAACGCGTTTGTGCATAAGAGTATTTGTTTTGCTGTACTAATGCAAATTTGTCTAGTGTGTGGAAGAGATTCGGGAGAGTTGTATGAGGGGAAGTAAGGCATAAGGTGTTGGCGGCGAACAGGCAGAATTTATGGGTCGTGGAAGCAACATGCAGACCTTTAATATTTGAATTAGTTCTTATCAGGGTTGCCAGGGGTTCAATTCACAATGTAGTTTTATTGGTATTTATATTGCACATTTAGTTTGAGACCAGAATTGTGTTATGCCTATGCAATTTTAAGCAAATATCGTTTAGTTCCTCCCTAGCTCTGGAGCAGTGGTTAAATACTCCAGGCTGCTCAATGTTTTACAGGCTGCTAGTCTGATTATTCTCCTCTGCATTCTGGAGGGTTCTAGAATCACAATAGGATGAAAGATAGAGAGGCAGCTTGTATATTTATGAAGATCCAGCTAATTCCTGGAGAGATGTGTCCAGTAGATGGCTATTGGAATGTAAATCTCAATATGGTCCTTCTCTCTACCTATGTAGATGATCTTACACCACAAGTCACCTGTGGCCTGGAGAAAATAGAAGTGAGGTTCAGAAAATGTCTCTTGGAGAAACTGGGCTATAACACCTCATTCTTACATCTGAGAGATTATTCCTGCCGAGGAATTACCGAAAGAAGAGATATACGTTACATCACTTTCATCATACAGCCAAAATATGATTACTGTAAGGGCATTTCTAGGGTATGTTGATGATTACTACTATTTTATCTGATTTTATATCCTGTAACAGGTAGACATGTGCAATTAGTTTTGTTCTGAATTTGTTTCTTAACCAATTTCAACAAATTTGTTAATTCGGAAAAATCTGAATTAATGAAAACCCGTTTAACATTTTTTTTCCGAATATTCGGAAATTTTAAAATTCGTAAACTCGAAAATTTTAAAATTCGGAAACTCAAAATTCAAAAATCCAAAAACCTGAAAATTTGAAAATCTGAAATAATAACTAACTGATAATAACTTAACTATTACTACCTATTAAATTATAGCTATTGGAATTTCCTTTCAAATTTGGCTGTTAGTGAACGTAACGAATTTAAATTTAACCGAAGATACAAATTATCCGAAATTATGAATGTCGTATCGAAACGAATGGAACGTAATTCATTAATAATAATAAATAACAATAATGTTAATAATAAAATAGTTTTATTATTATTATTGTTTATTATTGATTAGTTCCGTTCCATTTGTTTAGATGCTGCATTAGGATACATTTGTATTTGTTACAATCACTAACAGCCAAATTTGAAACGAAATTCCAATACCTATAATTGAATAGTTAGTTATTATTAGTTAGTTAGTTAGTAAGTTAGTTATTCTTTTGAATTTTTGGATTTTCTTTCTTATTTTCAGATTTTTGAATTTTTAAATTTATGAATTTACAAATTTTTTAATTTACGAATAGTGATCTGATAGCAGAAGACCACTAAGGGTGTATTTATATTAAGCAGGTGAACCCCAAGATATTTACCTGCCCATCATCCTTTCTTCCCATTCTCTATCAAATTTTTAGAACAGATCGGGCTCAACAGCTGAGCCTTGGATTTCCCCTTGAAGAACAGGAAACCCAAAGGAGCAGTAAAAGGTGACTCAGTCCAGATGCTGAATGATCTCTATAGTAAAGGATACTAGACATGTGCAATTTGTTTCATTCCAAATTCATTTTTTTTAACAAATTTCAACAAATTTGTTTATTCACAGGGCTTTTTTTTCTCAGAGAATAGGTACAGGAACCTGCCCTCCCCAGTAAACTCTCCGCCCCCTCACCCCCCAAAATCACACCTATTCCCGCCTGTAATACTGCCATTCCTTGGGAAAGAGAAGTAACCACACACACACAGGTTACCTTCTATTCTATCATCAGTTCACCCCCTCCCCCCACAGCTGACCCTACTCCCCATCCAAAGCTCACCCCTCCACCCACAGGTTACCTTCCCTTCTCTCATCAGTTCACCCCCTCCCCCCATAGCTCACCATCTTCCCCCCTCTCCACAGCTCACCCCCCAACAGGTTACCTGCTCTTCTCTCATCAGTTCACCCCTCTCCCAAAGCTCACCTTCTTCCCCCTCTCTACAGCTCACCCCCCAACCCACAGGTTACGTTCTCTTCTCTCATCAGTTCACCCCTCCCACCACAGCTCACCCTCTTCCCCGCTCTCTATAGCTCCCCCCACAAGTTATCTTCTCTTCTCTCATTCTACAAATCACCTCCCCCGCCACAGTTCACCCTACCCCCCTCCACAACTCTCCCCTCCACCCACAGATTAACTTCTCTTCTCTCATCAGTTCATTCCCTCCCCCCCACAGCTCACCTTCTTCCCCCCTCTCCACAGCTCACCCCCCACAGGTTACCTTCTCTTCTCTTATCAGTTCACCCCCTCCCCCACAGCTCACCCTCTTCCCGCCTCTTTACAGCTCACCCCCCACAAGTTACCTTCTTTTCTCTCGTGCTACAGTTCACCCCCCTCCACAGCTCACCCTACCCCCCTCCACAGCTCACCCCTCCACCCACAGGTTACCTTCTCTTCTCTCATCAGTTCACCCCTCCCCCCACAGCTCACCCTGTTCCCCCCTCTCCACAGCTCACCTCCCACAGGTTACCTTCTCTTCTCTCATCAGTTAACCCCCTCCCCCACAGCTCACCCTCTTCCGCCCTCTCTACAGCTCACCCCCCACCCCACAGGTTAACTTCTCTTCTCTCATCAGTTCACCCCCTCCCCCCACAGCTCACCCTTTTCCCCCCTCTGTACAGCTCACCCCCCTAACAGGTTGCCTTCTCTTATCTCATCAGTTCACCCCTCCCCCCACAGCTCCCGCACTTCCCAACTCTCTACAGCTCACCCCCCCACAGGTTACTGTCTCTTCTCTCATCCACATTTCACCTACCCCTGCCACATCTCACCCTACCCCCCCTCCACAGCGCACCCCTCCACCCACAGGTTACCTTCTCTTCTCTCATTAGTTCACCCCCTCCCCCACAGCTCCCACACTTCCCCCTCTCTACAGCTCACCCCCCAAAGGTTACCTTCTCTTCTCTCGTCCACAGTTCACCTCCCCCCGCCACAGCTGACCCTACCCCCCATCCAAAGCTCACCCCTTCACCCACAGGTTACCTTCTCTTCTCACATTAATTCACCCCTTCCCCCCACAACTCACCCTCTTCCCCCTCTCCACAGCTCACGCCCCACAGGTTACCTTCTCTTCTCTCATCAGTTCACCCCTCCCCCCACAGCTCACCCTCTTCCACCATCTCTACAGCTCCCCCCACAGGTTACCTTCTCTTCTCTCATTAGATCACCCCCTCCCACCACAGCTCACCCTCTTTCCCGCTTTCTATAGCTTCCCCCCACAAGTTACCTTCTCTTCTCTCATTCTACAGTTCACCTCCCCCACCACAGTTCACCCTACCCCCCCTCCACAGCTCACCCCTCCACCCACAGGTTACCTTCTCTTCTCTCATCAGTTCATCCCCTCCCCCCACAGCTCACCCTCTTCCTCCCTCTCCACAGCTCAGCCCCCCACAGGTTACCTTCTCTTCTCTTATCAGTTCACCCCTCCCCCACAGCTCACCCTCTTCCCCCCTCTTTACAGCTAACTCCCTCACAGGTTGCCTTCTCTTATCTCATCAGTTCACCTCTCCCCCCACAGCTCCCGTACTTCCCCCCTCTCTACAGCTCACCCCCCAAAGGTTATCTTCTATTCTCTCATCCACAGTTGACCTCCCCCCGCCACAGCTGACCCTACCCCCCATCCAAAGCTCACCCCTCCACCCACAGGTTACCTTCTCTTCTCACATTAGTTCACCCCCTCCCCCACAACTCACCCTCTCCCCCCTCTCCACAGCTCATGCCCCACAGGTTACCTTCTCTTCTCTCAGCAGTTCACCCCCTCCCCCACAGCTCACCCTCTTCCGCCATCTCTACAGCTCACCCCCACCCCACAGGTTACCTTCTCTTCTCTCATCAGTTCACTCCCCCCCCACAGCTCGTCTTTTTCACCCCTCTCTACAGCTCCCCCCACAGGTTAACTTCTCTTTTCTCATCAGTTCACCCCCTCCCACCACAGCTCCCCCTCTTCCCCGCTCTCTATAGCTTACCCCCCCACAAGTTACCTTCTCTTCTCTCATTCTACAGTTCACCTCCCCACCACAGCTCACCCTACCCCCCTCCACAGCTCACCCCTCCACCCACGGGTTACCTTCTATTCTCTCCTCAGTTCACCCCCCTCCCCCCAAAGCTCACCCTCTCCCCCCCTCTTCACAGCTCACCCCCCCATGGGTTGCCTTCTCTTCTCTCGTCCACAGTTCACCTCCCCCACCACAGCTCACCCTACCCCCTCCAAAGCTCACCACTCTACCCAAAGGTTACCTTCACTTCTCTCTTCAGTTCTCCCCCTCCCCCCACAGCTCACCCTCTTCCCCCCTCCCTTAAGCTCACCCCCTTCACAGGTTACCTTCTCTTATCTCATCAGTTCACAACCTCCGCCACAACTCACCCTCTTCAGCCCTCTCTACAGCTCACCCCCCACCCCACAGCTTACCTTCTCTTCTCTCATCACTTCACCCCTTCCCCCCACAGCTCGCCTTCTTCCCCCCTCTCTACAGCTCCCCCCTCAGTTTACCTTCTCTTCTCTCATTAGTTCACCCCCTCCCACCACAGCTCACCCTCTTCCCCGTTCTCTATAGCTCCCCCCACATGTTACCTTCTCTTCTCTCGTTCTACAGTTCACCTCCCCCACCACAGCTCACCCTACACCCCTCCACACCTCACCCCTCCACCCACAGGTTAACTTCTCTTCTCTCATCAGTTTATCCCCTCCCCCCACAGCACACCCTCTTCCCCCTCTCCACAGCTCACCCCCCCACAGGTTACCTTCTCTTCTCTTATCAGTTCACCCCCTCCCCCTACAGCTGCCGCACTTCCCGCTCTCTACAGCTCACCCCCCACCCACAGGATACTGTCCCTTCTCTTGTCCACAGTTCACCTCCCCCTTCCACAGCTCACCCTACCCCCCTCCACAACGCACCCCTCCACCCACAAGTTACCTTATCTTCTCTCATCAGTTCATCCCCTCCCCCCACAGCTCACCCTCTTCCCCCTCTCTACAGCTCTTCCCCCACAGGTTACCTTCTCTTTTCTCATCCACCGTTCACCCCCTCCCCACCCCAGCTCACCCTACCCCCCTCCACAGCTCACCCCTCCACCTACAGGTTACCTTCTCTTCTCTCATCAGTTCACCCCCTCCCCCCACAGCTCTTCCTCACTCCCCTTTCTACAGCTCATCCCCACCCACACAGGTTACCTTCTCTTCTCTTGTCCACAGTTCACACCCCCCACAGCTCCCCCTCTCCATAGCTCACCCTCTCCCCTTCCTCTCCACAGTTCATCCCCCTCCATCCACAGACAGCTCACCCCCTCTGCCCTCACATTTCACAATTCACATCAGCATGCGCAGTCCCCCCATCCACAATTCCCCTTTTAACCTCTATCAACATGTCACTTCTGCACACCCCCCATCCACAGCTTACACCCCCAGTCCACAATCACCTATGCACTGCCATCCACAACCTATCCCCCTCCACATTTAACTTCTGCACCCCCATCTACAGCTCTAACACTCTACAACTTCCCATCTTCAACCTCTGCACCCCAAGCCCCCCCAGCATTCTTAACTCTGTACAAATTCCCCTGCCCACAACTCTCACTTTGCACAATCTAAAACCCTCCAGCTCTGACCTCTGCAGAACATCCACAACTTCAGTCTCTAGTCTCTCTGCACAACCAGCCCCCCTTCCTACCCCTTTCCCTCCACAGCTCTCTCACTTGTATTGGTATTAGAGCCATGCAGCAGACTTCCATTATGTCAAATCAGGCTTTTTTTTTACCTCAGCTTACTGTGCAGCCTCCTCGGTGCAGCTCAGGCTGATAGATCAGTGTAGCACAGAACCGAGGAGGAGTTTCAGAGCTTCACTCGGCTCCATGCTACACAGTTATAACAGACAGCAGGCGGGGATAGCTGCCTCTGAAATCCCCCATTAGAAATCCCAAATTATTGCAGATAGTTGTGGGCACCGATCGGTCAGCTATGGAGCACATTCCCTGGATGCCTAGCATACAGAAGTTGGTGGAGGAAGTGAATGGTATAGAAAACGTCTGTTTTATGTGACAGACTGCAGAGGAGAGACCTGCATGAGATGGCAAAACTGCGTTCCGGCAGGTTCCGGCAGAAAAAAATCCCCGTTTATTTTGAAATATACAAATTAATAAAAAAATGCTTAACCACTTCAGCCCCAGAGGATTTGGCTGCCCAATGTCCGTGCCATTTTTTGTGTGTCACTTCAACTGACAATTGCGCGGTCATGCGACGTGGATCCCAGACAAAATTGACGTCCTTTTTTTCCCACAAATAGAGCTTTCTTTTGGTGGTATTTGATCACCTCTGCAGTTTTTATTTTTTGTGCTATAAACAAAAATAGATCAACAATTTTGAAAAAAAAAGCAATACTTTTTGCTATAATATATATCCCCAAAAAATATTTTAAAAATTTTTTTTTTTCCTCAGGCCGATACGTAAAAAAATTACAATAAGCGTTTATTGATTGGTTTGCACAAAAGTTAAAGCGTCTACAAAATAGGGGATAGTTTTATGGCATTTTTATTATTATTTTTTTTTACTAGTAATGGCGGCGGTCAGCAATTTTTATCGTGACTGCAACATTATGGCGGACACATCAAACACTTTTGACGCTGTTTTGGGACCATTCACATTTATACAGCGATCAGTGCTATAAAAATGCACTGATTACTATATAAATGTGACTGGCAGGGAAGGGGTTAACCACTAGGGGGCGAGGAAGGGGTTAAGTGTGTCCTAGGGAGTGGTTCTAACTGTGTGGGGGCTGGGCCTACTGTGACATGACACTGATCGCTGCTCCCGATCACAGGGAGCAGACGATCAGTGTCCTGTCACTAGGAAGAACAGGGAAATGCCTTGTTTATACAGCTATCCACCTGTTCTGCCTCTCTGTGACCCGATCGCAGGACACCGCCAGACATCGAGTCCACGGGTCCCGCGGGCATGGTTACGGGGAGTGCGCCCGCCGCACGCATTCTTAAAGGGGATGTAGAGGTACGCCCATTTGCCTACTGCTGCCATTCTGCCAACATATATCGGCGTGCAGTGGTTAAATGATGGCTGGGCGGTGCGGCTCTCATTCTGGGTGGACGTCATATGACAGCTTCCCAGAATGACTGCTTTTGCACGCCCATGGGGTGCTAGGACACTGCGTGACCCCAAACTCTGTAAAGAGGCGTGACTCTTTAACCACTTGCCTACCAGGCACTAACACACCCTTCCTGCCCAAGCCATTTTTCAGCTTTCAGCGCTGTCGAACTTGAATGACAATTGCGTGGTCGTGCAACACTGTACCCAAACAAATGTTTTATCATTTTCTTCACACAAATAGAGCTTTCTTTTAATCACTGCTGGGTTTTTAATTTTTTTCAAAAAAAGACCAAAATTTTTTTAAAAATAATGTTTTTTACTTTTTTCTGTCAGTAAATTTTGGAACTAAGTAATTTTTTGCTTTCACTGATGTGCACTGATGAGGTAGCACAGGTGGGCACTGATAGGTTGAATTGGTGGATATTGAGGAGGTGGCACTTATGGGCACTGATTAGGTGTCACTGATGAGGAGGCACTAATATGCCGCACTTATGGGCACTGATAGGTGGCACTGATATGTGGAACTGATGAGCACTGATAGGTGGCACTGGTGGGCACTGTTAGGTGGCACTGCTGGGCACTGATAGGCGGCACTGGTGGGCATTGATAGCTGGCATTGGTGGGCAATGGTGGGCACTGATTGGTGACACTTTTTTCTTTATTGTAATCAGGGCATTGATGATCAGTGCCCTGATTACATTCCTACATGTCCCCACTGATCGGCTCTCCTCTCCTCACACTCTGTCAGTGTGAGGCGAGGAGTGCCGATTACTGGCACTTCCTTGTTTACATGTGACCGGCTGTGATTGGACACAGAGATTGGGGTCGCTTCATGTCCTAGCAACATGGCGCGGCCACGATCGCCGCTCTGCACGCCCACGATCGCCGCTCTGCACGCCCGAAATTGCCACGCTGCGCCCTTCCGTGGGTGGCCGTTCTGGGACGCCATTATATGACGGCGTCCCAGAATGAGAGCTGCACTGCTCTGTCGTCATTTGACGGTGGGCAGGCAGCAAGCAGTTAACCATGTGATTGGCTGTGTCCAATCACAGCCGGTCACATGTAAACACGGAGATGCCGATAATCGGCGCTCCTTGCCTCATAGTGACAGAGTGTGAGGAGAGGAGAGCTAATCAGCGGCATCTCCTCACAGGGGGATGTGTAGGAATGTAATTAGGGCACTGATAATCAGTACATTACAATACATTACATTACAATAAAGAAAAAAGTGTCACCAATCAGTGCCCAACATTGCCCACCAATGCCAGCTATCAGTGCCCACCAGTTGCATCAATCAGTGCCCATCACTGCCCACAAGTACCACCAATCAGTGCCCATTATCAATGCCAGTCAGTTCTGGCAATCAGTGCCACCTATCAGTGCTGCCCATCAATGCCCATCACTGTTGTCAAACAATGCGCATCAGTGTTGCCCATCAGTGCCACACATCAATGCCCATCAGTGCCCATCAGTATCGCCTATCTGTGCCACCTATCAGTGCCCACCAGTGCCACCTAACAGTGCCCATCAGTGCCACCTCTCAGTGCTCCTCAGTGCCACATATCACTGCCACTTATCAGTGCCCATAAGTGCGGCATATTAGTGCCTCCTCATCAGTGCCACCTAATCAGTGCCCATAAGTGCTGCCGCATCAGTGCCCATAAGTATCACCTCATCAATGGCCATCAGTGCTGCCTCATCAGAGCTCATCAGTGAAGGAAAAAAATTACTTATTTACAAAATTTACTGACCAAAACTAAGAAAAACTTTTTTTTTCAAAATTTTCGTTTTTTTTTTTTAGGAAAAAATTAAAAACCCAGACGTGATTAAATACCACCAAAAGAGATCTCTATTTGTGTGAAGAAAATGAGAACAATGTTGCATGGTTAAAGTGTAGCATGACCACGCAATTGTCATTCAAAGTGTGACAGCGCTGAAAGCTGAAAAATGGCCTGGGCTGGAATGGGTGTAAGCGCTCGGTATTGAGGTGGTTAACAAATTTTTCAGAATATTTGTAAATTCTAAAATCCTAAAATTTGAAAATCTGAAGTTCGTTACTTTGGACAATTTGTAACTTTGGATAAATTTGTATTCGTTAAGTTCACTAACAGACAAATCTGAATGGAAATTCCATTACCTATAATTTAGTAGTTAGTCAATATTAGTTAGTTAGTTATTCTTTTGAATTTTCAGATTTTCAAATTTTCAAATTTATGAATTTGCGAATTGCGATCATAACAAATGAACTGAAAAATGAAAAAAAAATACAGAAAAACAAATGAAACGAAAATGAAAACAAACAATTTTTTTGGCAATGCACATGTCTAAAGGTGTTAGGATTAAGTTCACCTGCTGGTGGCACTATCCTGCTCTGGGTTGTTTGCTGCAGCTATAGTGTCCACCAGCAGGTGTCTCCCAGGAGCCAGCAGGCTGATATAATCAGGCAAATTAGTATTCAGCTGCCGGGTGGCTACTTAAGGCTTCTCCTCCCTTCCTCGGCGCATCACAATTCTGGTCCCTCCCTTGCTGCCTGTTCCTGATGCCTAGCCTGATCCAGTCTGTACCCCTCTGCCTTGTTCTTGCCTCCCCCTGCCTTGCTTCTATTCGAGTACCCTGTTTAGATCCCCCTTCCTTGCAAACTTGCATTCCCTGTACCCTTGTCCCTTAGATGGATTTTGTATATAGATAGTAGTTAGGTTCATTGTTATTTGTCTTTTGGGGTTGTTTATGTTCATGTCTACTGTGTGCTGTGTTTGCTGTGTTCATGGTTTGCTATTTTTCACTGTAAATAAACATCATTTTAATATATATATATATATATATATATATATATATATATATATATATATATATATATATATATATATATATATATATATACTTTGTTTGGTCTCAGTTCCTTGTGTAACTACGTGTCTGGTCTCCTTAGCCGCTGATCCTGACAAAAGATTACAACGAAGTCAAGCAGAGAGTTATCACTAAACCAATCACTGGTCACTTTATTGATATGCTGATGAATGTCATTTAGTTGCCTCCCTTTAATGAAAATGGCAACTCACACTCAGCTATATATATATATATATTGCATTTTACCTGGAATTGTTCCTTAATGTTTACTGTAAATGTTATCTTTCAGAAAAATGGAGCTGTTACCACGTATACAAACACTGTATACCTAACACCAAACTCTGACAAAGGGGAAAATAGAGATGCGTACCCTATTGGCTTTAGTTGCTCTTATCCATCAGACATGGAGATCAACCTTCCAACCGCTGTTGGCGCCGACATAGCGTGAGTCACTTTTCCTTGGTTTGAGTACAATATGCAGGTGTGGAACTTAGCGCCGGTTCACACTACAGCGACTTGGGATCCGACTTGTCAGACCTCAAGTCGCCCCAAGTCACTGGACATAAGAAATTCCATTGAAGTGAATGAGAGCCATCTTAATGTACACTACTACTAGTCGCTCTGACTTCAGAAAAGGTTCCTGTACTACTTCAAGGAAACTTCTAGCCAACTTGTACCCATAGATTTCTATTGGAAGTTGCCTCCAAGTCAGATCCTTATCTTAATTTATGTGATTTGGATCCGACATTACAGGAAGATTACCCAAGCATTCCCTGAAGTTGCCACGAAGTTGCCTCGAAGTTGCCTCAAAGTTTTCTAGCCACGTTATGCCGACTTTCAGGTCAGTGTGAACCGCCTCTAAGTGAGCTGAGATTGCACTGAGATCTTGTGACCGTCCAAATGGTGTCCAGTCCTGTAGAAATGTTTTTTTGTCTTTATATAGCACCAAGATATTCCAGAGTGCTTTATACATCAGAATTTACTTTATACATCCCTGATTCTGTATTACCATTCACACAGGCAGACACAAATTCAATCTGGGGAACATTTGATCAAATGCAAACTAATATTCTTTTTAAATCTTGAAAAAAATCTGGAGGGAACTGATCCTGTGGTCAGTGAGTACAAACTTGGTTCAGTCATTGTCCCCTGGTTTGTCACTGACTTGAAGATGTAGATTCAGAATGGCAAGAAAATTATTGCTGGTATAAAATTAAGGCCATCCACACTTACTTATATTTGACATGCATGTGGAGTTTGCACCCCTTCCAAGTCAGCTACAATGTATGTCACCATTAGAAAAGTGCAATTCGTTTAGTTCCAAATTTGCTTTTTTTAGACAAATTTGTTCATTCGGAAATATCCAAATTTATGAATTTTAGAATTTCTGAATTTTTCCGAATATTCTGAAATTCAAAAATTCAGAAATTGGAAATTCTGAAATTTGAAAATTCGGAAATTAGAAATTTAGAAAATTCGAAGATTCGGAAATTAGTAAATTCGAAAATTTGTAAATTCGGAAATCCTAAAATAAGAATGAAAATCCGAACATTCAGAAACCCAAAAATATGAAAAAATAACTAACTAATAATAACGTAACTATTACTAACTGTTAAATTATAGGTATTGGAATTTCCTTTCAAATTTTGCTGTTAGTGAACATAACGAATACAAATTTATCCAAAGTTACAAATTATCCTTAATAACGATTGCCATATCTGGACGAATGGAGCGTAACAAATGAATAATAATAAATAACAATAATAATAATAAAAACATATTATTATTATTATTATTATTATTATTTTGTTACGTTCCATTTGTTTAGATGCAAAGAGAGGGGATTTCGGGACCTTGAATGAGGTGGGTGGGAGTGGCTAAATGAAAACTTGGTTTTGAAATGTATACCTTTATTGTCAAATAGCATCACAGCATAAGATAATTGCAATGAGTAAATATGCAATCACATGTTAAAACCATGTAAGGTGAAAACAATAATGCAGCATGGCAGGCCCATAGTATGGTAAATGGTAAGATCTTCCAAGTGGAAAAAAAAATAAGATCACAGAAATCTAGTACATACAGTATATTAAAATCAATAAATCTAAACAAATGGAACGGAACAAATTATTATTAATAATAATAATAATAATAATAATAATAATAATAATAATAAGTTTGTATTATTATTATTGTTATTTATTATTATTTGTTACATTCCATTTGTTTAGATGCAGCATTCTTTATTTCGGATAATTCATAACCTCAGATAAATTTGTATTCATTACGTTCACTAACAGCCGAATTTGAAAGGAAATTCCAATACCTATAATTTAATAGTTAGTAAGTTATTATTTAACATTTTTGGATTTTCAGATTTTCGTTCTTTCAAATTTTCTGATTTTCCTTTCTTATTTTCGGATATTTAAATTTTCTCATTTTCGAATTTCTGATTTTTCAAATTTCTGAATTTACGAATTTATCAATTCCAAATTTTCAAATTTCCGAAAAAAAATGAATGAAACGAAAACGTACAAATTTTTCGGCAGTGCACATGTCTAGTCACCATGTCATGCCTCCTAGGTGTCAGGAGCGTGTATATGCCCCTGTTCTTTGACTGCTGCTGGTCTCATTCCAGCATTATGGTTTTGGCTATGATGCATACCTGTATGTTTGTTGACCAGCAATGTGATTAATGTGGCCAGTGTCTGGATGGAGACCAAACCTGATTTAAGCCAGCCATGCCTGCAGTATCATGCTTGTGGTAGCGTGTGTAATACATGCAAGCTCCCTGTCTGCCCTGCTCTGCTGTTTCAGATTTCCATATTTATGACCTCAGATCAGATATTGACTACTCTCTGAACTCTGCCTGCCTTTTTCACTTGACCCCGACTATTCTGAACCTTGTCTGCCTTGTATGTGGACTGTCATTGAACCACTCTGCCTGTCTGCCAACCGCAAGTACCTGTTTGCTCTAACCAGTTTGCACCTGCCCCAGCATTTTTGCAAGTGTCATGAATCTGCAGTAATGTTTTATGCTCTGACTATCTGCTTATCTCTTAGGTCTGTGTCTCAGCTTTAGAGAGCATGACCCCACACCTGGGCATTTAAGTATGAGCTCTCAGCATGGCTCCACCCCAGCCTCTCAACAGGAAACACTATTTAACCCCACGCACTGCAAGCCAGCCTTGCCAAGCAAAGTTGTGATTAGGTTTCTGGTGTGGCATCCATTTGTATGTTTATCTCTGACTTCTGTGTACTGAACTTGGCGTGTCCTTCTGACTATTACTGTCTGCTAGTGACCTCGACCTTGGCGTTCCTTCCTGACCGTCCCTGTGTGCTAGTTGGCCCAACCTTGGCTTGTTCTCCTGACTATCCTGTGTCTAACCCTGAACTGATGCTTCTGCTCCACCAGAGCCAGTCTGTGAGCATGTGCTGAGAAACCCCTGGGTTTACGACCTGGAGTCAGCTGCAGCCAAATCCATCAGAGACTCTGGTGAAAACCTTCTGGCTCTTAAACTCCATGCCCTGGGGAATCTTTCGCTCTACGTTCCTGTTTGGTCCAACTCGTGTTCAGGTGGAGCTCCTTTCCTGAACCACCCAGAGCTCCAGCAGTCAGCCAAAGGGCACAGAACCCTAGCGGTGTGATCCTAACCCCAGGGGTGTTCATCTGTCACCTGGCCTCAGGTGACCTGACAGCCAGGCAGTATAGCATGGTGTATAGGTCTTGGGGTCAACCAAGTACCGGTAGGCCTACTTGCTTTATGGGAAAGGGGCCTGCTATAGGCAAAGAACACAGAAGCCAGCTATAGTGCTTGACCACCTGCATTATGGGTAAGCGTGACACTGGGGGAAGACAACTGAACCTGCTGTAAATCAAATCATAGGTACATGGCAATGTGGGTGGCCTTTGCAATCTTAGAGCTTTTGGGCTTTGTATAGCCACCGAATCTACCCATATCATAATCTGCCACTGTTTCTCAGCCATGGTGAGTGGATCTTATCATCTCTTTCTCCAAATATTGCATTATTTATCTGCCCTAGGGGGAAGGGGGACCTAACTCTTCATTTAAAGCTCTTTGACCCACTGTTGGATTTTCAATAAATATTTATTTACTGCCTCGTGCTAACTGAAAATTTAGAATATTTGTATGAGCTAAAAAAGAAGGAAGGAGATCTATCCTGTGATAATTTGGCTGTTTGTGTGTTTGTGTTCTGTGACTAGAAGAAAGTTACCGGGGTCATTAAAAACAATGACACAGTAACGAAAATATATATATAAATATGAAAAATAGTTTAATCCAGAACTTAAGAATGGCATAAACGACAGATGTACCAATAAAACCAAAATCGTACCATCTGGCACTGTACGAAAAAAAATTGGTGCATGTCCGATCAAATAATATTGGATGAACTGTCCTGATTCGCTCTCTAAAGTCCTGTACTAACTATCTGATTATCGTACGATCGCTTTGAAAGCGGTATTTTTTGTACGATTTTCTGATCGTGTGTACCGGGCAAAAAGAACCTGCTATTTCTGTTTGATAATAAAAAAAAAAACACATCATTTTCTTACCATGTTTTCCTTATTACTATTAGGGCAATATTCTGTTACAGCTCAGCTCCTATGAATGTTCCTGGAACAGCAAATATTTCCATAAAAATGGATCTATTCCAAGATTTAGGCTACACCACCCCATATACTGACTCCCAGGTGTGGCTGAACGCCTCCTCCATGCTATATGTTGGTGTCATTGTAACCGGAGATACAGCTTCATCTCAATTTGTGCTCGTCATGAAAAACTGCTACGCCACTCCAACAGCTGACAGCTCCTCCGGCCCCAGATATGAGATCATAACCGACCAGTAAGTTCATTACATGTGTTTTATATTATTTTGTGTAAATTAACAAATTTTCCCAGATTTACCAATTTATCACACAGCACCCGGTAAGATCTACTACAAGATAAATATATTTTCTATCTGGAATTAACAATTTTTAGAAAAACTCATATTGAGATATTCAGCATAGGGATGAGGATTACAAGATACATTTTATTGGTGACATGGCTGGTTGCTACTCCCAGTCCCTGACTTGAGTTATACAATTGCAATCCACAGAGGTACATTGTGTAAAGTGATTGGTAATGGAGGAACAGTGGGGTGTAGGTATGAGTCTGAAATGTTGTCAACATTTATAAAATTGTAGTCAAAATAAAGCTGTCCCTTAAATTTACTTTGTGGCACTGGCATTTTCACGTCACTAAAATTTCAGAAAAATTGTCAGATTATTTTTTTGGCAGAATTTCATCACAGGAGTCAGTGGAAAGGGTGAACTTAGTGTGGTGTAAGGTTGTTTGGGGTGCTTTTTTTAAGACAATTAAGGAATCTTATGTGTTTTTAACCTTTGACCCAATTCATTGTTTTTGAAGCTTTTTTGTTTTTAAACGATGGTGAAAAAATGTGTCCAAAAGGCAAAATGCACAATTTAACCACTTCAGCCCCGGAAGGATTTACCCCCTTCCTGACCAGAGCACTTTTTACAATTTGGCACTGCGTCGCTTTAACTGATAATTGTGCGGTCATGCAATGCTGTACCCAAACGAAATTTGCGTCCTTTTGTTCCCACAAATAGAGCTTTCTTTTGATGGTATTTGATCACCTCTGCGTTTTTTATTTTTTGCGCTATAAACGGAAAAAGACAGAAAATTTTGAAAAAACAATATTTTCTACTTTTTGTTATAAAAAAAATCCAATAAACTCAATTTTAGTCATACATTTAGTCCAAAATGTATTCAGCCACATGTCTTTGGTAAACAAATGTCAATAAGTGTATATTTATTGGTTTGCGCAAAAGTTATAGCGTCTACAAACTAGGGTGCATTTTCTGGAATTTACACAACTTTTAGTTTATGACTGCCTATGTCATTTCTTGAGATGCTAAAATGGCATGGCAGTACAACCCCCCCCCCAAATGACCCCATTTTGGAAAGTAGACACCCCAAGGAAATTGCTGAGAGACATGTTGAGCCCATTGAATATTAATTTTTTTGTTCCAAGTGATTGAATAATGACAAAAAAAAAGAATTACAAAAAGTTGTCACTAAATGATCTATTGCTCACACAGGCCATGGGCATATGTGGAATTGCACCCCAAAATATATTCAGCTGCTTCTCCTGAGTATGGGGATACCACATGTGTGGGACTTTTTGGGAGACTAGCCGCATATGGGACCCCGAAAACCAAGCACTGGCTTCAGGATTTCTAAGGGCGTAAATTTTTTATTTCACTCCTCACTACCTATCACAGTTTTGAAGGCCATACAATGCCAGGACAGTTCAAACCCCCCCAAATGACCCAATTTTGAAAAGTAGACACCCCAAGCTATTTGCTGAGAGGCATGTTGAGTCCATGGAATATTTTATATTGCGGGAAAATGATAAACTTTTTTTTTGCACAAAGTTGTCACTAAATGATATATTGCTCAAACATGCCGTGGGCATATGTGGAATTACAACCCAAAATACATTCTACTGCTTCTCCTGATTATGGGGATACCACATGTGTAGGACTTTTTGGGAGCCTAGCTGTGTACGGGCCCCGAAAGCCAATCACCGCCTTCAGAATTTCTAAGGGCGTACATTTTTGATTTCACTCCTCACTACCTATCACAGTTTCGAAGGCCATAAAATGCCCAAATGGCACAAAATTCCTCTAAATGACCCCATTTTGGAAAGTAGACACCCCAAGCTATTTGCTGAGAGGTATGGTGAGTATTTTGCAGCTCTCATTTTTTTTTGAAAATGAAGAAAAAAAAGAAAAATATACATTTTTTTCTTTTTTCAATTTTCAAAACTTTGTGACAAAAAGCGAGATTGGCAAAATACTCACCATAACTCTCAGCAAATAGCTTGGGGTGTCTACTTTCCAAAATGGGGTCATTTGGTGGAGTTTTGTGCCATCTGGGCATTCCATGGCCTCCAAAACTGTGATAGGCAGTGAGGAGTGAAATCAAAAATTTACACCCTTAGAAACCCTGAAGGCGGTGCTTGGTTTTTGAGGTCCCGTATGCGGCTAGGCTCCATAAAAAGTCTCACACATGTGCTATCCCCGTACTCAGGAGAAGCAACAGAATGTATTTTGGGATGTAATTTCACATATTCCTATGGCATGTTTGAGCAATATATCATTTAGTGACAACATGGAAGATGGTGGGGGGGACATTCTCTTCCACTGCTTGTAAAAGCAGTTTAGAGGCTAATTAACTTCTAGGATTGCTTTTACATAAAGGCCGACCGCTGGCTGAAAAGAATGATACCAAGACGATACCTAAACCTGCAGGCATCATTCTGGTATAACCACTCAAAGTCGTGAATGGCATACCTGAAAACAAAAAAATGGTTAACAATAAAACACAGTAAACAGTAAAGTATAAAAAATTGCATACCTGAAAAGCAAACATGATAAAACATAATAACAATAATACATTGCAGAATAGAATACAGTAAAAAAAGTGCAGAACAATAGAGAGAGAATAGAGCGAGAGAGAACAATAAAACAACTATTTTTGTTTTTTTATTTTAAATATTTTTTGTGTTGTTTTTTTTTACACTTTTTTTGTAACTGTAACTTTTATAACTGTAACCGGTTCCAGGTTCGGGTCTCTCAAAATGCGATGGCATCTTGGGAGACCCAGTGAGAGTGTGCCTAGTCTGTGCAATGCTGTACGCTACGCTAATACTCAACTAATTGATTGCCTCCCATGGCTTTAAATATCATCTCTACGCTGATGACACCCAAATCTATCTCTCCACCCCCCAGCTCTCTCCATCTGTCTCCTCAAGCATTACCAACTTACTAGCAGACATATCAGTTTTATTGCTATCACAAGGGATGTTTACATAAAAAATGTAATAAATGAAATAATAATAAAAAAATTAAAGTGCCCTCATGCCCCCTCCAGTGGTGAACACATACGTAGGTCACGCCCACTTACGTAGTAAACAGTGTTCACACAAAACATGTGAGATATCATTGGAAATGGCAAAGCGAGAGCAAAAATTCTAGCACTAGACCTCCTCTGTAACTCTAAACTGGTACCTGTACAATTTTTAAAGTGTTGTGAGATTTTTAAGTACCGTAGTTTTCTGCCATTCCATGAGCGTGCGCAATTTTAAAGCATGACATGTTAGGAATCTATTTACTCAGCATAACATCACCTTTGTTATTATACATTGTATTGTTTTCTTTTTTAATTCATTAACCACTTCCATACAGGGCCTATTCTGGCACTCCTCTCCTACATGTAAAAATCATAATTTTTTTGCTAGAAAATTACTCAGAATCTCCAAACATTATATATGTTTTTTAGCACACACACTAGGGAATAAAATAAAATAAAATACACTGTTCATTCAGCTCTACTATTGGCCTTATCCTATTTATATGCGGCTACACTTTATACCCTATTTACACTTGATAAAGGAGCACGCATGCCCAGTGTGGGTTTTGCGCATGCTCTGAAACGTGTTGTATTTCCAAACCCTCTGAGCCTCCCGGTGACGTCACATGCCATCTCTGAACACTGCGCTCCACGCCTGCCATCCATACTATTCTACCCGGAACCACACAGACTCTGCCGGCCCCTCTCCATGTGACACCACGGTCTTGGTTTCCCTTCCTGGAGCAGTGCGCTGAACCTTTTCCATTGGGACGTCTCTAACAGCAGATGAGCCGATATCTATCTTATTTTATTCCTTCCATTCCATGTCTAGTTTATATTGTTATTACTGCCGTGTCTTATTAAATGCTACACTAATGCCCCGTACACACAGTCGGACTTTGTTCGGACATTCCGACAACAAAATCCATGGATTTTTTCCGACGGATGTTGGCTCAAACTTGTCTTGCATACACACGGTCACACAAAGTTGTCGGAAAATCTGATCATTCTGAACGCGGTGACGTAAAACACGTACGTCGGGACTATAAACGGGGCAGTGGCCAATAGCTTTCATCTCTTTATTTATTCTGAGCATGCGTGGCACTTTCGGATTTGTGTTTATAGCCTGCTCTCAAACTTTGTGTGTCGGAAAATCCGATGGAAAATGTGAGATGGAGCCTACACACGGTCGGAATTTCCGACAACAAGGTCCTATCACACATTTCGGAAAATCCAACCATGTGTACGGGGCATTAGAGGCGCTTTTTGTCCTGTTTTTTTCTACATACTCTGCAGAGCCGACTTTGTTCCTGAGAAAAGCTCTAGCCCTGAGTACATCAGCATTACAGACTTCCACCTGTGGCCCACCTCCCCCCCCCTTTTCTCCCCCATCTGGGTCAGCATTATCCTTTACTGATCCTCACATGGATCTTGCTGGATAATCAATTACCTTGTGCAGAACTTGATGATAAGTACTTTGACTTGTATTTATACAGCCCCTATAGGGGTTCACCCTCAGCGCATGTCACATATTTTGTATTGCCTAGAGAATAAAATGGTGGTTGTTGCAACTTTTTATGTCACACGGTATTTGGGCAACAATTTTTCAAACGTGTTTTTTTTGGAACAAAAACTGTTTCATGAATTAAAATATAACAAAACAGTAAGTTAGACCAATTTTTTGTATAATGTGAAAGATGATGTTACACCGAGTAAATAGATACATAACATGCCACACTTGCCAATTTCACACACTTGTGGAATGGCGCCAAACTTTGGTACTTAAAAATCTACATAGGCGACGCTTCAAATATTTTTACAGGTTACCAGTTTAGAGTTGCAGAGGAGGTCTAGTGCTAGAATTGTTGCTCTTGCTCTAACGCATGCGGTGATACCTCACATGTGGGTTTTTTTTAATTGTTTATTTTACTTATTTTTTTTTCTCTTTACATTTTTTTCTTTGATCACTTTTATTCCTATTACAAGGAATGTAAATATCCCTTGTAATGGGAATAGTGTGTGACAGGTCCTGTTTATGGAGAGATGGGGGGTCTATTAGACCCCCATCTATAAAGATTGAAATAAAAAATGACAGATCTATTTCTTTCCAGCCGATATCTGGGCTTTGTTTACATCTGCGGCCCAGACATGATGTCATAACATCGAGCTCAGACCTCCTACGGTCATAGAGATGACTGGGGGACCATCAGCTGATTCTTTCTCTGGGCACCGGAGGGCAGCGGGAGGGCGCCGCCTGTAAGAACGATCAAGCGGCTGAACTGCAGCTGTGATTGTTCCTAAGGTGCACACAATTACTGCCTGAAAAAGGTGATATCAGAATGATGCCTGTAAGCTACCTTTTTGCATTCTTTTAGCCATTTTGAGGACCTTGTGGATAAACTTCAGTGATCTTACATTAGGTGCATATGAATTTACTAGGGTTGTAGGCGACATGGTCCATTTCTGCGACCAGAATGATAAAGTGTCCTTGGGGATCAATATGTTCCTGTAATAAAGAAAAGGTTATTGTGTCCCTGATAGCAATCAGTACCCAATTTTTCTTGGAAGTGTCATTTGCTGTAAACATGTGCAGCAATTTGGCGTGTGTGCATTTTGGGAGTTTAACGTTAGAGAAGTGAGTCTCTTGTGCACACAGGACATCACATTTTGCATCCATGGCTGTTTTCAAAGGGCTCTACGTTTGTAGGGACTATTCAGGCATCTCACATTAAATGTCATCATTTTAAGATTAATTCCTGTGGTAGGAAGTGCAGCATTGCCATCTGGTGGTAGGTCCGGGAACTGGAAGTGAGGCATCTGGCATGCTCAGTATGCAGAGATTCCAATGTAGTATTTCCTTTGTACTGTTCAAAAAACACATATTAACAGAAACCGAACAAACTGAATCATTTGATAACTGAAATCAGACAAGCCACATCCTTTGTGGATAACAGGTTATGGAAGACATCTCATAACTTAAGAAGGGGGAAAAGAGAAACAAGTCCAAGAAGAGCCGAACAATGGGTGTTTGTGATCAAAAATGTACACTTGCTGTGCAGTCTGAAGGCACCAGGCGTGTGTCAATCCTGATATAGGGGTTATGCTGGTGGAAAGATGCTAGACATTAATAAAATCCTGGGAAGTTTAACTACCTACCCCTCCTATTATGGCGGTGGTTGTTATGTCTGTCATGGGGGGGTCAGGGTCCGCTGGTTCCCTGTTCGCAGGTAGTAAACGCCATTTCCATTGAAGCTCCATCCCCCTTTCTAGTTATGTGATTGTATGTGATTCGTTATCATTTCCACTAGTAATTTGGCTGGGAAACCCTTTATTTGTAGAGGACCTTGTGGTTACACAGGATCTTGGTAATCGGAACCAAAGTGTGTCTTGCCGTTAGAGTAGAGATTCCAGCAAAGGGATCAGGAAGGGCAGGATGCTGTCTGCCATAGCGCATAAGTTGATCCTTGACATGGTAAAAGTGAATTCTTGCTATGACATCCCTGGGGATCTGGTCAGGGAGGAAGTATGGTTTTGGTAGTCTGCGGGCCCTGTCTATTATTAAATCCGTAGGGCCTAGTGATGGTAGGGCTGTTGTCATGAGCTTTTTGAAGGAATGCAGTAAGCTCTGCTGGTTTGACTCAGGGACACCTCTAAATTTGATGTTGTTCCTGTGGGCCCTGTCTTCAATATCCGCCACATTAAGACACATGGTTCTGATCTCTTCCTCAACTTCAAAGTGTGCATCCACTTGCTCATTATGTGCTAATGTGAATTCCTCCATTTTCTGCTCCACGTACTCCATTCTGCTGCTTACCACAGCCACTTCTAATTTTGTAGATTGCATAAACGCAGGTCAGGTTGGAGGTTGGAGGGCCCCCCACAGGGTTTGTAGGCTGGAGGGGCCCCCCACAGGGTTTGTAGCATCTCTTTCATGGTGGTGTCCATGATGGGCTGCCCTGATGTTTGAAATGCATCTAGCTGCTGGGCATATGAGGAGGATTCCTCCATTTCTTCCCCCACCATCCCTGCACCATCCCAGATCTCTCCCTCCTCCCCAATCCTCCTATTTTGCTTCACAGGGCTACTGGAGGGGAGGATGGCAATCGATGGTCAGTGCAGCCTCACTTACCCATGGATGGCGATGAATGGCTGGCTGTGTGTGCTGTGAAGGCTCATGAACGGCTCCTGGCGCCCGTGCCATCTTGGATTTCCCGGCCTACGGCTGGGGGAAGAAATCCATTAGTCTTCTCGGTCCCTCTTCTTTCTCTTAATGATCATGACCGCCGTGTGCCCCTCGCTTTTCCCTTTCAATCGGTATGCTTTTTAGCTGTAATTGTGAGCTTTGAGCTGCTGTGAGACACCTGCTGTGGCAGAGCTCTCCTCTCACACGTCCATCCGCTCTGGCCGTTGGCTCCTCCCCCACAGGACAATAAGTTTTAATTGATGGAAACTTTGATGAAACATTTACAAATGTTGCTGCAAAATTAGGTTTACTGTAGTTCTGAGCTCACCCTATCCCTTACCTGCACTGCTAATTAAGGTATGAAAAATTCCAGGTTCACCTTCAGCTGCGGTATTTAAAAACATTTTTATTTTTATTTTAAACATATAAACACCATCCAAACACTGCTAGACTAATAGGTTAGTATAAGCCTTTAGCTATGATAATAGGAGACCACATTTATGGTGTGCTTGGTTCAATATCTTATAAAGGCTAAAGATATTTTTGTATTAAAAGTAAAAATGGTGGCTAACCAAAAATCACATAATCAGATCAAGAAAACTGCTGCAGGGAGAGAAAGTATTCATGAAAATTATTGAAATTTGTAGCTGAATTTTGTTTAAAAATATTCTAATCCTTTTCTGATGATGACACTTTTAGATGCCCCAACAAGAATGATCCAACAATCTCTGTGCTAGAAAATGGAGAGTCCCTTAGAGGTCGTTTTTCTCTTAAAGTGTTTAAATTTCCTGGAGAATCCAATCAGATTTATTTACACTGTCAGGTCGGCTTGTGTCTTGATAAGAATTGGTGCTTACCTGTGAGTATTGATTGTTAACATACATTTCCTATTTTATTTAAATTGGATATTTAGGAAAATGTCTATATTCAGCATCTAAAAAGAGATACACCTTACAGTTTCTCTTGAAAAGTGATTTGTAAATATGTCTGGTCAGTCTTGTGGTGTGAAAACCCCTGCCACATTGCACAGCCAGAGAGGAAACGTCACTGTTACCTGATTCAGCGATACAACTTTGTTATCTGCCTGCAACAATGACAAGTGACAATGTTTAGATAATGAGTTATCATAGTGATGATATTGGTCAATTGTAAAATGAGCAGATGAGAGATAGAGACGGAGTACTTGAGCCTAAAAATCTCAATTAGAAACTAAGGTTAACACCCTCTATATATGTCTTGTGGCAAAATAATGGTGATCATAAGACTCTGAGGCAAAGTAAACAGTTTAATACTTTGATTATGCACACTGGCAGGTTTATTATTATTATTAATATTATTATTATTATTATTGTACTGGGTAAGTGTGATGAGGTCAGTATACTGCATGTCTTTCTCTTGGTCTGTTTTTAAGTGGAAAATCTAATCATTTTCTTTGGTAAGCTAAAGGAAAATGCATTATTAAGTGAGAAGTGAAACACTCAATTATTAATTATTATTAATTATTTTATCATTTAAATGCAATAAATGGATTATTGGATTTTATTGGATTTATTGGATTTGTCTATGTAATTAGTTGGTATTTTATATTATTTGGTATTATGGTATTGCTATCATATTGTGTGCGAATGTGATGGGAAGGAGAGAAGGAGAGAGTTAGATTGAGAGAGATGTAGAGAGACATGTTGAGAGAGAGAGAGATGTAGAGAGAGAGATGTAAAGAGATAGAGAGAGATGTAGAGAGAGAGATGATAGAGAGAAAGAGATATGTAGAGAGAGTGATGTGGAGAGATAGAGAGAGATGTAGAGAGAGAGATGTAGAGAGTGAGAGATATGGAGAGAGATGTAGAGAGAGAGAGAGAGAGAGAGAGAAAGGTGGAGAGAGAGATGTAGAGAGAGAGAGATGGAGAGAGATGTAGAGGGAGAGAGATGTAGAGAGAGAGAGATGGAGAGAGAGAGAGAGCGATGTAGAGAGGGAGAGAGAGAGGAAGAGGGAGAACAAGGGGAGAGAGAGAGAAAGAGGGGGGAAGGAAAAGAGGGAGAGAGAGGCAGGGGGAGGGGGAGAGGGTGTGAAAGAGGAAGAGAGAGGGAGAGAGATAGAGACAGGGAGGGGGAGAGGGAGAGAGAGAGGGGGGGAAAGGGAGCAAAAGAGGAAGAGAGAGGGAAAGAGAGAGGAAGGAAGAGAGAGGGAGGGAGAGGGAGGGAGAGAGGAAGAGAGAGGGTAGACAGAGTAGGATGGAGGGATGGAGAGGAGGAAGGAGCAAGAGAGAGAGGGGGGAGAAAAGAGAGGGCTGTAGAGAGAGGGATGTAGAGAGAGAGATGGAGAGAGAGAGAGAGATGGAGAGAGAGAGAGAGATGGAGAGAGAAGAGATGGAGAGAGAGAGAGATGAGAGAGAGAGGGAGAGATGTAGAGAGAGAGAGAGAGAGGGATGGAGAGAGAGAGAGTGATGTAGAGAGATAGAGAGAGATGTAGAGAAGAAGAGAGAGAGAAATGTGGAGAGAGAGATATGTAGAGAGAGAGAGAGATGTAGAGAGAGATAGAAATGCAGAGAGAGTAATGTAAAGAGATAGAGAGAGATGTAGAGATAGTAATGTAGAGAGATAGAGAGAAATGTAGAGAGAGAGAGAGATGTAGAGAGAGTGATGTGGGAGAGATAGAGAGAGATGTAGAGAGAGAGATGTAGAGAGAGATGTAGAGAGAGTGATGTAGAGAGAGAGATATAGAGAGAGAGATGTAGAGAGAGAGATGTAGAGAGAGAGATGTAGAGAGAAAGCGATATGGAGAGAGATGTAGAGAGAGAGAGGTGGAGAGAGAGATGTAGAGAGAGAGAGAGATAGAGAGAGAGAAAGAGAGAAAGCGATATGGAGAGAGATGTAGAGAGAGAGAGCGAGAAAGGTGGAGAGAGATGTAGAGAGAGAGAGAGAGATAGAGAGAGATGTAGAGAGGGAGAGAGATGTAGAGAGAGAGATGGAGAGAGATTTAGAGAGAGAGATGGAGAGAGGTGTAGAGAGGGGGAGAGATGTAGAGAGAGAGAGATGTAGAGAGGGAGAGAGAGAGAAGGAGGAGGACAAGAGGGAGAGAGAGAAAGAGGGAGGAGAAAGAGAGAGAGGGAGGAAAAGAGAGAGAGGGAGGGAAAGAGAGAGAGAGGGAGGGAAAGAGGAGGTAAAGAGGGAGGAAAAAGAGAGAGAGGGGGGAGTGAAAGAGGAAGAGAGAGGGAGAGAGAGAGAGAGAGAGAGAGAGGGAGAGAGAGAGAGAGAGGGGGAAGACTTTGCAAAAGAGGTAGAGAGAGTGAAAGAGAGAGGAAGGAAGAGAGAGGGGAGGGAGAGAGGAAGAGAGAGCGTGAGAATGTAAAACAAATTTATGATTATTAAGAATTTATTGGATTTTCTAAAATGCAGTAAGTTGGTATTTTAAATAATAATAATAATAATAATAATAATAATAATAATAATTATTATTATTATTATTATTAATAATAATATTACTATTATAATTATTATTATTGTATTCTGTGTTAACGTAACAGGGTCCTTAGACTGCATGTTTTTTGTTGGTCTGTTTTTATGTGGAAAATCTAATCATGTTCTTTGGTAGTCTAAAGAAAAATGCTTTATAAAGTGAAATGCTCAATTATTAAATCAATTACAGTTTTAAATGTACTTATTATTTAGTAATTAAAGACCTGCTACATAATAGGTAGTAAAATTAGATATTATTATAATATTGTAAAATGAACATGATTCGCATATTGCTAAAATATTGAATTATAAAGTTTAGCCACAAAATATGAATTTGAAAGAGGAATCAGAACAGGGACCTCTCCAATAGGGTCCTGCCTCCCTCAAGGAGGAGAAAAGAGGACTATTGCGGTACCGTAGCAGGAAAACTTGATTTAAAAAGAATATAGATTTATTTCAAAATTTATAAAAAGTCCTGTAAGGGACATCATTGATACATATTAATATTACTGACATACAAAGACAAAAACAATGATAATTGTTTACAGCAATGTTGACACTACATTTTTGGTATAGCTAATGCCCACAAAGTGCATAGACAAAGGTTTATATGGTGTGATACTTGCAGACGTAACCTCAACGGTTTCGCGGTCACAGCCGCTTCTTCAGGAGGCGTCTGGTAGTATATGGTCTATGAAGATGAAGAATAATATCAACATAACAGGCTTGAGTATATAAACAGTTTATAAAGAATACAAAACTTCAATTGGAGAAAGTGCTCAGAGTTTTACAAATTGTACTCACCACACTAAAACCAAAGAGGGTCTTCCTGGAATGATGTTGTGAGACGCCCTCGGAGATGCGTTCCCCCGGTGGCGGGCCCGGAGGCAAATTTAGGGTATAGCTATTGTAAGGGAAATTTTAAGAGATTTATAAGATTAGAGAGATAATGTAATAAATACTGTTACAGGGCCACCAAGGAGTGCCGTGATTAAGGTGAAAAGGGGAAAGAGGGAAAGCAGAGAACAGATCTGGGAGAGGAAAGCAAGAAGGAAAGGGGGGGAGGGGGAACTGGGGGAAAGGGGGGGGGGAAAGAGAGAGGGAGGGGAAGGGGGGGCGGAAAAAGGGGGAAAAAAGGGGGGGGGGAAAGGGGGGGGGGGAAAGGGACAGGAAGGAAGGGGTGGGGGGGTAGGGGAAAAGGGAAAGGAAGACGGGAGGAAGAATGGGGCGAGCGGACGGTGAGGGGAGGGGGGGAAAGGAAGAAGAGGGAGGAAGAAAAAATCATTGGACACAAAAAACAATGATTTTTTTTTTGTGTCCAATGATTTTTTCTTCCTCCCTCTTCTTCCTTTCCCCCCCTCCCCTCACCATCCGCTCGCCCCATTCTTCCTCCCGTCTTCCTTTCCCTTTTCCCCTACCCCCCCACCCCTTCCTTCCTGTCCCTTCCCCCCCCCCTTTCCCCCCCCCTTTTTCCCGCCCCCCCCTCCCCCTTCCCCTCCCTCTCTCTTTCCCCCCCCCCCTTTCCCCCAGTTCCCCCTCCCCCCCTTTCCTTCTTGCTTTCCTCTCCCAGATCTGTTCTCTGCTTTCAAGTCAAGTTTCAAGGTAAGTCTTTCATAATGTGCTAGTATGTAATGCACATTAGCACATTATATTAACTCGCAGAAGGAAAATATTTAACTGATTAGGCCAACAAACATCTTCATAATTGTCTTTTGTTAAGAATTTGATGATCCATTTTCTGATTTTAATTGTAGTGGTGTCCTTCAACAAGATCTGCTTTGGAAGGCAAAGATAATTTGAACAATACCTGTAAAAATGTTGGACCTATAAACTAGAGAGGTAAGACCTATTCTTAATATATAAAAAAATTAAATATGTAAGGTGTTCTATTCATTTAATTGTGTATATGTCTGTTTCATCACAAAACATTTTTAAAACAATACTTAGTTCTGTGTTTTACCAAAAAGAGATGGCTTGAAGTTGAAAAAAAGATAAAAAGCTGATATAGAAATAATAGAATGATATTCTGGTTTACTATTAAATATATTCCTTTATTTGTAGCAGATTGGACCTCATACCTGGCTTCATTTAAGCAGTTCTCGACCGACTCACGCAGATATACTGTGGCAGAATGGCTCCCCTGGGTGAGACCCCGTACGGGTACTTCCTTCTAATTTCCGGCCACCACAGGGCACGCGCACAAGCTCCAGCACGGGAATTTTTGTGTATAAACACACAAATCCCTGTGTTGTCAGGGAAGAGGAAACATATTGTTTGTTCCTACTAAGTAGGAAAAACAATATGTCTCCTTTCCTAGTCACTCCCATCCCCATACAGTTAGAACATGCTGAGGGAACGCATTTCCCTTGATCGCCCCCTAGTGTTAATCCCCTTCCCTGCCAGTGACATTTACACAGTAATCAGTGCATTTTTATATCTCTGATCGCTGTATAAATGCCAATGGTCTCAAAAATGAGTCAAAAGTGTCCGATCTGTCTGTCGCAATGTCGCAGTACCGCTAACAATCACAGATCACTGCCATTACTAGTAAAAAAAATGCCATAAAAATGACATAAATCTTTCCCATAGTTTGTAGATGCTATAACATTTGCGCAAACCAATCAATATACGCTTTTTGCAGGTTTTTTTTTTTACCAAAAATATGTAGAATATATATTGGCCTAAACTGATGAAGATTTTTTTTTTTTCTATTTGGGGATATTTATTATAGGAAACATTTAAAAAAAAATTTTTCTTTTTTTGTTTATAGCACAAAAAATAAAAACCACAGAGGTGATCAAATACCACCAAAAGAAATCTCTATTTGTGGGAAAAAAAGACAAAATTTTTGTTTGAGTGCAGCATTGCACGACCGCACAGTTGTCATTTAAAGCAACGCAGTGCAGAATTGTAAAAAGTGCTCTGGTCAGGAAGGGGGTAAAATCTTCTGGGGCTGAATTGGTTAAGTATCTGTTTGTTATAAATTGATATATTACTGTATTAATAATCAATAATCAATAATTCATATTGATGAGGAAAGTTCCAAGAAAATCCATTTAGTTCTCCTGTAAAAACTCCAAAATTGATTTAATAATAAAATAGCAAAATGTTACAAAAACAATTTCAAAATGTAGAAGATAAAAATAGCATTAATTAGTTTCTTATTCTTGAAATGAAGATTGAATAAATGTATCTTTTTGAGTGTGGCTTGTGTGAGAAGGTTTGTCAGCTTCCTTCCAAGTTTCCTATGTGTCAGCATCTGCGTTCAAAAGCCTCTCTCACTGGATTTTTACTCCTAAAATCTGACCCCCACCTTATCTTAACCACTTCAGCCCGGAAGAATTTACCCCCTTTCTGACCAGAGCACTTTTTGAGATTCAACACTGCCTCGCTTTAACTGACAATTGCGCGGTCGTGCGATGTGGCACCCAAACAAAATTGATGTCTTTTTTCCCCCACAAATAGAGCTTTCTTTTGGTGGTATTTGATCACCTCTGTGGTTTTTATTTTTTGCGCTATAAACAAAAAAAAGGGACAATTTTGCAAAAAACATATTATTTTTTACTTAGCTATAATAAATATCCCCCAAAAATATTTTAAAAAACATATGTATTCTTCTATATATTTTTGGTTAAAAAAAATGCAATAAGCGTATATTGATTGGTTTGTGCAAAAGTTATAGAGTCTACAAAATAGGGGATAGTTTTATGGCATTTTTATTGATATTTTTTTTTACTAGTAATGGTGGTGATCAGCGTTTTAGCATGACTGCGACATTATGGCGGACACATCGTACAATTTTGACACATTTTTGGGACCATTGGCAGTAATACAGCGATCGATGCTAAAAAATTGCATTGATTACTGTAAAAATGTCCCTGGCAGTGAAGGGGTTAACCACTAGGTGGTGCTGTAGGGGTTAAGTGTGTCCTAGGGAGTGATTCTAACTGTGGGGGGGGAGGGGCTGTGTGTGACACATCACTGATCATCGCTCCCGATTACAGGGAGAGCTGATCAATGACAGTGTCACTAGGCAGAACGGGGAGATGCTTGTTTACATTAGCATCTCCCCATTCTTCCTCACCATGAGGCCATCATGGGTATCCCCACGGACATCGAGTCCGCAGGACTCGCAATCACGGTCACAGAGCTCCCAGCAGGCTCGCGTGTGCGCTCGCAAGCCGCCTCTTAAAGGGGATAGTACAGGTACGTTAATCTGCCTGTACGTACCCTTCTGCCGCAGTATATCTGCGTGAGGCGGTCGGGAAGAGGTTAAAAAGGCTAATTTAACGTTCCTTGTAGTTCCACAGAAGCCCACAAATTTCAAACATATCATTCACAAGGGTGGAAGTTATTACTCTCTATAAACATTCTTAAAGAGGAGTTCCACCCAGGGGGTCCATTATAAAAAAAATTAAAAGTCAGCAGCTACAAATACTGCAGCTGCTGACTTTTAATTGGACACTTACCTGTCCCTGGGTCCAGCGATGTGGGGGATCGAAGCCCCGCTTGTCCCCCCCTTCACTCGTCGGCGCCGGCATTTCAACTGTGGGCACTGGGCTGTGGCTTCACAGCCTGGCACCCACTGCGCATGCGCAAGCGGCGCCGTGCACCGTGATTGGCTGCTCAATCACCTGGGACCTGTAATGGGTCCCAGATGATTGACAGGAGGGAGGGAGCACAACCGAGCCCTTCCTGTGCTGAGGGGGAAGTGATGTCACCAGCCCAGGCAAAGGAAGAGGCAGACTACGAGGGACCCCCTAGCAACAGGCATTTAGAGGTAAGTAAAAACAAATATCCAAATTTTTTTTGTTTTTTTTTTAGAATTTTTCAGGTATTTTTGTTTTTTTGGGTGGAACCCCACTTTAAGGAGTGGGCCATAAGCTACAGTATGTGTAAACTTATTTAACTTGTAAGATATACATTTCCTTTAACATCTAAATCAAATACTAATATAAATCAGTGTGTATATTATTTCATCAAAAACCGAATGTTCCCAACCAATATCCTAATCAAGAAGCATTGTAATATTAAAAAACTTATAATCTTAACTAAAACATCTTAAGTAATATGAGATCTTTCTTCTTTTAGGGGGGAGGTGAGTATCTCAAGAGAAGAAGCCAATTCAGACTAATTGCAACCACATGCTTGAGCTCTTTTAACCACTTCAGCCCCGGACCATTTGGCTGCCTGAAGACCAGAGGACTTTTTCCAATTTGGCACTGCGTCGCTTTAACTGCTAATTGCGCGGTCATACAATGCTGTACCCAAAAAAAATTTGCATCCTTTTCTTCCCACAAATAGAGCTTTCTTTTGATGGTATGTGATCACCTCTGCGGTCTTTATTTTTTGCGCTATAAATGGAAAAAAAACGAAAATTTTGAAAAAAAATGATTTTTTTACTTTTTGTTATAAAAAAATCCAATAAACTCAATTTTAGTCATACATTTAGGCCAAAATGTATTCGGCCACATGTCTTTGGTAAAAAAAAAATGTCAATAAGTGTATATTTATTGGTTTGCGCAAAAGTTATAGCGTCTACAAGCTAGGGTACATTTTCTAGAATTTACACAGCTTTTAGTTTATGACTGCCTATGTCATTTCTTGAGGTGCTAAAATGGCAGGGCAGTACAAAACCCCCCCAAATGACCCCATTTTGGAAAGTAGACACCCCAAGGAAATTGCTGAGAGGCATGTTGAGCACATTGAATATTTATTTTTTTTGTCCCAAGTGATTGAATAATGACAAAAAAAAATTACAAAAAGTTGTCACTAAATGATATATTGCTCACACAGGTTATGCTTCTCCTGAGTATGGGGATACCACATGTGTGGGACTTTTTGGGTGTCTAGCTGTGTACGGGGCCCCGAAAACCAATCACCGCCTTCAGGATTTCTAAGGGCGTAAATTTTTGATTTCACTCCTCACTACCTATCACAGTTTTAGAGGCCATAAAATGCCCAGATGGCACAAACCCCCCCCAAATTACCCCATTTTGGAAAGTAGACACCCCAAGCTATTTGCTGAGAGGCATGTTGAGTCCATGGAATATCTTATATTTTGACACAAGTTGCGGGAAAGTGACAATTTTTTTTTTTGCACAAAGTTGTCACTAAATGATATATTGCTCACACAGGCCATGGGCATATGTGGAATTGAACCCCAAAATACATTTAGCTGCTTCTCCTGAGTATGAGGATACCACATGTGTGGGACTTTTTGGGAGCTTAGCTGCGTACGGGGCCCCGAAAACCAATCACCGCCTTCAGGATTTATAAGGGTGTAAATTTTTGACTTCACTCTTCACTGCCTATCACAGATTCGGAGGCCATGGAATGCCCAGGTGGCACAACCCCCCCCAAATGACCCCATTTTGGAAAGTAGACAACCCAAGCTATTTGCTGAGAGGCATGGTGAGTATTTTGCAGCTCTCATTTGTTTTTGAAAATTAAGAAAGACAAGAAAAAACATTTTTTTTTCTTTTTTCAAATTTCAAAACTTTGTGACAAAAAGTGAGGTCTGCAAAATACTCACTATACCTCTCAGCAAATAGCTTAGGGTGTCTACTAGGGATGAGCCGAACACCCCCCTGTTCGGTTCGCACCAGAACATGCGAACAGGAAAAAAGTTCGTTCGAACATGCGAACACCGTTAAAGTCTATGGGACACGAACATGAATAATCAAAAGTGCTAATTTTAAAGGCTTATATGCAAGTTATTGTCATAAAAAGTGTTTGGGGACCTGGGTCCTGCCCCAGGGGACATGGATCAATGCAAAAAAAAGTTTTAAAAACGGCCGTTTTTTCAGGAGCAGTGATTTTAATAATGCTTAAAGTCAAACAATAAAAGTGTAATATCCCTTTAAATTTCGTACCTGGGGGGTGTCTATAGTATCCCTGTAAAGGGGCGCATGTTTCCTGTGTTTAGAACAGTCTGACAGCAAAATGACATTTTGAAGGAAAAAACTCATTTAAAACTACCCGCGGCTATTGCATTGCCGACAATACACATAGAAGTTCATTGATAAAAACGGCATGGGAATTCCCCAAAGGGGAACCCCGAACCAAAATTAAAAAAAAAATATGACGTGGGAGTCCTCCTAAATTCCATACCAGGCCCTTCAGGTCTGGTATGGATATTAAGGGGAACCCCGGCCAAAATTTAAAAAAAAAAATGACGTGGGGTTCCCCCTAAATTCCATACCAGACCCTTCAGGTCTGGTATGGATTTTAAGGGGAACCCCGCGCCAAAAAAAAAAAAAAAACGGCGTGGGGTCCCCCCAAAAATCCATACCAGACCCTTATCCGAGCACGCAACCTGACAGGCCGCAGGAAAAGAGGGGGGGACGAGAGTGCGGCCCCCCCTCCCTCCTGAACCGTACCAGGCCACATGCCCTCAACATTGGGAGGGTGCTTTGGGGTAGCCCCCCAAAACACCTTGTCCCCATGTTGATGAGGACAAGGGCCTCATCCCCACAACCCTGGCCGGTGGTTGTGGGGGTCTGCGGGCAGGGGGCTTATCGGAATCTGGAAGCCCCCTTTAACAAGGTGACCCCCAGATCCCGGCCCCCCCCCTGTGTGAAATGGTAAGGGGGTATATAAGTACCCCTACCATTTCACGAAAAAAGTGTCAAAAATGTTAAAAATGACAAGAGACAGTTTTTGACAATTCCTTTATTTAAATGCTTCTTCTTTCTTCTATCTTCCTTCATCTTCTGGTTCTTCTGGTTCTTCTGGCTCTTCTGGTTCTTCCTCCGGCGTTCTCGTCCAGCATCTCCTCCGCGGCGTCTTCTATCTTCTTCTCCTCGGGCCGCTCTGCACCCATGGCATGGGGGGGAGGCTCCCGCTGTGTGACTTCCCTGTGGCATTCCCCGTGACGTCACAGGGAAGTCCCGTCAAGTCACCATGCGTCAGAGTGGGGCGGGGTCACCGGTTGGCCCCGCCCCCCGTTATTTAAGAACTGTCAGACGAGGAGCGCCGTCACACAGCGGGAGCCTCCCTCCATGCCAGCATGGATTGCGGAGCGGCCCGGAGAAGAAAATGAAGAAGAGAAGAAGAGAAGAAAAGAAGAAGAGAAGAGCGGGAGCATCCCCCCTATGCCATGGGTGCGGAGCGGCTCAAGGAGAAGAAGATAGAAGACTCCGCGGAGGAGATGCTGGACGAGAACGCCGGAGGAAGAGCCAGAAGAGCCAGAAGAACCAGAAGAACCAGAAGATGAAGGAAGATAGAAGAAAGAAGAAGCATTTAAATAAAGGAATTGTCAAAAACTGTCTCTTGTCATTTTTAACATTTTTGACACTTTTTTCGTGAAATGGTAGGGGTACAAAGTACCCCCTTACCATTTCACACAGGGGGGGGGGCGGGATCTGGGGGTCACCTTGTTAAAGGGGGCTTCCAGATTCTGATAAGCCCCCCGCCCGCAGACCCCCACAACCACCGGCCAGGGTTGTGGGGATGAGGCCCTTGTCCTCATCAACATGGGGACAAGGTGTTTTGGGGGGCTACCCCTAAGCACCCTCCCAATTTTGAGGGCATGTGGCCTGGTACGGTTCAGGAGGGAGGGGGGGCCGCACTCTCGTCCCCCCCTCTTTTCCTGCGGCCTGCCAGGTTGCGTGCTCGGATAAGGGTCTGGTATGAATTTTTGGGGGGACCCCACGCCGTTTTTTTTTTTTTTTTTGGCGCGGGGTTCCCCTTAAAATCCATACCAGACCTGAAGGGTCTGGTATGGAATTTAGGGGGAACCCCACGTCATATTTTTTTTTAAATTTTGGCCGGGGTTCCCCTTAATATCCATACCAGACCTGAAGGGCCTGGTATGGAATTTAGGGGGACTCCCACGTCATTTTTTTTTTTTAATTTTGGTTCGGGGTTCCCCTTTGGGGAATTCCCATGCCGTTTTTATCAATGAACTTCTATGTGTATTGTCGGCAATGCAATAGCCGCGGGTAGTTTTAAATGGGTTTTTTCCTTCAAAATGTCATTTTGCTGTCAGACTGTTCTAAACACAGGAAACATGCGCCCCTTTACAGGCACACTATAGACACCCCCCAGGTACGAAATTTAAAGGGATATTACACTTTTATTGTTTGACTTTAAGCATTATTAAAATCACTGCTCCTGAAAAAACGGCCGTTTTTAAAACTTTTTTTTGCATTGATCCATGTCCCCTGGGGCAGGACCCAGGTCCCCAAACACTTTTTATGATAATAACTTGCATATTAGCCTTTAAAATTAGCACTTTTGATTTCTCCCATAGACTTTTAAAGGGTGTTCCGCGGCATTCGAATTTGCCGCGAACACCCCAAATTGTTCGCTGTTCGGTGAACTTGCGAACAGCCAATGTTCGAGTCGAACATGAGTTCGACTCGAACTCGAAGCTCATCCCTAGTGTCTACTTTCCAAAATGGGGTCATTTGGGGGGGGTTATGCTAACTGGGCATTCCATGGCCTCCGAAACTGTGATAGGCAGTGAAGAGTGAAATCAAAAATTTACACCCTAAGAAAGCCTGAAGGCGGTGATTGGTTTTCGGGGTCCCGTACGCGGCTAGGCTCCCAAAAAGTCTCACACATGTGGTATCCCTGTACTCAGGAGAAGCAACAGAATGTATTTTGGGGTGTATTTTCACATATTCCCATGGCATGTGTGAGCAATATATCATTTAGTGACAACTTTATGAAAAAAAAAAAAAAAACTGTCTCTTTCCCGCAACTTGTGTCACAATATAAAATATTCCATGGACTCGACATGACTCTCAGCAAATAGCTTGGGGTGTCTACTTTCCAAAATGGGGTCATTTGGGGGGGTTTGAACTGTCCTGGCATTTTATGCACAACATTTAGAAGCTTATGTCACACATCACCTACTCTTCTAACCACTTGAAGACAAAGCCCTTTCTAACATTTTTTGTTTATATGAAAAAATTATTTTTTTTTGCAAGAAAATTACTTTGAACCCCCAAACATTATATATTTTTTAAAGCAAATTCCCTACATTTTAAAATGGTGGGTGTTTCATTTTTTTTTTTGTCACACAGTATTTGCGCAGCGATTTTTCAAACGCATTTTTTGGGGAAAAAACACACTTTTTTAAATTTTAATGCACTAAAACACACTATATTGCCCAAATGTTTGATGAAATAAAAAGATGATCTTAGGCCGAGTACATGGATACCAAACATGACATGCTTTAAAATTGCGCACAAATGTGCAGTGGCGACAAACTAAATACTAAGCCTTTACAGGTTACCACTTTAGATTTACAGAGGAGGTCTGCTGCTGAAATTACTGCGCTCGATCTGACGTTCGCGGTGATACCTCACATGCATGGTGCAATTGCTGTTTACATCCAAGATCGGTGTGATAAAATGCTTTCCCAATTTTCCAATGGCGCTGTTTACATCCGGCCAAATCTAAGTCATGAAATGCTCGTAGCTTACGGTTTCTTAGGCCATAGAGATGTTTGGAGCCACTCTGGTCTCTTATCAGCTCTATGGTCAGCTGGCTGAATTTTTCCCGGTTGCATTCTCGGGTTCCCTGTTGAGACAGGAGAGCCAGAGAAAAACATGGAAGACGGTGGGGGGGGCATTCCCTCCCACTGCTTATAAAAGCAGTCTAGAGGCTAATTGGCTGCTAGGATTGCTTTTACATGAAAGCCGACTGCTGGCTGAAAAGAATGATACCAAGATCATACCTAAACCTGCAGGCATCATTCTGGTATAACCACTCAAAGTCGTGAATGGCGCACCTGAAGACAAAAAAATGGTTAACAATAAAGCACAGTAAACGGTAAAGTATAAAAAATTGCATACCTGAAAAGCAAACATGATAAATCATAATAACAATAAAACATTGCAGAATAGAATACAGTAAAAAAGAGCAGAACAATAGAGAGAGAATAGAGAGAGAGAGAACAATAAAACGACAACTATTTTTATTTTATTTTATATATATATATTTTTTTACACTTTTTTTGTAACTAACTTTTATAACTGTAACCGGTTCCAGGTTCAGGTCTCTCAAAATACGATGGCATCTTGGGAGACCCTGTGAAAGTGTGCCTAGTCTGTGCAATGCTGTACCCTACGCTAATACTCAACTAGTGAATGGTAGCGTTCAAAACATTCACCAATGCAAAGACCAGGATTGTCAGGACAGGAGGGACAATAATAGCGGGTGTCACGCCTATATCCGCGCTTGCTGCAGACACGACATCTTTTTTGGGGGGGTTCGTTGGGTAGGGGTACTCGGGAGGACATAAAGAAAATGCCTCTCATGCAGCCGGCTGCATTTGGTTGGGGATGTGAATGGTGGAAGTACGGGCGCTGCAGAAGTGGTGGGTTCCCAATTAGGATTGGCGAATGCAGCAAGAAGGACACTATGAGCACGACGGGCCTGTTTGTCTTCTTCTTGGTGGCAGCGGGACACTACTTGTGCTTGCCACCTCACCAGCTTGAACTGCACTTATGGGACTCACCACGTCACCAAGTGTTACTGCAGTGCTGGTTTGACTATGACCGGGGTGTACTAGGCCGCTGGTGCTTGCCAGTTCACCAAAACGCTACCAAACTCTGCGAACGCTGCAGTTATGTGTTTAGTGTTTTGTAAGTGACAGTGATCGATCGATACTGCACTTGGGTGGGCTGGGCTGGGCCGGACAGAGGAGCAAAACACAGGTGCTAGCAGGTATCTGGGCTGATTCCGCTAACACTGCGTTTTTGGGAACCCTAAACTGCTGGGGACGCTAGTATAGATCTGATGGTTCAGATATTGATCCGATCAGATACTATACCACAAAGGGAGGTGTACTGTGCATGCGCGGGTGTTAGTGCTACTGGCGCTAACCTGACACTGCCTGGGGCTGGTTCTTGCCAGTTCACCAAAATGCTACCAAAAAAACTGATATGCCCCGTACACACGATCGGATTTTCCGATGGACAATGTCCGATCGGAGCGTGTTGCCGGAAATTCCAACCATGTGTGGGCGCCATCGGACATTTTCCATCTAATTTTCCGACACACAAAGTTGGACAGCAGGAGATAAAATTTTCGGACAACAAAATCCGACTGTGTGTGGCCTGTTCCGACGCACAAAGTGCCATGCATGCTCAGAAGAAATTCCGACACGGGACAGCTCGTTCTGGTAAACTTAGCGTTCGCAATGGATACAGCACTTTCGTCACGCTGCAATGTTAAAAATGGTTTAATACAGCGCACTCTCTTCTTCTTTATAATGTGACAAGAATTAAGTCGTTTTGCTGCTCATATTCACACACACTTCTCACAAATTTTTATTTGTGTTTTTTTAGTGGGATTCCCTGAATATATTGTTATTAGTTGTCACATCTGACAGTTTTATATTTTTTAATTTTTTTTATTTTGGATTTTAAGCCTTTTTTTTTCTTTAATGTTTGGATTTTTTCCAAGGCTGATCTTTGTTCAATGTTATTTTTATTTTTACTCCAGAATATTTTTGTGTGTGTTTTGTGTGTCAAGTTACCCCAACACCATTGATATCTTGTATTATTTAATCTCCAGGAGATTGTTTGGTGTTGGTGTCCCTTGTTCATTTCACATTGTATATTTAAAAAGTACCTGAATCCTTACAAACAAACTGTCATTTTTGAAGTAAAACACATAGGAGAGTATAATTCAAAACAAAAATCCTTTATTAAGGGATCAGAACCAAACAAAGAGGAAGGCAACACTGGATCAACAGGAGAAATTAGCGAAGCCTGGGACCCCCACAGCAGACATCAATTCTTCAACATCAAAATTGGTGGCCTGAGGAGTCCATATCTAAGGGAGGGCAGTCTGGTCCGGGATTCACAGAGACTCGGATAGCAGCAGATGACATGTGTGTCCCCAGGCTGTGGTACCACAAGAGGCTGCATCTTTTGGCCGACCAGACTGAACCCAGGGCAATCACTGTCTGGTCTTCCTTCCACGCTTCCTTCACGGCTGTGGCTGTGCAGTTGGAGATGTGGCAGGAGGAGGAGTAGGACCTGGAGGAGGAGGAGGACTGGGGGGACCTGGAGGAGGACTGGGGGGACCTGGAGGAGAGGGAGGAGGAGGAGGAGGACCTGCAGGAGGAGGAGGAGGACCATCCCAAAGATGTGTGTGAGGTGTAATTTGGCCCCTCATACCTTTCTCCAGAGCCTCTGATATGAGGGCCTCACACATGGCTTTTTGGCCCTCCTCCATCCTCTGCATTTTATAGGCTATGAAGGCAGCAATGTTCTCCTGCATGGTGTGGGGTGCTCCCAGGACCTCTGTAGCCCTCCAAAAGAATGCTATAGCAGCCTCCTCTAGGGTACTCCTCCTACTGCCACTTTCTCTTTTCAGGGGGGGTGGAGGGACCTTGATATCAGCCAGCCAGCTCGGCCCGGCCACCTCCTGGCTGAGACTTCCCTGTGTATGAAAAAGGGACATAGTTTTAGTTTTTGCTTCATCAATCACAATCCTAAATTAGTACTCCCAACTAACATCTAGTTAACATCATTGATTGGACAAGCAGAAATATTTAGAGGAATGCTATACCTGGCTCAATCTGGGCTCCTCTACATGTGGCCTGGAAGGCCCAGGTTGGGCGTCAGAAGCCTCAGCCAGGGGGGAAGGAAGCGTGGAAGGAAGACTGGAGAGGGATGGCCTGGGTTCAGTCTGGCCTGCCAGAAAGTGTAGCCTGTCGTAGTACAACATCCTGGGGACATAGATGTCATCTGCTGCTCCGGATCTCTGTGATTCCAGGACTTTCTTGCGCTCCCTTAGATATGTGCTCCTCAGGCAACCAATTAATATCTTTAAATAGGTGATGTCTGCCGTGGGGGTCACCTGCTTCACAATTTCACACAATTGCTCCAGTGCTGCCTTCCTCTTTGCTTGGTTCTTGAAATGGGGGTGGATAATCTCCCACAGACAGGGCAGCTCACTTAGCATCTCTATGAATACTGACATGAAGTCATTGTCTTTCATTAGGATTTCCATGTTCACTGCAAGACACAACACAAGACAAAGCCTAATGTCAGACAAAACTCTCCTAATCTTGTTACAATATAGGCCTCAATCTAGAAGCAGTATAGGCACAAGCTTGTCTCTTACCTTCGTTCTTATGATCGGCGCGTCCAATGCTCCTTCCTCCGCTCACAGATCGTACGTAATACGCACGCGTGTTACGCTTTATACACACTGCGCATGCATGTAACTCCACCCGCCCCTGACGTTCTTTCTAGTGTATTCCCCGCCCCTTTTCGTTCGGCGCAGTGGGGGAAGAGCACGATGGCGGAGTTACAACAGGTGCGTGCTAATTCTAGCAATGAGGAGGAGGAGGAAAGCCCGGATCCAGGCACATCCTGATCCAGAAGGAGACGTTTTAAGGCCACAAATATGTCGTTTGGGGAGATGTTGGAGATGGTCGACATCATGAGGAAGTCCGACTATGACGGAAAATATGGGCCTTACCCCAACCCGAACATCCGAAAGGCCAAAATCATGGCGAAAGTGGTCAGGAGTCTTGGGAGGAATTTCGGGGTACGAAGATCTAAAGATCAGCTCAGGAAGCGGTGGTCGGACCTGAAGTTGAGAGAGCCAGAGCAGTACCGAAAGATCCGGAGAGTGCTGCAAAAAAGTAAGTAGTTGTGCTGTGTTCCTATTCTTTCTGTCTTTATTACGTTCGTTCTGCTCCATATGCTTTTATTAATTGTAACGTTTAAAAAGGTCAACTTTAATGTTCATGGGCCCATTATTCGTTCGTATCAAACATTTTTCTTTCGGCCTCTAGAACACCATTGTTTAGACCATATGCATTTTCACACATTTTTGGGGGCCTACTTGGATGCCAAATATTTGTTTGTGTAGATGGGTTTGTTACTAGAATGAAATGCAAACTAGATTGTGTGTAAAGAGAGGACACTGAGCAGCTGTTTTCACATCTGGACACTGGAGTACTAGTATGAGACACAAGAACAACATTTTTATTAGGGGGGGCACACTGATGCTCCAGTGTATACTATAGGGGGGATTACATCTGTGAAGCTTGTACTAAACAGGTAAAGTATTGCAGCTTGACAAAGGGCAATAAAAAATATGCATCTTGGAACTCGGCTAAAATAGACAATTGTACCCCACTTCCAAGCAATGTTTCCTATTTCTAGTTCTGCCATCAAATATCTGTGTGATAATTATACCATTTTTGTTTTACATAGGGGAGAAAAGACTCAGACACCCCTCATCCCAGGAGACCAGAGACCCCCCCCCCCCCCTCTGGAAGAAGGGGAAATACCAACCCAAGAAGCTGAGCAGGATGAAGAAGAAGATGTGGTGGAAATTGGAACCACAACAGGTGAGTGTCTGCGACCACAGGCTCAGGTAAAAGAGATGGATGGTGGCAGATTTTTGAGACCTTTTTTTTTGTTCTTTATCTCTTTTTAGGTGATCGTGATCCAGAACGCTTTACATCTGAAAGTGCCCAGATACTGATCGGGGAGATCATGGGGTGTAATCTCCAATTGCAAAACATACAGCAACAAATCAGTGATGTTACTAAAAAAAATACTAACATCATTGATGTTTTGGGGCGAATTTAAACCCCACAAAATCACCTGTTTTATCTTACGAAAAATTTTTCAATGTTTAGAAAAGCCAAATTTGGAGGATGCACACAGTGTGCCAACATGTGCTATCTGCCATCACGGGAGATCAATGGATGCGTTTTGGGGGTGCAACCCCTTCCTCAATTATAAAGTAGCGTTGAGGAAGGGCTTGCTCCCCCAAAACACGCCCCTTGATCCCCCCTGATGGCAGATAGCACATGTTGACATTCGTAAATTGGTGTGCATCTTCCAAATTTGGCTTTTCCAGGGGTGATTTCCCCCCATCTGAACGCTATATCAAACCCAGTTCCTAAATACTGATGTCTGATATAGCCTTCAGGTTTTACCATATGTGAACTTTGTAAGTTCAAGTTTTTTGGCTTTCTTGTTGGTTTTACACAGGCCTGCTTTATCTGAAATGGATATTTAGATTTTTGATAATGCTACTGCAAACATTGTTACAAAACAAACATGTTGGTTTGTTTTAAAAACCTTTGGGAAATGCACAAAAGTGCCTTACTCAAGAATGTGTGGATTATTGTCTCAACACTACAACACTTTTGGGGTGATGTAATTGCTGTTTTATGCAAAAATGGGGGTTATTTCCTAAGGGCAAATACACTTTGCACTACAAGTGCAGGTTCAGTGCAGTTGCAAGTGCACTTGTAGTGAAATGTGTTTTTGCATTTAGGAAGTACCAGCCAACACTGTTTTTTATAAGGTTACCCAATCACGACATTTTCTGCACTCAACACATTTCTGTCAGGGTCAGCTAAAACAAACACAAGCAGTAAATGTCCGCAAAGAATTTCTTTAGGTTGTTTTTTATTTGAAAAAGGTGTCACAGATTGTCTGGCATATTGATAGCCCCCCTACCCGCAAAGAACTCCAGGTAGCGTAACCGGACATCACGGGCATTCAGGGAGGGCAAGCCAGGACGGCCACTTTCAAGCGCCGTCAGTGTTGATGGATTTGGGATTCCGGCCTCAGGCCCAACTGAGCCAGCATAGTTGGCTGAATGTTTTCTTAAAAAATTATGGAGAACACAGCAGGCAAGTATTATATGGTTCAGTTTATACTCCGCCATATGGATGGGTGTCAGAAATAATCGGAACCGGCTGGCCAGGATTCCAAATGTGTTCTCCACCACTCTTCGGGCTCTGGCCAGCCGGTAATTAAAAACCCTCTGTTCCGGGGTGAGGGTCCTCATCGGGAATGGCCGCATCAGGTGGTCCCCCAGCGCAAATGCTTCATCAGCAACGAACACAAATGGGAGACCTTCAACATTGTCCTCTGGAGGTGGTAAGTCCAAGCTGCCATTCTGGAGACGCCTGTAGAACTTCGTCTGGGCGATCACTCCACCATCGGACATCCAGCCATTCTTCCCCACGTCCACATACAAGAACTCGTAATTAGCCGACACCACCGCCAACATCACTATACTATTAAACCCCTTGTAATTATAATAGTAGGACCACGAGTTGGGTGGTGGGACGATGTGGACGTGTTTCCCATCAATTGCCCCTCCGCAGTTAGGAAAGTCCCACCGCTGGGCAAAGTGGGAGGCCACAGTCTGCCATTTCTGTGGCGTTGAAGGAAAGTGTTGAGGAAAAAACAATAAACATTACTATTTTTTCAAAGATACATGGCAAGCAGATTATACACAAACATTATGGGGCAACCTCCAGATAGCATTTACTAAGGGGAGTTTAACAACAACAAAGTATAAGGTACACCTATCATATTCCCCCTCCCCCCCTCTCATGGGCCATTTCTAACATTAACATGGACAGGTAACCCTCTTCACTTCATTGAGAAATGAATGCCTAAATACAGGGTATTACTTGGAACAGCCCCTCCTTAGTTACACTATTGACAGACCACTGGACAGGTAAGAAGTGTCATAATACAAAGATATAAATACACACTGTACACATTTGAGGACATTTGGACATTCTGCTATTACCTATCAAGATAATAATAGGATACAAAAACTTTAAACAGTACCATTGGAAAGTATACAGGCAGGCCCTTGCACTACATGCTTTGGGGAATTCATCCATAAATCTGACCAGTAAAGAGATGGGTATAGTGTGTATGGGTTTGGCAAAGTCAGCAGATAGATGATTGAGGATAGAGAATTGGGATCAGCTGACTAAGCAGTTGGGGGAGGGAGGGTTCTCAAAAATTTGGGGACACCACAAAAAAAAGCCTCTGGCACTCTGCCTGAATTTAAATCAAAAATAAAATTTCCAAACATTTTAGGGGGTGTTTGGGGTAAAGCACTACTATGGAGCTGATAAAATACATTGTTAAGTGACTACATGAGGTGAATATAGGGCAGGAGACACCATGTTGGGGAGGTTATTGAAGGGCAAATAATAATTACCTAAAAATCCAGCATGCATGAGAACAAAGGGGACATTCACAGCATATTACAATCATGGTAATTAGGGAATGAGGGAAGAAATACAATATATTAGCAAACATTCAATACAATAAAATGTGATATTAAAGGATAAAAATCTTACCTTCATATACTCCTTCTGTAGGACCTGGATGATGGCAGAACAGGTCTCTGGGATAATGATCCCCAGAGCCTGGGGGGAGATGCCTGTTGAGAACTTCAAGTCCTGCAGACTTCTCCCTGTCGCCAAGTACCGCAGGGTGGCGAAGAGCCTCTGCTCCGGAGTGATGGCTTGCCTCATGCAGGTATCCTGCCTGCTAATATAGGGGGTCAGCGAAGCCAATGGGGTCCGTCATCCTGAGAAAGTTCCTGAAATCATCAGGATTATTCTCACGGATCTCACGGAGCAAAGGCATATGACAGAACTGGTCACGCTGAAGCAACCAATTCTTGGTCCATGAACTCCTCCCCACCCTGTTCATGGACTGGACTTGTGTCAAGGTCAGGACCCCAACACCAAGCCCCCGCACAGCACGAACTCTACGAGGAGTACGCATACGAAACATGGCTAGAAAACGGTCGGCTGCTCAGAACGAAGTAACAGAACGCACTGAAGAACAGCAAGGCCTGTGAAAAGCGACCTGAAAAACAGCAACGAGCGGGCAAGATCGAACAGAAAACTCTGATACGAACTGACTACACGCACTGAAGAGCAGATACAAACCCACAAGCACAAACTGAATGGCAGAAAACGATCTGAAAGCCACGAGTCTGAAAAAGCGCGAATCGTCTCTCACCAAACTTTTACTAACACGAGATTAGCAAAAGGAGCCCAAAGGGTGCCACGCTTGGTTCTGAACCGGCCTTTTCTAGTCTCGTCGTACGTGGTGTACGTCACCGCATTCTTGGCGATCGGAAATTCCGACAACTTTGTGCGACCGTATGTAGGCAAAACAAGTTTGAGCCAACATCCGTCGGAAAAAATCCTAGGATTTTGTTGTCGGAATGTCCGAACAAAGTCCGACCGTGTGTACGGGGCATTAGGGATCAGGCCTGACTCTGCGAACGCTGCAGTTATGTGTTTAGTGTTTTGTAAGTGACAGTGATCGATTGATACTACACTTGGGTGGGCTGGGCCGGGCGGAGGGGCAAAACGCAGGTGCTAGCAGGTATCTGGGCTGATCCCGCTAACACTGCATTTTTGGGAACCCTAAACTGCTGGGGACGCTAGTATAGATCTGATCGGATCAGATATTTATCCGTTCAGATACTATACCACTAAGGGAGCCGTATGCTGCGTGCATGGGTGTTAGCGGTACTGGCACTAATCTGGCGCTGCCTGGGGCGACGCATATCACCGCCGGGCGATCAGGGGGCTAAACCTTTATTCGGTAATAAATGGCGGGTGCCCTGACACTATAAAAAATAAACGAACGAACCAGCGTCACCCTAACGGTTATACGGTGATCAGTGGTGAAAGGGTTAACTAGGGGGCAATCAAGGGGTTTAAAACGTTTATTAGGTAGTATATGGGGTCTAAGTCTAATGGAGTCTAAGTCTAATCTAAGCAGGTTTTCACCAGAGTCTCTGATGGATTTGGCTGCAGCTGACTCCAGGTCGCAGCCCCCAGGGTCTCTCAGAACATACTCACAGACTAGCTCTGGTGGAGCAGAAGCAGCAGTTCAGGGTTAGACACAGGATATTCAGGAGAACAAGCCAAGGTCGGGTCAACTAGCACACAGGGATGGTCAGGAAGGCATGCTAAGTTCAGGGTCACTAGTAGACAGGAATAGTCAGAAGGACACGCCAAGGTCAGTACACAGAAGTCAGAGATAAACATACAACTGGACACCACACCAGAAGCCTAATCACAACTTTGCTCAGCAAGGCTGACTTGCAGTGCGCAGGGTTAAATAGTGTTTCCTGTTGAGAGGCTGGGGTGGAGCCATGCTGAGAGCTCATATTTAAATGCCCAGGTGTGGGGTCATGCTCTCTAAAGCTGAGACACAGACCTGAGAGGTAAGCAGATAGTCAGAGCATAAAACATTACTGTAGATTCATGACAAAATGCAACAATGCTGGAGCAGGTGCAAACTGGTTAAAGCAAACAGGTACTTGCGGTTGGCAGACAGGCAGAGTGGTTCAATGACAGCCCATGTGCAAGGCAGACAAGGTTCAGAATAGTCGGGGGCAAGTCAAAAGACAGGCAGAATTCAGAGAGTAGTCAATATCTGATTTGAGGTCATAAATATGGAAATCTGAAACAGCAGAGCAGAGCAGAGCAGACAGGGAGCTTGCATGTATTACACACGCTACCACAAGCATGAGACCGCAGGCATAGCTGGCTTAAATCAGGTTTGGTTTCCATCTCGACACTGGCCACATTAATCACATTGCTGGTCAACAGACAGACAGGTATGCATCATAGCCAAAACCATAATGCTGGAATGAAACCAGCAGCAGTCAAAGAACAGCGGCATTTACACTCTCCAGATACCCAGAAGGCATGATAATATGGTGACTAGATATGTGCACTGCCAAAAAATGTGTTTATCTTTGTTTCATTCTTTTTTTTTTGAAAACTCGGAAATTCAAAAATTCGGATTCCGAAAATCCAAAAATTCAGAAATTTGAAAATCCCTAAAATACGAAAATAAGAAAGGAAAATCTGAACATTTGAAAGAACAAAAAATCCAAAAATTTGAAATAATAAAAAACTAACAATAACTAACTATTAAATTATAGGTATTGAAATTTCATTTCAAATTTGACTGTTAGTGAACATAACGAATACAAATTTATCTGAAGTTCCAAATTATCCGAAATAAAGAATGCTGCATCTAAACAAATGGAGTGGAACAAAATAATATTAAATGATAATACATTTTTTTTAATTATTAATATTGTTATTTATTATTATTAATTTGTTACATTCCATTCGTTTAGATACGGCATTCATTATTACGGATAATTCATAATTTCGGATAAATTGGTATTGGTTACATTCACTAAAAGCAAAATTTGAAAGAAAATTCCAATACCTATAATTTAATAGTTAGTAATAGTTAAGTTATTATTTGTTAGTTATTATTTCAGATTTTCGGGTTTTTGAATTTTCGGATTTTCATTCTCATTTTCGGATTTTTGTTCCTTTGAATTTTTAGATTTTCATCCTTATTTTTGGATTTTCAAATTTCCCAATTTTCTAATTTCCCAATTTTCGAATCTGCAAATTTTTGTTAATTTCCGAATTTTCAAAAAAATTCTGAATTTTTAAAGTTCGGAAATTCAGATATTTATAAAACAACTAATTTGGAACTAAACGAATTGCACATGTCCAATGGTAACATACATTGTAGCTGACTTGGAAGGGGTGCAACTCCTCATGAATATCAAATATAAGTAAGTGTGGATGGCCTTAATATTATACCAACAATAATTTTCTTGCCATTCTGAATCTACAGCTTTAAGTGAGTGACAAACCAGGGGCAATGACTGAACCGAGTTTGTACTTACAGATCACAGGATCAGTTCCCTCCAATTTTTTTTTCAAGATTTAAAAAAATATATATTAGTTTGCATTTTATCAAATGTTTCCCAGATTGAGTTTGTGTCTGCCTGTGTGACTGGTAATACAGAACCGGGCATGTATAAAGTAAAGCTTGATGTATAAAGCACTCTGGAATATGTTGGTGCTATATAAAGACAAGAAATACATTTCTACAGGACTGGACACCAATTGGATGGTCACAAGATCTCAGTGCAATCTCAGCTCACTTAGAGGTGGTTCACACTGCTGTGACCTAAAAGTCGGCACGGCTTTGCCGGGGGAACTTTGAGGCAACTTCTAAGCAACTTCAAGGCAACCCTCGAGGCAACATTGAGACAACTTCAAGGCAAGTTTGAGGCCCCTTTCACACTTGTACAACTTGTCCCACGATTTGGGACTGCAAAGTAGCATGACAAGTCGTTCCCCATGATTTCCAATGACAACCATTCAAATTAGTACGACTTCAAGTCGTACCCTGAAATCACAAAAAAATCAGGGCCACAAATCATGGCGACTTTGAAGTCACGGTAGTGTAAAAGGGGCCTGAGGCAACTTCAAAGCAACTCCAAGGCATCTTCGAGGCAACTTCAAGGAAACTTCAAGGCAACTTTAAGGCAACTTTAAGGCAACTTTGAGGCAACTTCAGGGAATGCCTGGGTAATCTTCCTGTAATGTCGGATCCAAATCACATCATTAAGATAAGGATCCGACTTGGAGGCAACTTCCAATAGAAATCTATGGGTACAAGTCGGCTAGAAGTCACCTTGAAGTAGCACAGGAACCTTTTCTGAAGTCGGAGCGACTTCAGTAGTGTACATTAAGATGGCTCTTATTCATGTCAATGGAATTTCCAGCAACTTGTGGCGACTTGAGGTCTGACAAGCCGGATCCCAACTCTCTGTAGTGTGATCTGGCACTAAGTTCTATACCTGTATCTTGTACTCAATAAACCAAGGAAAAGTGACTCACACTTTGTCGGTGCTGACAGCGGTTGGAAGGCTGATCTCCATGTTTGATGGATAAGAGCAACGAAAGTCAATAGGGTACGCATCTCTATTTTCGCCTTTGTTAGAGTTTGGGGTTAGGTATACAGTGTTTGTATACGTGATAACAGTTCCATTATTCTGAAAAATAACATTTACAGTAAACAATAAGAAACAATTCCAGGTAAAATGCAATATATATATATATATATATATATATATATATATATATACTGTATTTTTACTTGAGTATCCCTGACATATTATGGTCATTAAGTAATATATCCTCCTAATGTTTTCTGCAGCCTGAAGCTGAGTGTGAGTTGCCATTTTCAATAAAGGGAGGCAACTAAATGACATTCATCAGCATATCAATAAAGTGACCACTGATTGGTTTAGTGATAACTCTCTGCTTGTCTTCGTTGTATCCTTTAGACATGTGCATTGCCAAAAAATTTGTTTGTTTTCATTTCATTATATTTTTTTGGTTTTTGTTTTTTCCTTTTTTTGGGTCATTTGTTATGATCGCAATTTGTAAATTTGTAAATTCGAAAATTGGAAAATAATCAAGAAAATCTGAAAATTCGAAAGAATAACTAACTAACAAACTAATAATAACAAACTATTAAATTATAGGCATTGGAATTTCCTTTCAAATTTAGCTGTTAGTGAACGTAACAAATACAAATTTATCTGAAGTTACAAATTATCCAAAATAACGAATGCCGCATCTAAACAAATGAAACAGAACAAGTTAATAATAAATAAACTACGTTTTTGTTATTATTTTTGTTATTTATTATTATTATGTTCCACTCATTTAGATAGAGCATTCATTATTTCGGATAATCCATAACTTTGGATAAATTCATATTCATTACGTTCACTAACCGCCAAATTCGAAAAAAAATTCCAATACCTAGAATTGAATGGTTAGTAATAGTTAAGTTATTATTAGTTAGTTATTATTTCAGATTTTTCAGATCTTCGGATTTTTGAATTCACGAATATTTGAATTTACGAATATTTGGAAAAAATTGTGAAACGTGTTTTTGTTAATTTGAATATTTCCGAATTAACAAATTTGTCGAAATTCCTTTAAAAAGGAATTTGGAAAGAAACAAATTGCACGTGTCTAGTATCCTTTACTATAGAGATCATTCAGCACCTGGACTGGGTCACCTTCTACTGCTCCTTTGGGTTTCCTGTTCTTCAAGGGGAAATCCAAGGCTCAGCTGTTGAGCCCGATCTGTTCTAAAATTTGAAGGAGAATGGGAAGAAAGGATGATGGGCAGGTAAATATCTTGGGGTTCACCTGCTTAATTTAAATACACCCTTAGTGGTCTTCTGATATAAGATCACTATTCATAAATTTGTAAATTCAAAAATTCAAAAATCCGAAAGTAAAAAAGAAAATTTGAAAATTCTAAAGAATAACTAACTAACAAATAATAACTAACTATTAAATTATAGGTATTGGAATTTCCTTTTAAATATGGCTGTTAGTAAACGTAACGAATACAAATTTATCCGAAGTTACAAATTATCCGAAATAATAAATGCCGCATCTAAACAAATGGAACGGAACAAATTATTAATAAATAATAATAAAAAGTTTTTATTATTATTATTATTGTTATTTATTATTATTAATTTATTATGTTCCATTCGTTTAGATATGGCATTCATTATTTTGGGTAATTTGTAACTTCAGATAAATTTGTACTCGTTATGTTCACTAACAGCCAAATTTGAAAGGCAATTCCAATACCTATAATTTAATAGTTAGTAATAGTTAAGTTATTATTAGTTAGTTATTATTTCAGATTTTCAAATTTTCAGGTTATTGGATTTTTGAATTTTGAATTTCCCAAATTTTCAAATTTTATAAATATTTGAATTTACGAATATTTGAAAAAAATTGTTAAACAGGTTTTTGTTAATTTGGATATTTCCCATTTAACAAATTTGTCAAAATTGGTTAAGAAACGAAATCGGAACAAAACTAATTGCACATGTCTACCTGTTATATAAAATCAGATAAAGTGGTAGTAGACATCAACGTACCCTAAGAAATCCCCCACAGTGATAATTTTCTGGCGATGTGATGAAAGTCATGTAACGTATATCTCTTTTTTCGGTGATTCCTTGGCAGGAATAACCTCTCAGATGTAAGAATGAGGTGTTATAGCCCAGTTTCTCCAGGAGACATTTGCTGAACCTCACTTCTATTTTCCCCAGGCCACAGGTGACTTGTGGTGTAAGATCATCTACATAGGTAGAAAGAAGGATCATATTGAGATTTACATTCCAATAGCCATCTATTGGACACATCTCTCCAGGGCTTGACTGGATCTCCATAAATATACAAGCTGCCTCTCTGTCCTTCATCCTATTGCGATTCTAGAACCCTCCAGAATGCAGAGGAGAATAATCAGACTAGCAGCCTGTAAAACATTGAGCAGCCTTTAGTATTTAACCACTGCTCCAGAGCTAGAGAGGAACTAAACGAAAATTGCTTAAAATTGCATAGACATAGCACAATTCTGGTCTCAAACTGAATGTGCAATATAAATACCAATAAAACTACATTGTGAATTGAATCCCTGGCAACCCTAATAAGAACTAATCCAAATATTAAAGGTCTGGACGTTGCCTCCACAACCCATAAATTATGCCTGTTTGCCGCCAACACCTTATTATTAATCACTTCCCCTTGTACAACTCCCAAATCTCTTCCACACACTAGACAAATTTACATTAGGGCTTGAGATCAACCAGTCCAAATCCAGGGCTCTCAACATGACCCCTTCACAGGCTGAGTTTACCCATCTGCAGGGCAATTTTCAATTCTTATTGTCCCCAACATCAATTCCATATCTAGGAATAAAATTGACTAGTAACACTTCCCACCTTTACCAGGTGAATTACCTCCCTATGTTATCTAATTTATCTTCTCTGCCGGCTACTTGACAGCCACTAAGCATCTCCTGGCTTGGGCGCGTGGCGGCTGTTAAGATGACTTTATTACCAAAACCCAGGGCTTTTTTTCAGGGGGAACTTGGTGGAACTCAGTTCCACCACCTCTGGCTCAGACCCTTTGGTGCCTGCTTACCACAATCACTTGTAATCACAGAAGTCTGGTTTCTGTGTTTACAAGTGACAGCTCTGCACTCTGTATGTAATGCAATTCTGGTATTTAATGCCCCTTTAAGACTCTCCTACTGTTTTGTGAAATTTGACTGAACTATTTGATGTGATTTGGAGGGTGTGTGTAGGGGGAGGGGTTTTGTGGGGCTGTGGTTAAGTTCCAGCACCTATTGTTTGAGAAAAAATGCCCTGCCAAAACCTATAACTTTATAGGGTCCTCCCGGTCGTGATTCCCTCTTATTTCTTCTGTGTTATTCAAATAAATACCACAGAGGTGATCAAATACCACCAAAAAAATGTTTGTTTGGGTACAACGTCGCACAACTGCCCAATTGTCAGTTAAAGCAACACAGTGCCGAATCGCAAAAAATGGCCTGGTCATTGAGCAGCCAAATCTTCTGGGGCGGAAGTGGTTAAAGACTGTGTTTTTGTTGAGCCAAAAGGAGATTTAAAGAGTAATTTTAATCATTTGATGAAGATTTTTCTTTTGTTTGTTCACTTTGCCACAGTCGATTTGAAAAAAAAAAGTCAAAAGTTTTCAATTAGGCCGATTCAAAATTTATTGATTCGAACATTTCAAATCGAAAAAAAAATTGTAAATTTGAAGAAAATTTGAAAGACATGAAACAAATTCCGAATCCGAATTCCGAATAAGAATCCCGAATACAAATTGAGCGAATCATCTGAATTTAACAAAACTAAATAACTAAATTAACGAATAGAAACAAAACTAAACAAATTTTTTCACCATGCACATGCCTGTTAACCACTGCTCCAGAGCTAGAACTAAATTTGCTTAAAATTATATAGAGCATAGCACAATTCTGACCTCAAAGTAAATGTGCAATATAAATACCAATAAAACTACATTGTGGCAGCCAATCATAGTGGTCACATCAGGGAGATCTTCCTGCCCCCCAAGTGTAATAACAGTTAAAAAGGATGTCGGGGCTGGGTGGGAAAGGGTTAAGAAGAAACAAAATGTGGGAAATTGGTTAAAAAAGACTTTACAAGGCATTATTTCTATTTTTACACTTTTTTCAAGTTTCACTGAAAGGGTTACAAATTATCATTACCCTATCAGGCTGCTTGGTTTGAAAATTCTTTGAATTTGATGGGCAAATTGCCTTGTAGGTAATACCACCAGAGATGGTCTATCCAGGGAATATCCAGAGTTCCTCGGGGGATAAGATAGCATTTGTGCTGTTTATTTTATGTCCCTCTTTGAGGTCCCTGCTCTCTGGCTCCACCCCCTCCCTCTCCCCTTCCCTCCCTTTTTTCTTTTCTCCTTTCTTTTTCCCCTCCCTGTTTATCCCTTTTCCTCCCTCTTCCTTCCCCCCTTTATTTTTCTTCTTTTTGTGTTCCTTCTGCATGATATTTTATTGCATAATTTCTATATGGTGTAATAACATTTTATCTTTCTATATATTGTATGGTCGTCTATGTTTCGTTTTTGATTTTTTTTTATGTATTGCAGCTGTTCGCCATTAACCGTGAACCCTGAAGAAGCTACCTTTTTGCGAAACGCGTCAGTTCAATACGCTTTGATGTAAAATGTCATCTTTATACTGTAAGCTACCCACTCAATGTAATCCATATACTCTACTACTTTGGTTTTAAACCAACGTTACTCTACTTTTAGGGATTTCATAATAAAAAATTAGTTTTCTTTTATGGAGCCTAGTTTCTCCCTGTTGTTTGTCCCATTGTTTTGGCACATGTAAAGTCCCTTTGCTTTTGGCAGAGAAAGGGGTGGTTCTGTCCCCCCTCTTTAGGGGTTGCATCTCCCCCTTTTCTTCTTCCTACCCCCGTTTTCCTTGTACATGTTTGGGATGGTGCCACAATGTAGATATTTGTACTTTAATGCTCTGCTCACACACATATTATCTTACATAGGATTTTTGTTCCCACTGGAACAAATTGGATCATGCTTTTTTAGTTTTTTTTCACTTTTCTTTAGGTCAATTATTTGTATAGGATTCTGTATATGGAGGTTTTTAATTTTTCTATTGGCTGAACTGGATGACCTTGTGCATTTTTTCAACCTGGATGACACTATATATAAGTATGACATTCACATTCCATTAATACCCGATATTTTATGGGTAACATTCACCATATGCAAAGAACCCAAATTAGTGAAAATTCTCCAAAATGTGTCAAGTGAAATCTACATATCCTGCTCCTTAAAGGAGTGGTAAAGGGTTCAGGTTTTTAGCCTCAATGCATTCTCTGCATTACGGTAAAAAAAACCTCTAATATGTGCAGCTCCCCCCTAGGACCCCCAAACTTATTTGAGCCTGTTCTTGATCCAGTCATGTGCCCAAGAGCAGCGACACTTCACTTTCTCTCTGTTCTGACTAGACTCAGTGAGAGCAGTGGGAGCCATTTGCTCCTGCTGCCATCAATCAAATCCAATGATGAGAGAGCAGAGGGTGGAGTTAAGCTGTGCTGTGTGTGTCAATGGACACACACAGCACTGCTTGGGAGCGAGCTTGCACAACTACCCCCCAAGCAAGCGGCTTGCTATGCAGACACTCTGCATGTGGAGAGACAGAGGGGGTCCTGAGAAGAGGAGGATCAGGGATACTCTGTGTAAAACCATTGCACAGAGAAGGTAAATATAACATGTTTGTTATTCAAAAAAGCTATCTTTCAATAACTTTAAGCCTGCATTTACACGTGAGCCAAACATAAACATATTCCTGGTGATTTTGAAGCATTTTTCAGGTGTCTTACATAAAGGGCTTTTTTCTCAAATAATAGGTGCATGGACATTCCCTTCTGAGGCACCCTTTGTCTCTGTCCCCTACCCACCTCTGAGCACCATCCCTTGGTTCCATCTCATACCTACCTCCCAGTATCACCCCTTTAACCTCCCTGGCGGTAAGATTATTTCAGATGTTTGCGTCTTATAGTGGTACAATTATTTTGCATAGAAATTTGGCGTTTTATATTGTAGGCCTGTAATTCTTAGCAATAACACACTTAGATCTGTCCACCAAGAGCCTAGTAGATATCCCGGGTATGATAAAGTTTGAAACACAAAATCATAAATTATAATATAATAAATAAATATAAATAATTAAAAAAATATATAATAATAATAATAAAATAAATCTCACCATGATTCACTATCGCTCAATTCTGCAAGTGTTCTCATTTACTATCGCTGTTTTCTAGCTGGTCTAAAGCCACTTTTGACGTAAAGGGACACTTTTTGGTTGTTATGGACAATCTCAAGTTTCCAGGCAGATAGAACAGTATGTATAACATAAAACTGCATGCAGGGCATTGGACAAAGCACTGGGGACAAAAGGGATGTGAAATGATTTCCTACAGTACTGTAATCTGTAAGATGTAATCTGTAAGATTACAGTATTGTATGTGTTATGATTTTTACAGTTTTTTTAACTTGCCGCCAGGCTCCGCCCCGCGCGTCGCGATGCTCGCAGGGAACGGCACAGAGAGGCTTCAGGAGGAGGACAGAGCCCGCAGACACAGCGGGGGGGACATCGCAGGATCCTTGGGACAAGGTAAGTATAATGCACCAGGATCCAGCAATGCAATCCCCAGTGTGGCTCAGGGTTACCGCTAATGGTGCTGAAATGTAACCCCGAGCCACACTCGGGAATACCATCAGGGAGGTTAAGAGAATACAGAACCAAGTATAATTTTGTGCTACTAAGTTATTTGTATGGAATTTGATAGACCCAACTCAGCAATAGTATATCCAACCAGCAACAATACACCCCACCCCTAAAAAAAATAAAACCTCTAGCAATAATAGATCCCCCACACCTTGCCATAAAATACATTCAGTGCTGGAGGTGCTGGAACTGCATTCCCACTGAACAAAAGCCTTGCTTACAAGCATATTTCATGCCAAAATGTAAAAAAAAGATCTTTCAGGTCTGGTATGGATTTTAAGGGAATCCCCACGCCAAAATAATAAAAATGGCGTGGGGGTCCCCTCAAAATCCCTACCAGACCCTTATCTGAGCATGCAGCCCGGCAGACATCAGGAAAAGGGGGGATGAGAGAGTGCCCCCCCTCCTGAACTATTTTAGACTACATGCTCTCAACATGGGGAGGGTGCCGTTTCTCCCCCCAAAGCACCTTGTCCCCATGTTGATGGAGACAAGGGCTTCATCCCCATAACCTTGCCCGGTGGTTGTGGGGGTCTGCCGGTGGGGAGCTTATCAGCATCTGGAATCCTCCTTAAAAAAAGGGGCCCCATACCTCCCATGTAAATGTGTACATTTTAACCCTTATTCACAAAAAAGTGTAAAAAAGTAAAAACAACAGTTTTTGACAATTCCTTTATTAAAACTGCTGTCTTTTTGCTGTGACAGCTCTTATATAGGTGAAGGCGGGGCCACCTGCTGACGTAAGCCGAATGACCCCGCCCCCTCTGATGGCACATGACATCAGAAGGGGGCGGAGTCACTCGGTTACGTCACCGGGTGGTCCTGCCCTTGCCTATGTAACAGCGGTCACAGCCAAGAGACAGCAGTCGGCAGGACGCCTTCCATGGAGGCAGAGTATTTTTGGGTCTTTTGGGGGGTCCAGGAGCGCCATGAAAATGGATGGACATCGTGGGAAACTTTATTTTTTTTAACAAAGGACTTTTTTGACACTTTTTTGGTGAATGGGTAGGGATACAATGTACCCCTACCCATTCACACTGGGGAGACAGGATCTGGGGGCCCTCTTGTCAAAGGGAGCTTCCAGATTCAGATAAGCCCCCCGCCCGTAGACCTCCCACAACCAATGGCCAGGGTTTTGGGGACAAGGCCCTGAGGGCAAGCGGCCTGGCATGGTTCAGGAGGGGCAGGGCGCTCGCTTGTCCCCCTTATCCTGGCCTGCCAGGCTGCTTGCTCGGATGAGGGTCTGGTATGGATTTTGGAGGGACCCCATGCCAATTTTGTTTTAATTTTGGTGTGGAGTTCCTCCTAAAATCAACACCTGACGCAAAGGACTTGGTATGGATTTTGGGGAGGAACCCACGCTTTTTTTTTACATTTTGGCCTGGATTTCCCCTTAAAATCTGTAAAAGACCCAAAGGGCTTAGTATGGACTGGGGAGGCATGCCGTTTTTTTTTTCTTAATTCTGTCATAGGGTTCCCCTTAACCACTTCAATACAATATATTATACATTGTACACTGCACTATATACTCTGAACTGCAGTATGTATACTATACGGACTGAACTATATACTCTGAACTGCAGTATATATACTATACGGACTGCACTATATACTCTGTAGAAAAATTGGGCCTTGGGTGTTGTTGGTGCCAGAACACTGTAAGCCCTCACAGTTACTCTTGTTGGGTGCAGGAATGGGCCCTGCTGTTAAATTTTATTAAAAAAATTGTAATTACATTCCCCCTCTTAAACAGGGGCAGAAAAACTGGGCTTTGGGTGTTGGTGGTGCCCTAAACCAAAAATATTGTTGGAGGCTAGCATAATCAAGATTGAAGAGGAATAGGATAGGCAGCATAGGCAGTCTTCAAGGGATCCCACATCCATAGCAATTTCAATCAGTTACATCAGGTGCTTGATAGCTGGTGATCCAGGACTGATTCATTTTTATAAATGTGAGCCTTTCAACAGAGTCTGTGGACAGGCACACTCTTTGATCCATTACAAACCCTCCAGCAGCACTGAATGTGTGTTCAGAAAGCACACTGGATGCAGGACAGGCCAGTAGCTCGATTGCTTATTGAGCAAGTTCTGGTCAGTGGTCCATCCTCAAGACCCAGTAACCCAGTGGATGCTCTGGAGGAAAAGGTCTTCAAGTGTGCTCTTGCCCCAGATATTCCTGCACCATATAATGCAGATCAGACCTTGGCGCTGAGGACTAAAAAATTGTTTAAAGATATTGGTCAGCCGGCCACCTTCTCCACCGCTCTTCCTCTGATTGTACAAAGCCTCATAAACACTTTGTCCAGCACCAGGAAATGGTAACCTCCCATGGTCTTGAAATGCGTTACACAAACTTTTCTTTAAGGCCTCCTGAAGTTTCATCCTCTGCTCCCTCTGCAAAGGCAGGATGAGTTCTGCAACTTTACCCTTGTAACATGAATAAAGAATGGCTGCCAGCCAGTAATAATCCCTCTCCTTGATAACATGCATCCTAGGGTCCTTTTGCAGGCTTTGCAAAATCAGGGAGGCCATGCAGCGTAAGTTTGCAGAGGCATTCAATTCTTCTGGGTCACTAAGTACCACATTATCTGTAGCTACCTTCTCCCAGCCATGTACAACTCCTTGGATTTCTGGGGACTGAAAACCATCCCTTGAAGACTTCTGTGTGTTATCCTTGACATTCATAATGACACAATCCTCCTCCTCTTCTTCCTGTGTGTTTAGTGGCCCAGCAGGAATGCTATCTGGATAAAGAGGGCCTTGAGAGGAAAGGAAGTCCTCCTCTTCCTCCTGCTGTTCTGCCTCAAGTGCCCTATCCATGATTCCACGAAGCATGTGCTCCAGCAGGAAGACTAGAGGGACAGTGTCACTGATGCATGCATTGTCACTGTATATCATCCTTGCGGCCGCCTCGAATGGTGACAGGACAATGCACGCATCCTTGATCAGTAGCCACCGATGTGGCGAAAAGAAGCCATGCTCTTCTGACCCTGTCCTGGGGCCATACTCGCACAGGTACTTATTGATGGCCCTCTGTTGTGTGTGCAGCCGCTGCAGCATTTCCAACCTTGAGTTCCACCTGGTGGACATGTCACAAATGAGGCTGTTGGTGGGCAGGCTGCATTCCCTTTGAATGTCAGCCAGCTGAGCACTGGCAGTGTATGACTGGCGGAAATGACCACAGACTTTTTTGGCTTGCCTCAGGAGATCTTGTAAGCCTGGGTACCTGGTCAAGACATGCTGCACCACCAAATTTAGGATGTATGCCAAACATGGAACATGAGTCAAGTATCCCTGTCGGAGGGCAGAGAAAAAGTTGGTGCCATTGTCGCATACAACCATTCCTGGCTGAAACTGGTGTGGCATCTACCACCTCTGAGCCTGCTCCTGCAGAGCTGACAGAATCTCTGCCCCACTGTGGCTCCTGTCCCCAGGAAGACCAACTAAAGCACCACATGGCATCTTTTAGCCTGACTGCTTGTGTATCCCCTTGAATGCTTACGGAGCACTGCTGGCTCAGAGGAAATTTTGCAGAAGGGGCTATAGAGGAAGAAGAGGAGAGGGTGGAGCAGAGAACTGTGGCAGAATCACCACCAGCTTTTTGGAGGTGTAGTGGCAGAACAAGCTCCAACAACACTGAACCCTGGGCTGCATCCTTCCCAGCTGCCAGCAGAGTTACCCAGTGTGCCGTGAAGGAAAGGTAACATCCCTGCCCATGCCTGCTGGACCATGGGTCAAAGGTAATATGAACCTTACTGGTGACTGTCCTGCCCAATGAGGCCAAAACATTGCCTTCCACATGCAGGTAGAGAGCCGGAATGGCCTTATGTGAAAAGAAATGCCATTTTGGAACCTGCAGCACATTCCACAAATTCACAAAAGGGGGCAGAGTCTACCAGCTGAAAAGGTAGCAGTTGCTGTGCTAGCAATTTGGCCAAGCTTGCATTTAGAAGCTGAGCATGTGGGTGGCTGGGATGAATTTCTTTTTATGGTTCAGAAACTGGGGTAGGGAAATTTGCCTGCTGAAATCAATTGGTGGTGTACTGCTAGCATATTGGCTGCAAGTACTTGGGACACCTATTGCTATGCCTTCATTCCTCTCAGTGCAGTTTTTTTTGAGGACTGGAGGTATATTAGGGTTTGAGATCTCAGATGAGGAGCAAAGAGAAGTCTTTTTCTATCATGTGGGTCTTTCAGGTGCTGTTGCCAATGGACTGTATGGCGGGTCGTCATATGTCTGGTCAAGCATGTGATGCCCAAGCGGCTGCTGTTCTGGCCATGCTTGATCTGCTTCAGACATAGGTTGCAAACAGCAACGGTGCGATCTGCTGCACACATGTTGAAAAAGGCCCACAACAAGGAACTTTTAAAAGTCAATGGGGAGTCACGAGTTCCCTGCACCTGGGGAGCTCTGTGGTGTGATGCAATAGGGTGGCTACCCTTCCGCTGCCCCCCTGGAGGACATCCTGCCTCATTGGAGTTGTGCCTCCTCCTCACTTTCCTCCTCTCTTCTCTCAGGTACCCAAGTACAGTCAGTGACCTCATCATGCCCTCCCTCCTCATCACTGGAGCAAACTTGGCAGTATGCTGGGGGGACATGACTGCCAGTTTCTTGTCCTTCTGTGGCACCCCCTCTCTCTAGGCTCACGTTACTCCCTTCCTCAGCCTGGGAACCAACATCAGAGCCAGGGCCACTGATAGGCCAGTACAACTGGCCCTGTTGTACTGGGCCTGGCCAGCTGGGGGGCCTGGGCAACCTGAGCAGATAACTAATTCATGTAAAAAAAAATCCTCCAGCCATGACCGAACATTGTCCATCTGACTCTCCCAAGCCCAATCAACCTGCCCTTTACGTTTTCTGATATCTATCTGCAGACTGCAGTGTTCTTGTAGTTGGCAGCAGAGGGATTATTTCTTCTATTTCGGGCGCAGAAGAATGCCTCTTCCATGCTCGCTCCTCATGCTGGCTCAAGTCCCAGCCAGTGCATCCTCTATATTGCCTTCTCTGCCCTTGCGCCGGGGAACGATTCCTCTCTCTCCACGTAAGAGAAGAAGCAGCGGCGGCAGAAGAAAAAAAAAAAAGAAGCAGCTGGCATTGCATCTGACTGGAATAGTTTGTGGACACTCCAGTCCAGGCAGCAGCAGGATCAGGGAGAGAGTGACTCTTGGGTCATAACGCATGTGCTGCCTGTAGAGACAGTGCCACCCATGCCACCAATGCCGTAATGTGCTGCAGACAGTGCCACCTATGACGCTAATGCCATAACGCATGTGCTGCCTGCAGAGACAGTGCCAACCATGCTGCCAATGGCATTATGCCATTGGCGGCATGGGTGGCACTGTCTGCAGCACAATATGGCATTGGGGCCTGAGTGGCACTGTCTGCAGGTAGCACATGCGTTATGGCCCATAACGCATGTGCATGAGAGAAGTTCCCCCAAAGGATGGGGGTTTTTAGGCAGCACAATGATAAAGAAAATCAAATTCAGTATCAAAAAATATGACAAATTTATTAAAGTATACCATAAAAGTTAAAACAATGAGCTCCAGTGGGGGGCATTTAAGATAAAATTACATTGCATATTAATAGGCTGAACATATATTGGCAGACATATATTCACAACAACATTCAGTAGCATGAATATTTGAATCTGACGCGTTTCAACCCCTGTACTTGGGGTCTTCTTCAGAGGATTGGTCTGCTGAGAAATATACATAGATGAAATTGATACATGTAAATAAATTACACTAGTATAATAATAATTACATTCACCATGTAGAATATGGATACAATAGTAATAATTTACCCAATAATATATGTTCAGCAAAGAAGAGAACGAGGCTTCCCATATGGAGATCCCTTGGAACGACTATCCTCCTATCCCCCCCAAGGAGAAGGACACCGGGCACCCCTACCGCCACCGCGGTTCAGGCCGGGGTAGTGAAAGCAGCGACGTGGCTTGCGAGAGGTCACACTCTTAGGTACCACACACCAGATTAGCAAGAACAACCAGGGAGCACATAGGGTTACACCTGTGAGAGTAATCAAAAAGTTCCTCATAATAAACTCAGTCATTTACATGGTGCTGATTATATGTCCAAGATGGGACAGGAGAACAGAAATTATATATATATATGATATTTTCCAGAGGCAGTATAGGGTATAGGCAGAACCTCAGTATGTGCTCAATGTGATGACGATCCATGTGAAAACGAGATGTATAAGAGAACCACGGTGGAGTGAAAAGATGAAAAATAGGTAATGGCTAGTGAGGACTGAGTGTAGGAGTATGGTGAAAGGAAGTGAATGCACCGAAATTGCTGGGAGAAAAGATATGGAAAAAGAGAGGAGAAAAGAGGAGAGAAATTGGGGAGGGGAGGGAGGAAAAGAGGGAGGGGAAGGGGAGGGGGGGGAAAAGGGAAGGGAGAGGAGGAAGGGGAAGGGGGGGGGGTTTAGGGTAAAAGAGGAAGAAAAAAGGATTAAAAGGATTGCACAGAAAGTTAAAAATGAGTTAATTACCTCAAGGGGTACTAAAGGACACGTGTTTAGGCACTGTGTTGCCCCATATATAAGACTGGTGCCTGTTAACCAAACCCGGGATTGGTCATAGGATATAGCGGACTCGGTGGATTGGTATCCCACACTGAGTCCACCAGTCTGAAAAATAGGTAAACATCAAAGTGTAAATTGTAGAGAACGAATGGTGGCCAGGTCATTGTACAACAAGGCCACTATGAATAAACGGGGGTCAATGCAGAATCAAATAATGTTCGCATTTGCCCCCTTTTTAAAGGGTTTCGTTTCTGGAAAAACACAATAGTTAGTTTCCAATGAAACTATATATAGCTTACAAAAATTGGTGACAATAAGCCCTACCCTTTATCATTCTGCTTTATTTTAGTTTATTTCATTTTTTTCCATCTTACTTTTACTTCATTCTGATTGGTTCTCTTTTTTCTTATGCTTCCTATTCCCCGATTATCTCTCTTAATAATTGGATAATTGGATATTTATATCCTATGACCAATCCCGGGTTTGGTTAACAGGCACCAGTCTTATATATGGGGCAACACAGTGCCTAAACACGTATCCTTTAGTACCCCTTGAGGTAATTAACTCATTTTTAACTTTCTGTGCAATCCTTTTAATCCTTTTTTCTTCCTCTTTTACCCTAAACCCCCCCCCCCCCTTCCCCTTCCTCCTCTCCCTTCCCTTTTTCCCCCCCTCCCCTTCCCCTCCCTCTTTTCCTCCCTCCCCTCCCCAATTTCTCTCCTCTTTTCTCCTCTCTTTTTCCATATCTTTTCTCCCAGCAATTTCGGTGCATTTACTTCCTTTCACCATACTCCTACACTCAGTCCTCACTAGCCATTACTTATTTTTCATCTTTTCACTCCACCGTGGTTCTCTTATACATCACGTTTTCACATGGATCGTCATCACATTGAGCACATACTGAGGTACTGCCTATACCCTATACTGCCTCTGGAAAATATCATATACATATATAATTTCTGTTCTCCTGTCCCATCTTGGACATATAATCAGCACCATGTAAATGACTGAGTTTATTATGAGGAACTTTTTGATTACTCTCACAGGTGTAACCCTATGTGCTCCCTGGTTGTTCTTGCTAATCTGGTGGGTGGTACCTAAGAGTGTGACCTCTCGCAAGCCACGTCGCTGCTTTCACTACCCCAGCCTGAACCGCGGTGGCGGTAGGGGTGCCCGGTGTCCTTCTCCTTGGGGGGGATAGGAGGATAGTCGTTCCAAGGGATCTCCATATGGGAAGCCTCGTTCTCTTCTTTGCTGAACATATATTATTGGGTAAATTATTACTATTGTATCCATATTCTACATGGTGAATGTAATTATTATTATACTAGTGTAATTTATTTACATGTATCAATTTCATCTATGTATATTTCTCAGCAGACCAATCCTCTGAAGAAGACCCCAAGTACAGGGGTTGAAACGCGTCAGGTTCAAATATTCATGCTACTGAATGTTGTTGTGAATATATGTCTGCCAATATATGTTCAGCCTATTAATATGCAATGTAATTTTATCTTAAATGCCCCCCACTGGAGCTCATTGTTTTAACTTTTATGGTATACTTTAATAAATTTGTCAAATTTTTTGATACTGAATTTGATTTTCTTTATCATTGTGCTGCCTAAAAAACCCCATCCTTTGGGGGAACTTCTCTCTTGTTTATAACTTCCAAGGGGTGAGCAGCAAATCCTTGGTTTCCCCTCTAGTGTCCCTCTATATCATAACGCATGTGCTGCCTGCAAAGACAGTGCCACCCATGCCGTAATGTGCTCCAGAGAGAGTGCCACCCATGCCGCCAATGCCATAATGTGCTGCAGACAGTGCCACCCATGCCGCCAATGCCATAATGTGCTGCAGACAGTGCCACCCATGCCGCCAATGCCATAATGTGCTGCAGACGGTGCCACCCATGCTGCCAATGGCATTATGCCATTGGCAGCATGGGTGGTACCATCTGCAGCACAATATGGCATTGGCGGCATGGCATAGATGGCACTGTCTGCAGCACAATATGGCATTGGCGGCATGGGTGGCACTGTCTGAAGGTAGCACATGTGTCATGGCCCATAACACATGTGCTGCCTCCAAAGACCGTGCCACCCATGCTGCCAATACCATAATGTGCTGCAGAGACAATGCCACCCATGCCATGAAAAAGAAATATTACTTGTAGACAAACCTGCACTTTGTTTCAAGGTGGGGTCTGGGAAGGGGCCAGGGGTGGAGCCAGGGATGGGGCTGAAGGAGGGACCAGGGGCAGAGCTGAAGTTGGCCTCATCAGGCAGGCTGTAAGGGGCCCCATGATTTCTATCAGTGACCCTGATCGGAGCCTTAAAATTGATGTGCATCCTTCAGCAGCATGTAAAAGACACTGTGGTCAAATAGTTCTGGAACTCCTCCGTGCATGATGGTGGGGCTACAGAAGGAGTAACTGTGGACAAGGAGCCGGTGGAATAGGGCACTTTGACAGCTGCATTGGAAGGCAAACTACTATGAGCCTGGATGACAGAGGATGAGGAGGATGAGGATAGCTTTGTTATCCACTCCACCAACTCTTCTGCATGTTGTGGCTCAATAACACAGCCAGCAGCAGAAAAAAAGGACAATTGTGCTCCACGGCCATCTGTAGAGGATGACCACCACTGTTGACTGTAGACACAGAGGCTGCTTGCCCTCTTTTAAGCTACACGGCAAGGTTGTCTAGGGAATCAGACAGATAGCTGTCCAGCATCCCAGGTTGGTCAGCAAGAAGAGCTACTGCCGGATGGAGCAGGTGTGGTAGGTTCAGTTCCTGGTCCTGATGGAGTGAAAAAAGAAAAAGAAACATATCATAAAATCAGCCAGGCTGAATCCCCTTATTCAGGGCTTAGGATAAAAATAAATCAAGGCTCTGTCTAATTTCTGTAAACTTCTGGTAAATTGTTGCTAAGAGAAATAACTCCAACTGCTGGAACTTTGAGTCATTTTTCTTAGCAGCAATTCTCGACAAGCACACTTTAGAACCAGTGAATTAATATTAGAGTTCTGTTTTTTCATCATATGCTCTTGCTGAAGCCATGAAGAAGGTCCAGCCTGACACCAAAACAAGTTGGCCTGCTGTGCTGTGGTATAATACCCTTTGGAGTCTAGACACTCTAGTTTCCATAAAAGCGGATTTGACAGTTTACTGTGTTTGTGACTATGGCATGTCAGGTGATTGCCGTCAATTAGCACAAGGGTAAGGAGCTCCAAATGATTTATTAGCCAAATTTCATAGTGAAAGGCCCCTCAGAAAAGTTAAGAGAGCTCCTTTCATGTTCCCCTTGGATGGAAAACCTCATCATTTTATAACCTACCTGAAAGACTTTCCGGTTGCATCCCATCAGTAGTATATGAGGAATTTTTGCAGTAACAGCCAGGACCAGTGTCCAAAATTCTACATTCCTCACCCTGAGCACAGCTCACTCCCAAGCAGCTAGAATTCAATTCTGGAAGAGAAGGAACACAAGAAATGTTTTATAAACTAAAAGGTGGCACCATGGTTTTATAATGTTTGATGAAGACAACATACTGAATTATGTTTTGTGTGAATACTTACCTGTACAATAGGTAGACCCTTGCCTACTCTGTAGCTTATACACATAAAATCCTTCTGGACACATTTTCACTGAGATATTAAAGGGATAATAACAGCATCCGTCATAAGTGCTGGGACAAGCTGTACGATTCACAATGCCGTCACTGACTGTAGGGTGGGAGCCGTTCATCCAAATGGGGTCATAGCTTCCACAGCTGCTTACTGCTACACAGTGCTCAGGGATCTGTTGGTCATATTCTCCTTTAAACCGGTACCAGCCAGACAGGCCAATGTCATGATGCAAAGAATAATACCCGTACATATCATAAGCATATGTATTAGAAGTACTTCGCCAGGGGTCATTAAGTACAGTGTGGTTGGAGCAAGGGTCAATACAGGAATATGATCCAATAGACTTAATGCATTCTTCACCAGAACCACATGGTGATCCTTGTTGGCATTCATTGACCTCACAGTGTCTTCCATCTCCATAATATCCATAGGGACAAGTACAGCCATATTTTGATCCATTTAAAAAAAATGTACATATAGCTACTGGATCACAGTCTTTAAGAAAGCTGTCCACACATTCATCAATATAATCAACACAGCCAAATTCTGCATTGTATGTCAATTCTTCGGAACAATTACAGGTGTAAGAGCCAAAAGTGTTCACACATGTATTAGAATACATACACTTGTTGGTGTAAAAGTCCTGACATTCATCTATATCATTACAAGATGTTCCATCTCCAGCAAATCCCTCTTTACATGTGCACTCCCCGTATCCTCCAAATTCTGAACAAGTGGCATTCGGGTGGCAGTCAGAATCTAAACAATTCCCTGAAAAGAAAAGAAAGAAGACATTTTTTTTCTTGGGAAGGGGGAAGGTCACTATGAAACAGATATATAAATTGGACTAATGTCTGGACAAACTTTTTTTCAGGTTGGGTGCCATTGCAGACTTTTTTGGCTGGGTTGTCCGTCATTATGTGAATGAGATATTAAAGCATAGTCCAAATACATAAATGAATGGAGAATGTAAATGCGATTCCGTCAATCCAGTGAACTTGGAAGAGTATATCAAATAGTGTCCAAATGATTGAACCACCAAGTGAATTACAAACTCACCGGAACAAGCGGCTGCTGTCATAGCAACAAATGCACCTTACAACATATGTGGAAATTCCTCTGGAAATATCGCTTCATGTTCCTCCCACAGAGAGCTCTAGAGGGAGTCCAGCTATGGATAAAAAAGCTATATATATATAGATATATAGATATATAGATATATATCTATATATATATCTGTCTATATATATATCTATATATATATATATAGATATATATAGATATATCTATCTATCTATCTATCTATCTATCTATCTATCTATCTATCTATCTATCTATCTATCTATCTATCTATCTATCTATCTATCTATCTATCTATCTATCTATCTATCTATCTATCTATCTATCTATCTATCTATCTATCTATCTATCTATCTATCTATCTATCTATCTATCTATCTATCTATCTATCTATCTTATCTATCTATCTATCTATCTATCTATCTATCTATCTATCTATCTATCTATCTATCTATCTATCTATCTATCTATCTATCGATCGATCGATAGATATAGATATAGGTATATCTATCTATATATATAGATATAGATATATATCTATATATAGATAGATATATACATACAGTATATCTATCTATATATAGATAGATATATACATACAGTATATCTATCTATATATAGATATATATCTATAGATATATATATCTATATATATCTATATTTTTTTTAAGTTTATTATACTGCTTATGTGTTAGCTACCTTTGTTATTACATATTTAACACAGCACAGATATTTTACACAATATGATGGACATACCTGATTTGTTGGACCCTGCAAAATATATAAGATAAGAACATTAGATTCTTTTTCTCAGCGTGTATCTCTTGCAATTAGCAAAATACCATTCTACATGAAATGAAATTTTGTTACAAATATAAGTATACAATTTTCATTTACACTTCACACACAAAACATAAAACAAGGTTCATATTCTACTGTACATAAATACAAAATAGAAAATAATAATTATGTAAATTTGAGTAGAATTCGATGACCCAGAATGCAACATTAAGGTCCCAGTTTTACTTGGAAATTTGAAATTGCCTGCAGAATCATTTTGCGATTTTGTCTGTGATTCCAAATCGTGGGAAACTTGCAGTTGCGTGTATGGGTGCCATTTATTCTTACTGGCACCCCAAACATGACAAAATCATTTGGAAATTACTGCAAAACACACCTTTGAAAATTGCATGAATCTTGTTATTAAAAAGGTGCAGGTGCTTCTTTTAGGCAACAAATGCACATTCAATTCAATGGGCTGCCCTATGTGCAACACACAGAAACGTGTATAAATCTCACAAAAAAAAAACAAAACACAAATGCTCCCGCTATACGAGATGTGAACGGGGCCTATCAGTGGTGGTATAACTATAGTGACAACAGCCTGAGCTGCTGCTATGAAGCCCAGGAGTTGGAGGGGGCCCTATAAGGGGGTTGATGTGTCAAAATAAATTGTGAAATCTACAGCCTTATTAAACAGATTATCTGTCACCTGTGCTCTGTGTCAAGTGAAGACTGCTGCAACCCAATATTTGAATGCAAGCAAAACCAAATTATAATACTCAATAGGTGGGAGTTCCTTTAACCACTTGCCGACCAGCCGGTATCATTATACTGCGGCAGGTCGGCTCGTTCCCACAAATCGCCATAGGTGTACATCGGCTCCTTTAAGAGCCATAGCAGGTGCGCCTGCTGCACAGCGAGGGGACCTGATGCATGCTTTGGCTCTCTTTCCCGTGGGTGGCTGGTGGACATTGTGGCCGCCGACCACCCACGATCGTTGGAAAGAGACTGAGATTAGAGATCTGTCAATGTAAACAGACAAATCCCCGTTTTGACAGAAAGGGAGGAGAGAGAGATCTGTTGTTCCTAGTGATTAGGAACAACAATCTCTCTCCTCCTCCAGTCAGTCCCCTCCCCCCAAAGTTAGAAACACCTCCCAGGGAACACATTTAACCCGTTATTGCCCTCTAGTGTTAACTGCTTTTCTGCCAGTGACATTTACACAGTAATCAGTGCATTTTTATAGCTGTATAAATGTCAATGGACCCAAAAGTGTCCAATCTGACCCCTGCAATGTCACAGTCCCACTAAAAATCACAGATTGCCATTATGACTAGTAAAAAAAAAAAAAAAATGGCATAAATCTATCCCCTATTTTTTAGACGCTGCAATTTTTGCGCAAACCATTAATATACAATTATTACGATTTTTTTTTACCAAAAATATGTAGAAGAATACATATCGGCCTAAACTGCTGAATATTTTTTTCTTGGGAATATTTATTATAGCAAAAAGTAAAAAATATTGTTTTGTTTTTTTCAAAATTGTCGCTCTTTTTTTGTTTATAGCGCAAAAAAAAAAAAAGAAAAAAAAAAAGCAGAGGTAATCAAACACCACCAAAAGAAAGCTCTATTTGTGGGGAAAAAAGGACTTTCATTTTGTATGGGTACAGCGCAACCGTGCAATTGTCAGTTACAGCGACGCAGTGCCGTATCGCAAAAAAATGGCCTGGTCATTAAGGGGGAAAAGCTTCTGGTCTGTAAGTGGTAAATTAAGCCAAATGTGTTGTACAGCTCAATATAAATATCAATTTAAAAAATTATCATGACATATGTGCAATTTAAGCTCTCAAATGCACAATCAAATAACTTGTTACTATGTGTATATATATATATATACCGTATATACTCGAGTATAAGTCGTTCCGAGTATAAGTTGAGGCCCTAATTTACCACAAAAAAATGGGAAAAACGTATTGACCCGAGTATAAGACAAGGGTGAGAAATGCACAGCTACTGTAAGTGGAAAAGAGGGTCAACAATGCCCATTTGCAGCATCACTGTGGCCATTTGCATGTCTCACTGTGCCTATTTGCAGCCATAAGTCCCCTGAACTTCAAACTCAGTAGTTAAGGGTTCCTAGATGCCCCCTAGCTGCAGCCAAAATTTGGGGTCTCTTAACCCAAAGGGTCCCGAAATGACAGTGCTGCAGATGGACACAGTTGACCGAATTCGGGGCCCCGTATCTCGGGGCCACTTAGTGATAAGAACCCCACATTTGGTATGCAAACCCAGTGGAACTACCACCATAAAATATCCAAAGGGGTTTCTAGCACTAAGTGGCCCCGAGATACATGGCCCCAAAAATCAGTTCAGAAAATGTCAAGCACTTTTCTGTTGCAGAGAATGACATTTTCCGAACCGATTTTGGGGCCCCGTATCTCGGGGCCACTTAGTGCTAGGAACTTCAGCTTTGGATATGTTGTGGTACCAGTTCCACTGGGTTGTCACACCAAATTTGGGGTTTCTAGCACCAAGTGGTCCAGAGATACCGGGCCCCAAAATCGGTTCGGAAAATGAAATTTTTTGCTGCCGAGTGCTTGACTCGAGTATAAGTCGAGGGGGGCACTTTAAGCACAAAAAATGTGCTGAAAAACGCGACTTATACTCGAGTATATACAGTATATCTATATAGATATAGATATATATATATATATAGATAGATAGATAGATAGATAGATAGATAGATAGATAGATGGATAGATAGATGGATAGATAGATAGATAGATAGATAGATAGATAGATAGATAGATAGATAGATAGATAGATAGATAGATAGATAGATAGATAGATAGATAGATAGATAGATAGATAGATAGATAGATAGATAGATAGATAGATAGATAGATAGATAGATAGATAGATAGATAGATAGATAGATAGATAGATAGATAGATAGATAGATAGATAGATAGATAGATAGATAGATAGATAGATAGATACAGTATCTCACAAAAGTGAGTACACCCCTCACATTTTTGCAAATCTTTTCATGTGACAACACTGAAGAAATGACACTTTGCTACAATGTAAAGTAGTGAGTGTACAGCTTGTATAACAGTGTACATTTGCTGTCCCCTCAAAATAACTCAACACACAGCCATTATTGTATAAACCACTGGAAACAAAAGTCAGTACACCCCTAAGTGAAAATGTCCAAATTGGGCCCAATTAGCCATTTTCCCTCCCCGGTGTCATGTGACTCATTAGTGTTACAAGGTCTCAGGTGTGAATGGGGAGCAGGTGTGTTAAATTTGGTGTTATCGCTCTCACGCTCTCATACTCTCGTACACTGGAAGTTCAACATGGCACATCATGGCAAAGAACTCTCTAAGGATCTGAAAAAAATAATTGTTGCTCTACATAAAGATGGCCTAGGCCATAAGAAGCTTGCTGAGACCCTGAAACTGAGCTGCAGCATGGTGGCCAAGACCATACAGCGGTTTAACAGGACAGGTTCCACTGAGGACAGACCTTGCCATGGTCAACCAAAGAAGTTGAGGTCACGTGCTCAGCGTCATATCGAGAGGTAGTGGGAAATAGATGTATGAGTGCTGCCAGCATTGCTGCAGAGGTTGTAGGGGTGGGGGGGTCAGCCTGTCAATGATTAGACCATACGCCGCACACTGCATCAAATTGGTCTCTATAGGTGTCATCCCAGAAGGAAGCCTCTTTTAAAGATGATGCACAAGAAAGCCCACAAACAGTTTGCTGAAGACAAGCAGACTAATGACATGGATTTCTGGAACCATGTCCTGTGGTCTGATAAAATCAAGATAAAATTATTTGGTTTACATGATGTCAAGCGTGTGTGGTGGCAACCAGGTGAGGAGTACAAAGACAAGTGTGTCTTGCCTACAGTCAAGCTTGGTGGTGGGAGTGTCATGGTCTGGTGCTGCATGAGTGCTGCCGACACTGGGGAGCTACAGTTCATTGAGGGAACCATGAATGTCAACATGTACTGTGACATACTGAAGCAGAGCATAATCCCCTCCCTTCAGAGACTGGGCCGCAGGGCAGTATTCCAACATGATAACGACCCCAAACACACCTCCAAACACACCTCCTAGATGACCACTGCCTTGCTAAAGATGCTGAGGGTAAAGGTGATGGACTGGCCAAGCATGTCTCCAGGCCTAAACCCTACTGAGCATCTGTGGGGCATCCTCAAACGGAAGGTGGAGGAGCGCAAGGTCTCTAAAATCCACCAGCTCTGTGATGTCGTCATGGAGGAGTGGAAGAGGACTCCAGTGCAACCTGTGAAACTTTGGTGAACTCCATGCCCAAGAGGGTTAAGGCAGTGCTGGAAAATAATGGTGGCCACACAAAATATTGACACTTTGGGCCCAATTTGGACATTTACACTTAGGGGTGTACTCACTTTTGTTGCAAGCGGTTTAGACATTAATGGCTGTGTGTTGAGTTATTTTGAGAGGACAGCAAATTTACACTGTTATACAAGCTGTACACTCACTACTTTACATTGTAGCAAAGTGTCATTTCTTCACTGTTGTCACATGAAAAGATAGAATAAATAATTTACAAAAATGTGAGGGGTGTACTCACTTTTGTGAAATACTGTATGCTATCTTTCCAAATATATCAAGATAAGCTCAAACAAATTAATTATGTGGTGAGAAAATCTATAAATACATAAAAATTCATGAGTGTCAAGTGATGATAAAAAATAAATCTCATACGCCTCAAAAGTGCAGGAAAATTCTATAGTGCATAAATAATTAAAATGACATAAATACAGTCTAAAAATCATTTCAAGTTGGTGCTTGTGAAATATTCCAACCACTACTGGTGCATTCCTTCATGCTCCATCACCTTCAGACCTTCAGAAATACAAACTCCCTACCAAATATTCAGACCCACATATCAGTCAGATAGTAAATTATAATGATTTCATGGCCCATGAAGGAAAGAGAGAGGGGAGCAGAAAGAGTGTGCGGGGAGTTTTACACTAAAACACCAAGGCCCCCAGCCCAAATCTAGAGATGACCATGTAGCCCAGGATAGGCACAGTCTCTAACCCAGAGGAGAGTGAATCAGGTGAGGGAGGTTTCTAGAAGGTTCCACAATTCCCAGACCCAATTGTATTTATGTAAAGCGTTATTTAGAGTAAGGTATTCTATCCTCTTTACATCCCGGATCCTCGTATGAAGTAAAAAAATAATAGGGAGGAGGCTCCATTCTCTTCCATTGGAGGGCAACTAGGCACTTTGTTCCTGTTAGCAAGTGTGCAAAGAGTTTTTTTAGAAGTTTTAGAAAATGTGTGTAGAAGAAGTCTGAAAATATAAGTTTTAAGAGTTAGGGGCATCCGGGATCTAAAGGGGGAGTGGATTAGAGTATGAATGGTCCGCCAATAGGGTTCTATCAAAGGGCAACTCCAATATATGCAAACTCCAATGCCTTCTTGCATTGCAGACAGTGATTGTCTGGGGAGGGGTATATGGACTGGCTTTTGGCAGTGAAAGAGGATTCTCTATTGGCTTTTCTTGTACAGGGTGCATATTGAACTTTTAGAGGCCGCCAAGTGCTGTAAATTTATGATGATGATCCAGCATCCATTATATCCCCACCACACCTTCCTACAAACAGCAAAATCTCTACCTACAACCTTCTCCCTTATCCACAACTAAGAGAGAGGAGCTCTGGGAAGAGGCCACCATAAGTGATAGAGTTTTCTAAAATTGCTGGCTTGGTCTTGTGTAGGTGATGTGGCTCTTAGAAAACATTTAGCCATCTGCACTGCCAAAAAACACATTGAAATTCAGATTCAGATTTGGCCATCTGAATCAGTAGCATTTTGATTTGAATTTGACATCATCTAAATTTTGAGTCAATAGAGAGAACCTGTAAAAGTAAAACACACTCATATAAACCAAGATGGTAGAACTTACCAGTAAATCCTAATATTTGAACAGAAAGTAATGAATTCCCCTTAGCATTCAGAATCCAGGATCCCGCAGCTGGACTTTTTACCAAATGAGACCTTGGAAAATTATGACTTCTCTTGTGATGATAAGGATTTTGTCTGAATGTATATGAATTTCCTAAATACATAAATACATAAGGCAGGCAGGAGAAGGAAGATGTATTTATTTTGGTTTGACAATATTCAGAAAAATACTTCTAGATTTAAGATGATGAAATATGGAAGACCAATCCCCCCTAAAAAAAAAAATACAATTTAATTTAATACATAAATGTATGAATTTTATCTCTCTCCGTATATATATATATATATATATATTTCTTAGGTGTAAATGCGGATGCTGCCTCCCCAGGAAACTTCACTAAGTGAGGTAGGGTGCAATATAAATATAAAGTGGTAGGTGGTGCTGCCAAGAGACTTAGTAATATATTAATCAAAGCAACCTTAAAAAAGTGCTAAGGTGCACATTGTTATCAAAACTGTAAAAGATCCTATAGTGCCAAAAACTTCATCAATAAAATGAAAACGATAACAAATGTTTTTCAAAACTGCAAATAGTGCCAAAATCTTCATCTTGTGGTCTTGCAGTCTTGCATACACACGGTCACACCAAAGTGCAACCGTCAAGAATGTGGTGACGTACAACATGTACGACTGGACTAGAAAACGGAAGTTCAATAGCCAGTAGCCATTAGCTTCTGTCTCGTATTTGCTTCAGAGCATGCATTGTTTTTGGTACGTTGGAACAGCATACAGACGAGTGGTTCTCCCGACAGGAATTTGTTCCGTCGGAAAAATATAGAACATGTTCTCTTTCTAGGTCCATCAGAATTTTCCACTCAAAAAGTTCGATGGGGCATGCACACGGTCGGAATATACGATGAAAAGCTCCCGTCTGACTTTTTCTGTTGGAAATTCCGCTCGTGTGATAAGAGTTTCAATCTGTATGCAATCAGGCAGGCCCTTGTACTACATGTTTTTGGTAAATCTGAAGACAAAAATCTGCAGAAAATCTAATAGTGTGTATGGGGTCTAAAGCCTCGTACACACGGTACGGTTGTTGGCCAACCGAGCGTCTGATTTTTGTCAAAAGAGGTGTTTACCTGGATCTTGTCTTGTATACTAATGTTACACAATTGTCTCGCAACAAACACAAATGTAGTGACGTGCTACAAGGAAATTCAGCTCTTGAGCGCCACCCTTTGCGCCCCTTCTGCTAATTTTGTGTTTGGTGAGCATTGATCCCGAGTATGCGTGTTTGTACTTTCGACTTTTGTGTGACGGATTTGTGTACTGACTAATACGAAAATCTGACGTCAAGCCGTTGTCCGCTGAAAATTTACTAGCCTGCCATCCAACATTTGTTGGATGTAACCAATCAGACAGTCCCTTATGCTACATAGTTGCTGGAAGATCCAAAGGAGATTGCAATATGTGCAGTGAAAATCACTGAAATTCTATAATAATGAACTTACCATTTGGATCAGTAAAATTAAGAGTGAATTTTTCATCTCCTCTGATCAGTAAATATGATAAGGAGGCTGAAACATTAAACACTGCAGTATATTCCTTAATGACATTTATTTTTAGGTTCAGGATGCGAACAGATGAATTTAGAGGTTTAGATAATAAATATTTCAGCGACTGAAAAAACTGCAAAAAATAAAAGAGAAATATGATTTGCTATTTGAATAAACACAAATTGTATTATGTGATAAATGAGTTTATACGTACAAAACCTCCTCTTTAGGCCATTAACCCTTTTTCTGCCAGGTCTGTACAACAATGGGGGGAGGGGGGGTTATACACTAGACATGTGAACTGCCAAAAAATGTGTTCGTTTTCGTTTTGGTTTCATTTGTTTTTGTTTTTTCATTTTTTGGGTCATCGCAATTTGTAACTTCGTAAATTTGTAAATTTAAAAATTCAAAAATTCCAAACTCTGAAAATAAGAACTAAAATCTAGAGACTCTAAAGAATAAGTAACTGACTAACTAATAATAACTAACTATTAAATTATAGGCATTGGAATTTCCTTTCAAATTTGGCTCTTAGTAAACGTAACGAATACAAATTTATACAAAGTTACAAATTATCTGAAATAACGAATGCCGCATCTAAACAAAAGTAACAGAACAAATTAATAATAGATCATAATAATTAAAAGTTTTTATTATTATTGTTATTTATCATTTATTATTATTGTTATTTATCATTATTATTATTATTAATTCATTACGTTCCATTTATTTAGATACAGCATTCGTTATTTCGGATAATTCGTAACTTTGGATAAATTTATATTCGTTACGTTCACTAAAAGCCAAATTTGAAAGGAAATTCCAGTACCTATAATTTAATAGTTATTATTTCAGATTTTTCAAATGTTTGGGTTTTTTGGATCTTCACATTTTGAATTTCCGAATTTTTGAATTTTAGAATTGAAGAATTTCAAATTTATGAATATTCGGAAAAAAAATTGTCAAATGGGTTTTTTCGTTAGTTTGGATGTTTCTGAACTAACAAATTTGTTGAAATTTGTTAAAAAATCAAATTCAGAACAAATCGAATTGCACATGTCTATTATACACAATTCGGTGGCTGCAGCCGCCGGGATTGTGTGTAAAACTCACAGGAATACAGGACAGAGCTCTGGCAATGTAAACAATGGGGATGTGCCAGTTTTCGTTAGTCCCTTTTGTCAGGGAACAAAAACCAGCACATCCCTTAGTGTAAGCACCTCACATTACACATTAAACACTGCTTAGGCACACATTTAACCTTTTGATCACCCTAGATGTTCAACTCCTTCCCAGCCATTAGTCATTAGTACAGTGACAGTGTATATTTTAACACTGATAACTGTATTAGAGTCACTGGTTCCCACTAGGGATGAGCTTCGTGTTCGAGTCGAACCCATGTTCGACTCGAACATCGGCTGTTCGGTCGTTCGCCGAATTGCGAACGATATGGGCCGTTCGCGCCAAATTCGTGTGGCGCGTCACGGCCCATAATTCACTGCGGCATCGCAGTGCATTGCTGGCTGATTATTGGCCAAGCATGCACTATGACCCGCATGCTTGGCCAATCACAGCGCCGTCAGTAGAGAGAGCTGTAATTGGCCAAAGCCAGGGTGGCTTTGGCCAATTATGGCTCAGGGGATTTAGTACACACCCCACACTATATAAGGCCGCCTGCACGGCGGCCCTGTGTAGTGTGTGTTCCGGTGTGCTGAGAGATAGAGAGAGAGAGAGACAGTGTCATTTGATTTGAGTTAGATAGATTAGGCAGAACAGTCAGTCAGTTAGCTGCACTTACAGTGTATTGTGTATATATATGCATCCCAGGTGTTGCATATATATATATACACTGTATTCAGTTTAGCTAGATCCGTTCCTGTTATCTTCTATCTAGACTATTTACATTTAGTGCAGTGTGTCCTGCTCACAGTGTTCAGCTAGATCCGTTCCTGCTATTTACATTTAGTGCAGTGCGTCCTGCTCACAGTGTTCAGCTAGATCCGTTCCTGGTATTTACATTTAGTGCAGTGCGTCCTGCTCACAGTGTTCAGCTAGATCCGTTCCTGCTATTTACATTCAGTGCAGTGCGTCCTGCTCACAGTGTTCAGCTAGATCCGTTCCTGCTATTTACATTCAGTGCAGTGCGTCCTGCTCACAGTGTTCAGCTAGATCCGTTCCTGGTATATACATTTAGTGCAGTGCGTCCTGCTCACAGTGTTCAGCTAGATCCGTTCCTGCTATTTACATTCAGTGCAGTGCGTCCTGCTCACAGTGTTCAGCTAGATCCGTTCCTGGTATTTACATTTAGTGCAGTGCGTCCTGCTCACAGTGTTCAGCTAGATCCGTTCCTGCTATTTACATTCAGTGCAGTGCGTCCTGCTCACAGTGTTCAGCTAGATCCGTTCCTGCTATTTACATTCAGTGCAGTGCGTCCTGCTCACAGTGTTCAGCTAGATCCGTTCCTGGTATTTACATTTAGTGCAGTGCGTCCTGCTCACAGTGTTCAGCTAGATCCGTTCCTGCTATTTACATTCAGTGCAGTGCGTCCTGCTCACAGTGTTCAGCTAGATCCGTTCCTGGTATTTACATTTAGTGCAGTGCGTCCTGCTCACAGTGTTCAGCTAGATCCGTTCCTGCTATTTACATTCAGTGCAGTGCGTCCTGCTCACAGTGTTCAGCTAGATCCGTTCCTGCTATTTACATTCAGTGCAGTGCGTCCTGCTCACAGTGTTCAGCTAGATCCGTTCCTGGTATTTACATTTAGTGCAGTGCGTCCTGCTCACAGTGTTCAGCTAGATCCGTTACTGCTATTTACATTCAGTGCAGTGCGTCCTGCTCACAGTGTTCAGCTAGATCCGTTCCTGGTATTTACATTTAGTGCAGTGCGTCCTGCTCACAGTGTTCAGCTACATCCGTTCCTGATATTTACATTCAGTGCAGTGCGTCCTGCTCACAGTGTTCAGCTAGATCCGTTCCTGCTATTTACATTCAGTGCAGTGCGTCCTGCTCACAGTGTTCAGCTAGATCCGTTCCTGGTATTTACATTTAGTGCAGTGCGTCCTGCTCACAGTGTTCAGCTAGATCCGTTCCTGCTATTTACATTCAGTGCAGTGCGTCCTGCTCACAGTGTTCAGCTAGATCCGTTCCTGGTATTTACATTTAGTGCAGTGCGTCCTGCTCACAGTGTTCAGCTAGATCCGTTCCTGCTATTTACATTCAGTGCAGTGCGTCCTGCTCACAGTGTTCAGCTAGATCCGTTCCTGCTATTTACATTCAGTGCAGTGCGTCCTGCTCACAGTGTTCAGCTAGATCCGTTCCTGGTATTTACATTTAGTGCAGTGCGTCCTGCTCACAGTGTTCAGCTAGATCCGTTCCTGCTATTTACATTCAGTGCAGTGCGTCCTGCTCACAGTGTTCAGCTAGATCCGTTCCTGGTATTTACATTTAGTGCAGTGCGTCCTGCTCACAGTGTTCAGCTAGATCCGTTCCTGCTATTTACATTCAGTGCAGTGCGTCCTGCTCACAGTGTTCAGCTAGATCCGTTCCTGCTATTTACATTCAGTGCAGTGCGTCCTGCTCACAGTGTTCAGCTAGATCCGTTCCTGGTATTTACATTTAGTGCAGTGCGTCCTGCTCACAGTGTTCAGCTAGATCCGTTACTGCTATTTACATTCAGTGCAGTGCGTCCTGCTCACAGTGTTCAGCTAGATCCGTTCCTGGTATTTACATTTAGTGCAGTGCGTCCTGCTCACAGTGTTCAGCTACATCCGTTCCTGCTATTTACATTCAGTGCAGTGCGTCCTGCTCACAGTGTTCAGCTAGATCCGTTCCTGCTATTTACATTCAGTGCAGTGCGTCCTGCTCACAGTGTTCAGCTAGATCCGTTCCTGGTATTTACATTTAGTGCAGTGCGTCCTGCTCACAGTGTTCAGCTAGATCCGTTCCTGCTATTTACATTCAGTGCAGTGCGTCCTGCTCACAGTGTTCAGCTAGATCCGTTCCTGGTATTTACATTTAGTGCAGTGCGTCCTGCTCACAGTGTTCAGCTAGATCCGTTCCTGCTATTTACATTCAGTGCAGTGCGTCCTGCTCACAGTGTTCAGCTAGATCCGTTCCTGCTATTTACATTCAGTGCAGTGCGTCCTGCTCACAGTGTTCAGCTAGATCCGTTCCTGGTATTTACATTTAGTGCAGTGCGTCCTGCTCACAGTGTTCAGCTAGATCCGTTCCTGCTATTTACATTCAGTGCAGTGCGTCCTGCTCACAGTGTTCAGCTAGATCCGTTCCTGGTATTTACATTTAGTGCAGTGCGTCCTGCTCACAGTGTTCAGCTAGATCCGTTCCTGCTATTTACATTCAGTGCAGTGCGTCCTGCTCACAGTGTTCAGCTAGATCCGTTCCTGCTATTTACATTCAGTGCAGTGCGTCCTGCTCACAGTGTTCAGCTAGATCCGTTCCTGGTATTTACATTTAGTGCAGTGCGTCCTGCTCACAGTGTTCAGCTAGATCCGTTCCTGCTATTTACATTCAGTGCAGTGCGTCCTGCTCACAGTGTTCAGCTAGATCCGTTCCTGGTATTTACATTTAGTGCAGTGCGTCCTGCTCACAGTGTTCAGCTACATCCGTTCCTGCTATTTACATTCAGTGCAGTGCGTCCTGCTCACAGTGTTCAGCTAGATCCGTTCCTGCTATTTACATTCAGTGCAGTGCGTCCTGCTCACAGTGTTCAGCTAGATCCGTTCCTGGTATTTACATTTAGTGCAGTGCGTCCTGCTCACAGTGTTCAGCTAGATCCGTTCCTGCTTTTTACATTCAGTGCAGTGCGTCCTGCTCACAGTGTTCAGCTAGATCCGTTCCTGGTATTTACATTTAGTGCAGTGCGTCCTGCTCACAGTGTTCAGCTACATCCGTTCCTGCTATTTACATTCAGTGCAGTGCGTCCTGCTCACAGTTTTCAGCTAGATCCGTTCCTGCTATTTACATTCAGTGCAGTGCGTCCTGCTCACAGTGTTCAGCTAGATCCGTTCCTGGTATTTACATTTAGTGCAGTGCGTCCTGCTCACAGTGTTCAGCTAGATCCGTTCCTGGTATTTACATTTAGTGCAGTGCGTCCTGCTCACAGTGTTCAGCTAGATCCGTTCCTGCTATTTACATTCAGTGCAGTGCGTCCTGCTCACAGTGTTCAGCTAGATCCGTTCCTGCTATATACATTTAGTGCAGTACGTCCTGCTCACAGTGTTCAGCTAGATCCGTTCCTGTTATCTTCCTACTGACAGGCAGGCTTGTCTGGTTACAGTATATAAAGCTACCTGAAGAAAATTACAGGTGTTCTTTTTGATCCTATTAGTACCACGGTCAGGCAGCTAGACTATTTACATTTAGTACAGTGTGTCCTGCTCACAGTGTTCAGCTAGATCCATTCCTGTTATCTTCCTACTGACAGGCAGGCTTGTCTGGTTACAGTATATAAAGCTACCTTAAGAAAATTACAGGTGTTCTTTTTGATCCTATTAGTACCACGGTCAGGCAGCTAGACTATTTACATTTAGTACAGTGTGTCCTGCTCACAGTGTTCAGCTAGATCCGTTCCTGTTATCTTCCTACTGACAGGCAGGCTTGTCTGGTTACAGTATATAAAGCTACCTTAAGAAAATTACAGGTGTTCTATCCCAGCTTAGTGCAGCTACAGGCCATTAGTATGTCTGGAAGGCCAAGAAGGAGAGGCAGACAGTCACAAGCCAATAAGAGAGGGCAAGCAGGCTCTGTGTCTAGTGCTGGTCGTGGAGACGGTGCATCCTCATCAGCACGTGGCCATGGGACACGCTTGGCCTTTTTTTCGGCAGCTGGCCGTGTTGAGCCGCAACATGCGGAAGACTTGGTCGAGTGGATGACCAAGCCGTCCTCATCCTCCTCATCCTCTCTCACCCATGCCCAGGGTGCTTTGTCTGGCAAAGCAGCGGCCTCTTCCCTCAGCTCAATGTCATCAGTGACTCCTTCCCTAGCTCCACCATGTCCTCATGAGGATTCCCTCGAACTGTTTGACCACAGTGTTGGGTACATGCTCCAGGAGGATGCCCAGCGTTTGGAAGGCTCTGATGATGATACTGAGCTCAATGAAGGCAGTAACATGAGCACGGACAGAGGGGGTGCCCAAGAAGGACAGCAATCTGGCAGTCATGCTCCCCCTGCTGCAGCATACTGCCAGGTTTGCTCCAGTGATGAGGAGGGAGGGGATGATGAGGTCACTGACTCAACGTGGGTGCCTGATAGGAGAGAGGAGGAGGAGGAGGAGGAGGAGGTGGCACATCACCAACTAGGCAGGATGCCCTCCAGGGGCCAGCCTAAGGGCAGCACATTGACTGCATCACACCCCAAAGCTCCACATGTGCAGGGCGCTGCAGTCTCTGCGCGTTATTCAAAAAGTTCTTTGGTGTGGGCCTTTTTTGAGACGAGTGCATCAGATCGCACCGCTGCTATTTGCAACATATGTCTCAAGCATATCTCGCGTGGCCAAAACATCTCCCGCTTGGGTACCACATGCTTGACCAGACATATGTTGACCTGCCATGCAGTTCGTTGGCAAGCGTATCTAAAAGACCCACACCAAAGAACAAAGACGATCTCTCCTTGCTCCTCATCAGCTGAGATTTCCAACCCCACTAGACCTTCAGTCCTCTCTGAGACCTGCACTGAGAGGAATGAAGGTGTAGAATTAGGTGTGTCACAGCCAAGTACTTGTGGGCAATCTGCTTTTGGTACACCGACGTCAGATTGTACCAGGCAAATTTCCCTGCCCCAGCTGCTGCACCGCCGAAAGAAGTTTGCTCCCAGCCATCCACATGCCCAGCGGTTGAATGCTAGCTTGGCAAAATTGCTAGCACTTCAACTGCTGCCTTTTCAGTTGGTAGACTCTGCCCCCTTCCGTGAGTTTGTGGAATGTGCGGTTCCTCAGTGGCAGGTACCCAAACGCCACTTTTTCTCACGGAAGGCGATTCCGGCTCTCTACCGGCATGTGGAAGGCAATGTCCATGCCTCGCTGGACAGGGCGGTCAGCGGTAAGGTGCATATTACCGCTGACTCATGGTCCAGCAGGCATGGACAGGGACGTTACTTAAGTTTCACGGCGCATTGGGTGACTCTGCTGGCAGCTGGGAAGGATGCAGGACAAGGTGCAGTAGTGTTGGAGGTTGTTCCGCCACCACGCCTCCAAAATGCTGATTGTGACACACCTCTCTCCTCCACCCCCTCCTCTTCTTCTTCCTCCATGGCCTCTTCCTCGGAACCAGCGGTGCTCCGTAGGCGTTCAAGGGGCTACGCAAGTACGCAGGCCAAAAGATGCCATGCGGTGCTTGAGCTGGTGTGCTTGGGGGACAGGAGCCACACTGGGGCAGAGGTTCTGTCAGCTCTGCAGGGGCAGGTTCAGAGGTGGTTGACGCCACGCCAACTTAAGGCAGGAATGGTGGTTTGCGACAATGGCACCAACCTCCTCTCTGCCCTCCGACAGGGACAACTGACCCATGTGCCCTGTTTGGCTCACGTCCTTAACTTGGTGGTGCAGCGGTTCTTGGGCAGGTACCCGGGCTTACAGGATGTCCTGAGGCAGGCCAGGAAAGTCTCTGTGCATTTCCGCCAGTCATATAATGCCAGTGCTCGGCTGACGGACCTCCAAAAGGAGTTTAACCTGCCCAAGAACCGCCTAATCTGTGACATGCCCACCAGGTGGAACTCGACGTTGGCCATGCTGCAGCGGCTGCACACGCAGCAGAGGGCCATCAATGAGTACCTGTGCGACTATGGCACCAGGACAGGGTCAGGGGACCTTGGTTTTTTTTCCCCACGCCAGTGGGCCATGATCAGGGATGCATGCACTGTCCTGTCACCATTCGAGGAGGCCACGAGGATGGTGAGCACTGACAGTGCATGCATCAGTGACACTGTCCCCCTTGTCCACCTGTTGGAGCACACGCTGCGTGGAATAATGGACAGGGCACTTGAGGCAGAACAGAGGCAGGAAGAGGAGGACTTCCTTAGCTCTCAAGGCCCCCTTTATCCAGACAGTGTTCCTGCGTGCCCGCCGATCACACAGGAAGAGGACGAGGAGGAGGAGGAGGAGGAGGAGGAAGATTGTGTCAGTATGGAGGTGGAGCCTGGCACTCAGCATCAGCAGTCTTTAAGGGATCAGTCCCAAGGAACACATGGACTTGTACGTGGCTGGGAGGAGGTGGCTGCGGACGTTGTTGTCCTTAGTGACCCAGAGGACTCCGGACCGAATGCCTCAGCAAACCTACGCTGCATGGCCTCCCTGATCCTGCAAAGCCTGCGTAAGGATCCTCGTATTCGTGGTATCAAGGAGAAGGACCAATACTGGCTGGCAACCCTCCTTGATCCACGTTACAAGGGTAAGGTTGCGGACCTTATCTTGCCATCGCAGAGGGAGCAGAGGATGAAACATCTTCGGGAGGCCTTGCAGAAAGGTCTGTGCAACGCGTTCCCAGAGACTGGGAGGTTACAAACTCCTGTTTCTGGACAACGTGTTGCTGAGGCTTCGGTCAGTCAAAGAAGGAGCGGTGGAGAAGGTGGCCGTCTGACCGATGCGTTCAGACAATTTTTTGGTCCGCAGCCCCAAGGTATGATCGGTTCCAGCAACCATCGCCAGCGTCTGTTTTACATGGTGCAGGAATACCTAGGGGCAAGATCAGACTTGGACACCTTTCCCACCGAAAATCCTCTGGGTTACTGGGTCTTGAGGATGGATCACTGGCCAGAGCTTGCACAGTATGCAATTGAGCTACTGGCCTGTCCTGCATCCAGCGTTCTTTCGGAACGCACATTCAGTGCTGCTGGAGGCGTGGTAACCGATCACAGGGTGCGTCTGTCCACCGACTCGGTCGATCGGCTGACCTTCATAAAAATGAATCAGTCTTGGATCACCACCAGCTACCAAGCACCTGATGCAGATGTAACCGAATAATTTTTTTTGAAATCTCAGATCCCTTCAAAGACTGCCTATGCTGATGCTGAGTGACTATCCCTGAGTAATTATCCTCTTCCTCCTCAATCATCACGCTGATAGCTTGTAAGAACATTTTTGGTTCTGGGCGCCACCACCAGTGCCTAAGGCACAATTTTTCAGCCCCTGTTTAACAGGGGCGTGTAATTACAATTTTTGATGTAATACTTTGCAGCAGGGCTCGTTCCTGCATTCCAACTAGAGTGTCTGTGAGGGGTTGCAGTGTTGTGGCACCAGCACCAGTGCCTAAGACCCAATTTTTCTGCCCCTGTCTAACAGGGGCGTGTAATTACAATTTTTGATGCAATACTTTGCAGCAGGGCTCGTTCCTGCGTTCCAACTAGAGTGTCTGTGAGGGGTTGCAGTGTTGTGGCACCAGCACCAGTGCCTAAGGCCCAATTTTTCTGCCCCTGTCTAACAGGGGCGTGTAATTACAATTTTTGATGCAATACTTTGCAGCAGGGCTCGTTCCTGCGTTCCAACTAGAGTGTCTGTGAGGGGTTGCAGTGTTGTGGCACCAGCACCAGTGCCTAAGGCCTAATTTTTCAGCTCCTGTTCAACAGGGGCATGTAATTACAATTCTTGATCTAATATTTCACAGCAGGGCCCTGTGAGGGCTTACAGTGTTTTGGCCACAGCAACACCTAAGGCCCAAATTTCTGCTGAGTATATAGGGCAGGACCCTACTTTCAAACATCTAACTTACAAACGACTCCTACTTGCAAACGGAAGGAGACAACAGGAAGTGAGATGAAATCTACCCCTAAGGAAGGGAAATTCTCTCCTGTAAGAGTTAATATGGGAAAACAATTTCTCCTTTCCACTGATGCTTTCCAATCCTTGTTCCACAAAAAAACCCAAATTTTCAAAAAACATTTTTCATTGGGACAAAAAAGTGAGGTGAAATCTTCTGAAGAGGAGGAAAGACGCAAAACAAATGTCACAGGGGTGATAACCCTTCCCTATGTTTTCCAAAAAGCTTAGAAAAGATTTTTTGGCTGGAGCTAAACACATTAAAAATGTTCAAAATTACAAACAGATTCTACTTAACAACAAACCTACAGTCCCTGTCTTGTTTGCACCGCCTGTATACTGCTGTTCAGAGTATATAGGGACCTTTCCTTATTTTAATTTGGGTGCGGGGTTCCCCTTAATATCCATACAAGACCCAAAGGGCCTGGTAATGGACTGGGGGGTACCCATGCCGTTTGTCTCACTGATTTTCATCCATATTGCCATGACCCGACATGACATTAAACCCGCAAGCAGTTTTAAATGAGATTTTTTCCTTTAAAAATGACATTTGGTGCAGGGACTGTTCTAAACATGGGAAACACGCGTCACTTTACAGGCATACTATAGACACCCCCCAGGTACGATATTTAAAGGAATATTTCACTTTTTTTTTTTTACTTTAAGCATCATTAAAATCACTGCTCCCGAAAAAACGGCCGTTTTTAAAAGTTTTTTTTGCATTGATACATGTCCCCTGGGGTAGGACCCGGGTCCCCAAACCCTTTTTAGGACAATACCATGCAAATTAGCCTTTAAAATGAGCACTTTTGATTTCGAACGTTCGAGTCCCATAGACGTCAATGGGGTTCTAACGTTCGTGCGAACTTGCGGTCCGTTCGCGGGTTCTGGTGCGAACCGAACCGGGGGGTGTTCGGCTCATCCCTAGTTCCCACAAAGTGCCCAAAGTGTCAGTTATTACCATTTTGTCCACCACAATATTGCAGTCCTGCTAAAACCACTGATCATCACCATTAATATGTATATTTAAAAAAAAAAAAAAACAGTAGATCATACTTTGTGGATGCTATAGCTTTTGTGCAAACCAATCAATATACGCTTATTGAGATTTTTTTTTACCAAAAATATGTAGCAGAATACATATTGGCATAATTGAAGAAATTAGATTTTTTTAAAATTTTTATTGGATATGTTTGATAGCAGAAAGTAAAAAAATATATATATTTTTTTTCAAATGTGTTTTTTTTTTTTACTTTTTTACATTTATAATGCAAAAAATACCCAGTGGTGATCAATAGGGATGAGCTTGATGTGTCAACTCAAACATCGGGTATTCGTCTGTTTGCCGAATAGAGAACAATTTGCGGTGTTTGCGGCAAATTCGAAAGTCACAGAACACCGTTTAAAAGTCAGGGAGATTAACATGAAAAATCAAAAGTGCTAATTTTAAAGACTTATATGCATCGTATTGTCATAAAAAGTGTTTGGGGACCCGGGTCCTGCCCCAGGGGACATGTATCAATGCAAAAAAGTTTTAAAAATGGCCATTTTTTCGGGAGCAGTGATTTTAATAATGTTTAAAGTGAAACAATAAAAGTGAAATATTGCTTTAAATTTCGTACCTGGGGGTGTCTATAGTATGCCTGTAAAGTGGCACATTTTTCCTGTGTTTAGAACAGTCCCTACACAAAATGAAATTTCTAAAGGAAAAAAAGTAATTTAAAACTACTTGCAGCTGTAATGTATTGTCAGGTCTCGGCAATACAGATAAAACTCTTTAAAAAAAATGGCATGGGTTCCCCCCAGTCCACTACCAGGCCCTTTGGGTCTGGTATGAATATTAAGGGGAACCCCAAACTAAAAAAAAAAATTGCGTGGAGGTCCCCCCAAATTCCTTACCAGGCCCTTCAGGTCTGGTATGGATATTAAGGGGCTGCAGCAATTTTTTTTTTAATGGCGTAGGGGTCCCCTTCAAAATCCATATCAGACCCTTCAGGTGGAACCCTGTGCCAATATTTTAAAAAAATGGCATAGGGGTCCCCCAAAAATCCATACCAGACCCTTATCTGAGCATGCAACCTGGCAGGCCGCAGGAAAACAGGGGGGTTGAGAGAGCGCCCCCCTCATGAACCATACCAGGCCACATGCCCTCAACCTGGGGATGGATGCTTTGAGGTAGGGGGGCTTTGCACCCCCACACAAAAGCACCTTGTCCCCAGGTTGATGCAAACAAGGGCCTCATCCTGACCCTCAACCCAACCCTTGCCCAGTGGTTGTTAGGGTCTGCGGGTGAGGGACTTATCGGAATCTATAAGCCCCCTTAACAAGGAGACCCCAGATCCCAGCCCCCCATGTGAATTGGAAACAGGTACATTGTACCCCTACCATTTCACCAAAAAAGTGTCAGTATGGCAAAAAACACAGGAGACACTTCAAGACAAGTCCTTTATAAAAAAAAAGTCCAGCCATGTCCATCCAACTTGCGCCGCCAAGAAAAATGGCTCTGCCTCCATGGGCATCTCCCGCTGAGTGATGCGTCTCCTGCTGTACCAGCTGTTATGTAGCTGAGGGTGGGGCCATCCAGTGATGTAAACGGCTGACCCCGCCCCCCCGCTGATGCCAAGGTAAAACCCTGTGGCATCAGAGGGGGGTGGGGTCAGGCATATACGTCACCGGGTGGCCCTGCCCTCAACTATATAACAGCTGTCACAGCAGAAGACACGCCACTCGGCAGGAGACGCCCATGGAGGCATTTTTAACACTTTTTTTGGTTAAATGGTAGGGGTACAATGTACAATTCCGATAAGCCCCCCGCCCACAGATCCCCACAACCACTGGGCAAGGGTTGTGGGGTTGAGGCCCTTGTCCCCATCAACATGGGGACAAGGTGCTTTGGGGTTGGGGGAGTGCAGAGCCCCCCTGCCCCAAAGCACCCATCCCCCATGTTGAGGGCATGTGGCCTGGTACGGTTCAGGAGGGGGGGCGCTCTCATCCCATTTTTTTTTATTTTGGCGCAGGGTTCCCCTTAAAATCCATACCAGAGCTGAAGGGTCTGGTTAGGATTTAGACGGGGACCCCTATGCCATTTTTTCTTAAATTTAGTGCAGGATTCCCCTCAATATCCATACCAGATCTGGAGGGGCTGGTATGGAATTTGGGGGGACCCCCACACAATTTTTTTAAATTTTGGTTCATATTTTGGTTTGTAATTTTGGTTCGTATTTTAATATTCATACTAGACCCAAAGGGCCTGGTAATGGACTGGGGGGGGGAACCCATGCAGTTTTTTTCAATGAGTTTTATCTATATTGCCGAGACCAGACAATACATTACAGCCACAATCAGTTTTACATTACTTTTTTCCTTTAAAAATTTCATTTTGCTGTGGGGCTGTTCTAAACACGGGAAAAATGCACCACTTTACGGGCATATTATAGACACCCCCCGGTACGAAATTTAAAGGAATATTTCCCTTTTATTGTTTCAGTTTAAGCATTATTAAAATCACTGCTCCCGAAAAAATGTCAATTTTTAAAACTTTTTTTGCATTGATACATGTCCCCTGGGGCAAGACACCGGTCCCCAAACACTTTTTATGACAATACCGTGCATATAAGCCTTTAAAATTAGCACTTTTGGTTTTTCATGTTCGCGTCCCATAGACTTTAACGGTGTTAACGTCTATCGGGTCCCATAGACTTTAACGGTGTTTGCATGTTCAAACTGATTTTTTGCTTGTGATTTTTTGCCTGTACACAAGTTCTGGTGCAAACCGAACCGGGGGGGGGGGTGTTCGGCTCATCCTTAGTGATCAAATACAACTAAAAGAAAGTTCTATTTGTGGGAAAAAAATATATGATTTCATTTGTGTACTGTACAGTGTTGCATGACCGCGCAATTGTCAGTTATAATAATACAGTGCCCTATAGCAAAAAATTACCTGGTCATGAAGGGGTAAATCTTCGAGATGTCAAGTGGTGAAAGGACTTATCAAAATGATTTAGTGTTTCTTTACTATTGACTTTTTAAGAATAAGTAGGGGTACCATGTACTCCTAACTTATTCTTGTGTGAAGGTATGTATCTTTGGGCCCCCAATTTTAAAGGGAGGGAGAAACCCTTGTCCTCATCAAAATCTGGAAATGAATTTTGGGGGGACCCCACGGTGTCTCTTTTTTGTGGGTCGCCTTTAAAATCCATACCAGAACTAAAGCAGTTTTTTTTACAGTATACCCATTGTTTGCTAAGTATGTCAGGCAAGGATTAGTCATTGGTGAATCATCAGTTTGAATCTGTCACATTTAGTATTGATAACAATACCACTGCTAAATGTTTTGATTCACACTGCAGCTGGAGATTCACTTGGCAGAGCACCCATTTGTTCAGTCATTTACACAGGATCATCCATAGATTGTACACAGTGCAGAGGTCACCCTCATATTATTTCCCTGCTGGTCGAATGTTCTTAGCCTATAGCATTAGGCTATTTTCTCTATTGGTGAATGGCAACTCTCATAGTTGAATGTTTTTATAGCTATTTCCTCTTAGGATCAAATGATAATTGAAAGTTACATTCACCCAGTGAAAGGCAACATGTAGAACTGACATTGCACACATATTGTATCACAAACATTATAGGTATTACTGATTTGTGTGAATGATGAGACATTCACAAAGCAATGTTTTTATAAATAGATCCCATAATCTTCACCATCAAAATGTTTTTACCTTCACTAATACAGTAAGCTTCCTAGGCTTCTAATATGATTCTTACCATATGATAATCAACATCTTCTATGTGAAAGAATCCTCCATAACTAAGTGATGACATGTTATTGAATGTATCCAATATATTTTCATCAGAAGCACTCACTTTACAATACCATGCTGCATATGAAAAAATATAAACCTGTAGAAAAAAGTAAAATGTTTATCTATGGAGTAGAGATATGTAGACGATGTAAGACTTTACATGCAAGACTCTTACTTGCGACGTCTTTTGCTCCAGTAATGAATAAACATAATTCAGTTCATCAGGTTCAATGTATTCCAAATCTGCAACTGAACCAGAACTAAAAACCAAAATGATGGAATCAGCAGGGGAAATTTCAAGGGCTCTCTTCAGCCCATAGAAGAAAGACTGCTTGCATGCTGGTTGATGGTGAAAATAATTAACAAGATTTCTTGTTATAGTTTTAAAAAAAACACTCTTGTCATTAGTGATCATTTCATTTGTTTCTGAAAAAGAAACAAAATATTTGATTGAAAAGTAGAAATTGAATGCTTAAACAAACTTTTAAACACTAACAGTAACGTAATAGTTCACAAAAAAGAGAGAGCATTCTATGCTAATGTGTCCACTTTTTTCTCTCCATAGACTGTACAAAAAAGTAAGTAGCACAGAACTTTCTTAAAGGCACATGGATGTCATTTTCTGGAGGCCTTTTTTCAGTGTACAGGATTAGCGTTCCTTCTCATTGAATATTTTATGGGCTCTACATTCTAATGCATAGTATCCACTATTGGGATTTACAAATGAAATTTGTGTGGTGGCAATTTGGCATCCCTCGTGCTCACCCTTAAGTTATTAAGGATTAGAGGATGCTTTGCTTGATGCCATGAAGATAATGGTTCATATAGACTTTAATTTCAGAGGATTAAGAAGGATCGAGATTGTATGCTCCTGAAGAAGACAAATGTGTTTGAAATGCGTTGATATTTTTTTTTATGTGGACTTTGCTAGGGAATTTGTCCAGAGCTTAGTAAATGAGGGGAAGCTCTGCTGACTTCCACCATCCAACCATTTGCAGGCAAAAATTATGTTTTTTTTTTACATTTTCCTTGCATGTGATTTGGTATTCTTCGCAAAGGGAAGTTGCACCTTATTTACTTAGCTCTGAAGCAACTGTCTTTCCAGAGTTCAACTCTACTTGAAAAGTACCCAATTTATTTACCTTTAGTATATCATCAACCCTTTTGACTATACTACATACAGATATGATAAACACTGGATGTTCACAAAAAGAAAAAAAAATGTAAGCAGAAAGGGCACCAAAATAGAAAACTAAACCAAAGAAAATTCCCAGCTCAATTCACCAGCCCATCTGCTTACTACTACCAACTAAATTGTCCTGTCTAACGGTTTGCAAAAAACAGGGGTTTCGTTAGCACACATTTGCAAATACATGTGAGTGCTGCAGAGCCGCTTCAAGGCACCCCGATATTTCTGCAGTCCTAACTCTTGTAAATATATGACAGCCTCCACAGTGGAAGCACATGCATTCTAATTGATAGATAGAGGACAGGGGAGCCTGGGGGTAGCCCACCCCTCCCTAAAGGCACAGGGGCACACTGGACACCCAGCGCATAGCACAATGGCAGCAAAGGTGTCCATTGTGTCCCCTCACCAATATTACATCAGTGACAAGCAACTGGCCACCGCCCCCACCTATAATTGGCCTTCACAGCAAGGAGCACATGGAAGGGCAATGCATGCAAAACCAAACCAAAGAAAATTCCCAGCTCAACTCACCAGCCAACCTGCTACCAACCAAATTATCCTGTCTAACGGTTTGCATTAAAAACAGGGGCTTAGTTGGCACAAATGTGCAAATACATGCGTAAGCTGCAAAGTCGCTCCAAGCAAAGTCCTGACCATAACCTGATAGAACACCTTTGGGGTGACTGCAAGCCAGGCATTCTCATTTAACATCAGTGCCTGACCTCATTTATATATTTTTTAATTTTTTTTTTACAAAAATGGAATTCCCTTTAAGTAGTGTTTTTGTATTTACCTGCATTGTTCAGGGTTATTTCAGTATATGGTCGTGTAACACAGGGGAATCTGGCTGATAGAGAATTCAGAACTTCTTCCAAGCGCACTTTTTGAGCCACATAGAAAATACCATAATCCACCAATATAGTAATGGGGGTCCCCTCTGTAACACACCATGTTCAGTTAAAACAATGTTTTATTGACCTTTTGTAAAACACATTTGAGATCACTGGTAATATTATAACCAAATCTCTTGGTCTATTTTGTTGCTGAATTTGGAAAATGTATGTTGTTGGAGCTGTAAGACAGGTAAAGATGGTGGTTATAACAAGAAACACCAGAGGGCGCACTGTGAGTGTAGTATTAAATACATTTATTGAAAGCGTAAAAAGTCAATTGGTAACTCATATTTGCTTATCATTGGGGTTCAGCCTGATGTGGTATCCCTCTCGGTAACAGCTGGTGGCAGTAAAACACCTTAGCCAGAGTATGGAGTAGTCCACCACCGGCTGGCTGAGCCTAGAATGTAAGAAACAGTGTGAAAACCAATAGGTAATGATGCCACATGCCATTGGGCATGAAGATATGGCTACACGTTTCAAGGCTGCCCAGCCTCTTTGTCAAGCCTCAGGATGGTGATGATACTGTATAGTATTTGTTCTCCTTAAACAGCTCAGTGGTGGAGAAGTTGATAAGATCTGCCAATTTCTGTATAAAATGTTTTTCCTGTTGGCTAATCTGGGGGGTGGCAGTCAATGGATCTGATTTATTAACAGAACAGAGACTGCTCAGTTACCAGGGTGAATGTTTACTTTGTGAAGTGTTCTGTTATGTATAAGGCACATTTAAACCTGTCCTCCAGGCAAGCAGGTAAATACAGCCATCCAGTCCAGAGATATACAGAACACAGCTCTGCCAATACAGTCTAGCTTGATTCAGGAGGGGAACCTCTTTCTCTGCTGCAGTTTACCTTTCACTTACAGGTTTCCTCTACAGCCCCATTGACTGACTTGCCAGTGAAGGAGAAGCTAAACATTAATGAGTTTCTCTCTGTCGCTCTTCTCACGTCTTGCACTGCAGCACATCTGATTGGCTCCTTGTGCTGCTTTTCCCTCTCCCAATCTGAGTTCTGTTGTATGGGGGACTGAAAGAGACTGATACCAAGTCAAATTCAGGTACTTACACTGCTTGTATTAAAAACCTACATTTAATGATATATTCCTGACTGCACTAATGTGTGCATTTTATACCTGTCAAGGGTTCAGTAAAATAAAACTTGCTTGTCCATGATTGGATGATTAAAGTGAACACAACATCACCTTAATTGTTAAGCTAAGCTAAGGAAATATAGGTATAAGTAAGTATAAGCTAAGTAAAAGATGATTCACTTTGCAATATGCCCATTCTCTACTCCTTTAGTAAATCAATCACAGTGATAGGTTTTCATGTGATCACATGTCTTTTCAAGACCTAAGGTGGTCAATCCTTACTCCAAATAGTAGGGTTGTCCTGATACAGATACTAGGCAGAAATGCTCCCGATGCCTAATCTGATACCAGGGAGAAGTGCATTGCTCCGCTCAACCAGAAGTTAGCAGGCGGAGTCAGCAGGCGGAGCAGAGATTGAGTCCTCAAGTAGTGGAACTAGGCAAGCTGGCAAGGGTGCAGGGCGTGTCGCCATCAGCGGTTGAACATCCCGACACCCATCTGGGTACACCCTGCACTCTGCTGCAGAAAGCCAGCAGCAGACATCTTTTTACCTCCAGCCCAATTAGTTTGAGCTGGGTGTAACAAGATGTCTGCTGCTGCTTACTGTGGCCGAGGGCAAGGTGTACAAAGATGGGCATCGCAGGCAGCATAGCATTGCAAAATAAATATTTTCCTCTCATGTAATTTATTGCTGCATTTCAGTGCCTGCCCATCAGTGCCCCTTAAGTGCCACCTATCAGTGCCATCTATCAGTGCCAGCCACCTGTCAGTACCACCTATCAGTGCTCATCAGTCAGTGCCATCTATCAGTGCCAGCCATCAGTCAGTGCCACCTAATAGTGCCCATCAGTCAGTGCCAGATATGATTGCCCATCAGTCAGTACCACCTATCAGTGCCAGCCATCAGTCAGTGCCATCTATCAGTGCTCATCAGTCAGTGCCATCTATCAGTACCAGCCATCAGTCAGTGCCATCTATCAGTACCAGTCATCAGTCAGTGGCATCTATCAGTGCCAGCCATCAGTCATTGCCACCTATCAGTGCTCATCAGTCAGTTCCATCTATCAGTGCCAGGCATCAGTCAGTGCCATCCATCAGTTCCATCTATCAGTGCTAGCCATCAGTCATTGCCACCTATCAGTGCTCATCAGTCAGTGCCATCTATCAGTGCCAGCCATCAGTCAGTGCCATCCATCAGTTCCATCTATCAGTGCTAGCCATCAGTCAATGCCACCTATCAGTGCCCATCAGTCATACAAAAAAAAGTATCCGTAATCGGTATCAGTGAGTACTTGAAAAAAGTATCGTTACTTGTACTCTGTCTTAAAGTGGTATCGGGAAAACCCTACCAAATAGTGTATAGATCTATTGGTTTTCTTTAGGCAGTTTAAACCAATCTGTAGAGTTTTTGTTGTGTAACCAAAAAAGCCAAACAGGAAAATGTGAATTTTCTTGCTGAAATTGCTGTTTTTACAAAAAAATGTCTGACCAAGTTCTTGTATCAGAGATTCCTTACTTGGTGACTTACCTCTCTGTGTACAACTGTAGCCATCAGTACCTGAAGAAAAGGAAATATTTCTATATGAGATCCCTGCAAAGTATTCTTCTCTACAAAAAATGAATACATGTCAAAGAGGTAACAGCCTCAATTATTCTATCTTAAGTCGAACTCTAGCCCCCCCCACCTTCTTGAAGTCCCTGTAGATCCATTTTATATCCATCCTTTTACTGTATACATGTCCCTTTTTTCCTGCAGTCTTCAGGCTGGTCTGGTGATGTCATAGGTCCTCTTTATTCTGCCTTGGCTGTAGTAGGTCCTTCTTCGTGAGTGGCACTCATGTAATAGAATGTGTGCACTGCTCCCTCCATCAGTTCTTGAACCCAGGCTATAGGATGATGCCACCCCAAGGAGCAGCTCCATAACAGACTGGGATCAGAGAACATGGGTTGGATGAAGCTGGCCATCATTCAACCCAGAAGACTGGTGACATCTAGTGTTGGAGAAAAAGTACACACAGTACTGTTATTAAGTCCAAACTATGAGATCAATAAAATGTTCTATAGTGCGATAGCATTGCATGGTGATGGCAGATCACATACAAAAACCTCACCAGGGGCAAAACATTTGTTAAGCCCCTTTCACACTTGTGAGACTTGTCCTGCGACTTGGGACTGCAAAGACGCATGACAAGTCGTACCTCATGATTTCCAATTAGTACCTTTCATATCTGTGCGTCTTCAAGTCACAGCGACTTCAAAGTAGTCCCTGTACTACTTTGGACTGACTTTGATGCGGCTTGAGGTCCACAGACCTCGAGATTACACAGGCATTGCTTCAAGTCATGTCAAAGTCGCACGACTTTCAGGTCATACAAGTGTGAAAGGGGCCTTAGATGAAAACGACTCTCAATTAAATCCACCTTTATTGAAAAATGTTGCGATTTTACCCCACATATTTTAAAGCATAGATCCTTTTCATAGGTCTGTACACATAAAATAACAGGACTATAACGAAATAGAAAAGTGTTTAAGCCCCCGCTTACACCGCATCCAAATCGCAGGACATTTTAAAATACATTCATTTCAATGTATCTGGTTCACATATGTGCGTTGCATTCACACTGCGCATTGCACAAAAAACGTGTGCCTTTTTTTTGGGGCATTGCGGTGCGAATTACAAGCCCATTATCTCCTATGGGAAAGCATCTGATTCACAGATGCATTGCGTTCTGAACATGGATTTTCTCCTCCTCACTACACCTCCCCCTATCCCCCCCTCTCCCTGCTCACTGATCCGCAGCTACAATGCAGAGAGACTTTTGAACAACTGATTTTCATCTTCCCAGTGAAACTTGAGCTTCAATTCGCACCGCACATGTGTGAACCCAGGCTAAGTGTTTTTCTTGCATGTACTGGTCTATAATTGTGATAAATTGGTTAAGTTAATTGAAAATAAACGTGTTTGTATAAATGTTTTATTCAGTTAAAAAAAAATGATGCATAAAAAAATCAGTGCAATATGAATATCCAAAATATAAAAGACGTAAGAAAATTCATGCAAACAGAGGTCCATAATGAGAAACAATTGATATAAAAACCTAAATGAAAAATTCATACTATAAAGAGTCTGTGATGAAGTCTGTGAAGTAATACCAAATTGAAAAATCACAAAATTTCCAATGTGCATGTACAAAAGTTGCAAACACCACCAGAGGCATAAAGAGGGGTTCTCGCCTTTTAAAACATACCTTTAACCACTTGTTACATAGTTACATAGTAGGTAAGGTTGAATAAAGACAATAGTCCATCCAGTTCAACCTGTGTAGGTGCACATGTGTCAGTGGCTATAATTATTTCCCATATCCCTGTATGTTGTGCTCTTTAAAGGGTAAGTTCACCTTTACAGAAAAAATCTGTAAAGTAAAATTACACAGGTCCCCCTCCTCGCCCCCTGACCTGGAATGCTGCAATCTCTGGTTCTAAACCCCGGTATATCCGCTCCAGGAATCCCTGGCTTAGACATCCCCCGAGCTGAATGGAACCTGACGAGGGACGTTTTGGAGCATTCCATTATTAATTATTAATTAATTAATCATATGGGCGGCACCGACCAATCAGCAGCCGCATGGCCTGTCCTGTCAGCTATGGAGAAGATGCATGGCTGCAGAGAGGATTTCTGAGCTCCGGGCTCCACATATACTGGGGCTTAGAACCAGAGATTACCTCGGTCCAGGTCAGTGGGACCGAAGGGGGAGGCGGCGAGGAGGGGGACCTGTGTAAGTTCACCTTACAGATTTTTCTGTAAATTTGAACTTAAGCACATCCAAGAGTCTCTTAAAAATATCCATACTCCCTGCAGCCACCACCAATTGTGGAAGAGAGTTCCACATCCTTATTGCCCTGACAGTGAAAAACTCCCTTCACAGTTTAAGGTTAAACCACTTCTTCCCGTGTCCTCTTACACTCACTGAGACTGATTTGTTTTTTTCCTACGAAGGGAACTCCATGGAGGTATTTGTAAATCGCTATCATGTCCCCTTGCAAGCTTTGTTTCTTCAGCGAGAATATATTTTTGCAGATGTTCCTCATAATCATTGTCCTCCAGTCCCCTTATTAGTTGTGTTGCCCTTCTTTGGACTCTCTCCAGTTGCAGCACATCCCTTCTGAGAACTGGTGACCAGAACTGGACAGAATACTACAGATGTGGTCTAAGTAATGTTTTATACAGTGGCAGGATTATCGTTTTATCTCTGGAGTATATTCCCTTTTTAATACATGTTAATATTCTGCCTGCTTTGGTAGCTGCAGCTTGTCATTGCATGCTATTGCTCAATCTGTCATCTACTAGGACCCCCAGATCTTTCTCCACCCTTGATTCCCCCAGAGGTTCTCCCCCCAGTAAGTAGTTTGCATTTGTGTTTTTTGCCCCCAAGTGCATTACCTCACATTTCTCCACATTTAACCCCATTTGCCATGTAGTTGCCCACTCCATTATTTTGTTCAGGTCTTTCTGTAAAATTTCTATATCCTGATGTGAAGTTATTGCCCTGCTTAATTTTGTGTCACCCGTAAAAACTGAGATTGAGCTATTTATCCCGTCCTCTATATCATTTATGAATAAATTGAATAGAATCGGTCCCTAAGACAGAACCTTGGGGCACCCCACTTACCACTCCAGACCAGTCTGAGTACACATTATTTATCACCACCCTTTGGACATGCCCCGGTAACTAAAGAGGGGAGTTCCTGCAACTATGCTTTGAGAAAAAAATCCCCGGTCTTTGTTTATTTTTGTCATTTCCATATTCATGGCACTTTTCATTAGAAATCCAGTCTGGTATTTTCTCAGTTCAGTCATAATAGAATGAAGCAGAATGAAAGAAGTGGACAGAGAAATAGAACTTACTGGGGCTCGGAGAGGTGGTGAGCTCTGAAACAAGAAGAAAACAGTTAAGAGAACATAAAATTGCAAAAAAAAAATCTTGCTTATACAGTAGTGTATGTTTCTATTTTGCTTTATTGCATCTGCTACACTTTTCCTTACAAAATATGAAGCATCAAAGTAAAACTTTTCAGTATTTTTTACAAATAAGCATGGAGACATTCCTGACATGTCACAATATACAACAACTGGATCATTGTTCAGAAAAAGTAAGATGTTTCATTGTTGCCCTCAAAAGTCATGTGAAAAGACCCTCTCCCCAATGTACATTAATTCTTCTGTGATTTTTTTGCATGAATCCCCATGGCAATGCCAAAATCCTCATAACCCTGTTTTAATCAGTCGATTCCCAATTCCTGGTACTCTATATTTTCCATGGGTGACATTTTAAAAGTCCACACAGGCTAGTGGCATCTGGTGCTCAAAATGTTTGGGGTAGGTGTAAACAAACTGAAAAATTCAGAAAAATACTGGAAAAAAACATCAATTGCAGCCTCACTCTGCCCATCTAATACAGCCAATGTGCCCATCTAATGCAGCCACTGTGCCATAGTTACATATATAGTTACATAGTTACATAGTTGGTGAGGTTAAAAAAAGACACAAGTCCATCAAGTCCAACATATGTGTGTGATTATATGTCAGTATTACATTGTATATCCCTGTATGTTGTGGTAATTCAGGTGCTTATCTAATACCCTAGCCACTCTAATGCCCCGTACACACGGTCAGACATTGATCGGACATTCTGACAACAAAATCCATGGATTTTTTCTGACGGATGTTGGCTCAAACTTGTCTTGCATACACACGGTCACACAAAGTTGTCGGAAAATCTGATCGTTCTGAACGCGGTGACATAAAACACATACGTTGGGACTATAAACGGGGCAGTAGCCAATAGCTTTCGTCTCTTAATTTATTCTGAGCATCCATGGCACTTTGTGCGTCGGATTTGTGTACACATGATTGGAATTTCCGACAATGGATTTTGTTGTCGGAAAATTTTATAGCAAGCTCCCAAACTTTGTGTGTCGGAAATTCCTATGGAAAATGTGTGATAGAGCCCACACATAGTCGGAATTTCCGACAACAAGGTCCTATCACACATTTTCCGTCAGAAAATCCGACCGTGTACAGGGCATAACAGTAAAGAACCCTCTACATAGTTTAAGGTTAAAGTCTTTTCTTCTAATTTTAATGAGTGGCCACGAGTCTTGTTAAACTCCCTTCCACTAAAAAGTTTTCTCCCTATTATGGGGTCTCCAGTACGTTATTTGTATATTGAAATCATATCCCCTCTCAAGCGTCTCTTCTCCAGAGAGAATAAGTTCAGAGCTCACAACCTTTCCTCATAACTAAGATCCTCCAGACCCTTTATTAGCTTTGTTGCCCTTCTTTGTACTCGCTCCATTTCCAGTACATCCCTCTTGAGGACTGGTGCCCAGAACTGGACAGCATACTCCAGGTGCGGCCGGACCAGAGTCTTGTAGAGCAGGAGAATTATCGTTTTATCTCTGGAGCTGATCCCCTTTTTTGATATGTATATATTTATTCCCGCGCTATCAGGTATAAACTATGGGGCAAATTGGAAAAGCTGCCTGCACCGAAACAGGTACGAACCAACCCTGTGGGTAAATGATAAATAGCGGCACCACATAACTATTTATCATGATCCTCATTTTAATGCCAATATTTTGTTTGCTTTTGTTAGCAGCAGCTTGGCATTGCATACCATTGCTGAGCTAGGACCTCCTGGTCTGTTTTCATCCTTGATTTCCCCCAGAGGTTCTCCCCCAGTCTATAGATTGCATTCATATTTTTGCCACCCAAATGCATTATTTTACATTTTTATACATTAAACCTCATGTGCCATGTAGTTGCCCAACACATTAATTTGCTCAGATCTTCTTGCAAGGTTTCCACATCCTGCGGAGAAGTTATTGCCCTGCTTAGCTTAGTATCATCCACAAATACAGAGATTGAACTGTTTATCCCATCCTCCAGATCGTTTATGAACAAATTAAATAGGATTGGTCCCAGCACAGAACCCTGGGGGACCCCACTACCCACCCCTGACCATTCTGAGTACTCCCCATTTATCACCACCCTCTGAACACGCCCTTGTAGCCAGTTTTCAATCCATGTACTCACCCTATGGTCCATGCTAACAGACCTTATTTTGTACAGTAAACGTTTATGGGGAACTGTGTCAAATGCTTTTGCAAAATCCAGATACACCACGTCTACGGGCCTTCCTTTATCTAGATGACAACTCACCTCCTCATAGAATGTTAATAGATTGGTTTGGCAAGAACGATTCTTCATGAATCCATGCTGATTACTGCTAATGATATCATTCTCATTACTAAAATCTTGTATATAGTCCCTTATCATCCCCTCCAAGAGTTTACATACTATTGATGTTAGGCTAACTGGTCTGTAATTCCCAGGGATGTTTTTTGGGCCCTTTTTAAATATTGGTGCTACATTGGCTTTTCTCCAATTCGCTGGTACCATTCCAGTCAGTAGACTGTCAGCAAAAATTAGGAACATTGTTCTAGCAATTAATTACTTGACTGAGTTCCCTAAGTACCCTCGGATGCAAGCCATCCAGTCACAGTGATTTATTAATGTTAAGTTTCCCAAGTCTAATTCTAATTCTGTCCTCTGTTAACCATGGAGGTGCTTCCTGTGTTGTATCATGAGGATAAACACTGTAGTTTTGGTTACTGAAGCCCCCCGATTCCCTCGTGAGGACTGAAGAGAAAAATAAATGTAATACCTTCGTCATCTCCCCATCCTTTGTAACCAGATGTCCTTCCTCGTTCTTTATGGGGCCAATATGGTCTGTCCTCCCTTTTTTACTGTTTACATACTTTCTTGGGATTCTTTTTGCTCTCCTCTGCTATGTGTCTTTCGTGTTCTATCTTAGCCGCCCTAATGGCACCCCTTCATTTCTTGTTGCATTCTTTATAAAGTCTAAATGCTGATGATAATCTCTAAACCTTGTATTTTTTGAAGGCCTTCTCCTTTGCTTTTATATGCATTTTTACATTGGAGTTAAGCCATCCAGGACTTTTATCCGCTCTTTTAAATTTATTACCCAATGGGATGCATTGGCTAATGTCCTTATTTAATATGCTCTTAAAGCAAACCCATCTCTCCTCCTTATTCTTTGTTCCTAAGATTTTATCCCAATTTATGCCTTCTAGCAAGGTTTATAGTTTAGGGAAGTTGGCTCTTTTGATATTCAGTGTCTTTGTATTCCCTTTATGTTTCCTATTTGTGTGATTTATACTGAAGCCAATTGACCTGTGATCGCTGTTACCTAAATTGCCCAATATTTCCACATCCGTGATCAGGTCTGTATTGTTGATAATCAGTAGATCCAGTAAGGCTTTATTTCTAGTTGGTGCGTCTACCATCTGACCCATGAAATTGTCCTGCAAGACATTTAGTAACTGGCGAGCCTTAAATGAATACACGGTTCCCTCCGCCCAGTCTATGTCTGGATAATTAAAATCCCCCATTATGATTATTATTATTATTATACGAGATTTATATAGCGCCAACAGTGTACTCAGCGCTTTACAATGTATAAGGGGGACAACACAATTACAGTACAGTTCAATACAAAAGGTACAGGAGGGCCCTGCTCGTAGAGCTTACATTCTAAAGGGAGGGGGTGGTGGTACAAAAAGGTAATAGCTGCAAAGAATGATTTGATGGGGGTGGCTCAGGGACAGTTATGTGGGTGTGGGATAGGCTTCCCTGAATAAATGAGTTTTCAAGGATCTCCTAAAGGTGGACAGGGTAGGGGCTGATCGGACATACTGGGGCAGGGAATTCCAGAGGATGGGAGAGGCTCTGGAGAAGTCCTGAAGGCGAGCATTGGAGGAGGTAACAAGGGAGCTAGAGAGCAGGAGGTCCTGGGAGGAGCGGAGGGGATGATTTGGGCGATATCTGCAGATGAGGTTGGTGATGTAGATGGGGCGATGTTGTGAATGGCCTTGTATGTTATGGTTAGCATTTTGAATTTTACACGGTGGGGTAGGGGAAGCCAGTGAAGGGATTGGCAGAGAGGAGCAGCAGTCACGGATCGATTAGTGAGGTGTATTAGTCTAGCAGCAGCATTCATAATAGACTGAAGGGGGGATAGCCTGCTTAAGGGTAGGCCATTAAGGAGAGAGTTGCAATAGTCGAGGCGGGAAATAATCAAGGAGTGAATAAGTTGTTTTGTAGTGTCATTAGTCAGGAAGGGTCGAATTTTGGAGATGTTGCGGAGGTTAAGGCGGCAGGATTTAGCCAGTGATTGGATATGGGGGCTGAAGGAGAGGTCAGAGTCAAGGATTACACCCAGGACTCTGGCATGTGTGGAGGGACCAATGGTTGTGTTGTTGATATTAATGGTGAAGTCACAGGAGGGGGACCGTGAAGGAGGAAATATAACAAGCTCAGTTTTAGAAAGATTAAGTTTGAGGAAGTGGTGTGACATCCATACCGATATGTCATTCAGCAAGTTTGAGATCCGTGAGGAGATAGTGGGGGTGAGTTGGGGAGTGGAGAGATAGATCTGTGTGTCATCGGCATAGAGATGGTATTGGAAGCCATGGGAGGTGATCAACTGGCCCAGGGAAGAGGTATAGAGTGAGAAAAGGAGAGGCCCAAGGACAGAGCCTTGGGGTACCCCAACAGAAAGAGGAAGGGGAGCAGGGGAGATGGAGTTGTAAGTGACGCTGAAAGTGCGCTGAGATTATGATTATGATTAACACTAACATTATGATAACACTTCCCATCCTTGCTGCTAATCCAAATTGTGATAGGAGATCCATCTCCCCTTCCTCCCTCAGGTTAGGGGGCCTATAGCATACTCCCAGTATTATTTTCCCCTTAGCTTCATCCCTTTGGAGCTCTAGCCATAAGGATTCCACCTCCTTCCTAGCTCCCTTAGTGATGTCATCTCTCACATTCACTTGTACATTATTCTTGATATATAGGCATACCCCTCCCCCTTTTTACCATCTTTATCCCTGCAATAAAACCTTGAATGGTTGCCAGCCAATCATGAGAGCTGTTGAACCAGGTCTCTGAAATTCCCACAAAATCCAAATCCTCATCGTACAACAGTATCTCTAGTTCACCCATCTTGTCCACCAGGCTCCTGGCATTGTTGAACATGCCACGTAGTTTAGACCAGTCGCATACTATCCTCTTATTGGGTGTTCCGAGATTGCAACTAGGACTTGTTACTATACTTACCGTGGGTTTATGTGCTTTAGTCAACCTACCACTAATGCCCCCAATACTACCCTCTGGAATATGTTCCACGCTGGCTATCTCTACCTCTGGACTCTCAATTGCAGCCACTGTAGGCTATCCCCAAGAATATTTGGGCAACTGTGAATTCTTTATAAACTCTCAATGTTAATAATTTGGAAATTTTATGTCTTTTATATAAAAAAATATATATTTGTTAACATCGATTTAATAATTCTGTCAATATTGTATTCTTAGGTTACTGCAATATTTGTATTGTACTCGTGCTATTCTAAGGCCCTGACGAAACAGGGTTTCCCACGAAATGCGTATGCCATACTTTTTGATTCATCGTACCAGGATCAGCACGTCCTGGACCCAATTAACAGTAACAGTGTCTGTATAACTGTAATACGTTTTTAATTAACAGATGAGAATTAAAGTTTAAATACACTTCTTTTAAATTTGTGGCAGATATCTTTATTCAAACCCTACAAAGGTACATACAAAGTCCCACCCTACCTCACTTTAACTCTTGATTCTATATCCTTCTTTTGGGATGGTACCTATGTAGGGCTATAGTTGTTCCACATCCACCCCCCACCCCTATGCCATGCTATACATGAAGCTATCCATGATACATATAGGGGGTGGTGTGATAGAGGGGGGTGGCACCCATGTGCCCATGATGGATGGGCCGCCCCTGCTACAGGCCCTCAGTTTAGAGCTAAACTGGTTCTAAAGCCTAAACATTTTTGTACCTTAATGCATTCCTTGCATTAAGGTAAAAACTGTTTAGGCATCAAATGTTCCTCCTCATCCCCCTTATACTTATCTGAGCCCTCATTGGATCCAGCACTATGCAAATCTGCAGCTCTTCTCTCCCCTCACTTCCAGGTCTCACTGGCTTTTCAGGGGCCCCGGGAACAATAAGCTCACAATTCTGTCTATCAAAGCCAGTAATGAGGGAGTGGGGGGTGCAGGGCCGAGTCCCTCTGCTTGTGTCAATGGATGTAGCAGTAGGGCTTGGGAGCAAGCATGCACAAGTGCCCCCATGGGAATCAGGTTCCTGTGGGGGCACTGAAGAGAAAGGAGGGGCCTGGAACATTGGTGGGGGGACCCAAGAAGAGGAGGTTCAGGGCCAGGCAAGTATAGAGATGTTTGTTATTTAAGAAAAAAAAAATGTTTTCCTTTACACTCGTTTAACTGTGAATAATGGCCCTAAAATTATTGCCCCAACACAAACTTTATTTATATCAAAAACCGGACAAAAATGCAAAATGTGTTGTCACAGCAACCTAGCAGCTTGCTGTCCACTTGCTGATTCCTCCCAGCAGTTTCTGTCAACCCTCCGACATCACTTGCTGTGCGGGGTGTCAGTGCGAGCAGTCCTGGCCTCCACATCCCTAGTGGTGGCTTCCACAGCTTACAAGCCAATCTGGAGAGATTTTTCTTCCACCACAGCCATCATCCATGGTAAAAGGACTTGCCAGCTTGCACTTGTATATGTATTTTTTACAATATTTAGCACATGTTTTCTAATAACTGTGGACTTTATTACAATTTATGGTGATGACCAGTTGGTAGTTCATGCTCGTATACTGTATCAATAGCAAATGTGATACTTTTACGGTGGTCCAACATCATATCCATTCATGGCTTCCAACTTCTCCTGTACACAGGACGTGGTTTTCTAAGAATCATTTACAGTTAGGATTCCCCTTTGAAAACATCTTACTTACGTTCTTACTTTAGATCAGGGGGCCTCCAAACTGCAGCCCGAGGGCCAGATGTGGCCCTTTTCTAGCCTTTATCCAGCCCTTGGGGTACTATTCCTCCCAATGATATGAGGAACTTTGACACCAGAAATGGGGCACCATTTCTTCCACTGATACCAATGATTGAATACTCCTCCTGCTAATACCAATAATGGGGCACTACTACTAATACCAATAATAGGGCAATACTCATCCTAATACCAATAATGGGGGCACTCCTCCTCCTAATACCAATAATAGCGGCACTACTCCTCCTAATACCAATAATGGGGGCACTACTCTTCCTAATACCAATAATAGGGCACTACTCCTCCTATTACCAATAAAAGGACGCTACTCCTCCTATTACCAATATTGGGGCACTACTCCTCCTATTATCAATAATAGGGCACTACTCCTCCTACTAAGACCATAAATGGGTTACTACCCCGCCTGCTAACCACCAACCCCGAGGCCATATTTATTCTCACTAATGCTGGGCCCCGGGACATTTTCTACCTCCACCGGCCACAATCCGGCCCTCCTAAAGTATGCAGGACAAAATAGACTGGCCCTTTGTTTAAAAAGTTTGGAGACCCTTGCTTTAAATCCTAATAGCTGATGAGGAGTTACTACTTCTTTAAGGAGTGTACCAACCCCATCCCCACCCCCCTTCCACACACATGCTTTATGCATGCATAAATGAACTGTTAAGACAAAAATGTTGTTAGTTAAATATTCCAAAAAATACTTACGTGTCCATCCATCGGAGGCATATAGAAGGACCAAGAAGAAGGGTAGGGACCTTTGTCCTCGCATTATGGAGTCCTACTTTCTGTGTGGTTTCCTCACTTATACAAACTGCTCCCAACACGATCTGTTCTCTGATATTATAAGTCAGATTTTATGCCTCCCTTTTATAATGTCCCATGACAAAAACTGAAGGGCATAACATGTTCCTTGTCACATGGCATGGCACATTTTACATACACCTCATTACACTCACTATTTATAGTCATACAAAAAAAAAACACGCCTGAAGCAAAAAGAGTTTAAGTAAATCTTTGTTTCCAGAAGATGTAAATCACATTCTTTTCATATCTGTGATAAATATATAGAATATGAGCAACAGAAAAACCTTTTACATGCTTCTTAGTTGTTTTATTACTGCTGGGCATTGTCTACGCGTAACGACTGATGCCTTACATCTATGTGGAGTTTCATATAAATCAGGCTTCGATTAAATACATGCAAAATAAATAAACATTTTACATTAATAATGCTTGGGAATCAGGGGGTGGCAGGGTGCTTTAGTTTTTTTTTTTTTTATTTCATTTCATTTTTTTTACACTGTCCCTTAATATTTGTATCCACTTTATTGCACACTTCTGCCCTTCAAAGCATCAGATCAGATCAAACCAAGAGCGGTTCGATCTGATTCTTTCACAGGCTAGTAAGGGTCCCCCCCTCTGACCCCCTCCTGTCTATTTTTGCACAGAGTGAAAGACGGAATACACCATCCTGCACTCCAACCCCTCAGCACTGTTATTTAGGACTGTATTAAAGACTCACGTTTAGGATTCAATTGGGGGTCATTTACTATAATGCAGCAGCATTAATTACCGCTAATTAGCGCTAAAATGGTATTCACTATAGCGCTGGTGAGAAAATACTCCTAAAATCAAATTTACTATAGTTCCAAACTTTGAAACCAAATAGCGCCCACTCCTGTCTGCTAAGAACAGGAAACTGAGGCTACAATTGGCACAGGATCACCAAAATTGGACAATGGAAGATTGGAAAAATGTTGCCTGGTCTGATGAGTCTGGATTTCAGCTGCGACATTCAGATGGTGGGGTCAGAATTTGGCGCAGGGATCCATCCCGCCTTGTATCACCGGTTCAGGCTGGTGGTGGTGGTGGTGTAATGGTGGGGGGGATATTTTCTTGGCACACTTTGGGCCCCTTAGTACCAGTTGAGCATGGTTTATACACCACGGCCTACCTGAGTATTGTTGCTGACCATGTCCATCCCTTTATGACCACAGTGTCCCCATCTTCTGATGACTCCTTCCAGCAGGATAATGCACCATGTCACAAAGCTCCAATCATCTCATCACTGGATAATGAGGACCCTGTACTCCAATGTCCTGCACACTCACCACATCTCATCCAATAGAGGACCTTTGTGATGTGGTGAAACAGGAGATCACGGATGTGCAGCCGACAAATCTGCAGCAACTGCATGATGTTGTCATGTCACTATGGAGCAAAATCTCTGAGGAACGTTTCCAACACCTTGTTGTATCTATGCCACCAAGAATGAAGGCCAAAGGGGGTCCAACCCGCTACTAGCAAGGGGTATCTAATAAAGGGGGTCCAACCTGGTACTAGCAAGGGGGACCTAATAAAGGGGGTCCAACCTGCTGCTAGCAAAGGGGACCTAATAAAGGGGGTTACAACCCGCTACTAGCAAGGTGGACATAATAAGGGGGTCGGTGGGTGTTTATATGCATGTTTATTTGAATGTCATAAATTTTAAGGGAATAGGGGGGAGGTGTTTTCTAGTACAGCACCTATATGCACAATATGTGTTATTTGTGATATTAGGATACTATTGCTGCTGTATGGGGCATTGCAACAGGGGGAGGTGTATTATAGTACTGTATTGGACATAATACTTTTGATTAATATAGCAATTAAATTGGTATCAGTGTTACAGTACTTTGGTTTGGCACGGCAATAGCGGGAGGTGCATTATAGCACACTATTTTTGCACATTGAGTTTTTATAGTTATTGGTTTTAACACAGAGAGGATTTCACATTGCATTTGCTTAGAGGGAGGAGTTTTGAGTGGCCACACCCATATGCATACATATTCTCTATACATATTCTTTGTTTTGTCATGTTACAACCAAAAACGTAAATGTATTTTATTTTATGTGAGAGACCAACACAAAGTGGCACATAATTGTGAAGTGGAAGGAAAATGATAAATTGTTTTCAACATTTTTTTACAAATAAATATGTGAAAAGTGTGGGGGGCATTTGTATTCAGCCCCATTAACTCTGATTACCCTAACTAAAATCTAGTGGAACCAATTGCCTTCAGAAGTCACCTAATTAACAAATAGAGTCCACCTGTGTGTCATTTAATCTCAGTATGAATACAGCTGTTCTGTGAAGCCCTCAGAGGGTTGTTAGATAACAATAGTGAACAAACAGCATCATGAAGGTCAAGGAACACACCAGACAGGTCAGGGATAAAGTTGTGGAGAAGTATAAAGCAGGGTTAGGTTATAAAAAAATATCCCAAGCTTTGAACATCTCACGGAGCTCTGTTCAATCCATCATCGGAAAATGGAAAGAGTATGGCACAACTGCAAACCTACCAAAACATGGCCGTCCACCTAAACTGACCAGCCGGGCAAGGAGAGCATTCATCAGAGAAGCAGCCAAGAGGTCCATGGTAACTCTGGAGGAGCTGCAGAGATCCACAGCTCAGGTGGGAGAATCTGTCCACAGGACAACTATTAGTCGTGTTCTCCACCAATCTGCCCTTTATGGAAGAGTGACAAGAAGAAAGACATAGGAAGTCCCGATTGCAGTGAAACATGGTGGTGGCAGCATCATGTGATGGGGATGTTTTTTTCAGCAAGGACAGGGAAGTTGGTCAGAGTTGATGGGAAGTTGAATGGAGCCAAATACAGGGCAATCTTAAAAGAAAACCTTTTATGCCGCGCACACACGATCAGAAATGCCACCAGCAAAACTCCAATGAGAGCTTTTTGTTGGAAAATGCGACCGTGTGTATGCTCCATCGGTCTTTTGCTGGTGGAATTCTAGCCAGCAAAAGATTGAGAACATGTTCTCTATTTTTCGGTCAGGAAAAGTTCCTATCCGAAAATGCGATCGTTTGTATGCAATTCGGACGCGCAAAAAATCACGGATGCTCGGAAACAATTCGACACATGCTCGGAAGCATTGAACTTCATTTTCTCGGCTCGTCATAGGCGTCACCGCGTTCTTGACGGTCGAAAGTTCAGAGAACTTTTGCCTGACTGTGTGTATGCAAGGCAAGCTTGAGCGTAATTCCATCAGAAAAATTATCCAAGATTTTTCGGATAGAAATTCCGCTTGTGTGTACGCGGCATTAGGGTCTGCCAAAGACTTGAGACTGGGGCGGAGGTTCACCTTCTAGCAGCACAACGACCCTAAACATACAGCCAGAGCTACAATGGAATGGTTTAGATCAAAGCATATGCATGTGTTAGAATGGCCCAGTCACAGTCCAGACCTAAATCCAATTGAGAATCTGTGGCAAGACTTGAAAATTGCTGTTCACAGACGCTCTCCATACAATCTGACAGAGCTTGAGATATTTTGCAAAGAAGAATGGGCAAAAATGTCCTTCTCTAGATGTGCAAAGCTGGTAGAGACATCCCCAAAAAGACTTGCAGCTGTAATTGCAGAGAAATGAGGGTCTACAAAATATTGACTCCGGGGGGTGCCATTCAAATGCCCCCCCCCACACTTTTCACATATTTATTTGTATAATTTATAATTTTCCTTCCACTTCACAATTATGTGCCACTTTGTGCCGGGGGGGGCAATTTGACAGACATCTGTGCGGGTTCTTGCACAGATGTCTATTAAACATTGCCCCCAAAGTCGCCAAAAGTAGTGCAGAAACTACTCTTGGGAATCGGTGCGGCGCCGCAAAGTTGGCGTCGCACAGGTTCCGTTGGTGCCATTGCCGGCAATAGGCTCCAATTTGGCATGCAATTTGTCATGTCAAATTGACCCGATGTGAACGTGGGCTTACACAACTGGTGGAGCCCTAAATTACTGCCATTTCCTTGATTATAAAGGCTGTGCACACCTGCACAATCAAGCTACTGGCCTCCAGTGACTCACCGACACAAGGTTAGAGGCTTCATTCTTCCAAAGACTCTTCAAAGCCTCTGGACACCAGAACCCAATCTCCCAAGGGTTTTGTTTGTTCCTCGGGGAGACACTGAACCTCATGCTACTATGGCCTGTTTAAATATACCTATGGAGCCTATATAGTTATACTGACTGTGAGCAGGTATAGGAGAGTTTGATATATCCAGTTTGGACGGAATATGTATCTGTCCATATGGATTATTGTTGAAGCCCCTGTTTCTATGGACTGACAACAGGTGAAAGGATGTTTGTTCTACCCCTCTCCTCTCTCTTACTCTCCCCCTTTAATTATCTTGATACTTACGCTGTATCTCCTTCCTCCTATGGTGAACCATATAAGTTTATATTCATATTTATGTATCTTTAAGCCATCAGTCCTATAGACGGTCGCTGGTATTAGTAAGAAACTGCCTCCTGTCTTACACGGTGATTCCTGGATGATTATCTGGGATCTCTCCATGTGGAGATATTTCTATGCTGACGAGTGAGACCTGTTCCTTCCAACTAACCCCAAGTGTGTCCTGACGAAGCAAAACAGTGAAACGCATTGACGCACATTGGCTCACTGCTGTTTATTTGGTGTGAACTCTCTTGTTTACACTAGATACTCATTACTATCATATGCCTATCATATGTTTTTAATTCTTTTTTACTTGACCTGTTTGATAGAACTTATTGTTAAAAATATATATATTTTTGTACTATATCATTGTCCATCTTGTCTGTAAAGTCCGAATTAGGGCCCTGTGGCCCTTTACCCCTTCTTTGCTCCAATCAGAATCCAATCTCAGAATTACCAGTCCCAGAGAAAACTAGAAAAAAAATGTTTTTCTCTGTTTAGAAGATACATTCTGGGGCCCCTCAACCTGCATATGTAAGAGCTCTGTGTGGCATTTGGTGAGGCAATGCACTGGTCACTAGGGATGAGCCGAACACCCCCCTGTTCGGTTTGCAGCAGAACATGCGAACAGGAAAAAAGTTTGTTCGAACACAAGAACACCGTTAAAGTCTATGGGACACGAACGTGAATAATCAAAAGTGCTAATTTTAAAGGCTTATATGCAAGTTATTGTCATAAAAAGTGTTTGGGGACCTGGGTCCTGCCCCAGGGGACATGGATCAATGCAAAAAAAAGTTTTAAAATGGCCGTTTTTTCAGGAGCAGTGATTTTAATAATGCTTAAAGTCAAACAATAAAAGTGTAACATCCCTTTAAATTTCGTAGCTGGGGGGTGTCTATAGTATGCCTGTAAAGGGCCGCATGTTTCCCGTGTTTAGAACAGTCTGACAGCAAAATGACATTTCAAAGGAAAAAACCCATTTAAACTACTCGCGGCTACTGCATTGCCGACAATACACATAGAAGTTCATTGATAAAAACGGCATGGGAATTCCCCACAGGGGAACCCTGAACCAAAATTAAAAAAAAAATGGTGTGGGGTTCCCCCTAAATTCCATACCAGACCCTTCAGGTCTGGTATGGATTTTAAGGGGAACCCCGCGCCAAAAAAAAAAACGGCGTGGGGTCACCCCAAAAATCCATACCAGACCCTTATCCGAGCACGCAACCTGGCAGGCCACAGGAAAAGAGGGGGGGCGAGAGTGCGCCCCCCCTCCTGAACCGTACCAGGCCACATGCCCTCAACGTTGGGAGGGTGCTTTGGGGTAGCCCCCCAAAACACCTTGTCCCCATGTTGATGAGGACAAGGGCCTCATCCCCACAACCCTGGCCGGTGGTTGTGGGGGTCTGCGGGTGGGGGGCTTATCGGAATCTGGAAGCCCCCTTTAACAAGGGGACCCCCAGATCCCGCCCCCCGTGTGAAATGGTAAGGGGGTACTTACCCCTACCATTTCACTAAAAAACTGTCAAAAATGTTAAAAATGACAGGAGACAGTTTTTGACAAATCCTTTATTTAAATGCTTCTTCTTTCTTCTATCTTCCTTCATCTTCTTCTTCTGGTTCTTCTGGCTCTTCTGTTTCTTCCTCCGGTGTTCTCGTCCAGCATCTCCTACGCAGCGTCTTCTATCTTCTTCTCCTCTGGCCGCTCCGCACCCATGGCTCTTCTCTTCATCTTCTTCATCTTCATCTCTTCTTCTTTTCTTCTCTTCTTCTCTTCTTCATTTTCTTCTCCGGGCCGATCCGCATCCATGCTGGCATGGAGAGAGGCTCCCGCTGTGTGACGGCGTCTCCTCGTCTGACGGTTCTTAAATAATGGGGGCGGGGCCACCCAGTGACCCCGCCCCCCTCTGACGCACGGTGACTTGACGGGACTTCCCTGTGATGTCACGGGGAATGCCACAAGGAAGTCCCGTCATGTCCCGTGCGTCAGAGGGGGGCGGGGTCACCGGGTGGCCCCGCCCCCCGTTATTTAAGAACCGTCAGACGAGGAGACGCCGTCACACAGTGGGAGCCTCCCTCCATGCCAGCATGGGTGCGGAGCGGCCTGGAGAAGAAAATGAAGAAGAGAAGAAGGAAGAAGAGAAGAAGATGAAGAAGAAGATGAAGAAAAGAGCGGGAGCCTCCCCCCATGCCATGGGTGCGGAGCGGCCCGAGGAGAAGAAGATAGAAGACGCAGCGGAGGAGATGCTGGACGAGAACGCCGGAGGAAGAACCAGAAGAGTCAGAAGAACCAGAAGAAGAAGAAGATGAAGGAAGATGAAGGAATATAGAAGAAAGAAGAAGCATTTAAATAAAGGAATTGTCAAAAACTGTCTCTTGTCATTTTTAACATTTTTGACAGTTTTTTAGTGAAATGGTAGGGGTAATTACCCCCTTACCATTTCACACAGGGGGGGCGGGATCTGGGGGTCCCCTTGTTAAAGCGGGCTTCCAGTTCTCGATAAGCCCCCCACCCGCAGACCCCCACAACCACTGGCCAGGGTTGTGGGGATGAGGCCCTTGTCCTCATCAACATGGGGACAAGGTGTTTTGGGGGGCTACCCCAAAGCACCCTCCCAATGTTGAGGGCATGTGGCCTGGTATGGTTCAGGAGGGGGGCCGCACTCTCGTCCCCCCCTCTTTTCCTGCGGCCTGCCAGGTTGCGTGCTCGGATAAGGGTCTGGAATGGATTTTTGGGGGGACCCCACGCCTTTTTTTTTTTTTTTTTTGGCGCGGGGTTCCCCTTCAGGTCTGGTATGGAATTTAGGGGGAACCCCACGTCATTTTTTAAAAAAATTTTGGTCGGGGTTCCTCTTAATATCCATACCAGACCTGAAGGGCCTGGTATGGAATTTAGGGGGACTCCCACATCATTTTTTTTTTTAATTTTGGTTCGGGGTTCCCCTGTGGGGAAATCCCATGCTGTTTTTATCAATGAACTTTTATGTGTATTGTCGAACCGACAATTAATTAATAGCCGCGAGTAGTTTTAAATGACTTTTTTTCCTTCGAAATGTCATTTTGCTGTCAGACTGTTCTAAACACGGGAAACATGCGGCCCTTTACAGGCATACTATAGACACCCCCCAGCTACGAAATTTAAAGGGATATTACACTTTTATTGTTTGACTTTAAGCATTATTAAAATCACTGCTCCTGAAAAAACGTCCGTTTTTAAAACTTTTTTTTGCATTGATCCATGTCCCCTGGGGCAGGACCCGGGTCCCCAAACACTTTTTATGACAATAACTTGCATATAAGCCTTTAAAATTAGCACTTTTGATTTCTCCCATAGACTTTTAAAGGGTGTTCCGCGGCATTCAAATTTCCCGCGAACACCCCAAATTGTTTGCTGTTCGGCGAACTTGCGAACAGCCAATGTTCGAGTCGAAAATGATTTCGACTCGAACTCGAAGCTCATCCCTACTGGTCACCTTTTGCTGCCATACTGCTATGTGCTGGGTGTGCGCCCCTGTGCCTTTAAGGAGGGGTGGGCTCCCTCCGGGCTCACCTTCCCTCTACCTATCCATTATAATGCATGTGCTTCCTCCGTGGAGGCTCTCGAAATTTAGAGTTAGGACTGTAGATAATATTGGGGTGCCTTAAACGGGGCTCTGCAGCTTGTGCATATATTTGCAAATGTGTGGAAATTAACCCCTGATTTTAACGCAGGATAATTTGGTTGGTCGGTAAGTTGAGCTTGGAAATGTATTTGTTTTTGTTTGACATGGGTCGCCCCTCCAGCAAGGACCTGTAAAGGACAGTGATAGGTAGGTGGAGCAGTGGCGTTTTGTTTGTCCTGTGTGACATTTACTCCCTCTAACACAGTAGAAGGGTCCAGCCCTGTCACAGATGTAGGGGCGTTCTGTCCATTAAGGGCACACAGGTACCCCCCCTATCCATCACCGCCCCCCCATCCATGCATCTAGGGCGCCTGATGCATGATTTACGACGGGGGTGTTTTTTGTAGCACCTGATTAGAACCAGAGGCTCTAATAGGCTTCAAAGTAGGGTGGGCTCAGGGCACATAAAAAGCATATGGAACCCACCCAGGTGCGTTACAACAGCGAATGAATATTCACTACTGTAACACTGATCCCCTCCTGCTAATCAGGAAGCGGGTCACCCGATTGGCTGAAAGGACAGGCAATCCTACTGGACGCCTAGAAAGAGGGGAGGAGCCGCACGCTGGAAATCACTGTGACCAGGAGCCACTGCCTGCCATCCACCACCCCCACCTAGATGAAGCAAATGCCGTTGGTCGCTCGGGGGGATGGCTGTTTGTCCCCCCCAAAAAAATTTAAAAATAATACCAGCCGCCACTACACAGACAGTTCTCTGAGAATATCTCTTTCTTTAAAAATTTACCGAAAATCAGTCATATCAGATAGAAAATGAAAGTAATTTCATAAGTTGGACTTAATGGACTTGTGTCTTTTTTCGACCTCACCTACTATGTAACTATGATAGTTATCATTTTTCTAGAGCTTTATTTTCCGGTGATAATTCATAATAATCTTAGTAAATCATCAGCAAAAGTTTCCAGAGAACACATTTTACAGTTTTCATTTACAATACTGCAATTATGTTTTTCTTTTGTCTTCAATGCAAAGCGTAACCAAGAAAAGTCAGGCTGAGAAGACACATCTGAAATGTTTCTGTAAAAGTCTCTTCTATCCATTAGTGATATGTTGATTTAAAATTTTTACCACATCATTTATATATTATCTGGTCCACCAAGGATGAAGTACAGACGTGACATGTCCCGGTCACATGGATGGGATCAGCAGTGACATGTCCCGGTCACATGGATGAGGTCAGCAGTGACATGTCCCGGTCACATGGATGTGATCAGCAGTGACATGTCCCGGTCACATGGATGGGATCAGCAGTGACATGTCCCGGTCACATGGATGGGATTAGCAGTGACATGTCCCAGTCACATGGATGGGATCAGCAGTGACATGTCCCGGTCACATGGATGGGATCAGCAGTGACATGTCCCGGTCACATGGATGGCATCAGCAGTGACATGTCCCGGTCACATGGATGGGATCAGCAGTGACATGTCCCGGTCACATGGATGGTATCAGCAGTGACATGTCCCGGTCACATGGATGGTATCAGCAGTGACATGTCCAGGTCCCATGGATGGTATCAGCAGTGACATGTCCCAGTCACATGGATGGAATCAGCAATGACATGTCCAGGTCCCATGGATGGGATCAGCAGTGACATGTCCAGGTCCCATGGATGGGATCAGCAGTGACATGTCCCGGTCACATGGATGAGGTCAGCAGTGACATGTCCCGGTCCCATGGATGGGATCAGCAGTGACATGTCCCGGTCACATGGATGGGATCAGCAGTGACATGTCCCGGTCACATGGATGAGGTCAGCAGTGACATGTCCCGGTCCCATGGATGGGATCAGCAGTGACATGTCCCGGTCACATGGATGGGATCAGCAGTGACATGTCCAGGTCACATGGATGGTATCAACAGTGACATGTCTCAGTCACATGGATGGGATCAGCAGTGACATGTCCAGGTCCCATGGATGGGATCAGCAGTGACATGTCCCGGTCACATGGATGAGGTCAGCAGTGACATGTCCCGGTCCCATGGATGGGATCAGCAGTGACATGTCCCGGTCACATGGATGGGATCAGCAGTGACATGTCCAGGTCACATGGATGGTATCAACAGTGACATGTCTCAGTCACATGGATGGTATCAGCAGTGACATGTCCCGGTCACATGGATGGGATCAGCAGTGACATGTCCCAGTCACATGGATGGGATCAGCAGTGACATGTCCCGGTCACATGGATGGTATCAGCAGTGACATGTCCCAGTCACATGGATGGTATCAGCAGTGACATGTCCCGGTCACATGGATGGTATCAGCAGTGACATGTCCCAGTCACATGGATGGGATCAGCAGTGACATGTCCCGGTCACATGGATGGGATCAGCAGTGACATGTCCAGGTCCCATGGATGGGATCAGCAGTGACATGTCCCAGTCACATGGATGGGATCAGCAGTGACATGTCCCGGTCACATGGATGGGATCAGCAGTAGCAGAGTGGTGGGAAGAAGAGTCCAGAAACTGTGAGAACCTAAAATTGAAATGGAATGATATAAGTGGTCCATATAGTGAACTGGCAATTGAGTTATTTACCATAATATTTTATAAAGGACAAGGGGGGACTCTTTATATCTGGAGGAAAATAGATTTAACTTCCACACATGGAAAGGCTTTTTCAGAGTAAAAGCTGTAAAAATTAGAAAAAGACTCCCACAAGAACTACTTCTGGACAGCTCAGTAGATTGCTTTGAAAAAGAGTTGGATGCATTCTTAAAGCGGAGTTCCACCCAAAAATTGAACTTTTTCTTTAAGGGAGGTGACCCCCTGACATGCCACATTTGGCATGTCATTTTTTCGGGGGGGAACCTCTTTTTAGAGGGTCCCAACTCCCACTTCCTCCCGGCGCACCACGGCACCGGAAGGTAGATCACCTCTCCCCCCTCCCTCTCGGCAATCATCTGGGACACATCACAGGTCCCAGATGATTGCCCGGCCAGTCATGGCGCGCAGCGCGGCTTGCATATGTGCAGTGGGTGCCTGGCTTTGAAGCCACAGCCAGGCGCCTACAGTTACAATGCTGGCGCCACAGGGAGGAGGGGGAGATGAGTGGGGCTTCGTTCCTCCACATTGCTGGACCCTGGGACAGGTAAGTGTCCGATTATTAAAAGTCAGCAGCTGCAGTATTTGTAGCTGCTGACTTTTAATTTTTTTTAAAACAGAACTCTGCTTTAATGACACAAAATATAACTGGATACTAACATTTATACTGTAGGTAATAACACCAGAGGTTTTTGATCCAGGGAACACTAGATTACTTTTGAGGAGACCAGAATCAGCTACATTGTAGGCATGTGCAATTTATTTTGTTCCACATTAGTTTTTTTTAAAACTTATTTGTTCTTTCAAAAATACGTAAATTTGAAAATTCATAAATTTGTAGTTGGTGAAGTTGGTGAAGTAAAGTCAAATTAGAAAAATATATACATAAAACTATTTTTCAGAAATAAAAAACTGATAATTGGCATGTGCGTATGTATTCACCCCCTTTGTTATGAAGCCCATAAAGATCTCTGGTGCAACCAATTACCTTCAGAAGTCACATAATTAATGAAATTATGTCCACCTGTGTGCAATCTAAGTGTCACATGATCTGTCATTACATAGATTTTGGGGAGACCCCTATGCCATTTTTTAAAATTTGGCACAGGGTTCCCCTTAATTTTCATACCAGACCTGAAGGGCCTGGTATGGATTTTGGGGGGACCCCCACACAATTTTTTTAAAATTTGTGGTTTTGTGTTCCCCTTAATATTCATACCAGACCCAAAGGGCCTGGTAACGGACTGGGGGGGGAACCCCATGCCATTTTTTTCAATGAGTTTTATCTATATTGCTGAGACCCGACAATTCATTACAGCCGCGATCAGTTTTATATGACAACTTTTCCTTTAGAAATGTCATTTTGCTACAGGGACTGTTCTAAACACAGGAAAAATGCACCACTTTACAGGCATACTATAGACACCCCCAGGTATGATATTTAAAAGGAATATTTAATTTTTATTGTTTCACTTTAAGCATTAAAAAAAATCACTGCTCCCGAAACAAAGTTCATTTTTAAAACTTTTTTGCATTGGTACATGTCCCCTGGGGCAGGACCCGGGTCCCCAAACACTTTTTATGACAATAAGTTGCATATAAGCCTTTAAAATGACCACTTTTGATTTTTCATGTTAGTGTCCCATAAACGGTGTTCCAGAGGCTTTTTCGAATTTGCCGCGAACACTGCATATTGTTCGCTGTTCGTCGAAAATCCAAACAACCAAAGTTTGAACTTTTTCTCATCTATTATTATTATTATTATTATTATTATTATTTGTATTTTATTTTTAACACTCCACAGAATGAATAAATATTCAAGAGTTTGCTGTAGGTTTAGTATATTTAGTTGTATTTTAACAATGTGTGACCTGACCGGTGATTACTAAAAGATATTTTATACCCAGAATCTTCCTATAACTAATGTTTCTATATATAGCAAGAGTATATTATTTTGCGGTAAATCAATGAATTCATGTAATGAATTCATAACCAAATTTTATTCATCCTCAAATTGCCCTGCCGCAACGTATTATTTAATAATATTGCAAAGGTAAATTTTTGGTTAAAGATCCAACCAAACAAGTTTTTATTTATTTATTTATTTTTTTGCATAACCTTTAGCTATATATGTACACACAACTTTATTTTTCAGTCCTGTAGTAACTTTTTGGGGGCTCATATAACCTTAAAACTTCCTCATCACTCTTTTTTCTCACATATATTTTTATTTTTTTTTATTTTTTTTATCTTTATTTTTATTATATATTTTTTTAACTTTCTTTTACTTTGTTATTTTTGTTATTTTTTGTTATCATTATATTTATTTTTAGCACTTCACAGAATGGAAAATTCTTCAGGCATTTGCAGTAGGGGTAATATATTAAAGCGGAGTTCCACCCAAAAATGGAACTTCCGCTGATCGGATTCCTCCCCCCCTCGGGTGTCACATTTGGCAGCTTTCACGGGGGAGCATATACCTGTATAATCCAGGTATTTGCTCCCACTTCTGGGCATAGATCACTGCAGGCTCCGCGGTGATCTACGCCATGTCTGGCCCCTCCTCTGTCCCACCTGCTGTCTTCTGGGAGGCACACAGGTCCCAGAAGATAGAAGGGCCTCGCCTCGCACACAGGTCCCAGAAGGGACTCGCACATGCACAGTAGGGAACCAGGCTGTGAAGCCGCAAGGCTTCACTTCCTGATTCCCTTACCGAAGATGGCGGCACCTCCACCTGAGAGAAAAGGGACAGATCAGCTTCGGGTGAGGACATTGCAGAAGCCCTGGACAGGTAAGTGTCCATATTTTAAAAGTCAGCAGCTGCAGTATTTGTAGCTACTGACTTTAATTTTTTTTTTTCGGGGGAACTCCACTTTAAGTAGTAGTATTTATTAATGTATCACCTGACCTGTAATTACCAAAAGATATAAACATTCTTTGTAATCACGTGTAATAGAAAAAAAGCATGACAAAACCTCTTTAATGTGGGATCTAGGGTCAAAAAGACCTCACATCTCACAGTTACACTTAAATGCAAATTTAAAAGAAAAAATGTTTTTTTTTTTCAATAAAAAAAAAAATTCCCCTTTAAGGCCAATGGTATGGAGTCAAGTGGGGGCCATTATTCCCTCACTCGACTTCATACCTCAGAGGGGAAAGGATTTGATCATCTCTGCTGTGACCGATGGCTCCAGAAAGCGGTGGAGGCGGCCGGAATGCGCAGGGAGAGGGGTGGGCACCTCTCCCGGCACCAACAAAAGTAATCTTGTGGGTGAAATCTGCCGCAGAGACCACTTTTATCCCAAATGGGACCGCTCGCTATTTTTAAAAATACCAGTGTTATGGCAGCTATCTGCTGCCATAACAACGGTATGCAATGTCAAAGTACATACGTATAACAGCGACGGGTGGTCCGGAAGTGGTTAATTAGGAGTTAACTCCCTGTGCACACAATAAACTTTCCTTTGTCAGCTGCAGCTCTATCATTCCCAGATCCATCTGACAGGGAATGCAGGAGATAAGACAGCTACTGTATTTCTTGTTCGTTGTTGTTTTGGCTTAGAATGTTACACTAAATGCTCACTGTGATTGGCTGTCAAAGTGATCATTCATAGAGGAAGGGTTCTGACTGGCTCCCAGTCGTAGGATCATCTTTCTGCAGACACCAGGTCTCATGCTGTGCACAGGAGCGAGCAGGGGAGATAAGAAACTGCAGGACGTACAGGAGACGCCCTGTGTACAGAGGAGGGGGTTTTATGGATGTTTGTAAGACACCAAAGGTAGGCAACTGGGTAAGTAATGACAAAATGATCACCGAATAAACATGCTCATAACAGAAATGTGAAACTTGCTCTGGTCCATAAGGGATGAGCAGGTGTGAGAGATGAAGTGGTTATACATCAGATATATGAAAGGATCCCATTGTATACCATTGTCAAAAAAAAGGTCAACCAATCACAAATCTATTTAGATGTCATTTATTATATCAGTATGATATTTACTGAAAAGCATTTCTACAATATTTGTTTTTATTTCAAGATAATAATGTTTAGCGATAGTTATGATATTTGCCTAAACAAAAATAATCACATAAAATTACCATCTAAATACGGTTCTGTATCATAAGATTCCCCTTAGCCATATACAATCTATCTCCTATTGATCCCAGATATAATTCTTACATTGGAGAAATGTCCTACTTTTGGGCAAGTTTTTAGTCTTATAGATGTTTCCAAATTTTTGACCTGCCTTTGTCTTTTTTCCCTTCTTCTGGCTATGTTGGTCAGCAAAATCCTCACACGTTTATCAATGTGTTTGTGTTGAATTTAATCAGTATACCAGGATCTGAGACTGTAGAAATTCTCCCAATATTAACCATCTCGCCAAGACTGTCTGCAGTAGAGGATCATGCTTTGCTTTGATTATTTATAGACCCCTTCCCCAAAATGTACAGTTACACCGATCTATATATCTGATACCAATTCACACTGATGGGTCAGTATAATACTAGTACAATAGTAACAGGAATACAATGGTAGAGATGAAAAGCTTTGCAGTTGGTACAGCAGTGACTGGAAGACAAAAAACAAAAATCATAATTTAAAAAAATCCATAAACATTAGATGACAGTCACCCAATCTGTACACTATTTTCCCAGTAAGACAGTATCAGAGAATGCTTTAGTGAACCCAGTGGCGGCTGGAGTTTTTTTTTTTTCGGGGGGGTGGCAAACAGTCACCCCCCAGTTGAGTGGCACACAACTACCCCCCCGAGCAGCACACAACAACTCCCCGAGCGGCGAACAACTACCCCCCGAGCAGCACACAACAACCCCCCGAGCGGCACACAACTACCCCCCCTTCCGAGCGGCACGTCCAGCACTTACCCCATTGTGGCGGGTGGCAGGAAGCGTGTATCGGCTCGGCTCTGAGTCCTGTCCTTTGTGGTGGCTTCCAGCTTCTCCCCTCCTCCTCCTAGGCGTCCAATAGGATCACCTGTCCTTTTAGCCAATCGGACAACCAGAGTTAAAGCCCACTTCCTGATTGGCTGGGAGGAGGATCAGTGTTACAACAGTGAATATTCATTTGCTGTTGTAACACACCTGGGTGGGCTCAGAGCGCACTTTCTTTGACCCGAGCCCATCAAGTGCTTCAAAAAAATTACCCCTCCACATTGGAATCCATGCTCCGGTGTCCTGAAAGGGGCTGGACGCATGGATAGGGGAGGCGGCCATGCGGCTTGCCCTCTATGCTCCCTCCACCAGTCTGTGATCATACTGCCATTGTACGTCCCCTCCTTCTTCACCTCCCACATTCTGCACTACTCCCGACACCTCTCTCTGAGTTCACAGGAGCTGGAACTACAGAGGAGGCATTGGGTACCAACATGTGCTGACAGTACTGATTGTCAGCATGCATTGAGAACAAAACTGCAAACATTGGGGGGGCATACATCCACCACAATGTTGATTTCCGGAGGAACCTCTATGGATTTTTCACTGAACCCTGAGATTCCACTGAACCACCGGGTTGAGAAACCCTGCCTTAGGATGCTCTTGCGTTAGATTCATTGTGAGAAATATTCTATATACGATCCTTGGGAAGGGGTTTCCCCAGATAAGACTATTAGTTTGTCTCATCGGATGAGTAACACTGATCCCTCTATACAGAGGTAGACCTTCACATTTCTGAAATTCCACCTAATTTGTCGGAGTGTTTGTCAGAAGCATGTAGCGCTCCTGCTCCATCACAGCTGCAGGTCTCTTTCAAGTATCCTTGTTTTGGGCTGTGATGCATTCTCTTTATCAGCTTTTTCACCTGCAAGGTGTTTGATGTAGCTGGTCCCTGAGTGGAGACCAAACCTGATTTAAGCCAGCCAAGCCTGCAGTATTATACTTGTGATATTGTATTTAACACCTGCTCCAAGCTGCCTGTATGTCTGCTAGTTTGGATACCCTTGTTGACAGCCTCGGAATGGATATTGTATATGCTTGGAATTCTGCCTGCCTTTTAACTATGGATTGACCCTGACAAGCCTTAGTGCTCACTTTGATGGTTAAGGTGTTCCTAGCGATGCTGCTCTCCTTTAGCGGGAAAACTCAAAAACACTACAAAGAAAAAAAGAAGGGTGCAAACGCCTAGTGCATTACCTTCAACAACAATGAAATTTATTAAAACCACCAATTATATACTCACAGACATGAGAGGATAAAATGCGTGTATAACACAAAACTCCAGTGGCAGGGATATCACACCTCTAAAGAAATCTGACTCATTTCGGGAGACAGACTTCCTTCCTCAGAGCTCTGAAGTGAGTTTGTCTCCCAAAATGCGTCAACTTTCCAACCATAGAGGTATGATATCCCTGTCACTGGAGTTTTGTGTTCTACACACATTTTATCCTCTCATGTTTGTGATTATGACTTTGGCGGTTTTAATAAATTTAATTGGTGTTGAAGGTAACGCACTAGGCGTTTGCGTCCTCCTTTTTTCTTTGTAGTGTTATGGATTGACCCTGACTATTCTGAACCTTGCCTGCCATATACTTGGACTGTCATTGAACTACTCTGCCTGTCTGCCAACCACAAGTACCTGTTTGCCATGCTCAGTTTGCACATGCTCCGTCGTGGTGGCAAGGCACTATAGCATTGGGGCAAACAAATACCAATAGGCCTGCTTGCCTTATAGAAAAGGGGGCTGCTATAGGTGTAGAACATAGAAACTAGCTATAGTGCCTGTCAGGGACGTGCTGGCCATAACGCAGCTGATGCTCAAGGGCAGATGCAAATGTGCATGCGCGCGCACAATCCTGCAAGTGCCCATTTTGCCAGGCACAGGCGCACAAATGTGCACATTCAAACGCCTGTTCACAACTAATGCTGGCCCCAAGATGGCATACGTAAGTGCAGCAGTCGCACTAGCACATTGCTGTCTGATCTGCAGCTGTACCTGTGTTCTTGAACCTGATCCTGCTTACTCCTGTATTAGAACCAGCTTGCCTCTGACTTTGTGTGAATCTCCTACCCTGACCCCGGCCTGTATCTGGACTTTGCCTCTGCCTTCTGCTTACCTGCCTGAACTTGTGTTGCTGATCTCTGTCTGTACCTTGATAACTCCTTGTCTGCTGTCTATGCCTGCATCTGACCGTCTGTTACCAACCCGGCTTGTCTTACCATGTATCCTGTGTCTCTTCTGCTCTGCATGCACCTGCCTGGCTCCTGCTGGAGCTTCTTCTATTGTGGGCCACCAGTCTTCCTGCACCAGCTTTGCCACTTCCTACTGCTGCTCGCTGCCACCAGCCCTGGATTTGCTGTTTCTGCCAACACCCGCTGTCCAGCTATCCATTCTATCCTGGTGAAGCACCCGCTACACAAAAGACTGTACAGGCATCCATACATCACCATGCTCTCATGGCCACTGTTACATCATCGGTGGTCTCTGAGCCGGGGCTGTACTATAGGCCTTCCCTCTGCCATCAGGTACATGACAGTGCCTGACCACCTACTTTAGGGGGTTAGCATGACAATGTCTACAAAGAACACACCTGCCCCAGAATAGGGACACAGATTGTATTTAGTCCTTTTTCTCCCAATGTGTTACTCCACCAGCCAGCCAAGTGTAATCCACTTTGAATAAAATAAAATTGGTTTTAATATTTACTTACCTCCACCAGAAGTGAGAGCAGCTAGAAACAAAATGCAAAACAAATCAGATTTTCTTCATAGCAAAACTACATTACTCATTACATTTGTTCTATATAATATGAAAAAATTATATCTATCTATCTATCTATCTATCTATCTATCTATCTATCTATCTATCTATCTATCTATCTATCTATCTATCTATCTATCTATCTATCTATCTATCTATCTATATCTATCTATATCTATATATAGATAGAAATAGATATAGATAGAAATAGATATAGATATATATATATAGAGAGAGATATATCTATAGATATATCAATAGATATATCTATATCTATAGATATAGATATATATATATACTGTATATGCAGTGGAGCCTTATATGGCTCTCAAAGCTCCTGTGCTGGGAACTACTAATATCAAGACAAATTCAAATTCATTCTATGTTCTATGTTTCTAAAACTCCATCCACAACTCTGCCCCCAGCTACATCACTAACCTAGTCTCAAAATGCCAACCAAATCGTCTTCTTCATTCCTCCCAAGACCTCCTTTCTAGCTCCCTCGTCACCTCCTCCCATACTCGACTCCAGGACTTCTCCCGAGCCTCTCCCATCCTTTGGAATTCCCTATCCCAATCTGTCTGACAATCTCCAATTCTATCCACTTTTAGACGATCCCTGAAAACCCTTCTCTTCAGAGAAGCCTATCCTTCCCACACCTAACAACTGTATTTTCCTTTTCTCCATCAGCTCATCCCCTACAGTTATTACCTTTTGTATCACTTGACCCTCCCTCTTAGATTGTAAGCTCTAAGGAGCAGGGCCCTCTGTTTCCCCTTGTATTGAATTGTATTGTAACTGTACTGTTTGCCCTAACGTTGTAAAGCGTTGCACAAACTGTTGGCACTATATATATCCTGTATAATAATAATAATAATAATAATATATAAAAATTAACTCCTTAAGTTATTTTCCCCACATAATTTTCACAGTAACCTGTGAGAAAACGTCTACTTAATTTGATTGTATTTTTTTTTCTTTATGTGTGATGTACTATGATTAAATTACAGCTAATTATTACAAAAATTTCAAGCATAAAACCCTAAACGAACATGCTCATTTAGAATATATATTTGCAAAAGCTCAATTCTGGCACTCTAAATTTCCAACTATGGGTCAATCTTGGTGACAAAACCCCAATTGGACTATGAGGGTTTAAGCTGCCCTCATTCTTACTGCTCATTCTTCAAATTCACTCCTTGTGAACTCCTAGTGCTGCCCAACTTTGATAACTGAACCTAAAACCTCATTTCACTAACCATCAAGCTCTTGTGATCTGGTAATAGTACCATGTGTCAGTACTCCCCGCTGGACTATTCCTTTGCATGCACAGTCAATCCTTGGATTGAGAGTAACTTGGTCTGCAAGTGTTTTGCAAGACAAGCTAATTTTGTTTTTAATACATTTTGACTTGATATACAAGTGATGTCTTGATATATAAGTAGCGTCATGTCACAACAGAGCATAAAAAAGAAGAGAGGCGCCCGTACACACAGTTGGATTTTCCGACGGAAAATGTTCGATGGGAGCTTGTTGTCGGAAATTCAGAACGTGTGTGGGCTCCATCAGACATTTTCTATTTGAATTTTTGACACACAAAATTTGAGATCTGGATCTCAAATTTTCCGACAACAAAATCTGTTGTAGCAAATTCCGATCGTGTGTACAAAATTCCAACGCACAAAGTTCCACGCATGCTCGGAATCAAGCACAAGAGCCGCACTGGCTATTGAACTTCACTTTTCTCGGCTCATCGTACGTCTTGTACGTCACCGCGTTCTAGACGTTTGGAATTTCCGAAAAGATTTGTGTGACCGTGTGTATGCAAGACAAGTTTGAGCCAACATCCGTCGGAAGAAAAAACATGGATTTTGTTGTCAGAAAATCCTATTGTGTGTACAGGGCATAATGTGCAGCAATATGGTTACATTTAATGAAGGAACATTTATTAACTCACATGGATGATAAATAAACCTGACACATCTGAGTATGCAGGCGTCTGGGGAAAGCTGTTCACATAGACCGTCCTCCAGTCCACCATCGCCACCATTGATGTCATCCCTTCCACACTGTGCTCCATGAGCGCTTGAAGCCTCACTTTCAGATCGCTCTACTGCAAGGTAGTCTTCCCGGTCACAATTGCAGACTGACAGCGGTGAGAGCCGGTGGTGCGGAGGACAGTCTATGTGGACAGCTTTACCCCGGATGCCTGCATACTTAGATGTGCCAGGTTTGTTTATAAACCATGTGAGTTACTAAATGTTGTATACTAAGATGTGCCTGTTTTAATCATCAACCATGAGAGTTGCTACACTCTTCTCTTTTATACTCTGTAGCTCCTGCTGGATTTAGCTTCTAATCCCCTTGTGGACGCTTCCATTTGTGGATGGACATTTTAGGGTTACAAAACCGATCACATTGCTATAATCTTTTTATATGGACTATAAACTGAAGGACTTATGAATAAATGGTTGTGGAACAAATAATTTGAGTTTCCATTATTTCTTATGGGGAAATTTGCTTTGATATACAAGTGCTTTGGATTACAAGCATGTTTCCGGAATTAATGATGCTCGCAATCCAAAGTTTTACTGTACTCAGTAAAAATGTGGATTCTATGACTCATATTTGACCCACAGGGGCCCTCGGGCCTCCACTTCTCTCTGCTGTTCCATCTTCCTCATATCTGTTCTCTCTCTGTATTCCTCCCTCTATATCTCCCACGTTCCTCTTCTCACCCTTTCAGACTCTCCCTACAAAACTTGCATCCCTCGTTGTACCATGTATGCTTGCCTCGCATTAAGAGAACATGCAGATTTGTAGCCTCTTTTTGAGTTTCTGGGTACGTTTTACTTTGCAAGCGTATTGTTGGTTTCTACTGTTCTTTTTGTCTACGTATGCAAATTCTTTCAATGATGACCTAATGAACCGAAAATTTCAAGCTTACCTACAGTATACGACTCAGGAACTGAAAGTAAAATAAAGACACAATTATTATTATTATTTTTTTAAATTTTGCTTGTATTTTTATAAATTTGAAGATTTCTTGTAACTATAAAATATATATTTTTTCTTGTCAATTACTTTTAGTTTATCAGAATATACCGTACCAGCTACTAAAATTAAGCCTAGGCATTATGTCCAATTTTCTACAAACAAAGGAAGAGATATAAAAGGAAAAATAGAATAGCACGTCATTACTTCTGCATAAACTTTCAACAAGTTATTTTTTACCTTAGGTCATATTTTATTGACCGTCTTTCTATAAATATGCAGTTCATCACATTTAATGTAAAAATAGAGCAGTTTTCTGAGATAAAATAAAATATACCGTAACTTGTGGATTAAAAAAGGGGGAGAAAAAGGCCTGACTTTCCTGTAGAAGAGCTCCTCACAGGTCAAGGCTGCTAACTCACAGACCTTCCCTGCAGAGTTCATAGGAGCAGCACAGTGGCTAAGTGGTTAACACTTTTGCCTAGCAGCACTAGGGTCGTTGTGTGGAGTTTGCATGTTCTCCATGTGTCTGTGTGGGTTTCCTCTGAGTGCTCCGGGTTCTTCCTACACTCCAAAGACATGCTGATAGGTTAATTGTCTCCTGTCTAAATTGGCCCCCATATGCATATGTATGAATGTGAGTTAGGGACCTTAACCACTTGCTGACCAGCCGCCGCAGTTTCACTGTGGCAGAATGGCACAGCTGGGCGAAACAACGTTATGTTACGTCGCTCAACGGGGTCCTGGAGGACTCCCAGCAGTAGCAGCTGTCCCCGGCCGTGTACCCAGCACTCAGTGGGAATGGATGGAGGAGAGTCTCTGAGCTCCTCCCTCCTCACATTACACTCAGTGCTGGGAGTGGCCAGGACCCCGTTGAGCCCTAGCCATTTTTCTCTGCACATCTGAGAGAGATATCCAGATTGGTCGTGGACTCACACATCATTGAACAGCTACAATCACCCTGGATGGGACTCCCCGCCAGGATTTCTCCAGCCAGATATCCCTGGGATCGTTGGATCCCTCAAGCCCGTATGACACTCCACTGTACTGTGACTGTGTCCATCCCCTCTGGTAAGGATATTCACTCCCATCGTTTGCAGTTTTGAGTTGGAATTTTAGAAGATCTGAGTGTAAAGTGCCTCATTATACATTATGTGCTCCAGTCTCCGCTCCACGCGCAGATGTGACACCACATATGCCCACGAACCCCCAGTTTCTGTGGACTAATATATGGTTCATCACACACCAATGGACTTTTCTCCTAAATTTGTTTATTTGTAATACGCCCACTAACTACACTCATTGCCTATACTGGCATAAGTTATGCACTTAGCATTTGGTCACCTATTCACGATATATTATGATGCTATACATGTTTAAGATGTAAATGCATATTTTTAGCACTGCATGTGTTTAGTATCTATTCATTCCTACACTGTCTACCACATTGTTACATGCTGGCAGCCATCACTCGCACTACTTCTTTGTAATAGCGCAATTATTTATTGGTTTTATTTGGTCACAATACTTTTGACAATATAGTGTTTATATAGGATACATCAGATATTTCCAAAATTATTCTTTATTAGAAATAAGTCTTACCTTTCTGCTTTATAGGTCCAAGAGTCATATTTTTAACATCATTATTGCCCAGGGGAGAAGCTCTCATTGAAGGACAACTCTAAAAAATCAGAAAATGAGTCATCAAACTTTTACCCAGAAACAATAATAGAGATTTATGTAATCCTAACCAGTTTCATATTATTATAGTGGGACCAGTGGGATGTCCATCATAGGCGCTGCAGGCTCCAGAAGGTGGTACCTGCTATGTCACTCGGCTGCGCTCCGAGTCAAATCGGTCCCCGCTCGGGCTCAGGGCTAATAATACATTTGTGAATGCCTGAGACCCAGGGCTTTTTGGGGGCCCAATCGGGACTCCAGCCCCCCTTAGCCCCCCTCCCGACGCCACTGCTGCAGTGAAAATAATGTCAGCTAAAATTGTATGACTTTGTGTAAAAAGTGTTAACTGCAACTTATTTAGTTGGTCTGTTCAGGATCAAATATCTAATCTCATCCTCATCTACCTCCAACTTTTCACCCAAACCCTAAAATTTAAAGAAATTGTATATTCTTTTCTCACAGATGTTCTGGATATCTATCCCTCATTTTAATCATTTGATGTCTAAAAATATGTGATAGTGTTAGACAATAATCTATATTACAGAGAAAAATCATTTTAATGAACATTGCATTCCTCCTGGGCATGAAATTCTACAAGACTTTGTAAAAAAAAAATGTAATATACTTGGCTCAATAACAAATATAATCCTTAAGTTATTCAAATATGAATGGTCACATTCTGAGGGTTTCTACATCCTAAGGTATGAGAGAAATTCTTAATGTATTTTTGAATCTTCAAAAAGATCATCGATGTTATGTAAATCAGAACATTTTTACACTGCAATTAAAAGGTATCATTTTATTGGACATATCAGTTAGTTAGTAATGTATATTGTTCAAACCTCTTTTTTTAGAGGAGTAAATTAATGCAATGAAAAGCAATATTACCAATTTACAGAATTTTACAAATAGTGAATAACTTACATTTTAAAAAATACATCATGGATCTATTTATTATGAAGGCATTAATTATTTTATAATACACCTAAGTAATAAACATTGCAATAAATTCTAAATTCATTGTAAATGTATGTGCCATTATTTTCTATACATATTTTAAAATGCACGATTACATTTTTAATAATGTTTAATGTTTTTAGAATTTTTAATTTTATCTTTCGTTTTTGTAACAATTTTTCCATTAGTTTATCAAAGACAATGATTGTATTTGATACAAAAAGGATAAACCGACAGAAGATCTTACTCTAATTATTCCTATTATTATTAATATTATTATTATTATTATTATTATTATTATTATTATTATTATTATTATTATTATGCTATAAAGCTATTACACAAAATATAATGATGCTTGAAAAACACTGAGCCAATCCTCTGCATCAGAGGAGCTTACACTTTAATATTCCCAGCACTAAAGTATACACAACACTGACAGTTTAAAGTGTTTGTTACCCTAAAAAAAATCCTGTTCCTTTAAAGCTTGTTATACAGCACAGTGCTTGTGCTGTATAATTTGCCCCCCCCCCCCATATCACCTGAAATGCCTGGCTGATCCTGCCTGCTGCTGACCTCCCCCCTGTAAACTGACCACAGTTTATCATGGCTGCTGAGCCCTGACACCGTGGTCAGTTTACGTGTCTCCGTCATCTGCAACTCTCCTGTCCACCTCTGTCCTCTTTCCCCCTCCTTGCCTGTCAGCTCTGTGTCAGTGCCCCCCACTACTGCTGCTGAGGTAACATTAAAAGTTTTATACCATCCTCTGTGTTTAATAATTCTGTGTGCCCCAGTGTCTGTGTTTCATAAAAATAAGATGTTCCTTACCTATTTTCAGAGTGCCGCTCGGCACTCACGTGACCTGTCGCCTCTCTGCTCTCCCCATCTGACAGCTTCAGCTGGCGGGGCCAAGATTTCCCACTGATATAAGGCGGGAGGGGAGGAGAAGAGAAGAGAGAGGTGGACGGTCACGTGAGCGCTGAGTGGCGCTCTGAAAATATGTTAAGAACATCTTATTTTTATGAAACACATTTTCAGAGCACCACTCGGCGCTCACGTGACCTGTCGCCTCTCTCTTCTCTCCTCCTCCCCTCCCGACTGACATCAGCTGGGGAATCTCGGCCCTGCCCGCCGCAGCTGTCAGACGGGGAGAGCAAAGAGACAAAAGGTCACGTGAACGCCGAGCAGCGCTCTGAAAATAGATAAAGTATGGCTTGTTATTTTTATAAAACACAGACACTGGGGCACACAGGATTATTAAACACAGAGGATGGTATAAATTGCATATAGTGGCTTAACAACCACTTTAAGTGGAGCCCATTTAGCCTACTGGTATGCACAGTTGGAATAGTAAACAGTTTAACCTCCCCAAAAACGGGCAATTCTTTTCAGTCTGTCCTGTGATTTCCACCCTTCTACCACACTACATATCTAGAGGGTGCCGGTCCTACTTTTGAGATTCCCAGGCTCCCATGTTCCATTTCTATCTCCAGCCAGCTCGTTAGATAATTACCATCAATATCACTATGACAACTCCTTGTCCAATCTGCAGCCAGGTGACAAAGGAGGTTGTATTGCTGAATCAGGTAACAGTGAAGTGATCTCTCTGGCTGTGCAGTGTGGCAGGGGTTTCTAAACCACAAGATTAGCCGAGCAGATTAACAAAATCACTTTTCGAGAGAAACAGTTCACATCGATCTGTTTCAACTTCTGCTGTTCTCCTGAAATCTCAACTTTAATTTACAGGTAAATGCGTTTTAACAATCAATACTCACAGTTGCGCACACTTTGTTGGAGGTGTCACACAAGCCGACCTGACAATGTAAATAAATCTGATTGTATCCTCCCAGAAATTTGAACACTTGAAGGGAAAAGCGACCTTTAAGGGACACTCCATTTTCTAGCACAGAGATCGTTTGGTCATTCTTGTTGGGACATCTAAAAGTGATATCATCAGACAAGGATTAGAATATTTTCAACCATATCAAGATATAAATGTGATTCATTTCCATTGATTAATACAATATTTCCTCTAGCAGTTTTCCTGATCTGCTTATGTCATTTTTGGATTGTCCACCATTGATTAAATTCTAACAAAAATGTTTTTACTTGACAGGCGAGTGCTTGATTGGATTTGTTGTGCAAACTAGAGGTCCACTCATTACATAATACAATTCGAAGCAAAATATTTTGGACACGTCTTTGTTTTTTTTTAAATATATTTGAATGTTAAAAAAATTTAAAAACAAACAATAAAAGCAAGCAATTTAAAAGAAAATGGAAAAAAAAGTGCTATTGCAAAAAACCTGTTTGATTTGCTATTTCCCATTGTCTCAAAAAAAAAAAAAAATAAAAAACAATGAATGAACAATGAGAAAGGTTTAAAAAAAAGCCACTTTGAAATCCAATTAAAGTCTTTAAATAGCCGTAAACCACAATAATTTTTTCCTATCCTCACTGACTCCAATGCCTTTCCCCTGTAGGCAAAATTCTGCCAAAAAATCAAAGTGGAAATTTTGGTGAAGTGAAATTGTGCAACTTTGCTTGTGTCTTGGAGGTAAGTATTACAATTTAATTTTCCTCTTCTAGTGTGAAATAACATCATTTTTCTAAGTAATTAAAGTTTTAAAACAATAATTTTTTTCGGGAGCAGTGATTTTAATAATGCTTAAAGTGCAACAATAAAAATGAAAAATTCCTTTAAATATCATGACTGGGGGTCCCCTTAATGTGCCTGTTAAGTGGTGCATCTGTAGCATGCAGAAAACATGCACACACAGCCAATCACAGATCATGGTAAATGGCCAATCACAGTAAATGGCGAGTCCAATCAGAGATTATCCCAAATGTAAACATATGAGATCATCTCTCATTGATGCTCTCCTTCCTCCCACAGAGACTGTGTGAGGAGGAAGAGTGATATGTAAGTATTCTACAACCGGTTCAAGTGCTAATACATTTCCAAAACAGTGCCATCAGTGTCCATGGTGTCATCATTGTCCAAAGTGCCATCAGTGTCCACAGTGCCCACAGCGCCATCAGTGTCCACAGTGTCATCAGTGTTCACAGTGCCATCAGTGCCCATAGTGTCCACAGTGTCATCAGTGTTCACAGTGCCATCAGTGTCCACAGTGTCATCAGTGTTCACAGTGCCATCAGTGCCCACAGTGTCCACAGTGCCATCAGTGTCCACAGTGTCATCAGTGTCCACAGTGCCATCGGTGTCCACAGTGTCATCAGTGTCCACAGTGCCATCGGTGTCCACAGTGTCATTGGATTTCCAAAGGTGTTGTCTTTTTTCATTTGTTTAACAAAAAATAAAGGCAGCGGTGATTAAATGCCACCAACAGAAAGCTATATTTGTGTGAGAAGAATGATAAAAATGTCATATGGGTACATTATAGCATGACCGCACAATTGTCATTCAAAGTGGCACAAAAAAATAAGAAAATATGTCTGGGCAGGAAGGGGGTAAAAGTGCCCAGTAGGCAAGTGGTTAATTGGCAACACAGGGATAATAATAAAATTACAAAGGTTATTATATTTTAAGAAGAATAATAACAATAACATATGTAATGGACTTACTGGTTGGTTATGATGTTGTATCTGGGGCCGGAGGAGCCATCGGGTGTTGGGGTGGCGTAGCAGTTTTTCATGATGAGCACAAATGGAGATGAACCGGAAGGTCCGGTTACAACGACACCAACGTATAGCATGGAGGAGGAGTTCAGCCACACCTGGGAGGCAGTATATGGGGCGATGTATCTGGAATCTTCAAACAGGCCCATCGTTATTGTGAAATTTGCTCTTCCAGCTACATTGATAGTAGCCGAGCTGTAACAGAATACAGTCATTATTAAATATTAATTAGGAAAATTGTAAAGGCATGAGAGGGTTTTAGATTTACTAAACCTGGAACACTCAAAACCTGGTGCAGCTGTTCATGGTAACCAATCAGCTCCTAACTTCAGCTTGTTCAATGAAGCTTTGACAACAAAACCTGGAAGCTGATTTGGTTTCTATGAAGAGCTGCACCAGATTTTGCACTCTCCAGGTTTAGTAAACCAACCATGATGTGTTCATTTTTTGGTCTAAGACAGAGATAGCTGGTTCTTTTGTTTTAGGATGCAAAAATATTTTATGTGCATAACCGCAATATTAGAAAAACACTATTTTTTGAAAGAATTAGCTCAAATCAGATCTCACTTTTAAAAGATTTGTAACTAGCATCACTTTGTACTATAAAGAGAATGTATGGTATGAAGATACTGAGATAAGGGACTATTCCTAGTACAATCTTTTGTGTATTTTTTGTATTCTATCTAGGGGGGAAAGGGTTTGGGGTCATGACCAGAACAACCTATTGCTCATGTTACTCAAAGGACCATAAATATGCTGAGCATTATTGGAATTTGTAGAGCCCCTTCATTTCTCAGCTCATCCTTCACGTGGTTGTAGAGGTAAAGCCAAAAGGAATTGAATATGGGACTTTGAATGAAAGCCATACAAAGTAGTAAGAGGGCAAACCATTCAGAGAGCTCACTGGTTCAAAAAAGCCAAAATGAATGTATTAGGGGTCAGAAAAAAAAACCTTCCCCTTCATCAGGGCTTCAATTAGAAAAATAGCCTTAAATGGACTTAAAATAGAGCTTTCCTGTGAGAATCTGCATAAGGAAGTATTGGTTTGGGAGCGTTACTGGTCGGCACTATCTGCATGAGCAATCCAGATCTCGGATGCTCATGCAGATACTGCTGGCCAGGTTCTTATTGCTGAAGCCCTGAGGAAGGGGGTGCATTTCTACAGGACTGGACACCAACTGGACTGTCACAAGATCTGAGCACAATTTTATCTCATTCAGCACCACACCTGTATCTAGGAAAGGTGCCAAGGAAAAAACACTCACACTACGTAGGTGCTGATAGCGGTTAGAAGGTTGATCTCCATGTTTAATGGATAAGAGCAATGAAAGTCAATGGGGTACTCGTCTCTTATAATCACTCCGTCAGATTGTGAGGCTAGGTATACAGTATTTGTATATGTGATCTCAGTTCCATCATTCTGAAAAATAACATTTAGAGCAAAAATTATTACAATTCGGGGCAAAAATATTTTCTTTTTTTTGTTTTCTTTTTGTTAAATAGAACAGTACACATGTTATAGTCATGTAGTTGTGTATCCAAATCCTTTTTTCTGCAGCCTCCCACTCAGTTTGAGATTCCATTTAATCAAAATGAGGCACCAAAATTACATTTGTCAGTATATCAATTAAATGACCAATGATTGATTTATTGATCCCTCTCTAATTGTCCCTGTTGTATCCTCTACCACAGGGGCCTCCAAACTTTCTAAGCAAGGAGCCAATTTACTGCCCTCTCAACTTTTGGGGGCCAGGCTGTGGCCAGCAGGAATAGGAGTTTGTTTTAGGCATCAGTGGCAGTAAACAGTGTCCTATCTTTGGTATTAGCGGGATAAATAGTGGTCCATTGTTGGTGTCAGTGGCAGGAGTTACACCCCTTTGTTGGTGTCAGTGGGCAGAATAGTGTTTCCTATTAGTGAGATGAAAAGTGCTCCAAGGGCCAGATAGAGACAAGCAAAGGGCCACATTTGCCCCCCCCGGCCACAGTTTTGAGACCACTGCTCTACCATAGAGATCATTCAGCACCTAGACCGAGTCACCTTTTACTTCTCATTTTAGGTTTCCTGTTCTTCAAGGGAAAATCCAGGGATCAGTTACATTGTTACATCTGCTGACCTCAAAATCTGTTCTAAACATTTGTGATTTACAAATTATTGTATTCCTTCTTTTTGAGAAACTCGTGTTAGGGCATACTCAGCAGCAAACCTTCTCACCACACATTCAGATCCATCGATTGAGGATTTTCACATTAATATCTAGAATGCAGCCTTTGAGCTGGACAGACAATAGGAAGAAAGGATGATGGTAGGTGAATATCCCCGGGTTTACTTACTTTATCTAAATATGCTATTAGTGGTTTTCTACTGATCACTAGAGGAAGTATGTTGTATATTTTAAACATATCAAGGGTACATACTGACATCACCATGCTTTTTCACTAGGAGTAAATCGCTAGAACATCGCTAGACCCTAGGACAGGTAAGTGACCATGTATTAAAAGTCAGCAGCTGCAGTATTTGTAGCTGCTGGCTTTTAATATTTTTTTTGGGTGGACTCCCTCTTTAAGTGCCCAGTGGTCAAGTGGTTAATATGTGTTTGCATAGACAAAATATTAAAATTATGTATTTACTGTACATTATTGTTCTAGTATTTGTCATTTTAGAATCATAAAGCTGTTAAAAAAGTAACATAAAAGTATCTAGTCTCTGTAGCAGGTCAACTATGATATGAAATCAAATAAAGATGTAGTGGTCATCTACGTACCTCAATGGATCCCCCACAACTACCATTTGCTGGCCGTGTGATGAAAGTGATGTAACTTTGATCACTTCTTTCAGTGATTCCTCGGCAGGAATAATCTCTCATATGAAAGGCTGAGGTGCTATATTCCAGCTTCTCCATGAGACATTTGCTGAACCTCACTTCTATATTCCCCAGGCCACAGATGACTTGTGGTATAAGGTCACCTACGAGTAGAAAAGAAGACCATATTGACACTTACATTTCATCATCTTCACTCACAAAGAATTGCCTACATTTCTTGACCTCATTTTAATAAATGAGTTTAATGGGGGGTTGGGTTTGTATTAGTTGAAAAATACCCATTGCCTCTACACTGAAGAGGGAGTTAAAATTTATAAGCTACCCTATTCCAGTAGAAAAGTGAGAAATGTAGAATGCCTCTTCAATTCCCATATGTATTTAATGGGAGGGTCATTTTGTATGAAGAAGAACTTGCTTAGAGCTGAAGAACATGCAGATGGTGCCACTCAGCCACGAGCATAGTAACCAGTAGCTTTGTCGAAAGAAGGGCATTCACATTCCTTATCTTTTACTCTTAACATTATCAATTTGAAATGGGAAAAAAACATGCTTTCAGACTAAACTGAACTGACTGTGAACTAAGTTATGACTGCTGCTGAGGTGCAGGCATTAGATGTGCAAGTACCATTGGTATAGTTGAGCAAGTTGTGTGGCATAGAATTACGAGGGGTTGGATTTTGGTCAAATACTCCATAAATCCAGGGGTTTCAGACCAGTTTGAAGAATACCAACTTCAAACTGGTCTCAAACCCTTGGATTTATGGAGTATTTGACCAAAATCCAACCCCTCATAATTCTATGCCACACAACTTGCTCAACTATAAAATGCCAGTCACTAAGGATTTGACATTTATCAGAAAAATGACTGGGGGTGTGGCTTAGAACAAAGAGCGGGCATGCATTGGTGCTGATTTGGATCGAAAGCAATGTTCTCAGTACAGCCTAAACTTGACATCTAAAGCTGACCATAGACAGTTTGAATCTCAGGCACCAGCTAAGATTGAAATCATCTATGGGCTTTATTGTATCCAAGTTGATCCATAGATAAACTTTGGTAAAAGCATCATGTTGGATTTTTACATGCAATTATTGCCAGCAGGTGTAGCTGCTAGCAATAATAATTATGTTCTCCTAGCCAGGATTGGCTCCCCACCCCCAAGCCTGGAGAAGACAATAGAAAAGCTCCACTGGAGGGATTCTCCCATCAACACTGACTGTGTTGTGACTGTATATCAAGAAGATGAAAAAAACAAGCTAACATAGTGAAGCCATTTAACTCTCCATCTTTATTTAAAAGCAATAAAAAGTACCAGCAAAGAGCGTGCGTGATATCATCAACGTTGACGGTGACAGCATCACGCACCCTCTTTGCCGGTGTTCGCGGCTTTGTTCCTGCACGAGCCATCAGCTTGCTGGATCTTTGTTATATTGTGTGTACAAATCACCAGAAAGGTACTTTTTATCACAATTAAATACAAAAACAAATGGATTAGTAATTAAACACAATCCAAAGTGCAGAAGTGATGACAGTTGAAGATTAAACAGAGACCAAGATGGCAGCTTCCTTGACTGAAAACGATAGGAGGGTTTACTTCCACTGTTATAAACTCATATAGAATGCAACCAGTCCTTTAAAAATAAAACAACATTGAATATCCAGAAAGTGAGATATGCAATAAAGTTGACTGAAGAGATCCACCACCAGGTATAAACACTAGGCGCATGTCTCTTATCGAATGTGTCGAATCATAGATTAGAATGGTCAAATGCGCATGTGATAGGAATTGCGGAGCCAGCATCAAATGGAAACGATTACCACTCAGCAGCGATACCGGATGTATATCAGGAAGATGAAAAACAAGCTAACATAGTGAAGCCCATTTAATGAAGTAATAAAAAGTACCTTCAGGCGACTTGTAAACACAGCATAAGAAAGATGCAGAAAGCTGACGGCTCGTGCAGGGACAAAGCCACGAACACCGGCAAAGAGCTTGCGTGCTGTCATCACTGTCAGTGTTGATGGTGACAACAGCCCACACACTCTTTGCAGTTACATTTTATTACTTTTAAATAAAGGTTAAACATAAAATAAAACATTTGATGCTGGCTCCCCAATTCCTATCACATGCGCATTTGACTATTATAATCTATGATCCAACACATTCGGTAAGAGGCGTACGCCGAGTGTCTATACCTGGTGGTGGATCTCTTCAGTCAACGTTATTGCACATTGCACTTTCTGGATATTCAATGTAGTTTTATTTTTAAAGGACTGGTTGCATTCTATATGAGTTTAATAAAGTGGACGTAAACCCCCCTATCGTTTTCAGTCGAGGAAGCAGAACTAAAAAAATGTGTTTGGTTTCGTTTAGTTTTGAACCGTTATTTGCATAAATTCCTTTAGTTAAATTTGTTTCATTCGTTTAATTCATTTTCAGGATTAGTTTTGTTTATTAGTTTTTCGAGTCGATTTGAAAAGTTTTCAAATCAATTTCGAATACTTTTCAAATTCGAAAGGTTTTCGAATCAATTTCGAATAGTTTTCGAACTCGAAAAGTTTTTGAATTCGAATAGTTTTCCAATTTCCAAAAACGAATAAAATAGAATAGAAAATAAAGGAATAGAATAGAAAAAAAAATATATTCTATTCCTTCATTTTCTATTCTATTTTATTCTCTTTGGAAATTGGAAAACTATTCAAATTTTCAAATTTAAAATCTATTTGAAAACTATTCAAAAAGTGTTCGAAAACTATTTGAAAACTATGCAAATTCTAATTTTTAGAATTTAGTTATTTCCGAATAACGAAAATTCTTCCGAATTTTAATTCGGAACAAAACGAACTGCACATGTCTAATCTTGACCTCTGTTTAACCTTCAACCGCCATGATGCTGCACATGTGATCAGCTATGACAGCCGCTATTGGATGGTTTGACAGTTTGTTTGAGAGCTCAACCAATGTGACAGTTATGTGCATGTTGCAATGTAACTGTTTCCTGAAACTGTTTTATCGATGGATTTATTTCAACTTTCAATTGACATGGCATTGCTTGCTTTGCACTTTTGCACTTGGATGGTGTTTAATTACTATTCCATTTGTTTGTTATCTAAGGGATTGATTGCCTGTTTATGTAATTTTATTTTACTTGCAATTATTTGCATTTTTTGCACTTTATAGATGCACATTTTTTCACTTGATATTCAGTAGCACTGCATAATGTTCACTTATTTTATTTTAGAGCCGGTATCACAGTTGACTTAAGTGGCTGCTTGTTTTACATCTTTTTTGACTAGCGTGGATTTTAAGGATTTTATTACCTGCTTGATTTCCCGGTTGTATCCCATTAGTAGTAGATAATGATTTTTTACAGTAACAGCCAGGAACATTGTCCACAATTCTGCATTCCTCATCCGGAGCGCAGTCCACCCCTGAGCAGGTATGATTCGATTCTGGAAGAGAAGGAACACAAAGAATGTTTTATGAACTAAAGTAAAAACACATACAATTCTATAATGGATCATAAATGATTGCAGCTTACTGAATTATGCTTTGTGTCAGTACTGACCTGTACAATAGGCAATATAGCAGCCTGGCGTCTTCTTTAGATGATACACGTAAAATCCTTCTGAACACATTTTAACAGAAATATTGAAGAGATTCGTACAAAGGTCACCAACCAAGTTGTAACACATTGAACGTTTCACAATGCCGTCACTGACTGTAGGGTGGGAGCCGTTCATCCAAATGGGGATAGCAGTCCCACAGCTGTATTTTGGTATGTCGTGCTCAGGGATTTGCTGGTCATATTCTCCTTTAAACCGATGCCAACCGGAGAGAGTATAGTCACAATGATACCAAAAATACCCGTAATCAGAATTGTATGTATTAGAAGTACTGCGCCAGGGGTCATTAAGTACGGTGTGGTTGGAGCAAGGGTCAATACAGGAATATGATCCAGTGGACTTAATGCAGTCTTCATTAGAGCCACACGGTGTTCCTTGTTGGCATTCATTGATCTCACAATGTCTTCCATCTCCATAATATCCATAGGGACAAGTACAGGTGTAAGATCCATAATAATTTCTACATATAGCTACTGGATCACAGTCATTCAGAGATCTGTCCGCACACTCATTAGTGTCAATACAGCCAAATTCTTCTTTATATTCAAATCCGGTGTCACAACCACAGGTGTAAGATCCGATAGTGTTCACACAGGAACTAAAACCAGTATAATAACACTTGTTGGTGTAAGAGCCTGCACATTCATCTATATCATTACAAGATGTTCCATCTCCAGCAAATCCCTCTTTACATGTGCACTCCCCGTATCCTCCAAATTCCGAACAAGTGGCATCCGGGTGGCAGTCAGAATCTGAACAATTCCCTAAAAAGAGAAGGAAAAAGATGTTTTTTTTTTTTTTTTTTTACGGGTAGTGGGTTTCTATGGTGTAAATACATAAGATGGGTTATTTACGCAAGGCAAATCCACTTTGCACTACAAGTGCACTTGGAAGTTCAGTCACTGTAAATCCGAGGGGGACATGCAAGGAATATAAAAAACAGCATTTTTGCTTGCACATGATTGGATGATAAAATCAGCAGAGCTTCCCCTGATTTCAGATCTACACCTCAGATTTACAGCGACTGAACTTCCAAGTGCACTTGTAGTGCAAAGTGGATTTGCCTTTCGTAAATAACCCCCAAGGTGTACTAATTTCCAGACAAACATATTTTAATGGATTGAGTTCCATAACGGACTTTTTTTGGGCAGGTATAATGAAAGATGTTTCCCCCGACAATCCAAAGCACATTGTGTTCTGTGTGTTTATGCTCAATCGCACCAATCACTCATCAATTCTGTTGCATGGCTGGGCAATGCTAGGCAGGAGCAAATGAGGAAGATGTAAAGTAGATATGAGGCAGATTTGGGATTCATAAGCAACTTCATTCATACATTCCTCAAAAAAAAATGGCTCTGCATAACACCTGACCCTGACCACTTCCTAACCACTTACAGACCGGAAGATTTCCCCGCTTAACGACCAGGCCATTTATTTGCGATACGGCACTGCGCCGCTTTAACTGGCAATTGCGTAGTCCTGTGATGCTGTGCCTGAACAAATTTGAAGGGTTTTTTTACAAATAGAGCTTTCTTTTGGTGGTATTTGATCACCTTTGCGGTTTATATCTTTTGCTCTATAAACAAAAAAAGAGCGACAATTTTGAAAAAAAAAACTATATTTTTTACTTTTTGCTATAATAAATAAATAAAAGAATAATAATAATAATAATAATTTATTCATCAGTTTGGGCCAATATGTATTTTTCTACATATTTTTTGTAAAAAATTGCAATAAGTGTATATTGAATGGTTTGCGCAAAAGTTATAGCGTCTACAAAATAGGGGATAGATTTATGGCATTTTTAGTATTTTTTTTATTACTAGTAATGGCGGCAATCTGGGATTTTTGCATCAGACAGTTTGGACACTTTTGACACTTTTTTTGGGACCACTGACATTTATACAGTGATCAGTGTGATAAAAATGCACTGATTATTGTGTAAATGTCACTGGCAGAGAAGGGGTTAACACTAGGGGTTGATCAAGGGGTTAAATGTGTTCCCTGGGAGGTGTTTCTAACTGTGGGGGGATGGGGCTGACTGGAGGAGGAGAGAGATCGCTGTTCCTAATCACTAGGATCTTTCTCTCCTCCCCTGTCAGAACGGGGATCTGTCTGTTTATACTGACAGATCCCCGTTATGGCCCTCTTTCCTGGGATCGCGGGTGGCTGGCGGACATCACGGCCGCCGGCCACGCGCATCGGGTCAACCCACTGTGCAGCGGGTGCGCGCTCCTGCTATGGCTTTGAAAGGAGCCGATGTACAGGTACGGCGATTCACGGGAACGAGCCGACCTGCCACGGTGTAATGACGACAGCTGGTTGGCAAGTGGTCAACTGTGCTTCTGTTTTTGATTAAAAACTTCTTTCAAAACAATTGACCTAAAAAAATTAATGAATCATTTGTACATTTTTGACAGGGCGCGCACATACAGATACAAACTAATTCGCCAAAAAAAAAATGCTCCTCAATAAATTTCTCGGTCAATCAGGGTGTTAGGGAAACATCTAAAACCAAAATAGGTATCAACAAGATTTATGTTATTTGGAAGAAAACAAACTACATAGAAGTTGGGTTCTCTCTGACTCTGGGGTGGTGACCATATGGAGTTTCAGCTATAGTTTGCTGAGGTCTACATGTAATAGAAAGATAATGGTGCTGTAATATATACAAAGGAGGAAATCACAATACTGTTATATGACAGCAGGCTTACCTGGTTTGTCCAACCCTGAAAAACATGTAAAAAAAAAAAAAGAATTAGATTTTAAAAATAATGTCCCACGTTAAGTGACATTTTGTGACAAGTATGAGTATATGGTCCTCATTTACACTCTACACACAAAGCATTACTCACGTTCTTCTGTACATAATACTGTATCGGGTGTGGTTAGCATTGCAGCAAACATAGTAAACCATTGTAGGACAGTGTGGGTGCCAGTTCACACCATTATTATATTAAGTGTAATAAATGTATTCATCTTCCATGAAACATTGTCACACTTTAAAATATTAGGGCCAGTACAGAAGTGTACATCACATAAAAAAAGATATATTTTATCCCCTACATATATTTTCCCTCCTATATTCAAACATATGATGTCGGCATATCCCCCCCCAATTTTGGCATATCAGTAGTGGGGGGGAAGAAACTGATTCCTGCTCAATGCGTTTCATGGACTGTATATGCCACTTCCTCAGGTATTGTATGTCTAATTTGCATTACAGCATCAAAATTACCCAGCCATGTTTAACCACTTCATCCCCGGAAGGATTTACCCCCCCCCTTCCTGACTAAACCATTTTTTGCGATACGAAGAGCATTTATGTCCTGAGTCTTCTGCTGAGAAGGGGTTATTTTGACACCATTATCTTACAGAAGGAAAAAAATGTGGATTTATAACTTGGGTTCTTTAATTCCACAGGACTTGAACAATGACGACGTCCAGTGATGAAACGCGCGTAAGGCGGGACTTGGTACACATCGACTCAAACATCACTTCCGGTCACTTCCGGTTTGCTTGATACGGTCTGTGGAACGCACGCTATCCAGACCGCGGAACTGGCCATCTCACAACCTTCTCTTTCTGAGGGGGCAGATTGTTTTTAGCCCCGTTTCCTAAGCTATGATCTTTTTTATTAAATAAACACATCTTAAAAACGGATTTACGCTATGGATTTGTGATTGCATGTGGATGCCGGTTTGCACATTCTCTGTTCGGCACCAGGAAAATCCATTGCGCTCTGGGGACATCTGGATTGGCCAAGTACTTCATTACATGCTCTTTACCCCTGTAGGGGTGAGGGCTTCTGGTGAGTATACATACTTGAGAGGGAGCACAAGAAGTCACTTCACTTGGATGCACTTGGTCACTTTGTTCTATGCTCAAGGAGTCACTTTATTTCTGCACAAGAAGTCACTTTATTTTTGCACAGAAGAATACAAAAAGTCATAATTTTTTGGACATTAGCACAACAGCACCTTTTATGGAAATATGCATAAGGGACATTAAAAGTTATTCCTATATTGCAATATGGACTTGTTTTTTTTATAGTGTCATTTATGTTTTATACCTAATTTTTAAACAGTTTCTCACGGGTTTTGTATTCAATAATTTTTCTGGACATTTCACATTGTAATTAAGACTTCACCTTGTTTTAAATCACTTGGAGAAAGGTCTTCTTACCCACCAGAAGCCTTTTTCACTGTGTAGTACATTGCACTTTATATGCATTTGGAATTCACTTCTTTAGTGCAATAGGGTTCCAACTACCCACCCTTGCCTGTTATTCCTTTTGGATTAGAGGGGTCACCATACCATTATTTTTGAGCAGCGCCATTTCCCTGTTCTTATTACGTCTAAAATAATTTTGGAACGACATATTGTTGCTCTTTTTTGGGGAGGCTGCAGCTACACACATAGATATCCCAAGCGCGGATTTCTTGTTTTATTTATAGATGTAAGATATAGTCTGAGTCGCTGATTCCAAAATTATACTAAGCATGCTATGATATTGCTCAGCATTTGGACCTGGCAGGGGGAGGAGCCTCAGGATGGATCGATAACAGCAGTTGTCATAGATGCATACATAGTCATTCATTCCAAAAATTGTACCATATGACAACTAGCACGCCAATAGACAATAACAGTGTAGACTGACTGCCATTAGTCACAGGAGCGGGCTGACAAGATGCATGTGCCTTTAAGAGAACACACTGAAAAAAAATCTAATTTTTTAAAAAATGTAGCCAACTGCTGTAAATGACTAATCCTCTGGACTCTACTCTATCCCACCATTGCCAGCATCACTGGATTGGTCCTGTGGAGGTCACACGGCTCCCAGAAGATATTTGGGAATCTGACCTGTCAAAAAAACACTGAAATCCACATTCGGATTTTGGCCATCGGAATCCGTGAAATCTGGTCTAAGTATAGAACTCAGAAATGTATCTTTTAGACAAGTCATAGGAGAGGGCCTATCAGATTCAGAAGTATTCATATACACTGAGAAAATAGAACTTACCAGTAAATCCTAAAACATGTACAGAAAGTGTGTGACTCCCTCGAGCATTCAGAATCCAGGATCCCACAGCCGGACTTTTTACCAAATGGGAACTTAGAATACTATTATCATTGGAGTAATAGTAGTAAGTATCACTAAAATATGGATTTTTTGCAAATGTAAATGTGTTTCCTAAATTAATAAAGGGCACATAAATAAATACAATTTCAATACATGTACACATTGATAAAAAGGCTACTAAACACATTTTGTCAAACAATTGTTAGTATAATATTCAAACAAGTTAATTTGCTTCTCTCTGCCAATCCTTTCACTGGCTTCCCCTACCCCACCGTATAAAATTCTAAATACTGACCACAACATACAAGGCCACCCCCAGCTACATCACCAACCTCATCTGCGTGTATCACCCAAATCATCCTCTTCGCTCCTCCCAAGACCTCCTGCTCTCTAGCTCCCTTGTAACCTCCTTCAATGCTCACCTCCAGGACTTCTCCAGAGCCTCTCCCATCCTTTGGAACTCTCAGTCCCTACCCTGTCCACCATTAGGCGATCTCTGAAAACAAATTTATTCAGGGAGGTCTACCCCACCTCCACCTAATAACTGTACCTGAGCCACCTCGATCAGATCATGCCCTGCAGCTATTACCTTTGGTAGCATCCACCCCTTTAGATTGTAAGCTCCATGAGCAGGGCCCTCCTGTTCCATGTAACTGTGCTGTCCCCGTCTACATTGTAAAGCACTGCACAAACTGTTGGCGCAATATAAATTCCGTATAATAATAATAATTTGATTTGGGGGGGAGCCATCCATGAGCATACAGATTCAATTGTTTCACTAGTTAAGGCATTTCAGATAAAAGCTTCCAGAGATGATGAATATAAAAAAGGTCCAAAAAAAGGTCCAATCCCAACAAATTCTAGAGTTTGTGCAACCTGTATGTATTGATTTCATGCCATCCACAAAATATTACCTCCACAGTAACACCATTATGGCTACATGCCTTACTTATGATATTTTAACAATTATAATATGCAGCAGTTGTGATCTTTACATTTTTTGCTGTGTACTAGAAGGGTTTCCGCCAGTTAGGGCCTTTTAACAGAAATGAACACAGTAACTAAAATGATTAATCTGCAAGTAACTGTAGGATAGGATTCTGCATATGAAGGTTTTTTATTTATTCTATTTTTTTTCTTTTGGTTGACGTAGATGGAATTATGTATTTTTTCAACCTGACTAATTACATTACATAGTTACATACCCAAGTAAGAGGAATGGAGAGGCTCCTCTCCATTCATAAACTGTAGCATCGTAAACACAGTTTGCAATGCTGAGTTATGAATGAACCGTCAGTGTTTGGTGACTCTGCTCATTCAGAAAGGGAAGGAGCCGGTAAATTACGTATTGACTGGCTCCTTCCTCCACTTACTATCCTGACAGGTCTGGGACAAGGGGGAGAGGGCGAAGGAGGAAATGGAGGACCCGGGGAGCACAGAGGGGGACCCGGAAGAGGACACAGATGGGGACTGGAGGAGAACAAGGAGGGGGACTGGAGGAGGACACAGAGAACATGGGGAGTCTGAGGAGGATACAGGGGACAGTCGGGGGTGATCGATGAGGCGGTGGGGGCAGTTACAAGCACCGATCTCCCTTTTATAGCTTTCAATAAAGCATTTGAAAGCTGCAGGGTGGGGGGGGAGGAGAAGGGGCTGTAAGCAGTTTTTTTGAAAGCCACACAGGGCAATCAGTGATTGTAACTCCCTCACCACTGTACCAATCACCTGAGAGGCTGCCCAGACATCAGATTGGGCTTCAGAGCATTTGCACGAGTACAAGTACTTGTGCAAATTCTCAATATCAGCACCGGTGTCGGTGCAACCCTACATTAAATGTGTTCACATCTCAGGTTTCTGGTGAACCAAGAAGAAAAGAATTCCCATGAACTAGATAGTGTATGAAACCCACTGACTCACAGGATACATTATGTGACATGCTGCAGCAAGGGTGCTTTTTTGATTTCCTAGTAGAAATGGTGGACATCAGCTTTATATTCTTACAATTGCTGGAAATTATATAAGAGATACATTTCGAAATTCTTACTGTAAGTCTACAGTCATGAACGTACCATTTGGATCACTAAAATTAAGAGCGAAGGTTTCATCTCCTGTAATCAATAAATATGTAACAGGATTTGTAACATTGAACACGTCAGTATATTTATCAGTGACCTTTGTGTTGACCTTTGTGTTGACGGTCAGGATGCGCTCAGATGAATTTAGAGGTTTTGACAACAATAATTCCATTGAGTGGAAAAGCTGCCACAGATAAGAGAGAAAGAAAACATATTTAAAAGCAAACAGATAATATTTATAAAGAAATATCTATATGGGCACAAAGCCTTTGTTAACATCATTTATAGTATTTTCTACATACAAACAGACATTATAGTATACCTTAGTACATCAAGGTCTAAATATACAATTGCATTATGATAATTGGTGCCTTGTCCTACAAGAATTAGTCCAGTGGCCACTACTGAAATGTCTCTTGGCTATCCCAGACCTTAGTGTACCATATACTGACCTGGGGACCACCAAGGAGCCCTAGGTTGGGTGTTCCTGTAATATGGAAAGCTCTAAATCCCACAATGCATCATTATAAGACTCTTACAGAACTTCAAGGGATTGATCAAACACCAAACTTAAATAGATAAAAGCATCAGTCCCAAGCCTTATCTGTTGCGGTTTAGAAGAAAAACATCAATACATTTATTGGTTATTGGTTAAGTGATAATTTATTCACAAATTTTCCACAGCTTTTGACAGTTCAGAGCTTTGCGCCATTAAAAAAAAAAAAAAAACTTGATCGGCCACGTTCAACACAAGTAACGCCTTTGATTTAATCTCTGTTATATGTATGGAACAAATTTATCACAACATACAATGTATCTTAATGCCCAGGGCCACTGACTCCAATATTGGGTAACCCAGGTTTTCCACCAGGAATGCCAGAAGAAAAGTTTTCTATGCTGGCAACTACTACATCCTTCGCCTATTTGTCATTCATGTACGGATAGAGGCTTGAAAACCATGGGTGAGCTTAGTTCCCACTCTCAGCCGAAGGCAGGTGAATGGCTTCAATACTTTCAGCTACGTAATTCTATAAAGGGCTGAATAGTTTAAGTATCTGTAGGGACTTAACTCAGTTTGAGCAGATGTTCTTTTCTGACTCATGCATTATCTAAAATGTACAGTATTTTATTATTTCAAACATTTCCAGATCGCCCTTTCTATGTCCAAGACTGGGAGTGAGATTTAGGTAAAAATCTGTCCCATGAAGCCTGGGACAAGGTGTTCTACCTCACCTTTAAAATAACTTTGTCATCTTATTCACAGGAACGTAACTATAAGATTATGACGACATGGTATTGCTGTCCGGTCTCACAAAAATAAAATGAATCCAGCTATGTCTGACCTATGCTGGAGATGCAGTGAATCGAGAGGCACATTATTACATCTATGGTGATCTTGTCCAAAAATAAAACCATATTGGTCGGCTATATTTAAACTCAGTCATGTGGTCACTGGCAAAAATTGTCAGGAGACTCCGGAGGTAGCGCTTCTCGCTTTAATTCCTGGGTCAATTAAATCAATTAAAAAGGGATGATTTTGATTTTTTTTTGATGGCAGGAATAGCTTTAATTCCAAGACATTGGAAATACCAAATAACACCAACAATATGGGAATGGGTAGTAGAGATTAGGTATGAGCTTCGAGTTCGAGTCAAACTCATGTTTGACTCGAACATTGGCTGTTCGCCAGTTCGCCGAACAGCGAACAATTTGGGGTGTTTGCGGCAAATTCGAAAGCCACAGAACACCCTTTAAAAGTCTATGGGAGAAATCAAAAGTGCTAATTTTAAAGGCTTATATGCATGGTATTGTCATAAAAAGTGTTTGGGGACCTGGGTCCTGCCCCAGGGGACATGGATCAATGCAAAAAAAGTTTTAAAAACGGCCGTTTTTTCAAGAGCAGTGATTTTAATAATGCTTAAAGTGAAACAATAAATGTGTAATATGCCTTTAAATTTCATACCTGGGGGGTGTCTATAGTTTGCCTGTAAAGGGGTGCATGTTTCCCGTGTTTAGAACAGCAAAATGACATTTCAAAGGAAAAAAAGCCATTTAAAATTACTTGCGGCTATTAATAAATTGCCGGTCCAACAATACGCATAAAAGTTCATTGATAAAAACGGCACGGAAATTCCCCACAGGGGAACCCCGAACCAAAATTTAAAAAAAAAAAAGACGTGGGGGGTCCCCCTAAATTCCATACCAGGCCCTTCAGGTCTGGTATGGGTATTAAGGGGAACCCCGGCCAAAAAATTTTTAAAAAATGGTGTGGGGTCCCCCTCAAAATCTATACCAGATCCTTAAGGTCTGGTATGGATTTTAAGGGGAACACCGCACCAATTTTTTTTTTTTAATGGCGTGGGGTCTCCCCAAAAATCCATACCAGACCCTTATCCGAGCTTGCAACCTGGCAGGCCGCAGGAAAAGAGGGGGGGACGAGAGAGCGCCCCCCCTCCTGAACCGTACCAGGCCACATGCCCTCAACATTGGGAGGGTGCTTTGGGGTAGCCCCCAAAACACCTTGTCCCCATGTTGATGAGGACAAGGGCCTCATCCCCACAACCCTTGCCCGGTGGTTGTGGGGGTCTGCGGGCGGGGGGCTTATCAGAATCTGGAAGTCCCCTTTAACAAGGGGACCCCCAGATCCCGGCCGTCCCCCCTGTGTGAAATGGTAAGGGGGTACAAAAGTAACCCTACCATTTCACAAAAAAACTGTCAAAAATGTTAAAAATGACAAGAGACAATTCCTTTATTTAAATGCTTCTTCTTTCTTCCATCTTCTATCTTCTTTCTTCTATCTTCTTTTGGTTTCTTCCTCCATCTTCTTCTTCTTCTGGTTCTTCTGGTTCTTCTGGTTCTTCCTCCGGTGTTCTCCTCCGGCATCTTCCTCTGCGGCGCCAGCGTCTTCTTCCTTTCGTCTTCTGGGCCGATTCGCATCCGACCCTCTTTTCCTGTGGCCTGCTAGGTTGCATGCTCGGATAAGGGTCCGGTATGGATTTTTGGGGGACCCCACGACATGTTTTTTTAAACTTTGGCGCGGGGTTCCCCTTAAAATCCATATAGATTTTGAGGGGGACCACACGCCATTAAAAAAAAAAAATTGCCTGAAGGGCCTGGTATGGAATTTAGGGGGACCCCCCACGTCATTTTTTTTTTTAATCTTGGTTCGGGGTTCCCCTGTGGGGAATTCCCATGCCGTTTTTATCAATGAACTTTTATGTGTATTGTCGGACCGGCAATTCATTACTAGCCACGAGTAGTTTTAAATGACTTTTTTTCCTTTGAAATGTCATTTTGCTGTCAGACTGTTCTAAACACGGGAAACATGCGCCCCTTTACAGGCGTACTATAGACACCCCCAGGTACAAAATTTAAAGGAATATTACACTTTTATTGTTTCACTTTAAGCATTATTAAAATCACTGCTCCCGAAAAAACGGCCGTTTTTAAAACTTTTTTTGCATTGATACATGTCCCCTGGGGCAGGACCCAGGTCCCTTTTTATGACAATAACTTGCATATAAGCCTTTAAAATTAGCACTTTTGATTATTCATGTTCGTGTCCCATAGACTTTAACGGTGTTCACGTGTTAGAACAAATTTTTTGCCTGTTCGCATGTTCTGGTGCGAATCAAACAGGGGGGTGATACTCATGATTGTAGTTGCGCTGATCATTATTTTTTACCCATACCCACTTAGTACCATTCTAATTATACACATTTGCAGTTATCCATTTTGGTTTTTAAGTAAATAATAAAATGAGAATCTAACAATGATTTGTGGTACGTATTCTGTTTTCTCCTCTGGTGGTTAAATCAGGCTTTTAAACAGGTTGTAAACCTCCAAGATTAAATTTTTTTTTTTTTAAAGCCTACAAGACAAAGGCATAATGAGCTAGTATGCATCGCATACTAGCTCGTTATGAAATACTTACATTGAAATGATTCTCTACAGTGCCTCCTGCACACTGCGCTGACACGGCCAAATCTTTCCCGGAGTTACTTCCAGGTTTGCAGGCTCCGGCAAATTGGCAGGAGCTGCAATAATGTCACTCCCGCATATGTGCGTGGGTGTCACCGGTCACGGCATGGGTCCTGAAGAAACATCACATTTAGGAACAAGTTTAGGAGATATTTACAGTACCTACAGGTAAGCCTTACTATAGGCTTACCTGTAGGTCCAATTAAAGAGGAAGACTTTACTTTTACTCCATTTTTGCCTAAATATTATTGAACATCAGGATCACTCCCTGTAAGACGCCAGCCTCTGTAAGACTTTCTGAATGTATTATATGACTGGTGTTACATTTGTTGGTACCTTTTGCTTTGAGAAAGTCAATTTTTTCAAAAGACAAATCTTTCTCATATTTTTTGTAACTGAATCAGCACCTTCTGTCTGACACCTCACATTTATCAGAATTACCGTCTTGATTTTCACCTACAATTCCTCATATGTTTAGATCACGGTTGCTCACCATACTCCTATGTACGTACAAGACCCTTTAACTTCTTTTCCCACAATTCCCTGGGTTCCTGGACACACCCAATTGGGTTGCATGTATAAGAGTAGAGGTTCCTCTGGTTTCCTCCATTGGCAGCTCAGAAAGCTTAGTTAAGCTCACTGAGTAAGTGAGCTGCAGCCAGGTGCAAGCCCCTCAGAATAGGTCTGAAGGCAGCAGGGGAGACATCTAACAGCTCATATCTTCTTTGGAGGACTCAGCTATTTTAGGAACCCCTTCTCCAATTATTATCAAACAACTCCAGTTCCAGTGGGGTGTCTTTTGTTTGTGATCTATGGATCCCTCCAGCTGTTCACCTGTGTTACCAGAGCTTCTTTGGTCTTTATTGTAAGGGACGCTGTCTATGACGATTAGGGCAAGTAGCTGTTTTCGTAAACTATTTTATTAAAGTAGAGATTCTCAGTTAGACTTTATGATTGTATAGAATGGAGGGTAGGCAAACACTCATCCCCCCTTTCCTGGACAACCATGCCCAGAGTGCCTGGTGTGATTTTTTTTTGAAAGACCTCATATTTGCTATTGTTTGTATCAAATCCCCCTTAAAATGTTTCTTTTTCTTGGGTAAGCCACCTATTTAAAATTTAGAGACTCAAAGGGTACAATGTTTAAAAAAGAAAATACAATGTTTAAATTGCTTGTAAATTACATACCTTGCCAGTGTCTTAAAAGAAAGTGAATTGCAATACAGACTATTGTGTTTACATCTTGAAGTGCCCATCTTCACTAATGTATGTAGGCAAGATGATTGTCCCTTCAAATGACAGTTCCTACCCCCTTGTTTACCCTTTCTTCCCCCTTCCTATTCTCCCCTTACCCCCTCCATTTTAATCCTTCTCCCCCACCCCCCCTTTTTTCTTTCCCTTTCTTTCCCTTCCCCTTTTCTCCTATTTCTTCTTATCACTCTGCTTTTCCTTTCTTTTTTATGATCTCCTGACGGAGGTTTCCTTTTTTCTGTTTTCTTTTTCTTTTTTCCCACTGTTTTGTGTTCTTTCCTTTTTAATTGAACTTTTATCTCTTTTATCTGGTTTTCTGTTAATGTTTCATTAAATTTCTGCAATGATTTTCATTTTTCATTCATTTTTTTTATTTTTTAATTTAATTTTATTAATTATTATTTGTGTTTATTTACATTGCTGGTTTTTTAATATTTCCATTTTCATCCTGTGGCATTTGTTTTCTCCCCCCTCTTTTTTTTCTTTTTTCCCTCTTTTTCCCTTTCTTGTTTTTCTTCTCTTTTTTCCTTTGTTTTTCTTATTGTCTTTTTTCCTTCCTTTCATTTTTCTGGTTTTCTTTCTCTTTTTTTTGGTGTCTATTTTCCTTTTTTTTTTCACATTTTGGCCCTTTTGTTACCCTGGTCTTAAATTATGTTTTATTTATTCCTCTTTTCCTTTTTTCTTTTTCTGAGTTTCCATGACTATGCATATAGACCTCTTTCTTCCCTTCCTCTCATCACCCTGTTTACTTTGCATTTTATATGTGCTCTCCACTGCTTTCATAGTCTGGTTCACCACCCCACTGTGCTATCCAATGTTGTCCTTTTTTCTTGTATAACTGGCGCTTGCACTAGCATCAGCTCACCACTAATCACTAAGGATAAGCTGAAAATTTTGTCAGAACTCCCAAACTTTAGCCCATTCAGCCTCCTATTCGGTGGGAGCAAAGCATTATGTATTAAAGTGGCATTTCTACCACTTTTTACCACTTCAATATGTGACACTTTCAAGGAGTATGAATACTTTTTTAAGGCACTGTATATTGAATATAACTGTTGTATTACCATGTCAAAGTTTCACACAAAGATATTGAATTGGTACAACCATGTTGTAGGGACTTTTGAGTGCCCTGATTTTCTGGCATGAAACCAGAAAGGGAACAGGAGAAAGAGACCAATGAAATGGAAGACATGGAGAACAAGAAACAGCTCCACTTGCTTTTAGCTTTCCTTCTACTAACCTCAGAAATAATTGTCTTCACACTGTCATTTTTTTTCCTAAGGAAGGTGTGGGTCCTTGCACCAATGGAATCCCTATCCTTTTTAGGCAAAGGGGCAGGGATAGTAGTGACATCGCTACCAAAATATGGCCACTGGCTATACTGTATGTGGCCATATTTGGGCAATGACATTGATCAAATATGGTTGTAACCATAGTTGGTTAATAATGTCATCACTATCCCCTCCCCTTCTCCTAAATAGCTGATGGAAACTTGGGGAGCTAGTACTGTCTGGATTAATAGTGTGCACCCAATAGTTGGAAATAGTGCTTGATGATGCATATTCATTAAGGGATTTTACTGGATTTTTTAAAATAAAGGATTTGCCAATTTTTTGAAATTGGAATTTCTTAAAAAAAGTTCTACATTGGTACATGTTCCCCCAGAGCACTGCTCCCCATGCAAATTTTGATACCCACTTACCTAGTAGCCATGAAAATGGCCATTTTTTAACTTTGGATTTCATTGATTTTCAAGGGGTTTGGTTTAGCATCCAAGCATCTTTGAAGTTCATGAAACTCCTTTTGAACCAAGCCCAGGACAGTTTGGTTCATCACAAATTATAACCTCTAAAGCAATTTACAGACATATGTAGTAGAACTGAACTGGAATTCCATACATAATGTATCCACCACCAAAATGATTTGCTTCACTAATACTGTAAGTGTCTTGTGCTTCTAATATGATTCTTACCTTGTAATAATCTGTATTATCCATATTAAGGGATTCTCCATAACTAAGAGATGAAATGCTATTAAATACATCCTCCGGGATAGGACAACCCCATGAGCACCACATGAAATAAACCTGTAGAAAAAAATCAAATGTTTAGCAATGGATCAGAGATAAGTAGATGATGTATAAATTTACATTAAAGACTCTTACTTGGGACTTCTTTTCCTCCATCAGTGTATAAACATCAGACAGGAGCTGAGTGTCATTGTAATCCGCCATGGAGCCAAATGTATAAACCACAATGATGGACTCCGCAGGGGAAATCTCCAGAGCTCTCTTCAACCCATAGAGGAGGGACTGATTGCATTCCCATAGTGCGTACAAGTATTCATAAAAAGTAATATAATCATCCTCATAGTTTTTTGTTATGCTTTGCAAGAAGACATTCTTGTCATCGGTGATAGTTTCATTTGTATCTGAATTTTTATTATTTGTAGTAATTAATTACTCACAATAAAGTTCCAAACATCAACAGTAGCATAAAAAATGGTAAGAAAACAAGACTACTCATCAAAGTCACACAAAAAGGAGCCAATCCTACCAAGTTCCAAGCTAGATCTCGTCTCTATGACTGTCAAATACCACTGTGTGATTTGATTGGCTCAAACAAGTATTTAAAGTGGAATGTTGTATATTTCATACTCTTAACCACTGAACCCTGCATGCTATTCACAGTGTTGTTCAATTCCTGCTCCCTAATGCTGCACTCCGTATGCTGTGCATTATGTTGTATTCTGGCATACTCTATACTGTATGTCAAATAGTCCTGATTGCTGCACCCTATAAGCTGTGCTGCTCATTACATGTTCCTGGCCACTGCACTATGTAAGCTGTGCTATACATTACATACTACTGAGAATAAGTGTCCATTGTTTCAACTGTTAATGCTTGCTTAGTACTCCTCAGCTATGTTAGGGCTTGTTCACATGGGCTTCGGTCTCTGAAGAGTAATGTGCATTCAGATTGCTATTCAGAGGGCATTTGACAGGTGGTGAGGAGGTGTTGCACCATCTCCTTACCATCTCCTTTAACACCTTGGACCCTTCATGTATTGCACACAGTTGTGGGGCTCTTGGAGAGAAACCCCACCCACTAAAAGCTGAACTCCATCTTTTGACATACTTAAAGTGATACTAAAGTCTTTCTACAAAAATAACAAATATATTATACTTACCTGCTCTGTTCAGTGGTTTTGCACAGAGCAGCCCAGATCCTCCTCTTCTAGGGTCCCTCGCTGGTGCTCCTGGCCCTGGCTACATACAACAGACCACACTGTGTTCCGGGTTTGAGCCGAGACTTCCAGTCTCATACCCAGAACACATTAGAATCTATCACAGCAGTGCTCAGTCATTCAGAGAAAGTAATATATTCAATCAATGAATACAAATTGTCCTCTGATTGGCTGGGTCAGAGGTTGTGACATCATCAGCCCACCTCTCTGACTCAGAGAATCAGGGGAAGCTTTGTTCTCATTGATAGAATACATTGATCACTCTGATTGGCCGAGCAATGCTGTGATAGACTGGAACAAAGTGCGGTATGTTGTATCTAGCTGTTATAAAGCACATCCAGTGGCTTTACATGTTAGTGAGGGACATAGTTTGTTTGGTCCAAGCTGGCCTGAATAGACTATGTAATGTATGTCAAAAGATGGGGTCAAGCTTTAAAAGGGAGCAATTGGCAGACAGTAGTGCCTACCAAAAGTGACAAGGGGTATAGTTACTACCATGAAGCAAAGCCTTGCAGCTGCAGACTCTGTGGATAAAGATGGAGTGGGTGATGGGAGTTAAACAATGGCTAACACCCAAAACAATAGTAGACCATGAAAGCCTGATTCTTGGGAATAGGGAGACAAAGAGGGAAAGGGACTAGATTTGATTAGGGGAAAGTAGATTGAGTTCCCCTACAGCTCCCTTTTCCTGGTGCAATACATCTCACGTCTCAATATTTCTAACGCTGATCCCAATGCTGCAAACACATGATCGGAAATTCCGACAACAAAATCCTGGCTTTATTTCTGACAGACGTTGGCTCAAACTTGTCTTGCATACACATGGTCACACAAATGTTGTTGGAAATTCCGAATGTCAAGAACGCGGTCACGTACAGCACGTATGACGAGCCGAGAAAAATGAAGTTCGATGGGCAGTGTGGCTCTTCTGCGTGATTCCGATTATGCGTGGAATTTTGTGCGTCGGAATTGTGTACACACGATCGGAATTTCCGACAACAGATTTTGTTGTCAGGAAATTGGAGAACCAGCTCTCAAATTTTTGTTGTCGGAAATTCAAAATACAAAAAATGTCCGATGCAGCCTACACACGGTCGGAATTTCCGACAACAAGCTCCCATCGAACATATGTTGTCGGAAATTCCAATTGTGTACGCGGCATAAGTCATTGCGTGAACCCCCCAGGTAATCAACATACCACTTGGTGAGGTTCTAAATACCAACCGCTAGACCCTCTCCCCTTACCTTGCCATATTTGATTTGATTCCCTTATTGCCCCCCTCACCCCTTTCACCCCACCTTCACAATTGAATGACCTATTTGGATACGGCAAACCCATAAGGTTATAGATCGCTGCATAGCTCCTTTCCCAAGTTGGGTTACAATACAACAATTCAGTTGACTTTTGGTTACATCAATTAACCTGCTCTTGCTGCACTTATTTTTTTCATACTTACTGAATTTGTTTTGTACTTCTACCTTATGTGTAATGCCTGAGACAATCTTCAGATCCTCAGTTTTTGCTGTTGTGATTTTCACTTTCTCATTGTCTGACTATTGTGAGTGTTTTTCCTTTATTTCAATACAATTTTTTTTTTAAAAAACAAAAAAATGGCTAACCCATGAGGTTTTACTACCCCCTCCCCCCTACACCATTAGTGAACAACTCCTGAAGTTCTCTTTAGAAGATTATCCAAGTTCTCCAATATATTGAGATCCCATATAATATGGGAACTCCAAAATCAGGTTGACATGTGTATTATGCTGATGTTTTGATACAGTATGATTAACAGCTACGCCTTTCTCTTTGGATAGGCCATCTCTATCCATGGTCAAGATATAGAGATCCTGAGGAAGCTATCATTGTGAAACGTGTCAACCTCTTGAGCAGTAATAGAGTCACATAAGAGTAATAATTGACATGTTATATATGAATTGAGCTAAGGGTTTTCTTTTAGAAAAAGTATGTTAAATTTTAACTTTTGTAATAAAGACAATATTTTATCCATTGGATTTTCATTGTCCTCTTCTGGTTCCGCTAAAGTCCGTCAGCTGTTATTTTCCAAATTTTTAAGTTCTCCTTAATCAAAGGGCTAGAGTTTCACTATTTACAAAATCACAGGCTATTTTGAGTTTTTCTCTCAGGGTCTCAGCAAATCCCCAAAAAAGCAATTACATTGGTGGTTCAGTGGAACATCTACAGTATGTCCCTCTGTAGACAGTCACCATACCTCCATATAAGTATGGGAAGGGGTGTTACTACCTAATCCCCTCTTACCAGCACATCATAGGCTGAGTGAGATAGCAGGCAAAGAAGGACTTAGACATCCCTCTGATCATTGTGTATAGAGGAGGAATGCACATCAGCTCAGAAGAGGAGTCTGAAGAAATGTGCATTAATTGATGGGTGGAGAATATAAATAAAGCGACCTTCAGTTTAGAAACATAAAGTAAAATTAGAGCATAGGAGCAGGAATGGAGGGTGGAATTGTGCACTTTGGTTGAGGTGCAGGGTATGAAGAAGCAAGTGCCGGTTTTGAGGTAGAATGGAAGGAAGTGGATTGGCACTGTGAAGTGCATCTAGATTGTCAGTTTGACTGCTCTCACAGATACCATTGAAATAATTTCTACAACATAAAACCTTGCACAGAAATTAAAAAGCTACAATGAAACAAGTAAAGTACTATTTTTTTAATTTACCTGCAATGTCCAGGATTACTGAAGTATATTGCCGTGTGACACAGGGGAATCTGGCTGATAAGGAATTCAGAACTCTGTCCATGTAGTATGATAAATCCATATACATCATAAATACTTCCATCACTACAGTAAAGGAGGTCCCCTCTGTAGCACAAATCGATCAGAAAAAAAATCAATATTTTATAAAACACATTCAGGATCATCACTGGTAATATTGTAACAAAAAGTTTATTTTAGTGATGAATTTGGAAAATGTCGGAGCTGAAAGATGAGTAAAGATGGCGGTGACATGTTCTCTTTTTTTCTGTTTAGACAGTTCAGCAGTAGAGAAGTTGATAAGATCTGTCAATTTCTGTATTAAATGATTTTCCCATTGGTTGAGTGTAGGTCAAGCCTGAATCGGTGAATCAAACATTTCCATTTTCAAGACTAATAGGCAAGCAGTTGGCAAAAAAAGCTCATCGGGGCTGGGAAATATGTACCTATGAACAAAATATTCTGGTCCAATTATTGTGGGGGGTATCATGGGTGGCTAATTGGAATCTGGAAGCCCACTTTACAGTACGATGGGGGGCCTTGGATATCCACTCATCTACATGGCTATATAAGGGGTATATGGTAAATGTACAATAGTTGCTAATCTATCATCAACCGCTTTTTCCAGCATTGCAGATCTTCTCCAATAACAATAAACTACACCCACCATCCACCAAGAGAGAAAAGAAATAACATGCTGATCCTGAGAGCACAGTGAATGAAAAGCAGCACATACAGTACATAGCCTTATCTCTCTGTCACTCTTCTCACTCCACCTATTAGCATGCTCCCTGCACTGCAGCACACCCGATTGGTGCCATATGCTGTTTCTCCATCTCCCAATTTTTTTCCCCTTTTTCCCTTTTTTTTCCTATTTTTTTAGGGCTGTAGAAATTAAAGATTAATTCCTCAATTAATCGTTAATTTTTTTGATCGATCAAACTTCTTTTGATCGGCACTCACCTCTCCACCGGCTTCCGGGTCTTCAGGGAGTTCCGTCAGAAAATGACGTCACGGACATTGACGTCACCGGACTCCTCCCCCTTGCCCAAGTGCCTCCATCTGCTAACAAAGGGAAGGGGGGAGGAGTCCGGTGACGTCGATGTCTGTGACGTCACCGGACAGCCTGGACAGTGATGGTAAATATGGAGGTGGTTAACTGGGATCATTCAGTGAGCTAAGTGTAGGCAAATTTGATAACCAAATTTGACAGTCAATATACTAGATAAGTTTTATAATTAAACCTAAACTAACTTTATACGTTTTTCTTAAAGTTTAATAAAAAAAATGACTTACGTCAGTGCTACAGTTTGAATTTAAAACGTATTTGTGTAAACTGTGAAGTTAAGTCATGGATTGTGGAAACTAACTAGTGTCCTATGATTGTATATAGTGTATAGTGTATAGTGTATACCACATTTGCCACTGACTAATGCAGAGTTGCAATGCAAGGAGATCAGATAAAAGTAGTTGGATCTGTATGTGCGTTGTAATTAATCGAAATTAGTCGATTAATTGATTTAAAAAAAACGATTAATCGAACACGAAAATTTTAATCAGTAACAGCCCTATTTTTTTATATACTGTCTTTAGAGTAGTTCAGTGTCACCCTAGTGACACTGAACTACTCTAGGAGGTGATCATGTTTTTTTTTTTGCACTTCTTTTGCTTATAGCAGTGATGATTACTGTTATAAGCAATAGTTTTAACTGTCATGCATTGTTTTCACTCGTGACAGCTTCCTTACTATTGTGATGCTGTGATTTGCTACAACTAATAACATTGTACAGGGTGCCAGGTACCATGTGATAGCTGCAGGCCAATCACAGCATCACAACAGTGGACAAGCTGTTCATGAATAGAAAGCCATTCATGACAGTTTTGCAAGAATGCGATCATGCAATCACTATAATTGGTCCTAGTACTTACATGATACCCCGGCCGCTCACAGAGGACCGCGCTCTATGCTGAGCGATCATGGGATTGCACCGCTGCACTCTCCAGGGGGCGTGACGGTGCACATATGTTGATGTACTAGTATGTCGCTTAGCATGTAGCTGCTGCCCACCCGCATTAATTGCACTGTGGGCTGACAGCAAGCGGATAATAAATGAACCCCAGTGATAGGTTCTCATGAGATCACATGTCTTTTTAAGACTTAGGAAGGTCAATTCCTGATCCAGGTGTGTGTGTATAGCTTTATTGGTTTTATTCATGTAGTTCAAATCCATATGTAGAGTTATTTGTTGTAATTTATTTCAGTCAAAATAAATTAAATAGTGTAAGATATAGTGATGATCTTTTCTTCTTGCTTGTCTGAGTTCTTGTATCAGAGATCCCTCACTTGGTGACTTACCTTTCTGTGTACAGTCGTAGGCTTGAGTACCTGAAGAAAAAGAAAAAAAAAAATATATGAGATCCCTGCAAAGCACTCTACAAAAATTAATAAATGTGAATAACTATTCTGTCTGATTAAAGTCATTTACTCACTCCCACACCACATCAAAATAAGTACATTATATTGAATAAAATCATATATATAGATATATATCTATATCTATATCTATATCTATCTATCTATCTATCTATCTATCTATCTATCTATCTATCTATCTATCTATCTATCTATCTATCTATCTATCTATCTATCTATCTATCTATCTATCTATCTATCTATCTATCTATCTATCTATCTATCTATCTATCTATCTCTATATATATCTATCTCTATATATATCTATCTCTATATATATCTATCTCTCTCTCTCTCTCTCTCTCTCTCTCTCTATATATATATATAAATATCTATATCTATATATATAGATATATATGTATATATATATATATATATATATAGTAGCAGAACGGTACCTTGCCAGGATCCAGGTCTAATAAACAGCCAGTTCACTAATGAGTTAGCTGTGTTTTGGGCTTTAAGCAGTCACCAGACCAAGGCTCTAGGCTTCCAGTTGGAGACGACTCCACCCTGCAGACAGGAGGTCTGGGCATGGGAGCCAGTAGGGCTTCAACTAGGAGAGAGAGGTGGTGCCAGTGTAGAACAAGGCTATTTGCTGTACGCACGGAGGTGCTGAGCGTCCGGTCTGTGGGAGACAGACCAAGGCCCTGAAGTGTAAGGCCTGAGCTGGAGAGCTGTGTTTACAAGCCAGGAGGGCTGAAAATCATTTACTTTGGTAGCAGGACTGAAGTACTGAATACCCCTGCGAGGAAATCTTCCGTGTTTGTTTTGAACTTTCTTTTAAATAAAAGTGGGCAAAACCAGCCCTGAAATGGATAAAAATGAGTAGTGGTGTCCTTAAAGCGCTACACTTGGAGTGAACCCCTGACAATATATATACATGTGATATAGCTGTCAAATTTAAGTTCTTCAAAACACCCAGCGGACTTCCAAACACTAATCCAAAAACGAAAGAGATGGAGCACAGTTCACAAGTCCACAAATGATCAGACATGGAAAACCAACACTCTATATATACAGTATATATTGCACACTCACTCCGCAAGAAGAAAACAAATCCCCACCACAGTGGATAATTACATAAAAATTACAAAGATATATATATAACGCCCCAAATCATCACTGACAGTGGAAATGTTGCATCTCATTTGGAAATTGTGGTCCCAGAGTCTGGAGAAAGAGTGGAGAGGCACAGAATCCAAATTGCATGAGGTCCAGTGTGAAGTTTCCACTATCAGTGATGATTTGGGGAGCCATGTCATCTGCTGGTGTTGGTCCAATGTGTTTTATCAAGTCCAAAGTCAGCGCAGCCCTCTAGCAAGAAATTCTAGAGCACTTCATGCTTCCCTCTGCTGACCAGCTTTATGGAGATGCTGATTTCATTTTCCAGCAGGACTTGGCACCTCCCACACTGCCAAAAGTACCAATACCTGGTCACATGATCATGGTATCACTGTGCTTGATTGGCCAGCAAACTCGCCTGATCTGAACCCCATAGAGAATCTGTGGAGTATTGTCAAGAGGAAGATGAGAGACACTAGACCCAACAATGCAGATGAGCTGAAGGCTGTTATCAAAGCAACCTGGGCTTCCATAACATCTCAGCAGTGCCACAGGCTGATTGCTTCCTTGCCACGCCGCATTGATGCTGTAATTCATGCAAAAGGTGCCCCGACCAAGTATCGAGTGCATACTATACTGTACATAAACAGACTTTTCACTAAGCCAACATTTATGTATTAAAAATCCTTTTTTTTATTGGTCTTATGTAATATTCAAATTTCCTTAAATAGTGAATTTTGGGGTTTAACTAGCTGTAAGTAGGGATGGAAGGAACGGACCCCTGTTCGGTTTGCACTAGAACTTTCGAACACCGTAAAAGTTTGTACCAAAAATAACGAACCTCATTAAAGTCAATGGGACCCGAACGTGAAAAATCAAAAGTGCCCATAATTGGGCATACAATAGTTATAGGGGTCTGGGTCCTGCCCTTGGGGACATGTATTAATAAAAAAAGTTTGTGAAAAACGTAATTTTTAAATGAGCAGTGATTTTTTGATTTTTAAAGTGAAAGCCTAAAAAAGAAAAAATCCTTCCAATTTAGTGTCTGGGGGATCCCCTTACTCTACCTGTAAAGTGGCAGATCTGTACCATGTCTAGAATCTGCTGCAGCAATGATTGAATTTATAAAGCCCCAAAAAAAAAATTCCCTGCAAACTGCCTTTATTTTGCTCAGCAACAGCTGGGGAGCCAGTGTGTATGATGAGGCCACAATGCAGTGAACTGGGAACAAGATTAGAGATTTTTTTGGATACATTCTGGTGTCACTTTGACTTTGGATAGAAGTAACAGGTGCATAAAAATTGGTGGTTCGATGCCTTTTTCCATTCATTTCAGTGGGGTGGTGCAGTTTTTGGTGTGTTTTTTTTTTTACCGCACCAAACAAGCACCAAAAATGCAGCGAGTAGAACCCACAACTGAAAAACTCAACAAACCCACAATTGACCAGTGTGAAGAATTCCATATTTCCAGAGTTCCATAGGATTCAATGGTCATGCATTTTTCTTCCACTTAACGACTTTGAAAAAGGGTCACAGGAGTGCCAAACAAACAGCACTGCTGTGATTCCAGGAGAAGTATAGCCAAAATAGCTTTGAATAAAGTTCTCCATTAATTCTCTGCATTAGGCTAAAAAACGCTCTATGCAGATGATTCCTCTCCAGCCCCCCTCCCCCCTCTTATTATACTTACCTAAGCCTGATATCGATCCAGCACTGTGCCCGAGAGCATTGGTTTCCCTAACTCTGTCTCTCCTTATGGGGCGGATAAATAGCAGTTGGAGTCTTTGGTTCTGACTGCTGTCAATCAAATTCTGTAATGGGACGGGGCCATGCCACATTGTCTTTATTGATAGATGCAGGCCATAGACGTGTGCACAGGGTTTGCTTGGTGTGCCTGGGCACACCCTAATTACCTTATAGGGTGCCGATTCCCCTTGCTTCCTATCCCCCCTGCAGTGCTGCCAGCTTCCCTCCTCTCTTCTCAGGAGCGGGAAATGGGCTGGTAAATATTTCATTAACTGGTCTTTCTTTTCTGAATGAACACAGTGAGTGATCTGTGCCGATTACTCTTGTTTTCATTCTTAACTGAACTTAACCCCTTCATGCCTGAGCCTTTTTCTAGCACTTGTTGCTTAAAAGTTAAAATCTGTATTTCTTGCTAGAAAATTACTTAGAACCCCCAAACATTATATATATTTTTTAGCATAGACCCTAGAGAATAAAATGACGATCACTATTTAATGTCACATGGTATTTGCGCAGCGGTCTTTCAAACGCATTTTTTTTTGGAGGAAATACACTTTCATGAATCAAGAAAAGAAGTAAAGTTAGCCCAATTTTTTGTATAATGTGAAAGATGATGTTACAACAAGTAAATAGTTCCCGAACATGTCATGCTTTAAAATTGTGCACACTCGTGGAATGGTACTTTCCAAATCTTCATAGGTGAGACTTTAAAATTTTCCACAGGTTACCAGTTTACAGTTCCATAGGAGGTCTTGTGCTTGAATTATGGCTCTCGCTCTAATGATTGCGGCAATATCTCACATGTGTGGTTTGAACACTGTTTACATTTGTGGGTGCAATTTACATATGCGTTCGCTTCTGCGCACGAGCACGGAGGGATGAGGCGCTTTAAAAAAAAATTATTTTTATTTTTTTACACTGTCCTTTTTATTTATTTATTTTTCTGATTACTTTAACATTTTTATTGCTGTCACAAGGAATGTAAACATCCCTTGTGACGGTGATAAGCAGTGACAGGTACTCTTTATGGAGAGATCTGGGATCTATAAGACCCCAAATCCCTCCTTTGCACTTAAAAGCATTCAAAACACCAAGTTTGGCAGTTTTTAATACTTATTTTTTTTAATGATTTGCCGCCTTTAAGTCTTCAGTAAACCAGAAGTGATGTCATGACATTGCTTCCGAGTTACTAGATCCGAGAACCGATCAAAGCCAATTCCAGCTTAAAGTGGAGTTCCACCCATTTAAAAGTCAGCAGCTACAAAAAGTGTACCTGCTGACTTTTAATAATCGGACACTCACCTGTCCCACGGTCCAGCGATGGGGGCGTACAAAGTCCCATTCCTCTCCCCCCTCCTCTCTGCAATATTGGCATTCTAACTGGGCGTCCCTGGCTGTGGCTTCACAGCTGGGCACTCACTTTGCATGCCCGAGCCACGCTGTGAATCTTCTGGGACCTGTGAGGTGTCCCAGAAGATTGCAGGGAGGGAGGGGGAGAGGTGAACTTCCTTCCAGTGCCACGGCGCCGGGGGGAGGAAGTGGGAGCTGGATCCCTCTAAAAACAGGGTACCCACTCCCCCCCATAAAAATGACATGCCAAACGTGGCATTTCAGAGGGTCACCAGCTCTTAAAGCGTAAGTTACATTTATGGGTGGAACTCTGCTTTAATTCGGGTCTTGGTGGGACGGGAGAGCCCGGGTGAGCCATGGAAGGTGGCAGGAGGGGGTGACATCCCCTCCCACTGCTTGGGATAAAAGTGAATGGCTGCTTAGCTTATCAAAAAAGCCGACTGTTGGCTCTAAAAAACAGTTTTGGGGTGGTGCGTGCAGCTGCAGGCGTCACACCGATACAACCCCTTCAAGCCAAAGGCCGCATATTTGCGTTACGTCAGCGTGAAGGGGTTAAAGCGGAGGTCCACCCTAAAAAAAAAATTACATTGACAGGCTCCTTAAAATCTGTTAAAAAACATTTGAAATTTTTTTTTTTTACTTACCGGAAATGCCTGTTGCTAGGCAGTTGTACTAATGTTCCACTTCTTAGTCCACGGAGCTGTTTGTTCTGGTCCTCCCTCTCATCGTCTCCTGGGAAATGGGGCCCCCTGTCTTCTGGGAACTGGGTGTGTCCCAGAAGACAGCTGGCCATTCACAAAGCGACACACGACACCTGCATGCGCAGTAGGAAACGGGGAGTGAAGCCGCAGTTAGAATACAGACGCCCAACCGATCCGATGGATGGATCGGCCTCGGGGGGGCAACATCATGGGCTCACTGGACAGGTAAGTGTCCTTATTAAAAGTCAGCAGCTACAGTGTTTGTAGCTGCTGACTTTAAAAAGAAAAATTACTGCAGGCTGCAGAGAAAGGGACAGCGGAATCTCTGTCCTCAGTTTCTTTCTCTGTCTCAAAAGTGAGATATCAGGGGTTTGTTTAGACCCTTGATATGTCATCAAAGCCCCATGGGGCTCCTATTTTTTAATTAAAAAATTATATTGTAAAAAATCATTTAAAAATAATAAAAATAAAAAAACTACTGACACTGTCCACTGCCCTACTGACACCAAGCTTTGCTCTACTGACACCGTCCACTGCTCTGCTGATATACACAAATGCATTGTGCTCTGGGGTGCACACCCCAATGCAATAGACTGCACACACACCAATGATGCAGGCAACACAGCTCAGGATTGAGCCCACACAAGGAAGGGGCTTTCTATGGGGGCACACACAGAGCCAGGAGCGCCAGCGAGGGACCCCAAAAGAGAAGGATCTGGGCTCCTCTGTGCAAAACCATTACAGAGTACAGAGAAAAGTATAAGATGTTTATTATTAAACAAAAAGGTTTACAATCACTTTAACCACTTCAGCCCCGAAAGGCTTCACCCCCTTAATGACCAGGCCATTTTTTGTGATACGGCACGTTACTTTAACTGACAATTTTGTCCCTGTACACAAAAAAATCAATGTACTTTTCTTCCCACAAACAGAGCTTTCTTTTGGTGGTATTTGATTATCTCTGCAGTTTTTATTTTTCGTGATATATACAAAAAAGAGCGACATCTTTGAAAAACAACAAACTAAATTTTTAACTTTCTGCTATAAAACATATCCAATAAAAAAAAAATTAAAAAATCAAATTTCTTCATCAATTTAGCCCAATATGTATTCTGCTTCATATTTTTTGTGAAAAAATCCCAATAAGCGTATATTAATTTGTTTGCGCAAAAGTTACCGCGTCTACAAACTATGGGATATTTTTATGGCCTTTTTATTTTTACTTTTCCTAGTAATGGCACTGATCAGTGATCTTTAGCGGGACTGTTGTGGACAAATCGGACACTTATGCCGCGTACACACGAACGGACATTCCGAAAACAAAATCTATGTTTTTTTTTTCTGACGGATGTTGGCTCAAACTTGTCTTGCATACACACGGTCACACAAATCTTCTCAGAAATTATGAGCGTCATGTACAACACATGTGATGTACAACACAAGCTGAGAAAAATGAAGTTCAATAGCCAGTGCGGCTCTTCTACTTGATTTTGAGCATGCGTGGAACTTTGTGCGTCGGAATTGTGTACACACGCTCGGAATTTACGACAACAGATTTTGTTGTTGGAAAATTGGAGATCCAGATCTCAAATTTTGTTTGTCAGAAATACTGACGGAAAATGTCTGATGGAGCCTACACACGGTCAGAATTTCCAACAACGAGTTGCCATTGGCAGGTCCCGGTGGCCATTGCAGCCACCAGACCAGCTTATTGGCTGATGCTGTGTCCAATCACAGCGGGAGCAGGGACTGCCTTGTTTACATAGGCAGACCGCCGTTCTGCCTCTCCTGTGAATTATTGGCAGGTCCCGGTGGCCATCGCGGCCTGATTGTCTCCCACTGTGATTGGACACAGCGGGAGCGGGTCGCCTGCGGCACACATGCACGCCCCAGACCCCAGAGAGGAAACAATGTACAGGTACAATGCTTTGCGCAGCCGATCTGCCCTGCTGCAGTAAATGTGTGGTGAGTGGTCGTGAAACGGTTAAATGTGTTTTTTTCTCTATCTATTCTATTCTCTATCGATCAACATGACAGTCAATAAGTAGCATTCTTGGAAGGTGTCCGACAATGACAGACCTGATATCTCTGTGATTGTTTTAAATGTATTTTTATCATATCCACAGCACATTTTATTACAAAAACAAACTCTCCAGCCTGACAGTATCATCATTTCTGTCACAAAAAAACCCAGAAATGGAATTATAACTTACTGAGGCTCGAAGGGGTGGTGAACTCTGAAACAAGAAAACAGAGATTAAGAGATAATAAATTAGAGAAAATTAACATAAAATACACTGTATTATGGGATCTGCCACACCTTATATTACATAAGATGGAGCATTACAATGTATCCATTCATTCAGTATATTTACAAGCCTGCATGGATACATTTCTGATGTCTTACAATATACAGAAACATTTTTCAGAAAACCTCCACCTTTTATCATTAAAAAGCAATCCTTGAGATGCAGACAGTGACTTTGGCTGAGATGATATCATCAATCTGCTGCAGGCAGGAGGAAGCATTTTCTCAGTCTCCCCTCCACAAGTGACTTTGTAGCAAATCATAGAGAGAGAGACTGCAGCAGATCAGACATGAATGTACACAGCTAAGAAATGCACAGGCACCAGGATTTAGAGGGTTAAGTCATTGTGTCATCTCTGAGCTAACATCTCATTCTAGGAAGTAAATGGCGACCCTGGACAATGGCCAAACAAAGATGGTGCCATCCTTCTGGAGAGAAAAGAAGATAATGGTGTTGTTGGGGGGGGGGGGTATGGTGATCTCTGAGAGAGGTAATAATGAGGTAATAATGACCTGGAAGAATTACAATGACACATTACTGGGCATGTAACAATATATAAGATCCAAGATCTGCTTTATAGCTCCTTTCCTGACATTATTCGTATTGTATTAATGAGAGAGAAAAACACCTTTAAGACATCTACAAGCCCTCATTACTTACAAGAAAAAAAAGTTCAATAGAGCCCCTACTACTGTAAATGTTTTTTTTCCTAGATACTGCTAATACTAAATTAGACTTTTAATCCCAAACTCGATTCCATTCATAAATAGGTTCAAAACTAAGGGTTCCAACGCTGAGCCTTGGGGTACACCACTAATAACACTGAACCTTGGGGTATACCACCAACACTGAACCTTGAGGTACATCACTAATCAATCTGAACCTTGATGTACACCACTAATAACACAGAACCTTGTCATACACCACTAATAACATTGAACCTTGGGGTACGTCACTAATCACACTGAACCTCTGAGTACACCACTAATAACACTGAACCTTGGGGTACACCACTAATAACACTGAACCTTGGGGTACACCACTAATAACACTGAACCTTGGGGTACACCACTAATAACACTGAACCTTGGAGTACACCACTAATAACACTGAACCTTGGAGTACACCACTAATAACACTGAACCTTGGAGTACACCACTAATAACACTGAATCTTGGAGTACACCACTAATAAAACTGAAACTTGGGCACATCACTAATAACACTGAATCTTGGGTTACACCACTCATACTGAACCTTGGGGTACACCACTAATAACACTGAACCTTGGAGTACACCACTAATAACACTGAACCTTGGAGTACACCACTAATAACACTGAACCTTGGTGTACACCACTAATAAAACTGAAACTTGGGGTACATCATTAATAACACTGAATCTTGGGTTACACCACTCATACTGAACCTTGGGGTACACCAATAATAACACTGAACCTTGGGGTACATCCACTAATAACACTGAACCTTGGGGTACACCACTAATAACACTGAACCTTGGGCTACACTACTAATAAAACTAAAACTTGGGGTACATCATTAATAACACTGAATCTTGGGTTACACCACTCATACTGAACGTTGGGGTACATCCACTAATAACACTGAACCTTGGGGTACACCACTAACACTGAACCTTGGGATATGCCACTAATAACACTGAACCTTGGAGTACATCACTAACACTGAACCTTGGGGTACACCACTAACACTGAACCTTTGGGTACACTATTAACACTGAACCTTGGGGTGCACTATTAACACTGAACCTTGGGGTACACCACTAATAATACTAAACTTTTGGTACACCACTAACACTGAACGTAGGTTACACCACTAATAACACTGAACCTTGGGGTATGCCACTAAAAAAAAACCCACTGAACATTATTGGGGTACACCACTCACACTGAACCTTGGGGTACATCACTAATAACATTGAACCTCCGGGTGCACAACTAACACTGAACCTTGGGGTACACCACTAATAACACTAAACATTGGGGTACACCACCAGCACTGAACCTTGGGGTACATCACTAACACTGAACCTTGGGGTACACCACTAAACCTTGGGGTATACCACTAACACTGAACCTTTGGGTACACTATTAACACTGAACCTTGGGGTACACTATTAACACTGAACCTTGGGGTACACCACTAATAACACTAAACTTTTGGTACACCACTAACACTGAACATAGGTTACACCACTAATTACACTGAACCTTGGGGTATGCCACTAAAAAAAAAACACTGAACATTGGGGTACATCACTCACATTGAACCTTGGGGTACATCACTAATAACATTGAACCTCCGGGTACACAGGTAACACTGAACCTTGGGGTACACCACTAATAACACTAAACATTGGGGTACACCACCAGCACTGAACCTTGGAGAACATTATCAATACTGTGATTTACTGTACATCACTAATAACACTGATCCTTGGGGTACACCAACACAGAACCTTGGGGTACGCCCCTGAGGACGCACACTCGTGATGAAACGTCGGGCAAATGAGGACAAGTGACGCACTGTGTACAGAGGAGTGGCGCCATCTTGTTGGTAGGAAGCGCTGGACGCGTTCCTTTATGCTCATGCCTATTTTTATTTACCTTATGTGAGTTTTATACCTAACATTTTGACTAATAAATTCCCATATTTTTTGGATGTTTGCGCAATGATAATATTTTTTTCATCCCCTCATATGTAACCACTGAGTTGTGTCTGTGGAGTTCATCTCCCGCCTGGGGTTGAAAAATACAGTCTCTGGTGGGTCTGTGAATGAGGATTCCTTGCCCAATGAGAGGACCCTATTGATGAATAGGAATTGTCGAACCGACTCTTCAGATGTTTACTCAATGTGCATATCCTATATACTGGCTGTAAGAGGGAGTCTTATTGGGTGTTGGTGACGGTTCTCCTATTTTTCTATCCTATTGGAGGTCTTTGGATGGACTGCAATATTTCATTTATGGACTGTATCTCTTATACATCCGTTCTACTGCCATTATGATCTAGCGCTACACCTATACTTAACAGCTTTTTCCATTGTACACCACTAGCACATAACCTTGGGGTACACCACTAACACTGAACCCTGGGGTACACCACTATAGACACTGAATCTTGGGGTACACTGACAACACTGAACTTTGGGGTACACCACTAATAACGCTGAACCTTGGGGTAGACCACGAACACTTAACTTTGGGGTTCACCACAAATAACCTTAGACCATTCCCAGTATGAATCATTATTCACTACTCTATGAATTTGGTCTTTTAGCCAGCTTTCCAGATCTTCACTCTCATTTTGCACTTTGCATATTATAACTCTCCTCCAATCACATTATTGAAGATTTTTTTTATAGCTGTCTCTGGGCCATACTATTATCAAGCCATTGTGGATGATTTGAGGCTCTGGTAATAATACACCCATTATGAACTTGAGCTGCATTATTTTCCTTCGTGTACGCAGAGCTGAAGAAGGTATTTATTAGATTTGCGTTCTCTCTGTTCCCAGTCACCAACTACGAACTATCTTGTAAGGGACCTACATGCTCAGACTTTATTTTTTTACTACTAATAAAAATAAAGTTATTTTTTTTATCTTTCCATCTTTTAAATCTACTGCCTTTGTTGTTTTAACTTTGGATAGTATTTTTTCATCATGCACAGCTCTCTCTCTACCTCTCATGAGAGTTTGCCAGGAAACGAGGGGGATGAGTCGTAAGAGGGCCAATGAGAGCTATAGAGCTGCAGAGCTGAAGGCTCTGTGTGTCTGTGTAAATCCAGGAAGTAAACAGGCAGCAGCTTCAGCTGCCCACAGTTAAAATGGCTGCAGCCAGACTCAGTGGAGGGAGATTTCCACAGCATATTTGGCAAGTACAGAATCACAGTATATATAAAGAAATATGCAAAGTGGTTGGATGGAAGCTTCAGAATGGCAAAGATGTTTTAATTACAAATCATGTGAGCAGACTTCAGTTCCTCTTTAAATCATGTTTGCCCCCCCTCCCCCCGGTTGTATGTATCTCTTTCACAACCTGTTGTTTTTGCTATCAGATTTATGTGATTTCATATTTAAAATGTTATATTATTAAGTTTTCTGGAAACCCTATATAAAAGGGAATGGTGATACATCTTTCACACATTTTATGTGCTTCTCCCCCTCCCTTGTTGGGTCTGTAGATGTTTTATTGTGGAATGGATCTAGGTCCTCCATATGGTGTCTGCTCTCCCCCATCAACCACTATGCCATAGACCACCCCCAACCCTCCCACCCAGGTCTAACCGCATCAGTTGACCTGAATCTACTCACCAGCCATCCCATGAGGAGCACACAGCAGGACCAGGAGGAAGAGAAGAGACATCCAGCTCCTCATTGTTGAATCTCCTTTCTGTATCAATCCTTCATCAACACAAACTTCTCCCAACAATGATTTCTTCGCATATGTGAGGTCCGCTTTCCTGACTTCCTTTTATAGTATTTTTCTACAAATAGAGAAAAGCAAAATTGGCTTTTTTCACATATTTCCTTATACTTTATTTTCTCAAACACAAAAACATGTTATTGATAATGTCCTAGCCATTGTTCTACAAAGTTCTTCAAGACCTTGGGAGAAATATGTTAAATATTCCCAGTAATTCAGTGTGGTGAAACGTTGTCTTCATTGTTAGAAACTATTGTTGTGCTTTTCATGAATTGAAGAATGGGTATAGGTTGACATTTTTTTTTCTTTTTATTATTTTCTAGATATGCGTACAGAACATGAACAGGGAATCAATATGTTCTCATTGTTCAGCTGTGTAACCCCTTCATCACTCCCCCCTGTCCATCCCCCGCTGGAGCAGAGCAGGTTTTACATTTCTACTAAGGACCTGTTTTTTCCTGCAATAACTTGACATTACTTAAAATGACATTACTTAAACTGATAACAAAATGAATATATATATATATATATATATATATATATATATATATATATATATATATATATATATATATATTTTAAGGACAAACAAGGCTTCTTTTTGTGATATTGTCTTACAAAAATGAATTTTCTTTTTTTTTGCAATTCTTTGACAAAAAAAAAAAACGTTTTTCTTTTTTGAATATTATTACTTAAAAAAAATTGTGTTGCTATAGATAAAAAGTGTACATTTAACTTTGTAATTTGCCCTATGATTCTGATAAAAAAAACTATTGCAAGGTTAATGAAATAAAGTGTGCATTTTTTGTAACTTTTTAAATGTGACACACAAAAAAAAGGAACAAAACAAATGTAAACAACAAAAGTTTAAATATTAATGATTATTAAATTAGAAATAAACAAAAACAAATCATCAGAAAAAATAACAGTTGAAGGGAGAAGGAACAATGACAGAGTGGACATCCACAGCACATCCACCGGCTCCTCACCTCTACAATCGCTCCTCCTGGCAGTATGCTCAGATGCAAGGAGCATCTGCCACAGTCAATAATGACCGAGTTCTATCCAGCCATGCTGCAGAGGCTACAAGAAAATGGTGGCGAGTTCCCAAGTCCGACATCCACCACTAGTGCTCTAGAGCCTGAAGCTCCTGCTATGTTGACAGAAAGGGATGATGAGGTCACTGACTGTACTTGGGTGCCTGAGAGAAGAGAGGAGGAAGAGGAGGCACAACTCCAACAAGGCAAGATGTCCTCTAGGGGGCAGCTTAAGGGCAGCCACTCTATTGCATCACACCGCAGAGCTCCGCAGGTGCAGGGCGCTGCTGACTCCCCTCTGACTTTTAAAAGTTCCTTGGTGTGGGCCTTTTTCAACACGTGTGCAGCAGATCGCACCATTGCTGTTTGCAACCTATGTCTTAAGGGGATCAAGCAGAACAGCAGCTGCTTGGGCACCACATGCTTGACCAGACATATGATGACCTGCCATGCAGTCCGTTGGCAACAGCACTTGAAAGACCCACAATTATAGAAAAAGGCAGACTTTTACTTGCTCCTCATCTGGGATCTCCAATCCTACTATACCTCCAGTCCTCTCAAAAACCTACACTGAGAGGAATGAAGGTATAGCAATCGATGTCCCGAGTACTTGCAGCCAATCTGCTAGCAGTACACCACCAATTGATTTTAGCAGGCAAATTTACCTACCTCAGTTGCTGAACTGTAAAAATAAATTTGTTCTCAGCCATCCACATGCTCAGCGTCTAAATGCTAACTTGGTCAAATTGCTAGCATTGCAACTTCTGCCTTTTCAGCTGGTAGACTCTGCCCCCTTTTGTGAATTTGTGGAATGGGCTGTACCTCAAAGGCAGGTTCCAAAACACCATTTCTTTTCATGAAAGGCCATTCCGGTTCATTACCAGCATGTGGAAAGCAAAGTTTTGGCCTCGCTGGACAGGGCGGTCAGCTGTAAGGTTCATATTACCACTGACTCATGGTCCAGCAGGCATTGGCAGGAACCTTACCTTTGCTTTATGGCGCAGGACAGGGTTCAGTGTTGTTGGAGCTTGTTCTGCCACCACGCCTCCAAAATGCTAGTGGTGATTCTGACACAGCTCTCTCCTCCATCCCCTCCTTTTCTTCTTCCTCTATGGCCTGTTCTGCAGATTTGTCCTCTGAACCAGCAGTGCTCTGGAAGTGTTCAAGGGGCCAGTAAGGCTAAAAGAATTGGTCTGCCTAGGCGACAGGAGCCATACTGGGGCAGAGATTATGTCAGCTCTGCAGGGGCAGGCTCAGAGGTGGTTGACGCCATTCAGCTTCAGCCAGGAATGGTTGTATGCGACAATGGCACAACCTTCTCTTCACCCTCTGACAGGGACACTTGACCCATGTTCCATGTTTGACACACGTCCTGAATTTGGTGGTGCAGCATTTCTTGAACAGGCTTACAAGATCTCCTTAGGCAGGCCAAAAAAGTCTGTGGTCATTTCAGCCGGTCATTCAATGCCAGTGCTCGGTAGGGATGAGCCAAACACCCCCCGGTTTGGTTTGCATCCAGAACATGCAAACTTATGGAAAGTTTGCACGAACATCCAAACACCGTTAAAGTCTATGGGACTCGAACATTTGAAATCAAAAGTGCTAATTTTAAAGGCTAATATGCAAGTTATCGTCCTAAAAAGGGGTGGGGACCTGCCCCAGGCTATCAATGCAAAAGAAAGTTTTAAAAATGGCTGTTTTTTCCATAGCAGTGATTTTAATGTTGCTTAAAGTAAAAAAAAAAAAAGTGAAATATTCCTTTAAATATCGTACCTGGGGAGTATCTATGGTATGCCTATAAAGTGGCGCGTGTTTCCCGTGTTAGAACAGTCCCTGCAGAAAATGACATTTCTAAAAGAATAAAAGTCATTTAAAACTGCTTGCGGATGTAATATAATGTCGGGTCCTGGCAATATGGATGAAAATTATTAAGAAAAACGGCATGGTTAACACCCCAGCCCATTACCAGGCCCTTTGGGTCTTGTATGGATATTAAGGGGAACCCCACACCCAAATTAAAAAAAGAAAAGGCATGGGGCCCCCAGGCCCTAAATACTATGAACAGCAGTGTACAGGCGGTCCAAACAAGACAGGGACTGCAGGTTTGTTCTTAAGTTGAATTTGTTTGTAATTTGGAACAGGTACATTTTTTAAGTGTAGCTCCAGCCAAAAAATCTATTTTTAAGCTTTTTGGATAACATAGGGAAGGGTTATCATCACCCCTGTAACATTTGCTTTGCTGTCTGTGCCCCTGTTCAGAAGATTTCACCTCACTTTCTGTCCCAATGACAATTGGATTTTGAAAATTTGGGGATTTTAGGGAAGCAAGGATTGGTGATAAAGCATCAGTGGAGGAGACACCTTTTTCCCATATTAACTCTTACAGGAGAGAATTTCCCTTCCTAGGGGTAGATTTCCTCTCACTTCCTGTTGTCTCCCTCCGTTTGTAAGTTGGAGTCATTTGTAAGTCGGATTTTTGAAAGCAGGGGTATATACTATATGGCCTGCCCTATATGCTCTGCAGAAATTTGGGCCTTAGGTGTTGGTGGTACCAGAACACTGTAAGCCCTCACAGTTACTCTTGATGGGTGCTGGAATGGGCCCTGCTGTGAAAAATTATATCAAAAATTGTAATTACATGCCCTTGTTGAACAGGGCCAGAAAAATTGGGCCTTTGGTGGTGGTGGCGGTGCCACAACACTGTAAGTCCTCACAGTTACTCTTGGTGGGTGCAGGAACAGGCCCTGCTGTGAAATATTAGATAAAAAATTGTAATTACACGCCCCTGTTAGACAGGGGCAGAAAAATAATGTCTTAGGCAGAGGTGGTGGTGCCACAACACTGTAAACCCTCACAGATTCTGTTGTTGAGCGCAGGAACAAGCCCTGCTGCAAAATATTACAGCAAAAATTGTAATTACATGCCCCTGTTAAACAGGGGCAGAAAAATTGGGCCTTAGGCAGTGGTGGTGGGGGTGACACAACACTGTAAAGCCTCACAGAGACTCTTGTTGAGCACAGGAATGGGCCCTGCATGAAATATAAGAGCAAAAATTGTAATTACACGCCCCTGTTAAACGAGCAGAAAAATTGGGCTTTAGGCACTGGTGCTAATGCCACCACACTACAACCCCTCACAGATACTCTAGTTGAGCGCATGATAGTCACTCAGCATCAGCATAGGCAGGCTTCAAGGGATCTCACATTCATAAAAAAAATGAAATGGTTACATCAGCATCAGGTGCTTGGTAGCTGGTGATCCAAGACTGATTCATTTTTATGAAGGTGAGCTGATCAACCGAGTCTGTGGACAGGCGCACTCTGTGATTGGTTACAAAGCCTCCAGCAGCACTGAATGTGCGTTCAGATAGAATGCTGGATGTAGGACAGGCCAGTAGCTCAATTGCAAACTGTGCAAGCTCTGGACAGTGATCCATCCTTAAGACTAGGGATGAGCCGAACACCCCCCGGTTCGGTTCGCACCAGAACCTGCGAACGGACCGAAAGTGTGCACAAACTTTAGAACCCCATTAAAGACTATGGGACTCGAACATTTGAAATCAAAAGTGCTAATTTTAAAGGCTAATATGCAAGTTATTGTCCTAAAAAGGGTTTGGGGACCCGGGTTCTGCCCCAGGGGACATGTATCAATGCAAAAAAAAGTTTTAAAAACGGACGTTTTTTTTCGGGAGCAGTTATTTTTAATGATGCTTAAAGTGAAAAAAAAGTGAAATATTCCTTTAAATATCGTACCTGGGGTGTGTCCATAATATGCCTGTAAAGTGGCGCGTGTTTCCCGTGCTTAGAACAGTACCTGCACAAAATGACATTTTTAAAGGAATAAAAGTCATTTAGAACTGCTTGCGGCTTTAATGTAATGTTGTGTCCCAGCAAATGGATGAAAATCAGTGAGACAAACGACATGGGTACCCCCCACCTCCCAGTCCATTACCAGGCCCTTTGGGTCTTGTATGGATATTAAGGGGAACCCCGCACCCAAATTAAAAAATAAGGAAAGGTGTGGGGCCCCCAGGCCCTATATACTCTGAACAGCAGTATACAGGCAGTGCAAACAAGACAGGGACTGTAGGTTTGTTGTTAAGTAGAATCTTTTTGTAATTTTGAACTGGTACATTTTTAAAGTGTAGCTCAAGCCAAAAAATCTATTTTTAAGCTTTTTGGAAAACATAGGGAAGGGTTATCACCCCTGTAACATCTGTGCACCTCTTCAGAAGATTTCACCTCTCTTTCTGTCCCAATGACAAATGTTTTTTGAAAATTTGGGGTTTTTAGTGAAACAAGGATTGGTGATAAAGCATCAGTGAAGAGGAGACACGTTTTTCCAATATTAACTCTTACAGGAGAGAATTTCCCTTCCTAGGGGTAGATTTCATCTCACTTCCTGTTGTCTCCTTCCATTTGCAAGTAGGAGTTGTTTGTATGTTTGAAGGTAGGGGCCTGCCCTATATACTCTGCAGAAATTGGGGCCTTAGGTGTTGGTGTTGCCACAACACTGTAAGCCCTCACAGTTACTCTGGTGGGTGCAGGATCCGGCCGTGCTGTGAAATATTAGATCAATAATTGTAATTACATGCACCTGTTAAACAGGGGCAGAAAAATTGGGCCTTTGGTGGTGGTGGTGGTGATGCCACAACACTGTAAGCACTCACAGTTACTCTTGGTGGGCGCAGGAATGGGCCCTGCTGTGAAATATTAGATCAAGAATTGTAATTACATGTCCCTGTTGAACAGGGGCAGAAAAATTGGGCCTTAGGCACTGATGCCACAACACTGCAACCCCTCACAGATGCTATAGTTGGAGCGCAGGAATGAGCCCTGCTGCAAAGTATTGCATCAAAAATTGTAATTATATGCCCCTGTTAAACAGGGGCTGAAAATTTGGGCCTTGGGCACTGGTGCTGGTGCCAAAACACTGCAACCCCTCACAGATACTCTAGTTGGAGCGCAGGAATGAGCCCTACTGCAAGGTATTGCATCAAAAATTGTAATTATACGCTCCTGTTAAACAGGGGCTTAAAAATTGAGGCTTGGGCACTGGTGCTGGTGCCACAACACTGCAACCCCTCACAGATACTCTAGTTGGAATGCAGGAATGAGCCCTACTGCAAAGTATTGCATCAAAAATTGTAATTACACGCCCCTGTTGAACAGGGGCAGAAAAATTGGGCCTTGGCCGCTCGTGGCTGTGCCCAGGACCAAAAATGTTCTTACAAGCTATCAGCATGAAAATTGAGGAGGAAGAGGATTGTGACTCAGCATAACAGGATAGTCACTCAGAATCAGCATAGGCAGTCTTGAAGGGATCTCACATTAAAAAAAAATCAATTGGTTACATTAGCATCAGGTGCTTGCTAGCTGGTGATCCAAGACTGATTAATTTTTATGAAGGTCAGGTGATCGACTGAATTGGTGGACAGGCGCACCCTGTGATCAGTTACAAACCTCCAGCAGCACTGAATGTGCGTTCCGAAAGAACGCTGGATGCAGGACAGGCCAGTAGCTCAATTGCATACTGTGCAAGCTCTGGCCAGTGATCCATCCTCAAGACCCAGTAACCCAGAGGATTTTTGGTGGGAAAGGTGTCCAAGTCTGATCTGGCCCCTAGGTAATCCTGCACCATGTAAATCAGACGCTGGTGATGGTTGCTGGAACCGATCAGACCTTGGGGCTGCGGACTCAAAAATTCTCTGAATGCATCGATCAGACGGCCACCTTCTCCACCACTCCTTCTGTGACAACATTTCCCAGAAGCTGTAGTAGTACAGATCATAATACTTCAATACCTCTGAGCCATCAGTGCCCATCAGTACAGCCTCATCAGTGTCCATCAGTGAAGAAAAAAAATACTTATTTGCAACATTTTATAATAAAAACAAAGAAAAAAGTTTTTTTCCCCAAAACATTTTTTTTGTTTGTTTAGCAAACAAATAATAAAACCCCAGTGGTGGTTACATACCACCAAAAGAAAGCTCTATCTGTCTAAAAAAAAATAATTGTCTATCAAAGCGCAGCGCTGAAAGCTGAAAATTGGTCTGGGTAGCAAGAGGGTGAAAGTGCCCGGTAGGCAAGTGGTTAACAAACTCCAGCTTTAACAATGCCTCCTACTACTTTCACCTAATTCATTGTCCTAGATGATTAATAATAAAAAGATCAATAATAAAAAGAAATCAGTTTTGTGGTTTTTAATCCTCATGAACAAGTTTTCCCACCACTCTGCTCTGTTTATAAGAATGTTTGCATTATGTAGAGCTTACACAGATCACATTTCTATAGGCCAGATTATCAGATCAGATAGCTATAGATGCAGCTCAGAGACTTTTTTTTTTTTCTCAGTTCTCTTGAGAAAAAAAAAATGAATATTTACCAGTTTATAAACTGATATTTCTTTACTCTCACAAAAATAAAAAATAAAATGATCTTTACAAATAAATGTATGCATAAAGTGTGTTGCCCTATTTGCGCAACAAAAAAAATCGAAATTGCTGTGTTAAAATGACCAACAATCAAAAGGTAAGCTGTATTTAAAAGCTCCGATTAACCACCTCAATACAGAGCACTTTCACCCCCTTCCTGCCCAGGCCATTTTTCAGCTTTCAGCGCTATCACACTTTGAATGACAATTGCACGGTCATGCAACACTGTACTGATTAAATTAAATTAATTTGTTATCATTTTTTTCCCCACAAATAGAGCTTTCTTTTGGTACTATTTGATTACCTCTGCGGTTTTTATTTTTTGCGCTATAAACAAAAGAAGAGTGACAAGTTTGAAAAGAACGCATTATTTTTTACTTTTTGCTATAATAAATATCCATTTTTTTTTAAAACAAATTTTTTCCTCAGTTTAGGCTGATATGTATTCTTCTACATATTTTTGTTAAAAAAAATTGCAATAAGCGTATATTGATTGGTTTGCGCAAAAGTTATAGCATCTACAAACTAGGGGATAGATTTATAGCATTTTTATTTATTTATTTTTTTTACTAGTAATGGCGGTGATCTGCAATTTTTATTGTGACTGCGATATTGTGGCAGACATATCGAACACTTTTGACACATTTTTAGGACCATTCACATTTATAAAGCGATCCGTGCTATAAAAATGCACTGATTACTGTATTAATGTGACTGGCAGGGAAGGGGTTAACACTAGGGGGCGATCAAGGGGTTAATTATGTTTCCTAGGGAGTGTTTCTAACTGTAGGGGGAGGGGACTCACAAGGGGAGGAGACTAATCGGTGTTCCTCTGTACTGTGAACACACCATCGGTCTCCTCTCCTCCACACAGATCCACAGTCCTGCCATGTTACCGGGCAATCGCGGGTGCCCGGCGGGCATTGCGACCACCGGGCATGCGCATCGGGTCCCGCGTGACACGGCAGGCACGCACGAATGCTGTCAGTGGCGCGCGTGTGCCCCCTGGTGGGCCGGTAAGGTGAGGGCGTTATATGACACCCTCCCAGAATGAGAGCTGTTACGCCTGACCGTCGTATGACAGCCAGCGGGCGGCAAGCAGTTAAACTCTGGGAATAAAAGGGTCAATTTACTAATGTTTACCGCATGTGATAACACAGTCACGTGACTCATTTGCATAAATTATTGCATTTAGTAAAAAAAAAAAGTAAATTCCCCAAAAAAAAAGATTATGCGGTATTTACAACAAAATGAATCGCCAAAATACCATGCAGTAAGCTCTTAAGTCTAAATCACAAACAGGACAGAGAGTAAAAAAAAAACAGCAATATTTATCACCAGGGTTTTGTATCACATGGGGTATTTATCAGAAACAGTGTGAGGGTCCACCCCATAGCTAGTTGCTAAGGAGCAGGCCGGACGGTCCCTCCTTGTGACATCATTGTCCAGGAGCATGCTGGGGTGGTGATGTCACATGGGGCAGAGCCTCCTGCTGACATCATCGGGCTACTCCTTCCCTTAGCTATTTAAGAACTGTCAGGCGGAGGAGCAGGCAGTTGGCAGGAGCCATCTCTGGGGCCGGAGGGTTTTTCATTTCTGCTTTTTTTGGGTCCGGCGGTGTGGCAGGCATCGTGACTGATGTTGGATCTACTTTGGGAGAAATTAAAATTTTTTTTTTAATAAAGTACTTTTTTTCTTTTGACACCTATTTGGGTGAATGAGTACAATGTGCTCTATACTAATTCACATGGGGAGGGGGGCAGGATCTAGGGCCCCCTTTGTTAAAGAGAAGTTCCAGATTCCGATAAGTCCCATGTCTGCAGACCCTCCCAACCACCACCCAGGGTTGTGGGGAAGAGGCCCCTGAACCATCAACATGGGGACAAGGTGTTTTGGGTGGGGGCGGCAGAGCGCTCTGACTCCAAACCACCCCCTATGTTGAGGACATGTGGCCTGGTATGGTTCAGGCACTCTCCTTTTCCTGACCTGCTGGTCTACATGCTTGGATAAGGGTCTGGTATGGATTTTTGGGGGACCCCATGTGTTTTCTTTTTAAATTTTGGTGTGGGATTCCCCTTGAAATCCATATCAGACCCGTAGGGCCTGGTATGCATTGGGGGGGACCCCACACTGTTTTTTTCCATAATTTTTAATTGCCTGAATGTTTTCTTTACATCCAGCTGTCTGGTGGTAACCCGCTGACAGCAAATGAGTCATCTGTTGTTAAAGATGCGGCATCCAGCTTCCTGGCCCACTTCTTAGCAATCAGCTCAATGCAAAAATTTCTGCATGAACATATGTGGTAATTATGACATTATTGAAACTTTACAGCAGTAGTTATTTACCTCAAAATTCTTAGTGAATTGAACATTTGCACAATTGTTTTCACATGCATTATTTTACCGCATTTTTTTATTTAGCTCTTAGTGAATTAACCGCTAAGTCTGATAGAGTGCGGCATAAACAGGAGCTGATGTGAGTGCAGGTGTGCAGCCCTGCTCCCGCTCTGACACCCTAAGTAGCTGTGCACTGCCTGAGCAATGTGAGACTGCTGACAACAATCTGGCTGGCTGAGGTTGGACTGAGGAGTGCTGCAATCTGGGTCGAGATTCTGGGAACCAGAGAATCTTGGTGACTGCATTGTCAGGCAGGCAGGTTGGTGAATGCCCTGGAGGCCCTTGCGGTGCAGTGTCACAGGCTGTAGGAGTGTAGCAGGTGTGTAGCCATTGTATAGCTTGTTTACACTGCCTGTCTGTCTGCGAGCAAGACAAGGAAGAAAGGAGAGGAGACAGTGTCACAAGATGCGCCAGCATATGTTTGCATCTAAAGTGGAAGACATGGAGGTCAGGCTGCAGAGGAACAATATATACATGTTGGGCTTTTCTGAACAAAGTGAGGGCTCCAATATTATTAAATTTAATGAAAAATGGCTGGTGGATACTTTTGGGAAAAACTCCTTTACAAGTTTGTTTGCTTTAGAAAGAGCTCACAGGGTGCCTTCTAGTTCCCCACCACCAGGGGGTCACCCTAGGTCTCTACTTATTAAAGTGCTGCAGCACGGTGGCCAAGACCATACAGCGGTTTAACAGGACAGGTTTCACTCAGAACAGGCCTCGCCATGGTTGACCAAAGAAGTTGAGTGCACATTCTCAGCATCATATCCAGAGGTTGTCTTTGGGAAATAGATGTATGAGTGCAGCCAGCATTGCTGCAGAGGTTGAAGGGGTGAGGGGTCAGCCTGTCAGTGCTCAGACAATACGCCACACATTGCATCAAATTGGTCTGCATGACTGTCATCCCAGAAGGAAGCCTCTTCTAAAGACGATGCAAAACAAAGTCCACAAACAGTTTGCTGAAGACAAGCAGACTAAGCACATAGACTACTGGCCTGTGGTCTGATGAGACCAAGATAAACTTATGTGGTTCAGATGGTGTCAAGCGTGTGTGGTGGCATAATTGAAAGATGGGAGAAATCCAGACAAAATCTGTGAGTTGTGTTTACAAACACAGATCTCTGTGTTGTGATTGTCCACTGCTGATCAGCAGGTATACAGCCAAAATTATTGTCTGTAAACTGCTGACAATCACAGCACAGATCAGCAGGCGGCTCATGCACACATGCCTCTAAACAAGGAAGTCACAATATATTTACTGATTGGGGTGGCAAACAAGATGGTGCTTGAGGGACAAATGGACTTCATTAGAAGAATTCTAATCTATGCCTGGTTATTTCTTTTTTTTTACTTTACATGTACACCTTGTATTTTGCAAAAAAACAAAAACATTCTGGTGACTGTATGATCTATATTTGGAAACCCTGTGGTGAAGAAGTTCCTGGAAATCAGCATCTTTATGCTATTTGTAAATGGCAAATCAAGCCACAAGAAATAAACATTCTCTTATGATAACATTTTGGTGAATTATGATCACAAGTCAATTAACTCAATGCTTGCTGTAATCATATTAATCTTTGATTGCTCGATTTTACACCTGACATAATCTACACAACATAATATCACCCTGTATACTTAACCACCTCCCGTCCATGCTATAGCCAAAAGACGGCTGCAGCGCGGACCTAATTTGCCGTCCCTGGACGTCCTCCCATGCTCGAGCGGCCTGTGCGCTCCCTGCAGGGTACGCGCGGTGCTCTCTGTGATCAGCAAGTCTATGAGACTCGGCTGATCACAGATCGGACCAAGGGGTAGATCCCGACCCCTTACCACGTGATCAGCTGTCAGCCAATGACAGCTGATTATGTGATGTAAACAGAGCCAGTGCTATCTGTGATCAGCTAGTCTATGAGACTCGGCTGATCACAGATGGGAGTAAGGGGTCGATCCCGACCCCTTACCATGTGTTCAGCTGTCAATGACAGCTGATCGTGTGATGTAAACAGAGCCGGTAATCGGCTGTTAGCGTGAGGAGAAAAAAAAGAGCCGATCACTGGCGGCTGTGAGAGGGACATCAGCCCTGTTCGTGGAGAGCCTCTGCAGAGGCTTCTGTGCCCACCAGTGCCACTTACCAGTTCCCACAGAACCACTTACCAGTGCCCACCAGTGCCCACAGTACCACCCATCAGTGCCCACTGTGCCACCTATCAGTGCCCACAGTGTCACCTATCAGTGCCACCTATCAATATAACCAATAAGTGGTAAAAAAGCAGGAGTAGTATGGCGCTGCCCTTATGGAGACAAAAATGTTTTATTTTTTTTCCTTCTTTGTAGTGAATGTATTGCCTAGTATCCTTATAGAATTGCTTCTAAAACCTGTATATGTTCAAAAATTGAATAAAACTGACTGGTGGTGAATATTTCTATTCAAAATGAAAATACAACAACTGGTGCTCCAATTGTTCAACAAAGGTGCATTGTGCCCTTTAAGTTAAGTAATAAAGTAGTTGTGGATATAGATATAATATCATGTAGGTGGAAAGTGTTAAAAAAAAAAAAAAAAAAAAATAAGGAAATCAGGAATAGTATGGCGCTGCCCTTATGGAGACCAAAAAAAAAAAAAAAAACCTCTCTTTAAAATGACTTTATAATTCCTAAAGTGTGTGTGCCAAAAATGAATAAATATGTGACTGGTGCCAAGTCCTTACTGTTAAAGGTACAATTGCAACATAAGGTGCTTCAATTATTCAACAAAAGTGCATAGTGCAGCATCACTAAAGTGACCAGTGTTAAATCATACAAATCCATACAACATTGTGCAAAATATCCATCATAAATAGTGACTCTTGTGCTGTGACCAGTATTGGTTGGATAGGAAAAGTTCCATTTATGAAAAAAACAAGTTCTTTTTGGAGTATTTTGTAGTGTTCAATCTTTGAGGGTCAAATGTCTGTAGGAAAGCTTCTTATCCAGGTGCTGGTTTCTTTAATTAGTGCCTTGTCTGTATGCTCTGACAATGCTTGCACTCACCGGATTCTCCTTTCCCCTGCAGGGGTATGCGCGGTCACAGTGTCTGCCACTGTGCAGCAATCAAGGATATCCCCCAAACTTTACTTGCGTATTGTGGTGTAGTGATTACATGTAAAGGAAAGAAGGCATGCCCATCGCGTAAAACCATAGGAGAACTTTTATTAAAACTTAATAGACAAATGTACTCACATTTCAAATGAACAAATCAAGCATGGCAAAAGTTAGCGAATTCCCTTTGTTAGAGGTGCTGCAAGACGTTCGTCTTGCAGCGGGTTACGAACGTCTTGCAGCACCTCTAACAAAGGGAATTCGCTAACTTTTGGCATGCTTGATTTGAGAATCCGGTGAGTGCAAGCATTGTCAGAGCATGCAGACAAGGCACTAATTAAAGAAACCAGCACCTGGATAAGAAGCTTTCCTACAGACATTTGACCCTCAAAGATTGAACACTACAAAATACTCCAAAAAGAACTTGTTTTTTTCATAAATGGAACTTTTCCTATCCAACCAATACTGGTCACAGCACAAGAGTCACTATTTATGATGGATATTTTGCACAATGTTGTATGGATTTGTATGATTTAACACTGGTCACTTTAGTGATGCTGCACTATGCACTTTTGTTGAATAATTGAAGCACCTTATGTTGCAATTGTACCTTTAACAGTAAGGACTTGGCACCAGTCACATATTTATTCATTTTTGGCACACACACTTTAGTGTCCTTTCAGTTAAGTAATAAAGTAGTTGTGGATATAGATATAATATATCCACAACTACTTTATTACTTAACTTTAAGGGCACAATGCACCTTTGTTGAACAATTGGAGCACCAGTTGTTGTATTTTCATTTTGAATAGAAATATTCACCACCAGTCAGTTTTATTCAATACATATACACGTTTTAGAAGCAATTCTATAAGGATACTAGGCAATACATTCACTACAAAGAAGGAAAAAAAATAAAACATTTTTGTCTCCATAAGGGCAGCGCCATACTACTCCTGCTTTTTTACCATTTTTTAATACTTTCCACTTAGGTGGTATTGTATGTGTAGAGGCAGCAGCCATATCCATAACTAAAACATTCAATTCATTGCGCGGATTTACCCCATACACCTACATAACCAATAAGTGCCTCATCACCAGTGCTGCCTTTCAATACCACCTACCAGTGCCCATCAGTGTCACCTACCAGTGCCCATCAATGCCCATCAATGCCACCTATCAGTGCCCATCAGTGACATCTATCAGTGCCACTCATCAGTGCCACCCATCAGTGCCCATCAGTGCTGTCTTATCAGTGCCCATCAGTGACGCCTTATCTGTGCCCATCAGTGCAGCCTCATCAGCGAATATTAACGAAGGAGAAAAATTACCCATTTGCAAAATTTTATAACAAACTATGAAACAGGGTTTTTTTTTACAAATGTCTGTCTTTTTTTGTTTGTTTATCAAAAAATAAAACCCCCAGTGATTAAATGCCACCAAAAGAAATCTACATTTGTGTGAAAAAAATTATAACAATTTAATTTGAGTACAGTGTTGCATTGTCATTCAAATTGTGACAGCGCTGAAAGCTAAAAATTGGTCTGGGCAGGAGGGGGGTTTAAGTGTCCAGTAAGCAAGTGGTTAATCCATGAGAGCACCAAAAAAAAAAAATGACCAGCTTACTCTTGATACTTGAGTCTGTCTGGCCTCTTTGTGGCTACATATTATCTATTGAATTGGGTTTCACTGACTAACAGAGGTCAGGTATCTGTGCTCGAGTTGGAACAATTCCACAACATTACAATACAATAGGGTGTAAATTGATCCTCCTCACAGGTGTGCGTGATTAAACAAAACTCCTCTCCAGAACACACCGCCTCCAAATGTGCTCTTTTTTTTAATATATACTGTATGCTCACCGCTAATGTAGACCTTTTAGATTATAGGAGGTCTAAAGAAGCTTGATGTGGAATCTCAGACGGGATGCAACATAAACATGCAATCCTTTGCGATCTTGCAAAGAGATCATGTCAGCTGTCTCCATCTGTCACCAAACCTTCACAAAAAGAGGAGAATTGTGAAAGTTCTATATCAATGGAGTATGATTGAGAGACCCCCATATTAGAGGAAGTTGCCAGCCTGAACCACTTTACTAGACAGGGATTGCATGCGGATTCCATATCAGTCTTTTTTTTGACCATTTATAAAGCAAGAGGTCTATATTTGGGGTGAGAATATTATGTATATATATATATAAAGAGAGAAAGAGCACATTTGGAGGTGGCGTAGTCTGAAGAAGGTTTTGTCTCATCATGAAAACCTATGAAAAGGTGTACTTTGTGGGTACTAATGAGTGTCAGGAACGTACCCCAGTAATTATATCCACACAGGTAGCACAATTCAATTATCCTAATCCAATTACCATGGAAGGAAGATGTCACTATGTCAAGGAAGATATCGATTGTCCAAGAACAGAATGGGGGTGTAAAAGTTGAGGAACCACCCTGTTCTAGTTTCATCGTCCCACTTAGGGATGAGCTTCGAGTTCGAGTCGAACTCATGTTCGACTCGAACATCGGCTGTTCGCCAGTTCGCTAAATAGCGAACAATTTGGGGGTGTTCGCGGCAAATTCGAAAGCCGCGGAACACCCTTTAAAAGTCTATGGGAGAAATCAAAAGTGCTAATTTTAAAGGCTTTTAAAGGCTTATATGCAAGTTATTGTTATAAAAAGTGTTTGAGGACCCGGGTCCCCCCCCCCAGGGGACATGTATCAATGCAAAAAAAAGTTTAAAAAACGTCCGGGAGCAGTGATTTTAATAATGCTTAAAGTGAAACAATAAAAGTGTAATATTCCTTTAAATTTCGTACCTGGGGGGTGTCTATAGTATGCCTGTAAAGGGGCGCATGTTTCCCGTGTTTGGAACAGTCTGACAGCAAAATGACATTTCAAAGGAAAAAAGTCATTTAACCACTTGCTTACTGGGCACTTAAACCCCCCTCCTGCCCAGACCAATTTTCAGCTTTCAGCGCTGTCGCACTTTGAGTGACAATTGCGCGGTGATACAAGACTGTACCCAAAAGAAATTTTTATCATTTTTTTCCCACAAATAGAGCTTTCTTTTGGTGGCATTTAATCACAGCTTGGATTTTTATTTTTTGCTAAACAAACAAAAAAAGATGGAATATTTTGAAAAAAAAAAAAAATCATGTTTCATAGTTTGTTATAAAATTTTGCAAACAGGGAATTTTTCTCCTTCATTGATATGCGCTGATGAGGCGGCACTGGTGGGCACTGATAGGCTGCACTGATGGGCACTGATAGGCACAGTTAAGGCGGCACTGATAGGCACAGTTAAGGCGGCACTGATAGGCACAGTTAAGGCAGCACTGATGGGGACAGATAAGGCGGTACTGATGGGCACAGATAAGGCGGCACTGATGGCCACTGATGGGCGCTGATGGGTGGCACTGATGGGTGGCATGGATGGGTGGCACAGATAGGTGGCACTGATGGGCACTGATAGGTACCACTAATGGTGGGCACTGATGGGCAGCATTGATGGGGGCCACTGATGGGTGGCACTGATGGGCAGTGATGGGTGGCACTGATGGGCACTTATGGGCACTGGTAGGTGACACTAATGGGCACTGATAGGTGGCACTGATGTGCAGCACTGTTGTTGTGGCACTGATGTGGGCGCTGATGGGTGGTACTGTGGGCGCTGATGGGTGGCACTGATGGGTGGCACTGATGGGTGGCACTGATGGGTGGCACTGTGGGCACTGATGGATGGCACTGTGGGCACTGATGGATGGCACTGTGGGCACTACTGGGTGACGCTGGTGAGCACTGGTAGGCGGCACTGCTCCCTTTTGCTAGGTGTCACTGGCAGGGGGCAGATGATCGCCGTGATCGGGACTGATGATCAGGACACGGCTGTCAGTGCGAGGAGAAAAAATTGCTGATTACCGCCTCTGTTTACATCACATGATCAACTGTCATTGGCTGACAGCTGATCATGTGGTAATGGGTCGTACCGACCCCTTACTCTGATCTGTGATCAGGCGAGTCCCATAGACTCGCTGATCATCGAGCACGCCGCGTGCTCCTCAATAGACGTAGTCCCGGCAATGTAGGTCTGCGCTGTTGCCATCATTTGGCAATAGCGCGGATCTGAAGCGGTTAAAACTACTCGCGGCTATTAATGAATTGCCGGTCCGACAATACACATAAAAGTTCATTGATAAAAACGGCATGGGAATTCCCCACAGGGGAACCCCGAACCAAAATTTAAAAAAAAAATGACGTGGGTGGTCCCCCTAAATTCCATACCAGGCCCTTCAGGTCTGGTATGGATATTAAGGGGAACCCCGACCAAATTTTTTTTTAAAAATGGTGTAGGGTCCCCCTCAAAATTTATACAAGACCCTTCAGGGTTTTAAAGGGAACCCCACACCAAAATTTAAAAAAAAATGGCGTGGGATCCCCCAAAAATCCATACCAGACCCTCATCCAAGCACGCAACCTGGCAGGCCGCAGGAAAAGAGGGGGGGACGAGAGAGCGGCACCCCCTCCTGAACCGTACCATGCCACATGCCCTCAACATTGGGAGGGTGCTTTGAAGTAACCCCCCAAAACACCTTGTCCCCATGTTGATGGGGACAAGGGCCTTATCCCCACAACCCTTGCCCGGTGGTTGTGGGGGTCTGCGGGCGGGGGGCTTATCAGAATCTAGAAGCCCCCTTTACCAAGGGGACCCCCAGATCACGGCCCTCCCCCCTGTGTGAAATGGTAAGGGGGTACCCCTACCATTTCACAAAAAACGTGTAAAAAATGTTAAAATTGACAAGAGACAGTTTTTGACAATTCCTTTATTTAAATGCTTCTTCTTTCTTCTACCTTCTATCTTCCTTCGGTTTCCCCTGTGGGGAATTCCCATGTAGTTTTTATTAATGAACTTTTATGTGTATTGTCGGACCGGCAATTCATTTTTTTTTATTTTTGTTCGGGATTCCCCTGTGGGGAATTCCCATGCCGTTTTTATCAATGAACTTTTATGTGTATTGTCGGACCGGCAATTCATTAATAACCTCAAGTAGTTTTTAAATGACTTTTTTTCCTTTGAAATGTCATTTTGCTCTCAGACTCTTCTAAACACGGGAAACATGCACCCCTTTACAGGCATACTATAGACACCCCCCAGGTACGAAATTTAAAGGAATATTACACTTTTATTGTTTCACTTTAAGCATTATTAAAATCACTGCTCCCAAAAAAACGGCTGTTTTTAAAACTTTTTTTGCATTGATCCATGTCCCCTGGGGCAAGACCCAGGTCCCCAAACACTTTTTATGACAATAACTTGCATATAAAGCCTTTAAAATTAGCACTTTTGATTATTCATGTTCGTGTCCCATAGACTTTAACGGTGTTTGCGTGTTCGAACAAACTTTTTGCCTGTTTGCATGTTCTGGTGCGAACCGAACAGAGGGATGTTTGGCTCATCCCTATTCATGCTACTCTTTTGTGAAGAAATTCTGAAACAGAGACCGCAATGTCGCTTTTGGGTTCATCCTATACAGCAAATGCATGCTGAAAGAGGACAATTTGTGCTGCTATATCAGGACCTGAGGGTGCACCCTGATAACTTCAGAAATTATACCCGGCTGAGCATAGCAACAAAAGTATAGTCACGATATGCAATTCCTAGAAACCCACCCCCTATAGACCCAAACCCCTAACCCTAATCCTAATTCTCAGTCCCTATAGTCCCAAACCCCCTCCTTTAGTATCAAACCCCTATCCCTAACCTAATCCCACCCCCTATAGTCCCAAACCCCTAACCCTAACCCTAATCCCACCCCCTATAGACCCAAACCCCTAACCCTAATCCTAATTCTCGGTCCCTATAGTCCCAAACCCCCCTCCTATAGTCCCAAACCCCTAACCCTAACCCTAATCCCAACCCCTATAGTCCCAAACCCCTAACCCTAACCCTAATCCCACCCCCTATAGACCCAAACCCCTAACCCTAATCCCTGTCCCTATAGTAAAAAAACCTAATCCTAATCCTAATCGCACCCCCTATAGTCTCAGAAACCCTAACCCTAACCCTAAATCCACCTCCTATAGTCCCAAACCCCTAACCCTAATCCCATCCCCTATAGTCCCAAACCCCTAACCCTAATCCCACATTCTATAGTCCCAAACCCCTAACCCTAATCCCACCTCCTATAGTCCCAAACCCCTAACCCTAACCCCTGTCCCTATAGTCGCAAACCCCTAACCCTAATCCCACCCCCTATAGTCCCAGAAACCCTAAAACTAACCCTAATCCCACCTCCTATAGTCCCAAACCCCTAGCCCTAACCCTAATCCCACTCCCTATAGACCCAAACCCCTAACCCTAACCCCTGTCCCTATAGTCCAAAACCCCTAATCCTAATCCTAATCGCACCCCCTATAGTCTCAGAAACCCTAACCCTAAACCCACCTCCTATAGTCCCAAACGCCTAACCCTAATCCCATCCCCTATAGTCCCAAACCCCTAACCCTAATCCCACATTCTATAGTCCTAAACCCCTAACCCTAATCCCACCCCCTATAGACCCAGAAACCCTAAACCTAACCCTAATCCCAACTCCTATAGTACAAAACCCTAACCCTATTCCTACCCCCTATAGTCCCAAACCCCTAGCGCTTACCCTAATCCCTGTCCCTATAGTCCAAAACCCCTAACCCCAACCTTAATCCCACCCCCTATAGTCCCAAACCCCAAACCCCACCTACTATAGTCCCAAACCCTTAATCCCTGTCCCTATAGTCCCAAACCCCTAACCCTAACCCTAATCCCACCCCCTATAGTCCCAGAAACCCTAACCTTAATCCCACCTCCTATAGTCCCAAACCCCTAACCCTAACCCTAATCCCACCCCCTATAGTCTCAAACCCCTAACCCTAACCCTAATCCCACCTCCTATAGTCCCAAACCCATAACCCTGATCTCTGTTATAATATTTGATGAACTTTACTGCAGGCATGTTATAAAAAAAATGATTATCTTTTTGAATGTCATTAATAGTCCATTCATCATACATACAAACTAATAACATCAATACATTCATATTTTTATTAACAATCATTTTGTTTTTACAATCAGTTTGGTACTAAAGGATTGGGTGTTTATGACTATAGGAGGTGGGATTAGGGTTAGGGGTTTGGGACTAGGGATGAGCCGAACACCCCCCTGTTCGGTTCGCACCAGAACATGCGAACAGGAAAAAAGTTCGCTCGAACACGCGAACAACATTAAAGTCTATGGGACACGAACACGAATAATCAAAAGTGCTAATTTTAAAGGCTTATATGCAAGTTATTGTCATAAAAAGTGTTTGGGGACCCGGGTCCTGCCCCAGGGGACATTGATCAATGCAAAAAAAAGTTTTAAAAACGACAGTTTTTTCAGGAGCAGTGATTTTAATAATGCTTAAAGTCAAACAATAAAAGTGTAATATCCCTTTAAATTTCGTAGTTGGGTGGTGTCTATAGTATGCCTGTAAAGGGGCGCATGTTTTCCGTGTTTAGAACAGTCTGACAGCAAAATGACATTTCGAAGGAAAAAACCCCATTTAAAACTACCCGTGGCTATTGCATTGCTGACAATACACATAGAGGTTCATTGATAAAAACGGCATGGGAATTCCCCACAGGGAAACCCCGAACCAATTTAAAAAAAAAAAATGACGTGGGAGTCCCCCTAAATTCCATACCAAGCCCTTCAGGTCTGGTATGGATATTAAGGGGACCCCGGCCAAAATTTAAAAAAAAATGTCGTGGGGTTCCCCCTAAATTCCATACCAGACCCTTCAGGTCTGGTATGGATTTTAAGGGGAACCCCGCGCCAAAAAAAAAAAAAAAAAACGGCGTGGGGTCCCCCCAAAAATCCATACCAGACCCTTATCCGAGCATGCAACCTGGCAGGCCGCAGGAAAAGAGGGGGGACGAGAGTGCACCCCCCTCCTGAACCATACCAGGCCACATGCCCTCAACATTGGGAGGGTGCTTTGGGGTAGCCCCCTAAAACACCTTGTCCCCATGTTGATGAGGACAGGGGCCTCATCCCCATAACCCTGGCCGGTGGTTGTGGGGGGTCTGCGGGCGGGGGGCTTATCAAAATCTGGAAGCCCCCTTTAAAAAGGGGACCCCCAAATTCCGCCCCCCCCGTGGGAAATGGTAAGGGGGTACTTACCCCTACCATTTCACTAAAAAACTGTCAAAAATGTTAAAAATGACAAGAGACAGTTTTTGACAATCTCTTTATTTAAATGCTTCTTCTTTCTTCTATCTTCGTTCATCTTCTTCTTCTTCTGGTTCTTCTGGCTCTTCTGGTTCTTCCTCCGGTGTTCTCGTCCAGCATCTCCTCCGCGGCGTCTTTTATCTTCTTCTCCTCGGGCCGCTCTGCACCCATGGCATGGGGGGAGGCTCCCGCTCTTCTCTTCATCTTCTTCTTCATCCTCGTCTCTTCTTCCTTCTTCTCTTCTTCATTTTCTTGTCCGGGCCGCTCCGCATCCATGCTGGCATGGAGGGAGGCTCCCGCTGTATGACAGCGTCTCTTCATCTGACGGTTCTTAAATAACGGGGGGCGGGGCCACCCGGTGACTCCACCCCCCTCTGACGCACGGTGACTTGACGGGACTTCCCTGTGAACCGTCAGATGAGGAGACGCAGTCACACAGCGGGAGCCTCCCTCCATGCCAGCATGGATGCGGAGCAGCCCGGAGAAAAAATGAAGAAGAGAAGAAGGAAGAAGAGAAGAGGATGAAGAAGAAGATGAAGAGAAGAGCGGGAGCCTCCCACCATGCCATGGGTGCGAAGCGGCCCGAGGAGAAGGAGATAGAAGACGCCGCGGAGGAGATGCTGGACGAGAATGCCGGAGGAAGAACCAGAAGAGCCAGAAGAACCAGAAGAAGATGAAGGAAGATAGAAGAAAGAAGAAGCATTTAAATAAAGGAATTGTCAAAAACTGTCTCTTGTCATTTTTAACATTTTTGACAGTTTTTTAGTGAAATGGTAGGGGTAAGTACCCCCTTACCATTTCACACAGGAGGAGGGGCCGGGATCTGGGGGTCCCCTTGTTAAAGGGGGCTTCCAGATTCCGATAAGCCCCCCCTCCCGCAGACCCCCACAACCACCGGCTAGGGTTGTGGGGATGAGGCCCTTGTCCTCATCAACATGGGGACAAGGTGTTTTGGGGGGCTACCCTAAAGCACCCTTCCAATGTTGAGAGCATGTGGCCTGGTACGGTTCAGGAGAGGGGGGCGCACTCTCGTCCCCCCTCTTTTTCTGCAGCCTGTCAGGTTGCGTGCTCGGATAAGGGTCTGGTATGGATTTTTGGGGGGACCCCACGTCATTTTTTTTTAAATTTTGGTTCGGGGTTTCCCTGTGGGGAATTCCCATGCCGTTTTTATCAATGAACTTCTATGTGTATTGTCGACAATGCAATAGCCGCGGGTAGTTTTAAATGTTTTTTTCCTTCGAAATGTCATTTTGCTGTCAGACTGTTCTAAACACGGGAAAAATGTGCCCCTTTACAGGCATACTATAGACACCCCCCAGGTACGAAATTTAAAGGGATATTATACTTTTATTGTTTGACTTTAAGCATTATTAAAAATCACTGCTCCTGAAAAAACGGCTGTTTTTAAAACTTTTTTTGCATTGATCCATGTCCCCTGGGGCAGGACCCGGGTCCCCAAACACTTTTTATGACAATAACTTGCATATAAGCCTTTAAAATTAGCACTTTTGATTTCTCCCATAGACTTTTAAAGGGTGTTCTGCGGCATTCGAATTTGCCGAGAACACCCCAAATTTTTTGCTGTTCGGCGAACTTGCAAACAGCCAATGTTCGAGTCGAAAATGAGTTTAACTCGAACTCGAAGCTCATCCCTATTTGGGACTATAGGGGTGGGATTAGGGTTAGGGGTTTGGGACTAAAGGGGGTATGATTAGGGTTAGGGGTTTGGGACAATAGGAGGGGGGTTTGGAAATATAGGGACCAGGATTAGGGTTAGGGTTAGGGGTTTGGGACTATAGGAGGTGGGATTAGGAGTTTGGGACTATAGGGACAGGGATTAGAGTTAGAGTTAGGGGCTTGGGACAATAGGAGGTGGGATTAGGGTTAGGGTTAGGGGTTTGGGACTATAGGGGGTGGGATTAGGGTTAGGGTTATGGGTGTGGGACTATAGGAGGTGGGATTAGGGTTAGGTTTAGGGTTTCTGGGACTATAGGGGGTGGGACTAGGGTTAGGGGTTTGGGACTATAGGATCAGGGATTGGGGTTAGGGTTAGGGGTTTGGGACTATAGGAGGTGGGATTAGGGTTAGGGTTAGAGGGTTGGGACTGTAGGGGGTGGGATTAGGGTTAGGGTTATCTGTTTGGGACTATAGGAGGTGGGATTAGGGTTAGGGGATTGGGACTATAGGGGTGGGATTAGGGTTAGGGATTGGGGATTGGGACTATAGGAGGGGGTTTGGGACTATAGGGACAGGGATTAGGATTAGGGGTTTTGGTCTATAGGGGGTGGGGTTAGGGTTATGGGTTTGGGACTATAGGAGGTGGGATTAGGATTTAGGGTTAGGGTTTTGGGGCTAGAGGTGGGATTAGGGTTAGGGGTTTGAGACTATAGGGACAGTGTTTAGTGTTAGGGGTTTGGGAATATAGCAGGTGGGATTAGGGTTAGGGGTTTGGAACTATAGGGAAAGGGATTAGAGTTAGGCTTTTGGGACTATAGGAGGTGGGATTAGGGTTAGGGTTAGGGGTTTGGGATTATAGGGGGTGGGATTAGGGTTAGGGTAAGGAGTTTAGGAATATAGGAGTGGGTTTGGGACTATAGGGACCGGGACTAGGGTTAGGGCTATGGGTTTGGGACTATAGGTGTTGGGTTTAGGGTTAGGGTTTCTGGAACTATAGGAGGTGGGATTAAGTTTAGGGTTAGGGGTTTGGGACTATAGGGACAGGGATTAGGGTTAGGGTTAGGTGTTTTGGACAGTAGGAACAGAGATTAGGGTTAGGGGTTTGTGACTATTCGAGGTGGGATTAGAGTTAGGGGTTTGGGACTATAGGAGGGGGGTTTGGGACCATAGGAAACGGGATTTGGTTTATGCTTAGGGGTTTGGGTGTATAGGGGGTGGGATTAGGGTTAGGGGGTTGGGACTATAGGAGGTGGGATTAGGGTTAGGGTCAGGGGTATTGGACTATAGGAGGGAGCTTTGGGAATATAGGGACCGGGATTAGGGTTAGGGGTTTGTGACTATAGGAGGTGGGATTAGGGTTAGGGTTAGGGGTTTGGGACTACAGGAGGGTGGGTTTGGGACTATAGGGACCAGGATTAGGGTTAGTGTTAGAGGTTTGGGTCTATAGGGGGTGGGATTAGGGTTAAGGGTTTGGTACAATAGGAGGTGGAATTAGGGTTAGGGGTTTGGGACTATAGGGGTGTGATTAGGGTTAGGGGTTTGGGACTATAGGAGGTGGGATTAGGGTTAGGTTTAGGGTTTCTGGGACTATAGGGGTGGGAATAGGGTTAGGGGTTTAGGACTATGGGAACAGGGATTAGGGTTAGGTTTAGGGGTTTGGGACTATAGGGGGTGAGATTAGGGTTAGGGTTAGCTGTTTGGGACTATAGGAGGTGGGATTAGGGTTAGGGGATTGGGACTATAGGAGGTGGGATTGGGGTTTGGGACTATAGGGGTGGGATTAGGGTTAGGGTTTGGGGTTTGGGACTATAGGAGGGGGTTTGGGACTATAGGGACAGGGATTAGGGTTAGGGGTTTTGGTCTATAGGGGGTGGGATTAGGGTTAGGGGTTTGGGACTATAGGAGGTGGGATTAGGGTTAGGTTTAGGGTTTCTGTGACTATAGGGGGTGGGAATAGGGTTAGGGGTTTAGGACTATAGGAACAGGGATTAGGGTTAGGGTTAGGCGTTTGGGACTATAGGGGATGGGATTAGGGTTAGGGTTAGCTGTTTGGGACTGTAGGAGGTGGGATTAGGGTTAGGGTATTGGGAATTTAGGAGGTGGGATTAGGGTAAGGGGTTTTGGCATATAGGAGGGTTAGGGGTTTGGGACTATAGGAGGTGGGATTAGGGTTAGGGGTTTGGGACTATAGGAGGGGGATTTGGGACTATAGCGACCAGGATTAGGGCTAAGGTTAGTGCTTTGGGTCTATTGGGGGTGGGATTGGGGTTAGGGTTAGGGATTTGGGACTATAGGAGGTGGGATTAGAATTAGGGTCAGGGTTTCTGGGACTATAGGAGGTGGGATTAGGGTTAGGGTTTGGTATTATAAGAGGTGGGAGTTAGGGTTAGAGGTTTGGGACTATAGGTGGTGGGATTAGGGTTAGGGTTTGGGGTTTGGGACTATAGGAGAGGGGTGTGGGACCATAGGGACCGGGATTAGGTTTATGGTTAGGGGTTTGGGTCTATAGGGGGTGGGATTAGGGTTAGGGTTAGGGGTTTGGGACTATAGGGGGTGAGATTAGGGTTAGGGGTTTGGGACTATAGGAGGTTGGATTAGGGTTAGGGGTTTGGAACTATAGGGACAGGGATTAGGGTTAGGGTGAGGGGTTTGGTACTATAGAAGGTGGGATAGGGGTTTCAGAATTTAGGAGGGAGGTTTAGGAATATAGGGACCGGGATTAGGGTTAGGGTTAGGGGTTTGTGACTATAGAAGGTGGAGTTAGGGGTTTGGGACTATAGGAGGGGGGTTTGGGACTATAGGGACCTGGGATTAGGGTTAGGTGTTTGGGTCTATAGGGGGTGGGATTAGGGTTAGGGTTAGAGGTTTGGGACTATAGCGGTTGGAATTAGGGTTAGGGTTAGGGGTTTGGGACTATAGGAGGGGTTTGGGACTATAGGGACCGGGATTAGGGTTAGGGTAAGGGTTTGGGTCTATAGGGGGTGGGATAAGGATTAGGGTTAGGGGTGTTGGACTATAGGAAGTGGGATAAGGGTTTGGGTTAGGGGTTTGGGACTATAGGAGGTGGGATTAGGGTTAGGGGTTTGGGACTACAGGGACTGGGATTAGGGTTAGGGGTTTGGGACTATAGAAGGTGGGATTAGGGTTAGGATTAGGGGTTTGGAACTATAGGGACAGTGATTAAGGTTAGGGGTTTGGGACTATAGGATTTGGGGTTAGGGGTTTTGGATTATAGGGGTGGGAATAGGGTTAGGGTTAGGGGTTTGGGACTATAGGAGGGGATTTGGGATTATATGGACTGGGATTAGGGTTAGGGGTTTGGGTCTAAAAGGGGTGGGATTAGGGTTAGGGGTTTGGGACTATATAGAGGGGAATTAAGGTTAGGGGTTTGGGACTATAGGACAGGGGTTAGGGTTAGGTTTAGGTGTTTTGGACTGTAGGAAAAGGGATTAGGGTTAGGGGTTTGGGACTATAGGAGGTGGGATTAGGGTTTAGGGTTAGGGGTTTGGGACTAAAGGGGGTGGGATTAGGGTTAGGGGTTTGGGACTATAGGGGTTGGGATTTGGGTTAGAGTTAGGTTTTTTTGGACTATAGGACAGGGTTTGGGACTATAGGGACTATGATTAGGTTTATGGTTCGGGGTTTGGGACTATAGGGGTTGGGATTAGGGTAGGGTTAGGGGTTTTGGACTATATGAGGGGGTTTGGGACTATAGAAACCAGGATTAGGGTTAGGGGTTTGGGTCTATAGGGAGTGGGATTAGGGTTAGGGGTTTGGGACTATAGGAGGGGGTTTGGGACTATAGGGACCGGGATTAGGGTTAGGGGTTTGGGTCTGCAGGAGGTGGGATTAGGGTTAGGGGTTTGGGACTATGGGGGGAGGGGTTAGGGTTAGGGACTATAAGAGGGGGGTTTGGGACTATAGAGACCGATATTAGGGTTACGGTTATGGGTTTGGGTCTATAGGGGTGGGATAGGGTTAGGGGTTTGGGACTATAGGAGGTGGGATTAGGGTTAGGGGTTTGGGACTATAGGGACAGGGACTAGAGTTATAGTTAGGGGTTTGGGACTATAGGAGGTGGGATTAGGGTTTAGGGTTAGGGGTTTGGTACTACAGGAGGTGGGATTAGGGTTAGGGGTTTGGGACTATAGGAGGGGGTTTGAGACTATAGTGACCGGGATTAGGGTTAGGGGTTTTGGTCTATAGGGGTGGGTTTCGGGTTAGGGGTTTGGGACTATAGGGACAGTGTTTAGGGTTAGGGGTTTGGGAATATAGGAGGTGGGATTTGGGTTAGGGGTTTGGGACTATAGGGACAGGGATTAGGGTTAGGGTTAGGGGTTTGGGACTATAGGAGGTGGGATTTGGGTTAGGGGTTTGGGACTATAGGGACAGGGATTAGGGTTAGGGTTAGGGGTTTGGGACTATAGGAGGTGGGATTAGGGTTAGGGGTTTAGGTCTATAGGGGTGGGATTAGGGTTAGCGTAAGGGGTTTGGGACTATAGGAGGTGGGATTAGGGTTAGAGTTTCTGAGACTATATGAGGTGGAATTAGGGTTAGGGGTTTGGGGCTATAGGGACAGGGATTAAGGTTAGGTGTTTTGGACTGTAAGGACAGGGATTAGGGTTAGGGGTTTGGGAACATAGGAGGTGGGTATGGGTTAGGGTAATGGGTTTGGGACTATAGGAGGGGATTTGAGAATATAGGGACCGGGATTAGGGTTATGGTTAGGGGTTTGGGTCTATAGGGGGTGGGATTAGGGTTATGGGTTTGGGACTATATGAGGTGGAATTAGGGTTAGGGGTTTGGGACTATAGGGGTGGGATTAGGGTTAGTATTAGGGGGTTTGGGACTATAGAAAGGGGTTTGGGACTATAGGGACTGGGATTAGGGTTAGGGGTTTGGGTCTATAGGCGGTGGGATTAGGGTTAGGGGTTTGGGACTATAGGAGGGGGGTTTGGGACTATAGAGACCGGGATTAGGGTTACGGTTAGGGGTTTGGGTCTATAGGGGTGAGATTATGGTTAGGGGTTTGGGACTATAGGAGGTGGGATTAGGGTTAGGGATTTGATACTATAGGGGGTGGCATTAGGGTTAGGGGTTTGGAACTATAGGAGGTGGGATTAGGGTTAGGTTGAGTGTTTCTGGGACTATAGGAGGTGGGATTAAGGTTGGGGGTTTGGGAATATAGGGACAGGGATTAGGGTTAGGGGTTTGGGACTATAGGTGGTGGGATAAGGGTTAGGGGTTTGGGACTATAGGGGGTGGGATTAGGGTTAGCTCTTTGGGACTATAGGAGGCAGGATTAGGGTTTAGGTTTAGGGGTTTGGGACTACAGGAGGTGGGATTAGGTTTAGGGGTTTGGGACTACAGGAGGTGGGATTAGGGTTTGGGACTTCAGGAGGTGGGATTAGGGTTTGGGACTATAGGGGGTGGGATTATGGTTAGGGGTTTGGGACTATAGGGACAGGGATTAGGGTAAGGGGGTTTGGGACTATAGGAGGGGGTTTGGGACTATAGGGACAGGGATTAGGGTTAGGGGTTTTGGTCTATAGGGGGTGGGATTAGGGTTAGGGGTTTGGGACTATAGGAGGTGGGATTAGGGTTAGGTTTAGGGTTTCTGTGACTATAGGGGGTGGGAATAGGGTTAGGGGTTTAGGACTATAGGAACAGGGATTAGGGTTAGGGTTAGGCGTTTGGGACTATAGGGGATGGGATTAGGGTTAGGGTTAGCTGTTTGGGACTGTAGGAGGTGGGATTAGGGTTAGGGTATTGGGAATTTAGGAGGTGGGATTAGGGTAAGGGGTTTTGGCATATAGGAGGGTTAGGGGTTTGGGACTATAGGAGGTGGGATTAGGGTTAGGGGTTTGGGACTATAGGAGGGGGATTTGGGACTATAGCGACCAGGATTAGGGCTAAGGTTAGTGCTTTGGGTCTATTGGGGGTGGGATTGGGGTTAGGGTTAGGGATTTGGGACTATAGGAGGTGGGATTAGAATTAGGGTCAGGGTTTCTGGGACTATAGGAGGTGGGATTAGGGTTAGGGTTTGGTATTATAAGAGGTGGGAGTTAGGGTTAGAGGTTTGGGACTATAGGTGGTGGGATTAGGGTTAGGGTTTGGGGTTTGGGACTATAGGAGAGGGGTGTGGGACCATAGGGACCGGGATTAGGTTTATGGTTAGGGGTTTGGGTCTATAGGGGGTGGGATTAGGGTTAGGGTTAGGGGTTTGGGACTATAGGGGGTGAGATTAGGGTTAGGGGTTTGGGACTATAGGAGGTTGGATTAGGGTTAGGGGTTTGGAACTATAGGGACAGGGATTAGGGTTAGGGTGAGGGGTTTGGTACTATAGAAGGTGGGATAGGGGTTTCAGAATTTAGGAGGGAGTTTTAGGAATATAGGGACCGGGATTAGGGTTAGGGTTAGGGGTTTGTGACTATAGAAGGTGGAGTTAGGGGTTTGGGACTATAGGAGGGGGGTTTGGGACTATAGGGACCTGGGATTAGGGTTAGGTGTTTGGGTCTATAGGGGGTGGGATTAGGGTTAGGGTTAGAGGTTTGGGACTATAGCGGTTGGAATTAGGGTTAGGGTTAGGGGTTTGGGACTATAGGAGGGGTTTGGGACTATAGGGACCGGGATTAGGGTTAGGGTAAGGGTTTGGGTCTATAGGGGGTGGGATAAGGATTAGGGTTAGGGGTGTTGGACTATAGGAAGTGGGATAAGGGTTTGGGTTAGGGGTTTGGGACTATAGGAGGTGGGATTAGGGTTAGGGGTTTGGGACTACAGGGACTGGGATTAGGGTTAGGGGTTTGGGACTATAGAAGGTGGGATTAGGGTTAGGATTAGGGGTTTGGAACTATAGGGACAGTGATTAAGGTTAGGGGTTTGGGACTATAGGATTTGGGGTTAGGGGTTTTGGATTATAGGGGTGGGAATAGGGTTAGGGTTAGGGGTTTGGGACTATAGGAGGGGATTTGGGATTATATGGACTGGGATTAGGGTTAGGGGTTTGGGTCTAAAAGGGGTGGGATTAGGGTTAGGGGTTTGGGACTATATAGAGGGGAATTAAGGTTAGGGGTTTGGGACTATAGGACAGGGGTTAGGGTTAGGTTTAGGTGTTTTGGACTGTAGGAAAAGGGATTAGGGTTAGGGGTTTGGGACTATAGGAGGTGGGATTAGGGTTTAGGGTTAGGGGTTTGGGACTAAAGGGGGTGGGATTAGGGTTAGGGGTTTGGGACTATAGGGGTTGGGATTTGGGTTAGAGTTAGGTTTTTTTGGACTATAGGACAGGGTTTGGGACTATAGGGACTATGATTAGGTTTATGGTTCGGGGTTTGGGACTATAGGGGTTGGGATTAGGGTAGGGTTAGGGGTTTTGGACTATATGAGGGGGTTTGGGACTATAGAAACCAGGATTAGGGTTAGGGGTTTGGGTCTATAGGGAGTGGGATTAGGGTTAGGGGTTTGGGACTATAGGAGGGGGTTTGGGACTATAGGGACCGGGATTAGGGTTAGGGGTTTGGGTCTGCAGGAGGTGGGATTAGGGTTAGGGGTTTGGGACTATGGGGGGAGGGGTTAGGGTTAGGGACTATAAGAGGGGGGTTTGGGACTATAGAGACCGATATTAGGGTTACGGTTATGGGTTTGGGTCTATAGGGGTGGGATAGGGTTAGGGGTTTGGGACTATAGGAGGTGGGATTAGGGTTAGGGGTTTGGGACTATAGGGACAGGGACTAGAGTTATAGTTAGGGGTTTGGGACTATAGGAGGTGGGATTAGGGTTTAGGGTTAGGGGTTTGGTACTACAGGAGGTGGGATTAGGGTTAGGGGTTTGGGACTATAGGAGGGGGTTTGAGACTATAGTGACCGGGATTAGGGTTAGGGGTTTTGGTCTATAGGGGTGGGTTTCGGGTTAGGGGTTTGGGACTATAGGGACAGTGTTTAGGGTTAGGGGTTTGGGAATATAGGAGGTGGGATTTGGGTTAGGGGTTTGGGACTATAGGGACAGGGATTAGGGTTAGGGTTAGGGGTTTGGGACTATAGGAGGTGGGATTTGGGTTAGGGGTTTGGGACTATAGGGACAGGGATTAGGGTTAGGGTTAGGGGTTTGGGACTATAGGAGGTGGGATTAGGGTTAGGGGTTTAGGTCTATAGGGGTGGGATTAGGGTTAGCGTAAGGGGTTTGGGACTATAGGAGGTGGGATTAGGGTTAGAGTTTCTGAGACTATATGAGGTGGAATTAGGGTTAGGGGTTTGGGGCTATAGGGACAGGGATTAAGGTTAGGTGTTTTGGACTGTAAGGACAGGGATTAGGGTTAGGGGTTTGGGAACATAGGAGGTGGGTATGGGTTAGGGTAATGGGTTTGGGACTATAGGAGGGGATTTGAGAATATAGGGACCGGGATTAGGGTTATGGTTAGGGGTTTGGGTCTATAGGGGGTGGGATTAGGGTTATGGGTTTGGGACTATATGAGGTGGAATTAGGGTTAGGGGTTTGGGACTATAGGGGTGGGATTAGGGTTAGTATTAGGGGGTTTGGGACTATAGAAAGGGGTTTGGGACTATAGGGACTGGGATTAGGGTTAGGGGTTTGGGTCTATAGGCGGTGGGATTAGGGTTAGGGGTTTGGGACTATAGGAGGGGGGTTTGGGACTATAGAGACCGGGATTAGGGTTACGGTTAGGGGTTTGGGTCTATAGGGGTGAGATTATGGTTAGGGGTTTGGGACTATAGGAGGTGGGATTAGGGTTAGGGATTTGATACTATAGGGGGTGGCATTAGGGTTAGGGGTTTGGAACTATAGGAGGTGGGATTAGGGTTAGGTTGAGTGTTTCTGGGACTATAGGAGGTGGGATTAAGGTTGGGGGTTTGGGAATATAGGGACAGGGATTAGGGTTAGGGGTTTGGGACTATAGGTGGTGGGATAAGGGTTAGGGGTTTGGGACTATAGGGGGTGGGATTAGGGTTAGCTCTTTGGGACTATAGGAGGCAGGATTAGGGTTTAGGTTTAGGGGTTTGGGACTACAGGAGGTGGGATTAGGTTTAGGGGTTTGGGACTACAGGAGGTGGGATTAGGGTTTGGGACTTCAGGAGGTGGGATTAGGGTTTGGGACTATAGGGGGTGGGATTATGGTTAGGGGTTTGGGACTATAGGGACAGGGATTAGGGTTAGGGGTTTGGGACTATAGGATGTGGGATTAGGGTTAGGGGTTTGGGACTATAGGGGTTGGGATTAGGGTAAGGGGGTTTGGGACTATAGGAGGGGGTTTGGGACTATAGGGACCGGGATTAGAGTTAGGATTAGGGGTTTGAGTTCATAAGGGGTGGGTTTAGGGTTAGTATTAGGGGTTTGGGACTATAGGAGGTGGGAATTGGGTTAGGGTTAGGTGTTTGGGACTATAGGGGGTTGGGATTAGGGTTAGGGTTATAGGTTTGAGACTATAGGAGGAGGGATTAGGGTTAGGGATTTGGGACTATAGGAGGGGGATTTGGGACTATGGTGACCAGGATTAGGGTTAGGGTTAGGGGTTCGGTTCTATAGGGGGTGGGATTAGGGTTAGGGTTAGGGGTTTGGGACTATAGGAGGTGGGATTAGGGTTAGGGTTTCTGGGACTAAAGGAGGTGGGATTAGGGTTAGGGGTCTGGGACTATAGGGACAGGGATTAGGGATAGGGGTTTGGGTCTATAGGAGGTGGGATTAGGGTTAGGGTTAGGGGTTTGGGACTATAGGGCGTGGGATTAGGGTTAGGGTTTCTGGGACTATAGGGTTAGAGGTTTGGGACTATAGGGAGTGGGATTAGGGTTAGGAGTTTGGGACTATAGAAGGTTGGATTAGGGTTAGGTGTTTGGGACTATAGGGACAGGGATTAGGGTTAGGGGTTTGGGACGATAGGAGGTGGGATATGGGTTAGGGGTTTGTGACTATAGGAGGTGGGATTAGGGTCAGGGATAAGGGTTTGGGACCATAAGAGGGGGATTTGGGTCTATAGAAGGGGGGAATAAGGGTTTAGGGTTAGTGTTAGGGGTTTGGGACTATTGGAGGTGTTTCGTGACTATAGGGACCGGGATTGGGGTTAGGGGTTTTGGTCTGTAGGAGGTAGGATTAGGGTTAGGGTTAGGGGTTTGGGACTATGGGGGGTGGGGTTTGGGACTATAGAGACCGGGATTAGGGTTACGGTTAGGGGTTTGGGTCTATAGGGGTGGGATAGGGTTAGGGGTTTGGGACTATAGGAGGTGGGATTAGGGTTAGGGGTTTGGGACTATAGGGACAGGGATTAGAGTTATAGTTAGGGGTTTGGGCCTATAGGAGGTGGGATTAGGGTTTAGGGTTAGGTGTTTGGTACTACAGGAGGTGGGATTAGGATTAGGGGTTTGGGACTATAGGAGGGGGTTTGGGTCTATAGTGACTGGGATTAGGGTTAGGGGTTTTGGTCTATAGGGGTGGGTTTCGGGTTAGGGGTTTGGGACTATAGGGACAGTGTTTAGGGTTAGGGGTTTGGGAATATAGGAGGTGTGATTTGGGTTAGGGGTTTGGGACTATAGGGACAGTGTTTAGGGTTGGGGGTTTGGGAATATAGGAGGTGGGATTTGGGTTAGGGGTTTGGGACTATAGGGACAGGGATTAGGGTTAGGGTTAGGGTTTGGGACTATAGGAGGTGGGATTAGGGTTAGAGTTTCTGAGACTATAGGAGGTGGAATTAGGGTTAGGGGTTTGGGGCTATAGGGACAGGGAATAGGGTTAGGTGTTTTGGACTGTAGGGACAGGGATTAGGGTTAGGGGTTTGGGACTATAGGAGGTGGGTATGGGTTAGGGTAATGGGTTTGGGACTATAGGAGGGGGTTTGAGAATATAGGGACCTTGATTAGGGTTAGGGTTAGGGGTTTAGGTCTATAGGGGTGGGATTAGGGTTAGCGTAAGGGGTTTGGGACTATAGGAGGTGGGATTAGGGTTAGAGTTTCTGAGACTATAGGAGGTGGAATTAGGGTTAGGGGTTTGGGGCTATAGGGACAAGGATTAGGGTTAGGTGTTTTGGACTGTAGGGACAGGGATTAGGGTTAAGGGTTTGGGACTATAGGAGGGGGTTTGAGAATATAGGGACCGGGATTAGGGTTATGGTTAGGGGGTTGGGTCTATAGGGGGTGGGATTAGGGTTACGGGTTTGTGACTATAGAAGGTGGGATTAGGGTTAGGGTTAGGGGGTTTGGGACTATAGAAGGGGGTTTGGGACTATAGGGACGGGGATTAGGGTTAGGGTTAGGGGTTTGGGTCTATAGGGGCGGGATTAGGGTTATGGGTTTGGGACTATATGAGGTGGAATTAGGGTTAGGGGTTTGGTACTATAGGGGTGGGATTAGGGTTAGGATTAGGGGGTTTGGGACTATAGGAGGGGGTTTGGGACTATAAGGACCGGGATTAGGGTTAGGGGTTTAGGTCTATAGGCGGTGGGATTAGGGTTAGGGGTTTGGGACTATAGGATGGGGGTTTGGGACTATAGAGACCGGGATTAGGGTTACGGTTAGGGGTTTGGGTCTATAGGGGTGGGATTATGGTTAGGGGTTTGGGACTATAGGAGGTGGGATTAGGGTTAGGGGTTTGGGACTATAGGGACAGGGATTAGAGTTATAGTTAGGGGTTTGGGACTATAGGAGGTGGGATTAGGGTTAGGGTTAGGGGTTTGGGACTATAGGGCGTGGGATTAGGGTTAGGGTTTCTGGGACTATAGGGTTAGGGTTAGAGGTTTGGGACTATAGGGAGTGGGATTAGGGTTAGGAGTTTGGGACTATAGAAGGTTGGATTAGGGTTACGTGTTTGGGACTATAGGGACAGGGATTAGGGTTAGGGGTTTGGGACGATAGGAGGTAGGATATGGGTTAGGGGTTTGTGACTATAGGAGGTGGGATTAGGGTCAGGGATAAGGGTTTGGTACTATAAGAGGGGGGTTTGGGTCTATAGAAGGGGGGAAAAAGGGTTAGGGTTAGGGGTTTGGGTCTATAGGGGGTGGGATTAGGGTTAGATGTTTGGGACTATAGTAGGTGGGTTTAGGGTTAGGGTTAGGGGTTTGGGACTATTGGAGGTGGTTTGTGACTATAGGGACCAGGATTAGGGTTAGGGGTTTTGGTCTATTGGGGGTGGGATAAGCTTAGGGGTTAGGGGTTTGGGACTATAGGAGGTGGGATTAGGATTTAGGGTTAGGGGTTTGGGACTATAGGAGGTGGGATTAGGGTTAGGGGTTTGGGATTATAGAGGTGGGATTAGGGGTTTGAGACTATAGGAGGGGGGTTTGGGACTATAGAGACTGGGATTAGGGTTAGGGTTAGGTGTTTTGGACTGTAAGGACAGAGATTAGGGTTAGGGGTTTGGGACCATAAGAGGTGGGATTAGGGTTAGGGGTTTGGGACTATAGGAGGGGGATTTGGGACTATAGCGACCAGGATTAGGATTTGGGTTAGGGGTTTGGGTCTATAGGAGGTGGGATTAGGGTTTAGGGTTAGGGGTTTGGGACTATAGGAGGGGGTTTCGGACTATAGGGACCAGGATTAGGGTTAGGGTAAGGGGTTTGGGTCTATAGGGGGTGGGATTAGGGTTAGGGGTTTGGGACAATAGGAGGTGGGAATAGGGTAAGGGGTTTTTGACTATAGGGACAAGGATTAGGGTTAAGGGTTTGGGACTATAGGAGGTGGGATTAGGGTTAGGGGTTTGGGACTATAAGGGGTGGGATTAAGGTTATGGTTAGGGATTTGGGACTATAAAAGGGAGATTTGGGACTAGAGGGACTGGGATTAGGGTTAGTGGTTTGGGACTATAGTATGTTTGTTTGGGACTATAGGGACAGGGATTAGGGTTAGGAGTTTGGGTCTAATGGGGGTGGGATTAGGGTTAGGAATTTGGGTCTATGGGGGTTGAAATAGGGTTAGGGGTTTGGGACTATAGGAGGTGGGATTAGGGTCAGGGTTAGGGGTTTGGGACTATAGGGACAGGGATTATGGTTAGGGGTTTTGGTCTATAGGGGGTGGGATTAGGGTTAGGGGTTAGGGGTTTGGGACTATAGGAGGTGGGATTAGGATTTAGGGTTAGAGGTTTGGGACTATAGGAGGTGGGATTAGGGTTAGGGGTTTGGGACAATAGGGACAGTGTTTAGGGTAAGGGTTAGCGGTTTTGGAATATAGGAGGTGGGATAAGGGTTAGGGGTTTGGGATTATAGGGGTGGGATTAGGGGTTTGAGACTATAGGAGGGGGGTTTGGGACTATAGGGACCGGGATTAGGGTTAGGGTTAGGTGTTTTGGACTGTAAGGACAGGGATTAGGGTTAGGGGTTTGGGACCATAAAAGGTGGGATTAGGGTTAGGGGTTTGGGACTATAGGAGGGGGATTTGGGACTATAGCGACCAGGATTAAGATTAGGGTTAGGGGTTTGGGTCTATAGGAGGTGGGATTAGGGTTTAGGGTTAGGGGTTTGGGACTATAGGAGGGGGTTTCGGACTATAGGGACCCAGATTAATGTTAAGGTAAGGGGTTTGGGTCTATAGGGGGTGGGATTAGGGTTAGGGGTTTGGGACAATAGGAGGTGGGAATAGGGTAAGGGTTTGGGGTTTTTGACTATAGGGACAAGGATTAGGGTTAAGGGTTTGGGACAATAGGAGGTGGGATTAGGGTTAGGGGTTTGGGACTATAATGGGTGGGATTAAGGTTATGGTTAGGGATTTGGGACTATAAAAGGGAGATTTGGGACTAGAGGGACCAGGATTAGGGTTAGTGGTTTGGGACTATAGTATGTTTGTTTGGGACTATAGGGACAGGGATTAGGGTTAGGAGTTTGGGTCTAATGGGGTGGGATTAGGGTTAGGAATTTGGGTCTATAGGGGGTTGAAATAGGGTTAGGGGTTTGGGACTCTAGGAGGTGGGATTAGGGTCAGGGTTAGGGGTTTGGGACTATAGGGACAGGGATTAGGGTTAGGGTTAGGGGTTTGGGACTATAGGAGGTGGGATTAGGGTTAGGGGTTTGTGACTATAGGAGGTGAGATTAGTGTCAGGGATAGGGGTTTGGGACTATAGGAGGGGGGTTTGGGACTATAGGGACCGGGATTAGGGTTAGGGGTTTGGGTCTATAGGGGGTGGGATTAGGGTTAGGGGTTTGGGGCTATAGTAGGTGGGATTAGGGTTAGGGGTTTGGGACTATTGGAGGGGGTTTGAGACTATAAGGACCGGGATTAGGGTTAGCGGTTTTGGTCTATAGGGGGTGAGAATAAGTGTTAGGGTCAGAGAAGAAGGGGGGGGACTTTTGGACTTTTTAGACACAACCAAATTATAGATAAAAATCTTATTTTATTAATATAGAAAAACACTCCCTTCCCCCCCTCCTCCCCCCTTTTTCTTTCCCCCCCTTCCCTCCTCTCCCTGTCCATAGGTTACCCCTGTTCTGCTCTTCATATTTCTTCTTCTTTCTTCCCCCCCCTGTACAATATATGTGGCGCCATCATAGACGCCTGTTCTCTATATATATGTATATACTAACCATGAAATTGTAATGTTATATACTTTGATAGTTACAACATATATTGTCATCGCTCTTGAGGAAGCGTGGTTCACACGCGAAACATGTCGAGCATCGAACAATCACAGCACATGAGCTGATTGTGGATTTGCTATTTAACCACCTCTTCGGACTGATCCGTATTTGAAGCGACTTTTCAGATGTCCGAAGAATCATATACTGTAGATGGTGTTGTATAGCAATTATCTGAACAAATACATATGTTGTATTTTTAATATTTCTGTCTTTTTTGCTACGTGTTTTTCTATATTAATAAAATAAGATTTTTATCTATAATTTGGTTGTGCCTAAAAAGTCCAAAAGTCCCCTCCCTCCTTCTCTTTTTGTATATGAAATTGTTAGGACGTGGCACAGTGTTATTTCACTCGTATCCACGGTACCACTCCGTGTGACGATACACTTTTATACCTTTTTCAAGTGTTAGGGTTAGGGGTTTGGGTCCATAGGGGGTGGGATTAGGGTTAGGGGTTTGAAACTATAGGAGGTGGGATTAGGGTTAGGGGTTTGGGACTATAGGGGGTGGAATAAGGGTTAGGAGTTTGGGACTATAGGCGGGGGTTTGGGAATATAGGGACCGGAATTAGGGTTATAGTTTGGGGTTTGTGTCCATAGGTTTTGGGATTATGGTTAGGGTTAGGGGTTTGGGACTATAGCAGGTGGGATTAGAGTTCGTTTTAGGGTTTCTGGGACTATAGGGGGTGAGATTAGGGTTAGGGGTGTGGGACTATAGGAGGTGGGATTAGGGTTAGGGTTTCTGGGACTATAGGGGGTGGGATTAGGTTTTGGAGTTTGGGACCATAGGAGGTTGTTTCAGACTATAGGGACAACGATTAGGGTTAGGGTTTGGGAAATGGGACTATAGGGGTGGGATTAGGGTTAGGGTTTGGGGTTTGGGACTATAGGAGGTGGTATTAGAGTTAGGGGGTTGGGACTATAGAAGGTGGGAATAGGGTTAGAGTTAGGGTTAGGGGTTTGGGACTATAGGGACAAGGATAAGGGTTAGGGGTTTGGAACTATAGGAGGTGGGATTAGGGTTAGGGTTTCTGGGACCATAGGAGATGGGATTAGGGTTAGGGTTAGGGTTTTGGGACTATAGGAGCGAGGCTTGGTACTATAGGGACAGGTTAGGGTCTCTTAATTGGGTGGGATTAGGGTTAGGGGTATGGGACTACAGGGGATGGGGTTAGGGGTTTATGACTATAGGAGGTGGGATTAGGGTCAGGGATAGGGGTTTGAGACTATAGGAGGGGGGTTTTGGACTATAGGGACTGGGATTAGGGTTAGGATTATGGGTTTGGGTCTATAGTGGGTGGGATTAGGGTTAGGGGTTTGGGACTATAGTAGGTGGGATTAGGGTTAGGGGTCTGGGACTATAGTAGGGGGTTTGGGACTATAGGGACCGGGATTAGGGTTAGGGTTAGTGGTTTTGGTCTATAGGGGGTGGGATAAGGGTTAGGGTTAGGGATTTGGGACTATAGGAGGTGGGATTAGGTTTTAGTGTTAGGGGTTTAGGACTAAAGGAGTGGGTATTAGGGTTAGGGGTTTGGGACTATAGGGACAGTTTTTAGGGTTAGGTGTTTGGGAATATAGATGGTGGGATTAGGGTTAGGGTAAGGGGTTTGGGACTATAGGAGGTGGGATTAGGGTAAGGGTTAGGGGTTTGGGACTATAGAAGGTTGGATTAGGGTTAGGAGTCTGTGATTATAGGAGGTAGGATTAGGGTCAGGGTTAGGGGTTTGGGACTATAGGAAGGGGGTTTGGGACTATAGGGACCAGAATTAGGGTTAGGGTTTCTGAGTCTATAGCGGGTGGGATTAGGGTTAGGGTTTGGGGTTTGGGACTATAGGGGGTGGGATTAGGGTTAGCGTTAGGGGTTTGGGACTATAGGAGGGGGTTTGGGACTATAGGGACTGGGGTTAGGGTATTGGGTCCATAGGGGTGGAATTAGGGTTAGGGTTAGGGGGTTAGGACTATAGGAGGTGGGATTAGGGGTTTTTGGACTATAGGGGTGGGGTTAGGGGTTTGGGACTATAGGGACAGGGATTAGATTTAGGGTTAGAGGTTTGGGACTATGGGAGGTGGGATCAGGGTTAGGGGCTTGGGACTATAGGAGGGGGTTTGGGATTATAGGGACTGAGATTAGGGTTAGGGGTTTGGGACTATAGGAGGTGGTATTAGGGTTGGGGGTTTGGGACTATAGGTACAAGGATTAGGGTTAGGGGTTTGGGGCTATAGGGGGTGGTATTAGGGTTAGGGTTAGGAGTTTGGGACTATAGAAGGGGCGTTTGGGACTATAGGGACCGGGATTAGGGTTAGGGGTTTGGGACTATAGGAGGTGGGATTAGGGTTAGGGTTTCTGGGACTATAGGGGGTGGGATTAGGGTTAGGGATTTGGGACTATAGGTACAGGGATTAGGGTTAGGGGTTTAGAACTATAGGGACAGGGATTAAGGTTGGGGTTGGGGGTTTGGGACTATAGGAGGTGGGATTAGGGTTAGGAGTTTGAGACTATAGGGTGTGTGATTAGGGTTAGGGTTATGGGTTTGGGACTATATGAGGGGGTTTGGGACTATAGGGACCGGGATTATTGTTAGATATAGGGGTTTGGGTCTATAGGGGGTGGGATTAAGGTTAGGGGTTTGGGACTATAGGAGGGGGTTTGGGACTATAGGGACCAGGATTAGGATCAGGGGTTTGGGTAAATAGGGGGTGGGATTAGAGTTAGGGTTAGGGGTTTGGGACAATAGGAGGTGATATTAGGGTTAGGGGTTTGTGACTATAGGGGGTGGGGTTATGGTTAGGGTTTAGGGTTTTTGGAATATAGGGACAGGGATTAGATTTAGGGTTAGGGATTTGGGACTATTGGAGGTGGGATTAGGGGTAGGGGTTTGGGACTATAGGAGGGGGGTTTAGGACTAAAGGGGTGGGATTAGGGTTAGCGTTAGGGGTTTGGGTCTATAGGGGGTGGGATAAGGGTTAGGGTTAGGGGTTTGGGACTGTAGGAGGTGGGATTAGGGTTAGGGGTTGGGGACTATAGCTGGTGGTATTAGGGTTAGGGGTTTGGGACTATAGAAGGGTGTTTTGGACTATATGGACTGGGATTGGGGTTAGGGTTATGGGTTTGGGTCTTTAGGGGGGTGGGATTATGGTTAGGGTTAGGGGTTTGAGACTATAGGCGGTGGGATTAGGGTTATGGTTTCTGGGATTATAGCGACCGGGATTAGGGTTAGGGGTTTGGGACTATAGGGGTGGGATTAGGGTTAGGAGTGTGGGACTATAGGGATGGGAATTAGGGTTAGCTTTAATGGTTTGGGACTATAGGAGGTGGGATTAGGGTTAGGGGTTTTGAGTTTATAGAGGGTGGGATTAGGGTTAGGGGTTTATGACTATAGGAGGGGCGTTTGGGACTATAGGGACCGGGATTAGGTTAGGGGTTTGAGACTATAGGGACCGGGATTATTGTTAGTGGTTTGGGACTATAGGAGGTGGGATTAGGGTTAGGGTTTCTGGGACTATAGGGGGTAGGATTAGGGTTAGGGATTTGGGACTATAGGGACAAGGATTTGGGTTAGGGTTTTGGGACTATAGGAGGTGGGCTTAGGGTTAGGGGTTTGAGACTATAGAGGGTTTGATTAGGGTTAGGGTTATGGGTTGGGGATAATAGGGGATTGGATTAGGGTTAGGGTTATGGGTTTGGGACTATAGGGACAGGGATTAGGTTTAGGGTTAGGGGTGTGGGACTACTGGAGGTGGGATTAAGGTGAGGGGTTTAGGGCTATAGGGGGTGGGATTAGGGTTAGGGGTTTGGGTCTATAGGGGGTGGGATTAGGGTTAGGGGTTTTGGGTTTATAGGGGGTGGGGTTAGGGTTATAAGTTTGGGACTATAGGGACCCTGATTAGGGTTAGGGGTTTGGAACTATAGGAGGTGGGATTAGGGTTAGGGTTTTTGGGACTATAGGGGGTGGGATTAGGGTTAGGGATTTGGGACTATAGGTACAGGGATTAGGGTTAGGGTTAGGGGTTTGGAACTATAGGGTTAGGGTTAGGGTTATATATGGACTGTGATTAGGGTTAGGGGTTTGGGTCCATAGGACGTGGGATTAGGGTTAGAGGTTTGAGACTATAGGGGTTTGATTAGGGTTAGGTTTATGGGTTTGGGACTATAGGAGGGTGGTTTGGGACTATAGGGACCGGGATTAGGGTTATGGTTAGGGGTTTGGGACTATAGGGACAGGGATTAGGGTTAGGGGTTTGGGACTATATGAGGTGGGATTAGGTTTAGGGTGATGGGTTTGGAACTATAGGCACAGGGATTAGGGTTAGGGGTTTGGGACTATAGAGGGTGTGATTAGGATTAGGGTTATGGGTTTGGGACTATAGGAGGTGTGATTCGGGTTATGGGTTTGGGACTATAGGGACAGGGATTAGATTTAGGGTTAGGGGTTTGGGACTATAAGAGGTGGGGTTAGGGTTAGGGGTTTGGGACTATAGAAGGGAGGTTTAGGACTATAGGGGGTGGGATTAGGGTTAGGTTTAGGGGTTTGGTTCTATAGGGGGTGGTATTAGGGTTAGGGATTTGGGACTGTGGGAGGTGGGATTAGGGTTTGGGACTATAGAGGGTGGGATAAGGGTTAGGCTTAGGGGTTTGGGACCATAGGGGGTGGGATTAGGGTTAGGGTTAGGGGTTTGGGACTCTAGGAGTGGGTTTGGGTCTATAGGGACCGGGGTTAGGGTTTGGGATCCATAGGGGTGGGATTAGGATTAGCGTTAGGGGTTGGGACTATAGGAGGTGGGATTAGGGTTAGGGGTTTTTGGACTATAGGGGAGGCATTAGTGTTAGGGGTTTGGGAATATAGGGACAGGGATTAGATTTAGGGTTAGAGGTTTGGGACAATGGGAGGTGGGATTAGGGTTAGGGGCTTGGGACTATAGGAGGGGGGTTTGAGACTATAAGGACAGGGATTAGGGTTAGGGTTAGGGGTTTGGGACTGTACTAGGTGGGATCAAGGTTAGGGGTTTGGGACTATAGGGGGTGGAATTAGGGTTAGGGTTAGGGGTTTGTGACTATACTAGGGGGGTTTGGGACTATATGGACCAGGATTAGGGTTAGGGTTAGGGGTTTTGGTCTATAGGGGGTGGGATTAGAGTTAGGGGTTTGGGAATATAGGAGGTGAGATTAGGGTTAGGGTTTGGGATTTGGGACTATAGGGGGTGGGATTAGGGTTAGGGGTTTGGGACTATAGGAGTTTGTATTAGGGTTAGGGGTTTGGGACTATAGGAGGTGGTATTAGGGTTAGGGGTTTTGGGTTTATAGGGGGTGGGATTAGGGTTAGGGATTTGGGACTATAGATACAGGGATTAGGGTTAGGGGTTTTAAACTATAGGGACAGGGAATAGGGTTGGGGTTAGGGGTTTGGGACTGTAGGAGGTGGGATTAGGGTTAGGAGTTTGAGACTATAGGGGTGTGATTAGGGTTTGGGTTATGGGTTTGGGACTATAGGAGGGGGGTTGGGACTATAGGGACCGGGTCTAGGGTTAGATATAGGGGTTTGGGTCTCTAGGGGGTGGGATTAGGGTTAGGGGTTTGGGACTATAGGGACAGGGATTTGGGTTAGGGTTAGGGGTTTGAGACTATAGGAGGTGGGATTAGGTTTACGGTTAGGGGTTAGGGACTATAGGAAGGGGCTTGGGACTATAGGGACCATGATTAGGGTTAGGGGTTTGGATAAATAGGGGTTGGGATTAGGGTTAGGGTTAGATGTTTGGGACTATAGGAGGTTGGGTTAGGGGTTTGTGACTATAGGGGGTGGGATTAGGGTTAGGGTTTGGGGTTTGGGAATATAGTTACAGGGATTAGATTTAGGGTTAGGGGTTTAGGACTATTGGAGGTGGGATTAGGGTTAGGGGTTTGGGACTATAGGAGGGTGGTTTGGGAATATAGGGACCGGGATTAGGGTTATGGTTAGGGGTTTGGGACTATAGGAGGTGGGATTGGGGTTATGGTTTCTGGGCATATAGGGGGTGGGATTAGAGTTGTGGGTTTGGGACTATATGAGGTGGGATTAGGTTTAGGGTTATGGGTTTGGAACTATAGGCACAGTGATAAGGGTTAGGGGTTTGGGACTATAGGGGGTGTGATTAGGGTTAGGTTTATGGGTTTGGGACTATAGGGGGTGTGATTCGGGTTATGGGTTTGGGACTATAGGGACAGGGATTAGATTTAGGGTTAGGGGTTTAGGACTATAAGAGGTGGGGTTAGGGTTAGGGGTTTGGGACTATAGAAGGGAGGTTTAGGACTGTAGGGGGTGGGATTAGGGTTAGGGTTAGGGATTTGGGTCTATAGGGGGTAGTATTAGGGTTAGGGTTAGGGTTTTGGGACTGTAGGAGTTGGGATTAGGGTTTGGGACTATAGGGGGTGGGATAAGGGTTAGGCTTAGGAGTTTTGGGTCCCCAGGGTGTGGGATTAGGGTTAGGGGTTTGGACTATAGGGGAGGGATTAGGGTTAGGGGTTTGGGAATATAGGGACAGGGATTAGATTTAGGGTTAGAGGTTTGGGACAATGGGAGGTGGGATTAGGGTTAGGGGTTTTTGGACTATAGGGGAGGGATTAGGGTTAGGGGTTTGGGAATATAGGGACAGGGATTAGATTTAGGGTTAGAGGTTTGGGACAATGGGAGGTGGGATTAGGGTTAGGGGCTTGGGACTATAGGATGGGGGTTTGGGACTATAAGGACCGAGATTAGGGTTAGGGTTAGGGGTTTGGGACTGTAGGAGGTGGGATCAAGGTTAGGGGTTTGGGACTATAGGGGGTGGAATTAGGGTTAGGGTTAGGGGATTGTGACTATACTAGGGGGGTTTGGGACTATATGGACTGGGATTAGGGTTAGGGTTAGGGGTTTTGGTCTATAGGGGGTGGGATTAGAGTTAGGGGTTTGGGAATATAGGAGGTGAGATTAGGGTTAGGGTTTGGGATTTGGGACAATAGGTGGTGGGATTAGATTTAGGCGTTTGGGACTATAGGAGTTGGTATTAGGGTTAGGGGTTTGGGACTATAGGAGATGGTATTAGGTTAGGGGTTTTGGGTTTATAGGGGGTGGGATTAGGGATAGGGATTTGGGACTATAGGTACAGGGATTAGGGTTAGGGGTTTGAAACTATAGGGACAGGGAATAGGGTTGGGGTTAGGTGTTTGGGACTGTAGGAGGTGGGATTAGGGTTAGGAGTTTGAGACTATAGGGGTGTGATTAGGGTTATGGGTTTGGGACTATAGGAGGGGGGTTTGGAACTATAGGGACCGGGATTAGGGTTAGATATAGGGGTTTGGGTCTCTAGGGGGTGGGATTAGGGTTAGGGGTTTGGGACTATAGGGACAGGGATTTGGGTTAGGTTTAGGGGTTTGAGACTATAGGAGGTGGGATTAGGTTTACGGTTAGGTGTTTGGGACTATAGGAGGTTGGATTAGGGTTAGGGGTTTGGGTCTATCTGGGGTGGGATAAGGGTTAGGGTTTGGGACTGTAGGAGCTGGGATTAGGGTTAGGGGTTTGGGACTATAGCTGGTGGTATTAGGGTTAGGGGTTTGGGACTATAGGAGGGTGTTTTGGACTATGTGGACCTGGATTAGGGTTAGGGGTTTGGGACTATAGGAGGTGGTATTAGGGTTAGGGGTTTGGGACTATAGGGACAAAGATTAGGGTTAGGGGTTTGGGACTATAGGGGGTGGGATTAGGGTTAGGGGTTTTGGGTTTATAGGGGGTGGCATTAGGGTTAGTGTTAGGAGTTTGGGATTATAGGAGGGGTGTTTGGGACTATAGGGTCTCCTAGCAGTGACTCCTATGCTGAAATTAGAAGATAGGGTCTCCTCCAGCCCCTACCACTTCAAATTCCTCACCAGTCAGCTGACCTCTAGTCTCTGCCCCCCAGCCATGCTATGAACTGAATGGGTGGCTTCGATGAGGCTAAGTGGGCGGCCGTGGGCTCCAGGAACAGCCCTTTTGCAGTCACACCAATTTTGAAAGTAATTCCTGCACTACTTTTTGCAAGTTCAGGCTGAGGACTGAGAAGATAACACACATAGGCTGAGGACTGAGGAGATAACACACATGGGCTAAAGACTGAGGAGATAACACACATGGGGTGAGGACTGAGGAGATAACACACATGGGGTGAGGACTGAGGAGATAACACACATGGGGTGAGGACTGAGGAGATAACACACATGGGGTGAGGACTGAGGAGATAACACACATGGGCTAAAGACTGAGGAGATACCACACATGAGCTGAGGAATGAGCACTAAGGGGACGCTGACCATCTCTTGCATTGTGCCTGCAGTTTCTGACTATCTCCTGTCTCCTGACACCTCACTCCAATTAGCTCTTGGAGATCTCATTAGTCAAGGGGTTCACATACTTTTTCCACCTGCACTGTGATTTTTTACATGGCATGTTCAATAAAAACATGGTAACATTTAATTCTTTGTGTGTTATTAGTTTAAGCAGACTGTGATTGTCTATTGTTGTGACTTAGATGAAGATCAGATCACATTTTATGACCAATTTGTGCAGAAATCCATATAATTCCAAAAGGGTTCACATACTTTTTATTGCAACTGTATATGTGACCTTTTGGAGGATTCAGGGGTCACCCTTGAGGTCTATTATATGAATTAGGTTGACCAACACCGATGTACCCCCTCTTTTCCCAAAATGTTCCCCAGCTTCTCCTCTCAAAATAATGAACCCATCCACAGAGAATCACTCACATCGGGCTGACAATATATCCCAGAGATCCCAGTACATGTCCCTGGATTTGTTTATTAGTCATTCCTTCCTAAAGACAATCGTTGTGATCATTGCACTGCTATTGTTATCATTTCATACAATCTATAGAGACAGAGCAAGGGTATGCAGTTCATTTTAAAGTAGATATATGTGAGCCCAATCGCTGAAATCTCATATTTCAAAAATCATTTTCAATCTTTTTTGAATCTGCAGCTTTCAATAAAATAATTCCTGGCACTTCCTGTTATATGATGGCAACACTGCCATCATATAATGTTTTTGTTAGGAAGCGCTCATCATTTTATCTTCTTGTAATAGTAGGAATGTGGAGGTCAACATAAATTCACTTTTTCATAGCTATCTTCATCTGGGTGGTCTTCATGGAGTAATAAAATCCTCGCCATGTTGTCCAGACCATGCCAGTGGCGTACTGACTGGTGGGGCCTCCAAGATATAAACCGTTTAGGTTGGCGTCGTGACATTTGTTGTACCAGAATCCTCCTTTGAACGCAGTGGCACATTCTGAAGACCACAGATCTCTGTCTCTGTCATAGGTGCTGAAAGCCATGTTATGGTGGTACCCAAGCGAGTCGCCTGTTAGAATTTGTATTACAGTTACATAGAATAAAACAGAAGAAAAAAAAAGAATCATTTGTCTGGTCTGTTAACAAAAACTATTTAAAAATCTATGGTAGGATCTCTGACATCGGCAACCCCCACTCTCCTCTTCTAGGATTATTTGTTTCCATCTCAATTATTATATGGTGCCCATCCAACCCAAATACAAAGATAACTACTGTCATTGACCTTTCTTTGTTCAAACTGTGTTATTTTGTAATGTTAATTGTTTGAAAATAACAACAAACATGTTGGAATAAAAAAAAAAAACATGGTAGCCTCATCAAAATAAGACTGCTTTCACACCTGGGCATTGATTTGTTGGGCATTTTTTGGGCATTTTTGTACAGCGTTTTTAACCACTTCAATACCAGGCACTTACACCTTCCTGCCCAGACCAATTTTCAGCTTTCAGCTGTCATTGAATGACAATTGCACGGTCATACAGCACTGTACCCAAACTAAATTATTATCATTTTGTTCCCACAAACAGAGCTTTCTTTTGGTGGTATTTTTATTTTCTGCTAAACAAATAAGAAAAAGACCGAAAATTTTGAAATAAAAATGTTTTTTTTTTGTTTCTGTTACAAAACTTTGTAAATAAGTAAGTTTTCTCCTTCACTGATGGGCACTGATGGGGCTGCACCAATGAGGTGGCACTAATGAGGTGGCACTGATGGGCACTGATGATGGGCACTAATATCCGGCACTGATGGGGCACTGATAGGTGGCACTGATGGACACCGAAAGGCGGCACGTATGGGCACTGATAGGCGGCACCGATGGGCACTGATAGGCAGCTTGGATGGGCACTGATAGGCAGCACAGATGGGCACTGATGGGTGGCACGGATGGGCACTGATAGGTGGCACGGATGGGCACTGATAGGTGGCAAGGATGGGCATGGATGGGCACTGATAGGTGGCACTGATGTACACTAATAGATAGTACTGATGGATGCCAATCAGTGCCAAGCAATAACGCCTGCCAATCAGTGATACCCATTGTGGGCACTGATTGGCATCCATTGTGGGCACTGATTGGCATCCCTGGTGGTCTAGGGTGGCATACCTGGTGGTGACATCCTCGGTGGTCCTGGTGGTCCAGTGTGGGCATCCTCGGGGGGGCTGCGTTGATAATCAATCAGCACAGACCCCCCTGTCAGAGGAGCAGCCGATCGCTCTCCTCTACTCGCATTTGTCAGACATGAGTGACGAAAAGCCGATCAACGGCTCTTCCTGTTTACACTGTGATCAGCCGTGATTGGACACGGCTGATCACGTGGTAAAGAGTCTCCATCAGAGACTCTTTACATAGATCGGTGTTGCAGTTTGTCAGACTGACACACCGCAACAACGATCGCTGCGATGCACGCCGCCGGGGGCGCTCAGCGGCTTTCTATCCTGGCGGTGTCATACGACATCCGGTCAGGATATCGAAACCACTTTGCCGCCGTCATTTTGCTATATGGCGGGCGGGAAGTGGTTAAAGCGTTTTTGAGCTTTGGCATTTTTTTATTATTCAATAGAGAAAAATATCTTCTGTTTCATCATTTGTTGATATGTTTTTCAGCATTTTTTTTTTTTTTGCTTTTTTTTGTTAAGGGGTTAGGAGTTTTTATTTTATTTAGTGTGATTGTTATGATTTACTTATTATTTATTTCGTTTGTTAGCTTAGGGGTTAGAGGTTAAGATTGGGGTTGGGGTTATGATTAGGGGTAAATGTATTTATTATTATTTATGTATATATTTATTTATTTTTTGTTAGGTTAGGGGTCATGGTTAGGAACAGGGGTCAATATTAGGGTTAAGGGTTAGGATTATGGGTTAAAATTAGGCTTAGGGTTAGGGGTTTGGGTTAGCATTGGGTTAGAGTTAGGGGTTACTATTAGGGTTGGGTTAAGAGCTGGGGTTAGGGGTTAGTAGAAGTGTTAGGGGTTGGGGTTAACATTAGGATTAGGATTAGAGGTCAATATTTGATTCAGGGGTTAAGATTAGGGTTAGGGGTTACTATTAGGGTTAGGGGTTGGGGTTAGCATTGGGGTTAGGGGTTGGGGATACGAGTTACTATGAGGGTTATGGGTTAATATTAGGGTGGGGCTGGGGGTTAGTATAATGGTTGGGTTAGGGCAGGCATCGCTAAATGGTGAGAAAAAGTGCACAGGCGCCTCTGACTGTAGACTGTAGATACATTTATTCCAGACACAATAAGTAAACCTCACATGAGGGAGGTTGAGAACACATCAATAAAGCTCAGACGTCCGGAGGTGTTGAAGCTTCACAAGTTTGCGCTGGAACTGTCTCCGCCACTCATAAGGCTGTGTCTGGCAGCTGGATGGCGGTGTGATAGGAGAAAGCCAAAAGCAGGGCCTGGACGGGTTTCGGAGCATGCGCACTCAGAGGATAGAGAAGAGTGCTCCATTCTCAAGCTGCTGAACCAAAGGCCAGACATGTCTTATATGCACTGCCATCTAGTGGACAATATACTAATCTGTCCAACAGCACATACAGATCTACTATTAGGCTGGATTTGCACCTATGCAGTTTTAATGCTTTTTGCATTTTGCAGATTTGCACTACAGTCCATTTAACCACTTCAATACCGGGCGCTTATACACCTTCCTGCCCAGACCAATTTTCAGCTTTCAGTGCTGTTGCAGTTTGAATGACAATTGCGCGGTCATCCATCACTGTACCCAAACAAAATTTTTATCATTTTGTTCCCACAAAAAGAGCTTTCTTTTGGTGGTATTTGATCACCTCTAGGATTTTTATTTTTTGCTAAACAAATAAATAAAGACCGAAAATTTTGAAAAAAATAGGTTTGCTTTTGTTTCTGTTATAAAATTTTGTAAATAAGTAAGTTTTCTCTTTCACTGATGGGCACTGATAAGGTGGCACTGATATGCGGCACTGATGGGCACTGGTATGCAGCACTGATCAGTGGCACTGATATGAAGCACTGATGGGCATTGATATGCAATTCCGAGAAACCCACCCCCTATAGACCCAAACCCCTAACCCTAATCCTAATTCTCGGTCCCTATAGTCCCAAACCCCCTCCTTTAGTTCCAAACCCCTATCCCTAACCTAATCCCACCCCCTATAGTCCTAAACCCCCTCCTATAGTCCCAAATCCCTAACCCTAACCCTAATCCCAACTCCTATAGTCCCAAACCCCTAACCCTAACCCTAATCCCACCCCCTATAGACCCAAACCCCTAACCCTAACCCCTGTCCCTATAGTCCAAAACCCCTAATCCTAATCCTAATCGCACCCCCTATATTCTCAGAAACCCTAACCCTAAACCCACCTCCTATAGTCCCAAACGCCTAACCCTAATCCCACCTCCTATAGTCCCAAACTCCTAACCCTAATCCCATCCCCTAAAGTCCCAAACCCCTAACCCTAATCCCACATTCTTTAGTCCCAAACCCCTAACCCTATTCCCACCTCCTATAGTCCCAAACCCCTAACCCTAATCCCTGTCCCTATAGTCACAAACCCCTAACCCTAATCCCACCCCCTATAGTCCCAGAAACCCTAAAACTAACCCTAATCCCACCTCCTATAGTCCCAAACCCCTAGCCTTAACCCTAATCCCACCCCCTATAGACCCAAACCCCTAACCCTAACCCTAATCCCTGTCCCTATAGTCCAAAACCCCTAATCTTAATCGCACCTCCTATAGTCTCAGAAACCCTAACCCTAAACCCACCTCCTATAAAGCTGGAAAGGGTTATAAAAGTATCTCCAAAAGCCTTGCTGTTCATCAGTCCACGGTAAGACAAATTGTCTATGAATGGAGAAGGTTCAGCACTCCTGCTATTCTCCCTAGAAGTGGGCGTCCTGTAAAGATGACTGCAAGAGCACAGCGCAGACTGCTCAATGAGGTGAAGAAGAATCCTAGAGTGTCAGCTAAAGACTTACAAAGGTCTCTGGCACATGTTAACATCCCTGTTAGCGAATCTACAATACTTAAAAAACTAAACAAGAATGAATTTCATGGGAGGATACCACAGAGAAAGCCACTGCTGTCCAAAAAATAAAATTCCTGCGCGTTTACAGTTTGCACAAGAGCACCTGGATGTTCCACAGCAGTACTGGCAAAATATTCTGTGGACAGTTGAAACCAAACGAAAGTTGAGTTGTTTGGAAGAAACACACAACACTATGTGTGGAGAAAAAGAGGCACAGCACACCAACATCAAAACCTCATCCCAACTGTGAAGTATGGTGGTGGGGGCATCATGGTTTGGGGCTGCTTTGCTGCGTCAGGGCCTTAACGGATTGCTATCATCGAAGAAAAAATGAATTCCCAAGTCTATCAAGACATTTTGCAGGAGAACTTAAGGCCATCTGTCCACCAGCTGAAGCTCAACAGAAGATGGGTGTTGCAACAGGACAACGACCCAAAGCATAGAAGTAAATCAACAACAGAATGGCTTAAACAGAAGAAAATATGCCTTCAGGAGTGGCCCAGTTAGAGTCCTGACCTCAACCCGATTGAGATGCTGTGGCATGACCTCAAGAAAGCGACACCAGACATCCCAAGAATATTGCTGAACTGAAACAGTTCTGTAAAGAGGAATGGTCAAGAATTACTCCTGACCGTTGTGCACGTCTGATCTGCAACTACAGGAAACGTTTGGTTGAAGTTATTGCTGCCAAAGGAGGTTCAACCAGTTATTAAATCCAAGGGTTCACATACTTCTTCCACCTGCACTGTGAATGTTTACATGGTGTGTTCAATAAAAACATGGTAACATTTAATTATTTGTGTGTTATTAGTTTAAGCAGACTGTGATTGTCTATTGTTGTGACTTAGATGAAGATCGGATTACACATTTTATGACCAATTTGTGCAGGAATCCATAGCATTCCAAAAGGGTTCACATACTTTTTATTGCAACTGTATATGTGACCTTTTGGAGGATTCAGGGGTCACCCTTGAGGCCCCTTATATGAAGTACGTTGACCAACACCGGTGTACCCCCTCCTTTCCCAAAATGTTATCCATCTTCTCCTCTTAAAATAATGAACCCATCCACAGAGAATCACTCACATCGGGCTGACAATATATCCCAGAGATCCCACTACATGTCACTGGATTTGTTTATTAGTCATTCCTTCCTAAAGACAATCGTTGTGATCATTGCACTGCTATTGTTATCATTTCATACAATCTATAGAAACAGAGCAAGGGTATGCAGTTCATTTTAAAGTAGATATGTGTGAGCCCAATCGCTGAAATCTCATATTTCAAAAATAATTTTCAATCTTTTTTGAATCTGCAGCTTTCAATAAAATAATTCCTGGCACTTCCTGTTATATGATGGCAACACTGCCATCATATAATGTTTTTGTTAGGAAGCGCTCATCATTTTATCTTCTTGTAATAGTAGGAATGTGGAGGTCAGCAGAAATTCACTTTTTCATTGCTATCTTCATCTGGGTGGTCTTCAAGGAGTAATATGTTCCTCGCCATGTTGTCCAGGACATGCCAGTGCCGTACTGACTGGTGGGGCCTCCAAGATATAAACCGTTTAGGTTGGCGTAGTGACATGCATTGTACCAGAATCCTCCTTTGAACGAAGTGGCACAGTTTGAAGGCCACAGATCTCTGTCTCTGTCGTAGGTGCTGAAAGCCATGTTATGGTGGTACCCGAGCGAGTCGCCTGTTAGAATTTGTATTACAGTTACATAGAATAAAACAGAAGAAAAAAAAGAATCATTTGTCTGGTCTGGTAACAAAAACTATTTAAAAAATCTATGGTAGGATCTCTGACATCGGCGACCCCCACTCTCCTCTTCTAGGATTATTTGTTTCCATCTCAATTATTATATGGTGCCCATCCAACCCAAATACACAGATAACTACTGTAATTGACCTTTCTTTGTTCAAACTGTGTTATTTTGTAATGTTAATTGTTTGAAAATAACAACAAACATGTTGGAATAAAAAAAAAAAAACATGGTAGCCTCATCAATATAAGACTGCTTTCACACCTGGGCATTGATTTGTTGGGCATTTTTTGGGCATTTTTGTACAGCGTTTTTAACCACTTCAATACCGGGCACTTACACCTTCCTGCCCAGACCAATTTTCAGCTTTCAGCTGTCATTGAATGATAATTGCACGGTCATACAGCACTGTACCCAAACTAAATTATTATCATTTTGTTCCCACAAATAGAGCTTTCTTTTGGTGGTATTTTTATTTTCTGCTAAACAAATAAGAAAAAGACCGAAAATTCTGAAATAAAAATGTTTTTTTTTTTGTTTCTGTTACAAAACTTTGTAAATAAGTACGTTTTCTCCTTCACTGATGGGCACTGATGGGGCTGCACCAATGAGGTGGCACTGATGAGGTGGCACTGATGGGCACTGATGATGGGCACTAATATGCGGCACTGATGGGGCACTGATAGGTGGCACTGATGGACACCGAAAGGCGGCATGTATGGGCACTGATAGGCGGCACCGATGGGCACTGATAGGCAGCTTGGATGGGCACTGATAGGCAGCACAGATGGGCACTGATAGGTGGCACGGATGGGCACTGATAGGTGGCAAGGATGGGCATGGATGGGCACTGATAGGTGGCACTGATGTACACTAATAGATAGTACTGATGGATGCCAATCAGTGCCAAGCAATAACGCCTGCCAATCAGTGATGCCCATTGTGGGCACTGATTGGCATCCATTGTGGGCACTGATTGGCATCCCTGGTGGTCTAGGGTGGCATACCTGGTGGTGACATCCTCGGTGGTCCTGGTGGTCCAGTGTGGGCATCCTCGGGGGGGCTGCACTGATAATCAATCAGCACAGACCCCCCTGTCAGAGGAGCAGCCGATCGGCTCTCCTCTACTCACATTTGTCAGACATGGGTGAGGAAAAGCCGATCAACGGCTCTTCCTGTTTACACTGTGATCAGCCGTGATTGGACACGGCTGATCACGTGGTAAAGAGTCTCCATCAGAGACCCTTTACATAGATCGGTGTTGCGGTTTGTCAGACTGACACACCGCAACAAGGATCGCTGCGATGCACGCTGCCGGGGGTGCGCAGAGGCTTTCTATCCTGGCGGTGTCATACGACATCCGGTCAGGATATCAAAACCACTTTGCCGCCGTCATTTTGCTATATGGCGGGCGGGAAGTGGTTAAAGCATTTTTGAGCTTTGGCATTTTTTTATTATTCAATAGAGAAAAATATCTTCTGTTTCATCATTTGTTGATATGTTTTTCAGCATTTTTTTTTTTTTTTTTGCTTTTTTTTGTTAAGGGGGTTAGGAGTTTTTATTTTATTTAGTGTGATTGTTATGATTTACTTATTATTTATTTAGTTTGTTAGCTTAGGGGTTAGAGGTTAAGATTGGGGTTGGGGTTATGATTAGGGGTAAATGTATTTATTATTATTTATGTATATATTTATTTATTTTTTGTTAGGTTAGGGGTCATGGTTAGGAACAGGGGTCAATATTAGGGTTAAGGGTTAGGATTATGGGTTAATATTAGGCTTAGGGTTAGGGGTTTGGGTTAGCATTGGGTTAGTGTTAGGGGTTACTATTAGGGTTGGGTTAAGAGATGGGGTTAGGGGTTAGTAGAAGTGTTAGGGGTTGGGGTTAACATTAGGATTAGGATTAGAGGTCAATATTTGATTCAGGGGTTAAGATTAGGGTTAGGGGTTACTATTAGGGTTAGGGGTTGGGGTTAGCATTGGGGTTAGGGGTTGGGGATACGAGTTACTATGAGGGTTATGAGTTAATATTAGGGTGGGGCTGGGGGTTAGTATAATGGTTGGGTTAGGGCAGGCTTCACTAAATGGTGAGAAAAAGTGCACAGGCGCCTCTGAGTGTAGACTGTAGATACATTTATTCCAGACACAATAAGTAAACCTCACATGAGGGAGGTTGAGAACACATCAATAAAGCCCAGACGTCCGGAGGTGTTGAAGCTTCACAAGTTTGCGCTGGAACTGTCTCCGCCACTCATAAGGCTGTGTCTGGCAGCTGGATGGTGGTGTGATAGGAGAGAGCCAAAAGCAGGGCCTGGACGGGTTTCGGAGCATGCGCACTTAGAGGATAGAGAAGAGTGCTCCATTCTCAAGCTGCTGAACCAAAGGCCAGACATGTCTTATATGCACTGCTATCTAGTGGACAATATACTAATCTGTCCAACAGCACATACAGATCTACTATTAGGCTGGATTTGCACCTATGCAGTTTTAGTGCTTTTTGCATTTTGCAGATTTGCACTACAGTCCATTTAACCACTTCAATACCGGGCGCTTATACACCTTCCTGCCCAGACCAATTTTCAGCTTTCAGTGCTGTTGCAGTTTGAATGACAATTGCGCGGTCATCCATCACTGTACCCAAACAAAATTTTTATTATTTTGTTCCCACAAATAGAGCTTTCTTTTGGTGGTATTTGATCACCTCTAGGATTTTTATTTTTTGCTAAACAAATAAATAAAGACCGACAATTTTGAAAAAAATAGGTTTGCTTTTGTTTCTGTTATAAAATTTTGTAAATAAGTAAGTTTTCTCTTTCACTGATGGGCACTGATAAGGTGGCACTGATATGCGGCACTGATGGGCACTGGTATGCAGCACTGATCACTGGCACTGATATGAAGCACTGATGGGCATTGATATGCAATTCCGAGAAACCCACCCCCTATAGACCCAAACCCCTAACCCTAATCCTAATTCTTGGTCCCTATAGTCCCAAACCCCCTCCTTTAGTTCCAAACCCCTATCCCTAACCTAATCCCACCCCCTATAGTCCCAAACCCCTAACCCTAACCCTAATCCCACCCCCTATAGACCCAAACCCCTAACCCTAATCCTAATTCTCGGTCCCTATAGTCCCAAACCCCCTCCTATAGTCCCAAAACCCTAACCCTAACCCTAATCCCAACTCCTATAGTCCCAAACCCCTAACCCTAACCCTAATCCCACCCCCTATAGACCCAAACCCCTAACCCTAACCCTAATCCCTGTCCCTATAGTCCAAAACCCCTAATCCTAATCCTAATCGCACCCCCTATAGTCTCAGAAACCCTAACCCTAAACCCACCTCCTATAGTCCTAAACGCCTAACCCTAATCCCACCTCCTATAGTCCCAAACCCCTAACCCTAATCCCACCCCCTAAAGTCCCAAACCCCTAACCCTAATCCCACATTCTTTAGTCCCAAACCCCTAACCCTATTCCCACCTCCTATAGTCCCAAACCCCTAACCCTAATCCCTGTCCCTATAGTCACAAACCCCTAACCCTAATCCCACCCCCTATAGTCCCAGAAACCCTAAAACTAACCCTAATCCCACCTCCTATAGACCCAAACCCCTAGCCCTAACCCTAATCCCTGTCCCTATAGTCCAAAACCCCTAATCCTAATCGCACCTCCTATAGTCTCAGAAACCCTAACCCTAAACCCACCTCCTATAAAGCTGGAAAGGGTTATAAAAGTATCTCCAAAAGCCTTGCTGTTCATCAGTCCACGGTAAGACAAATTGTCTATGAATGGAGAAGGTTCAGCACTGCTGCTACTCTCCCTAGAAGTGGGCGTCCTGTAAAGATGACTGCAAGAGCACAGCGCAGACTGCTCAATGAGGTGAAGAAGAATCCTAGAGTGTCAGCTAAAGACTTACAAAAGTCTCTGGCACATGCTAACATCCCTGTTAGCGAATCTACAATACTTAAAAAACTAAACAAGAATGAATTTCATGGGAGGATACCACAGAGAAAGCCACTGCTGTCCAAAAAATAAAATTCCTGCGCGTTTACAGTTTGCACAAGAGCACCTGGATGTTCCACAGCAGTACTGGCAAAATATTCTGTGGACAGATGAAACCAAACGAAAGTTGAGTTGTTTGGAAGAAACACACAACACTATGTGTGGAGAAAAAGAGGCACAGCACACCAACATCAAAACCTCATCCCAACTGTGAAGTATGGTGGTGGGGGCATCATGGTTTGGGGCTGCTTTGCTGCATCAGGGCCTTAACGGATTGCTATCATCGAAGAAAAAATGAATTCCCAAGTCTATCAAGACATTTTGCAGGAGAACTTAAGGCCATCTGTCCACCAGCTGAAGCTCAACAGAAGATGGGTGTTGCAACAGGACAACGACCCAAAGCATAGAAGTTAATCAACAACAGAATGGCTTAAACAGAAGAAAATATGCCTTCTGGAGTGGCCCAGTTAGAGTCCTGACCTCAACCCGATTGAGATGCTGTGGCATGACCTCAAGAAAGCGACACCAGACATCCCAAGAATATTGCTGAACTGAAACAGTTCTGTAAAGAGGAATGGTCAAGAATTACTCCTGACCGTTGTGCACGTCTGATCTGCAACTACAGGAAACGTTTGGTTGAAGTTATTGCTGCCAAAGGAGGTTCAACCAGTTATTAAATCCAAGGTTTCACATACTTCTTCCACCTGCACTGTGAATGTTTACATGGTGTGTTCAATAAAAACATGGTAACATTTAATTATTTGTGTGTTATTAGTTTAAGCAGACTGTGATTGTCTATTGTTGTGACTTAGATGAAGATCGGATTACACATTTTATGACCAATTTGTGCAGGAATCCATATCATTCCAAAAGGGTTCACATACTTTTTATTGCAACTGTATATGTGACCTTTTGGAGGATTCAGGGGTCACCCTTGAGGCCCCTTATATGAAGTACGTTGACCAACACCGGTGTACCCCCTCCTTTCCCAAAATGTTATCCATCTTCTCCTCTTAAAATAATGAACCCATCCACAGAGAATCACTCACATCGGGCTGACAATATATCCCAGAGATCCCACTACATGTCCCTGGATTTGTTTATTAGTCATTCCTTCCTAAAGACAATCGTTGTGATCATTGCACTGCTATTGTTATCATTTCATACAATCTATAGAAACAGAGCAAGGGTATGCAGTTCATTTTAAAGTAGATATGTGTGAGCCCAATCGCTGAAATCTCATATTTCAAAAATGATTTTCAATCTTTTTTGAATCTGCAGCTTTCAATAAAATAATTCCTGGCACTTCCTGTTATATGATGGCAACACTGCCATCATATAATGTTTTTGTTAGGAAGCGCTCATCATTTTATCTACTTGTAATAGTAGGAATGTGGAGGTCAGCAGAAATTCACTTTTTCATTGCTATCTTCATCTGGGTGGTCTTCAAGGAGTAATATGTTCCTCGCCATGTTGTCCAGGACATGCCAGTGCCGTACTGACTGGTGGGGCCTCCAAGATATAAACCGTTTAGGTTGGCATAGTGACATGCATTGTACCAGAATCCTCCTTTGAACGAAGTGGCACAGTTTGAAGGCCACAGATCTCTGTCTCTGTCGTAGGTGCTGAAAGCCATGTTATGGTGGTACCCGAGCGAGTCGCCTGTTAGAATTTGTATTACAGTTACATAGAATAAAACAGAAGAAAAAAAAGAATCATTTGTCTGGTCTGTTAACAAAAACTATTTAAAAAATCTATGGTAGGATCTCTGACATCGGCGACCCCCACTCTCCTCTTCTAGGATTATTTGTTTCCATCTCAATTATTATATGGTGCCCATCCAACCCAAATACAAAGATAACAACTGTAATTGACCTTTCTTTGTTCAAACTGTGTTATTTTGTAATGTTAATTGTTTGAAAATAACAACAAACATGTTGGAATAAAAAAAAAAAAAAACATGGTAGCCTCATCAATATAAGACTGCTTTCACACCTGGGCATTGATTTGTTGGGCATTTTTTGGGCATTTTTGTACAGCGTTTTTAACCACTTCAATACCGGGCACTTACACCTTCCTGCCCAGACCAATTTTCAGCTTTCAGCTGTCATTGAATGATAATTGCGCGGTCATACAGCACTGTACCCAAACTAAATTTGTATCATTTTGTTCCCACAAACAGAGCTTTCTTTTGGTGGTATTTTTATTTTCTGCTAAACAAATAAGAAAAAGACCGAAAATTCTGAAATAAAAATGTTTTTTTTTTGTTTCTGTTACAAAACTTTGTAAATAAGTACGTTTTCTCCTTCACTGATGGGCACTGATGGGGCTGCACCAATGAGGTGGCACTGATGAGGTGGCACTGATGGGCACTGATGATGGGCACTAATATGCGGCACTGATGGAGCACTGATAGGTGGCACTGATGGACACCGAAAGGCGGCATGTATGGGCACTGATAGGCGGCACCGATGGGCACTGATAGGCAGCTTGGATGGGCACTGATAGGCAGCACAGATGGGCACTGATAGGTGGCACGGATGGGCACTGATAGGTGGCAAGGATGGGCATGGATGGGCACTGATAGGTGGCACTGATGTACACTAATAGATAGTACTGATGGATGCCAATCAGTGCCAAGCAATAACGCCTGCCAATCAGTGATGCCCATTGTGGGCACTGATTGGCATTCATTGTGGGCACTGATTGGCATCCCTGGTGGTCTAGGGTGGCATACCTGGTGGTGACATCCTCGGTGGTCCTGGTGGTCCAGTGTGGGCATCCTCGGGGGGGCTGCACTGATAATCAATCAGCACAGACCCCCCTGTCAGAGGAGTAGCCGATCGGCTCTCCTCTACTCACATTTGTCAGACATGGGTGAGGAAAAGCCGATCAACGGCTCTTCCTGTTTACACTGTGATCAGCCGTGATTGGACACGGCTGATCACGTGGTAAAGAGTCTCCATCAGAGACTCTTTACATAGATCGGTGTTGCGGTTTGTCAGACTGACACACTGCAACAAGGATCGCTGCGATGCACGCTGCCGGGGGTGCGCAGCGGCTTTCTATCCTGGCGGTGTCATACGACATCCGGTCAGGATATCAAAACCACTTTGCCGCCGTCATTTTGCTATATGGCGGGCGGGAAGTGGTTAAAGCGTTTTTGAGCTTTGGCATTTTTTTATTATTCAATAGAGAAAAATATCTTCTGTTTCATCATTTGTTGATATGTTTTTCAGCATTTTTTTTTTTTTTTTTTTGCTTTTTTTTGTTAAGGGGGTTAGGAGTTTTTATTTTATTTAGTGTGATTGTTATGATTTACTTATTATTTATTTAGTTTGTTAGCTTAGGGGTTAGAGGTTAAGATTGGGGTTGGGGTTATGATTAGGGGTAAATGTATTTATTATTATTTATGTATATATTTATTTATTTTTTGTTAGGTTAGGGGTCATGGTTAGGAACAGGGGTCAATATTAGGGTTAAGGGTTAGGATTATGGGTTAATATTAGGCTTAGGGTTAGGGGTTTGGGTTAGCATTGGGTTAGAGTTAGGGGTTACTATTAGGGTTGGGTTAAGAGCTGGGGTTAGGGGTTAGTAGAAGTGTTAGGGGTTGGGGTTAACATTAGGATTAGGATTAGAGGTCAATATTTGATTCAGGGGTTAAGATTAGGGTTAGGGGTTACTATTAGGGTTAGGGGTTGGGGTTAGCATTGGGGTTAGGGGTTGGGGATACGAGTTACTATGAGGGTTATGAGTTAATATTAGGGTGGGGCTGGGGGTTAGTATAATGGTTGGGTTAGGGCAGGCATCACTAAATGTTGTGAAAAAGTGCACAGGCGCCTCTGAGGGTAGACTGTAGATACATTTATTCAAGACACAATAAGTAAACCTCACATGAGGGAGGTTGAGAACACATCAATAAAGCCCAGACGTCCGGAGGTGTTGAAGCTTCACAAGTTTGCGCTGGAACTGTCTCCGCCACTCATAAGGCTGTGTCTGGCAGCTGGATGGTGGTGTGATAGGAGAAAGCCAAAAGCAGGGCCTGGACGGGTTTCGGAGCATGCGCACTTAGAGGATAGAGAAGAGTGCTCCATTCTCAAGCTGCTGAACCAAAGGCCAGACATGTCTTATATGCACTGCTATCTAGTGGACAATATACTAATCTGTCCAACAGCACATACAGATCTACTATTAGGCTGGATTTGCACCTATGCAGTTTTAGTGCTTTTTGCATTTTGCAGATTTGCACTACAGTCCATTTAACCACTTCAATACCTGGGCACTTATACACCTTCCTGCCCAGACCAATTTTCAGCTTTCAGTGCTGTTGCAGTTTGAATGACAATTGCGCGGTCATCCATCACTGTACCCAAACAAAATTTTTATCATTTTGTTCCCACAAATAGAGCTTTCTTTTGGTGGTATTTGATCACCTCTAGGAATTTTATTTTTTGCTAAACAAATAAATAAAGACCGACAATTTTGAAAAAAATAGGTTTGCTTTTGTTTCTGTTATAAAATTTTGTAAATAAGTAAGTTTTCTCTTTCACTGATGGGCACTGATAAGGTGGCACTGATATGCGGCACTGATGGGCACTGGTATGCAGCACTGATCACTGGCACTGATATGAAGCACTGATGGGCATTGATATGCAATTCCGAGAAACCCACCCCCTATAGACCCAAACCCCTAACCCTAATCCTAATTCTTGGTCCCTATAGTCCCAAACCCCCTCCTTTAGTTCCAAACCCCTATCCCTAACCTAATCCCACCCCCTATAGTCCCAAACCCCTAACCCTAACCCTAATCCCACCCCCTATAGACCCAAACCCCTAACCCTAATCCTAATTCTCGGTCCCTATAGTCCCAAACCCCCTCCTATAGTCCCAAAACCCTAACCCTAACCCTAATCCCAACTCCTATAGTCCCAAACCCCTAACCCTAACCCTAATCCCACCCCCTATAGACCCAAACCCCTAACCCTAACCCTAATCCCTGTCCCTATAGTCCAAAACCCCTAATCCTAATCCTAATCGCACCCCCTATAGTCTCAGAAACCCTAACCCTAAACCCACCTCCTATAGTCCCAAACGCCTAACCCTAATCCCACCTCCTATAGTCCCAAACCCCTAACCCTAATCCCACCCCCTAAAGTCCCAAACCCCTAACCCTAATCCCACATTCTTTAGTCCCAAACCCCTAACCCTATTCCCACCTCCTATAGTCCCAAACCCCTAACCCTAATCCCTGTCCCTATAGTCACAAACCCCTAACCCTAATCCCACCCCCTATAGTCCCAGAAACCCTAAAACTAACCCTAATCCCACCTCCTATAGACCCAAACCCCTAGCCCTAACCCTAATCCCTGTCCCTATAGTCCAAAACCCCTAATCCTAATCGCACCTCCTATAGTCTCAGAAACCCTAACCCTAAACCCACCTGCTATAAAGCTGGAAAGGGTTATAAAAGTATCTCCAAAAGCCTTGCTGTTCATCAGTCCACGGTAAGACAAATTGTCTATGAATGGAGAAGGTTCAGCACTGCTGCTACTCTCCCTAGAAGTGGGCGTCCTGTAAAGATGACTGCAAGAGCACAGCGCAGACTGCTCAATGAGGTGAAGAAGAATCCTAGAGTGTCAGCTAAAGACTTACAAAAGTCTCTGGCACATGCTAACATCCCTGTTAGTGAATCTACAATACTTAAAAAACTAAACAAGAATGAATTTCATGGGAGGATACCACAGAGAAAGCCACTGCTGTCCAAAAAATAAAATTCCTGCACGTTTACAGTTTGCACAAGAGCACCTGGATGTTCCACAGCAGTACTGGCAAAATATTCTGTGGACAGATGAAACCAAACGAAAGTTGAGTTGTTTGGAAGAAACACACAACACTATGTGTGGAGAAAAAGAGGCACAGCACACCAACATCAAAACCTCATCCCAACTGTGAAGTATGGTGGTGGGGGCATCATGCTTTGCTGCGTCAGGGCCTTAACAGATTGCTATCATCGAAGAAAAAATGAATTCCCAAGGCTATCAAGACATTTTGCAGAAGAACTTAAGGCCATCTGTCCACCAGCTGAAGCTCAACAGAAGATGGGTGTTGCAACAGGACAACGACCCAAAGCATAGAAGTAAATCAACAACAGAATGGCTTAAACAGAAGAAAATATGCCTTCTGGAGTGGCCCAGTTAGAGTCCTGACCTCAACCCGATTGAGATGCTGTGGCATGACCTCAAGAAAGCGACACCAGACATCCCAAGAATATTGCTGAACTGAAACAGTTCTGTAAAGAGGAATGGTCAAGAATTACTCCTGACCGTTGTGCACGTCTGATCTGCAACTACAGGAAACGTTTGGTTGAAGTTATTGCTGCCAAAGGAGGTTCAACCAGTTATTAAATCCAAGGGTTCACATACTTCTTCCACCTGCACTGTGAATGTTTACATGGTGTGTTCAATAAAAACATGGTAACATTTAATTATTTGTGTGTTATTAGTTTAAGCAGACTGTGATTGTCTATTGTTGTGACTTAGATGAAGATCGGATTACACATTTTATGACCAATTTGTGCAGGAATCCATATCATTCCAAAAGGGTTCACATACTTTTTATTGCAACTGTATATGTGACCTTTTGGAGGATTCAGGGGTCACCCTTGAGGCCCCTTATATGAAGTACGTTGACCAACACCGGTGTACCCCCTCCTTTCCCAAAATGTTATCCATCTTCTCCTCTTAAAATAATGAACCCATCCACAGAGAATCACTCACATCGGGCTGACAATATATCCCAGAGATCCCACTACATGTCCCTGGATTTGTTTATTAGTCATTCCTTCCTAAAGACAATCGTTGTGATCATTGCACTGCTATTGTTATCATTTCATACAATCTATAGAAACAGAGCAAGGGTATGCAGTTCATTTTAAAGTAGATATGTGTGAGCCCAATCGCTGAAATCTCATATTTCAAAAATGATTTTCAATCTTTTTTGAATCTGCAGCTTTCAATAAAATAATTCCTGGCACTTCCTGTTATATGATGGCAACACTGCCATCATATAATGTTTTTGTTAGGAAGCGCTCATCATTTTATCTACTTGTAATAGTAGGAATGTGGAGGTCAGCAGAAATTCACTTTTTCATTGCTATCTTCATCTGGGTGGTCTTCAAGGAGTAATATGTTCCTCGCCATGTTGTCCAGGACATGCCAGTGCCGTACTGACTGGTGGGGCCTCCAAGATATAAACCGTTTAGGTTGGCATAGTGACATGCATTGTACCAGAATCCTCCTTTGAACGAAGTGGCACAGTTTGAAGGCCACAGATCTCTGTCTCTGTCGTAGGTGCTGAAAGCCATGTTATGGTGGTACCCGAGCGAGTCGCCTGTTAGAATTTGTATTACAGTTACATAGAATAAAACAGAAGAAAAAAAAGAATCATTTGTCTGGTCTGTTAACAAAAACTATTTAAAAAATCTATGGTAGGATCTCTGACATCGGCGACCCCCACTCTCCTCTTCTAGGATTATTTGTTTCCATCTCAATTATTATATGGTGCCCATCCAACCCAAATACAAAGATAACTACTGTAATTGACCTTTCTTTGTTCAAACTGTGTTATTTTGTAATGTTAATTGTTTGAAAATAACAACAAACATGTTGGAATAAAAAAAAAAAAAAAAACATGGTAGCCTCATCAATATAAGACTGCTTTCACACCTGGGCATTGATTTGTTGGGCATTTTTTGGGCATTTTTGTACAGCGTTTTTAACCACTTCAATACCGGGCACTTACACCTTCCTGCCCAGACCAATTTTCAGCTTTCAGCTGTCATTGAATGATAATTGCGTGGTCATACAGCACTGTACCCAAACTAAATTTGTATCATTTTGTTCCCACAAACAGAGCTTTCTTTTGGTGGTATTTTTATTTTCTGCTAAACAAATAAGAAAAAGACCGAAAATTCTGAAATAAAAATGTTTTTTTTTTGTTTCTGTTACAAAACTTTGTAAATAAGTACGTTTTCTCCTTCACTGATGGGCACTGATGGGGCTGCACCAATGAGGTGGCACTGATGAGGTGGCACTGATGGGCACTGATGATGGGCACTAATATGCGGCACTGATGGAGCACTGATAGGTGGCACTGATGGACACCGAAAGGCGGCATGTATGGGCACTGATAGGCGGCACCGATGGGCACTGATAGGCAGCTTGGATGGGCACTGATAGGCAGCACAGATGGGCACTGATAGGTGGCACGGATGGGCACTGATAGGTGGCAAGGATGGGCATGGATGGGCACTGATAGGTGGCACTGATGTACACTAATAGATAGTACTGATGGATGCCAATCAGTGCCAAGCAATAACGCCTGCCAATCAGTGATGCCCATTGTGGGCACTGATTGGCATCCATTGTGGGCACTGATTGGCATCCCTGGTGGTCTAGGGTGGCATACCTGGTGGTGACATCCTCGGTGGTCCTGGTGGTCCAGTGTGGGCATCCTCGGGGGGGCTGCACTGATAATCAATCAGCACAGACCCCCCTGTCAGAGGAGCAGCCGATCGGCTCTCCTCTACTCACATTTGTCAGACATGGGTGAGGAAAAGCCGATCAACGGCTCTTCCTGTTTACACTGTGATCAGCCGTGATTGGACACGGCTGATCACGTGGTAAAGAGTCTCCATCAGAGACTCTTTACATAGATCGGTGTTGCGGTGTGTCAGACTGACACACTGCAACAAGGATCGCTGCGATGCACGCTGCCGGGGGTGCGCAGCGGCTTTCTATCCTGGCGGTGTCATACGACATCCGGTCAGGATATCAAAACCACTTTGCCGCCGTCATTTTGCTATATGGCGGGCGGGAAGTGGTTAAAGCGTTTTTGAGCTTTGGCATTTTTTTATTATTCAATAGAGAAAAATATCTTCTGTTTCATCATTTGTTGATATGTTTTTCAGCATTTTTTTTTTGCTTTTTTTTGTTAAGGGGGTTAGGAGTTTTTATTTTATTTAGTGTGATTGTTATGATTTACTTATTATTTATTTAGTTTGTTAGCTTAGGGGTTAGAGGTTAAGATTGGGGTTGGGGTTATGATTAGGGGTAAATGTATTTATTATTATTTATGTATATATTTATTTATTTTTTGTTAGGTTAGGGGTCATGGTTAGGAACAGGGGTCAATATTAGGGTTAAGGGTTAGGATTATGGGTTAATATTAGGCTTAGGGTTAGGGGTTTGGGTTAGCATTGGGTTAGTGTTAGGGGTTACTATTAGGGTTGGGTTAAGAGCTGGGGTTAGGGGTTAGTAGAAGTGTTAGGGGTTGCGGTTAACATTAGGATTAGGATTAGAGGTCAATATTTGATTCAGGGGTTAAGATTAGGGTTAGGGGTTACTATTAGGGTTAGGGGTTGGGGTTAGCATTGGGGTTAGGGGTTGGGGATACGAGTTACTATGAGGGTTATGAGTTAATATTAGGGTGGGGCTGGGGGTTAGTATAATGGTTGGGTTAGGGCAGGCATCACTAAATGGTGTGAAAAAGTGCACAGGCGCCTCTGAGGGTAGACTGTAGATACATTTATTCAAGACACAATAAGTAAACCTCACATGAGGGAGGTTGAGAACACATCAATAAAGCCCAGACGTCCGGAGGTGTTGAAGCTTCACAAGTTTGCGCTGGAACTGTCTCCGCCACTCATAAGGCTGTGTCTGGCAGCTGGATGGTGGTGTGATAGGAGAGAGCCAAAAGCAGGGCCTGGACGGGTTTCGGAGCATGCGCACTTAGAGGATAGAGAAGAGTGCTCCATTCTCAAGCTGCTGAACCAAAGGCCAGACATGTCTTATATGCACTGCTATCTAGTGGACAATATACTAATCTGTCCAACAGCACATACAGATCTACTATTAGGCTGGATTTGCACCTATGCAGTTTTAGTGCTTTTTGCATTTTGCAGATTTGCACTACAGTCCATTTAACCACTTCAATACCGGGCGCTTATACACCTTCCTGCCCAGACCAATTTTCAGCTTTCAGTGCTGTTGCAGTTTGAATGACAATTGCGCGGTCATCCATCACTGTACCCAAACAAAATTTTTATCATTTTGTTCCCACAAATAGAGCTTTCTTTTGGTGGTATTTGATCACCTCTAGGAATTTTATTTTTTGCTAAACAAATAAATAAAGACCGACAATTTTGAAAAAAATAGGTTTGCTTTTGTTTCTGTTATAAAATTTTGTAAATAAGTAAGTTTTCTCTTTCACTGATGGGCACTGATAAGGTGGCACTGATATGCGGCACTGATGGGCACTGGTATGCAGCACTGATCACTGGCACTGATATGAAGCACTGATGGGCATTGATATGCAATTCCGAGAAACCCACCCCCTATAGACCCAAACCCCTAACCCTAATCCTAATTCTTGGTCCCTATAGTCCCAAACCCCCTCCTTTAGTTCCAAACCCCTATCCCTAACCTAATCCCACCCCCTATAGTCCCAAACCCCTAACCCTAACCCTAATCCCACCCCCTATAGACCCAAACCCCTAACCCTAATCCTAATTGTCGGTCCCTATAGTCCCAAACCCCCTCCTATAGTCCCAAAACCCTAACCCTAACCCTAATCCCAACTCCTATAGTCCCAAACCCCTAACCCTAACCCTAATCCCACCCCCTATAGACCCAAACCCCTAACCCTAACCCTAATCCCTGTCCCTATAGTCCAAAACCCCTAATCCTAATCCTAATCGCACCCCCTATAGTCTCAGAAACCCTAACCCTAAACCCACCTCCTATAGTCCCAAACGCCTAACCCTAATCCCACCTCCTATAGTCCCAAACCCCTAACCCTAATCCCACCCCCTAAAGTCCCAAACCCCTAACCCTAATCCCACATTCTTTAGTCCCAAACCCCTAACCCTATTCCCACCTCCTATAGTCCCAAACCCCTAACCCTAATCCCTGTCCCTATAGTCACAAACCCCTAACCCTAATCCCACCCCCTATAGTCCCAGAAACCCTAAAACTAACCCTAATCCCACCTCCTATAGACCCAAACCCCTAGCCCTAACCCTAATCCCTGTCCCTATAGTCCAAAACCCCTAATCCTAATCGCACCTCCTATAGTTTCAGAAACCCTAACCCTAAACCCACCTCCTATAAAGCTGGAAAGGGTTATAAAAGTATCTCCAAAAGCCTTGCTGTTCATCAGTCCACGGTAAGACAAATTGTCTATGAATGGAGAAGGTTCAGCACTGCTGCTACTCTCCCTAGAAGTGGGCGTCCTGTAAAGATGACTGCAAGAGCACAGCGCAGACTGCTCAATGAGGTGAAGAAGAATCCTAGAGTGTCAGCTAAAGACTTACAAAAGTCTCTGGCACATGCTAACATCCCTGTTAGCGAATCTACAATACTTAAAAAACTAAACAAGAATGAATTTCATGGGAGGATACCACAGAGAAAGCCACTGCTGTCCAAAAAATAAAATTCCTGCACGTTTACAGTTTGCACAAGAGCACCTGGATGTTCCACAGCAGTACTGGCAAAATATTCTGTGGACAGATGAAACCAAACGAAAGTTGAGTTGTTTGGAAGAAACACACAACACTATGTGTGGAGAAAAAGAGGCACAGCACACCAACATCAAAACCTCATCCCAACTGTGAAGTATGGTGGTGGGGGCATCATGCTTTGCTGCATCAGGGCCTTAACAGATTGCTATCATCGAAGAAAAAATGAATTCCCAAGGCTATCAAGACATTTTGCAGAAGAACTTAAGGCCATCTGTCCACCAGCTGAAGCTCAACAGAAGATGGGTGTTGCAACAGGACAACGACCCAAAGCATAGAAGTAAATCAACAACAGAATGGCTTAAACAGAAGAAAATATGCCTTCTGGAGTGGCCCAGTTAGAGTCCTGACCTCAACCCGATTGAGATGCTGTGGCATGACCTCAAGAAAGCGACACCAGACATCCCAAGAATATTGCTGAACTGAAACAGTTCTGTAAAGAGGAATGGTCAAGAATTACTCCTGACCGTTGTGCACGTCTGATCTGCAACTACAGGAAACGTTTGGTTGAAGTTATTGCTGCCAAAGGAGGTTCAACCAGTTATTAAATCCAAGGGTTCACATACTTCTTCCACCTGCACTGTGAATGTTTACATGGTGTGTTCAATAAAAACATGGTAACATTTAATTCTTTGTGTGTTATTAGTTTAAGCAGACTGTGATTGTCTATTGTTGTGACTTAGATGAAGATCGGATTACACATTTTATGACCAATTTGTGCAGGAATCCATATCATTCCAAAAGGGTTCACATACTTTTTATTGCAACTGTATATGTGACCTTTTGGAGGATTCAGGGGTCACCCTTGAGGCCCCTTATATGAAGTACGTTGACCAACACCGGTGTACCCCCTCCTTTCCCAAAATGTTATCCATCTTCTCCTCTTAAAATAATGAACCCATCCACAGAGAATCACTCACATCGGGCTGACAATATATCCCAGAGATCCCAGTACATGTCCCTGGATTTGTTTATTAGTCATTCCTTCCTAAAGACAATCGTTGTGATCATTGTACTGCTATTGTTATCATTTCATACAATCTATAGAGACAGAGCAAGGGTATGCAGTTCATTTTAAAGTAGATATATGTGAGCCCAATCGCTGAAATCTCATATTTCAAAAATCATTTTCAATCTTTTTTGAATCTGCAGCTTTCAATAAAATAATTCCTGGCACTTCCTGTTATATGATGGCAACACTGCCATCATATAATGTTTTTGTTAGGAAGCGCTCATCATTTTATCTACTTGTAATAGTAGGAATGTGGAGGTCAACATAAATTCACTTTTTCATTGCTATCTTCATCTGGGTGGTCTTCATGGAGTAATAAAATCCTCGCCATGTTGTCCAGACCATGCCAGTGGCGTACTGACTGGTGGGGCCTCCAAGATATAAACCGTTTAGGTTGGCGTCATGACATTTGTTGTACCAGAATCCTCCTTTGAACGCAGTGGCACATTCTGAAGACCACAGATCTCTGTCTCTGTCGTAGGTGCTGAAAGCCATGTTATGGTGGTACCCAAGCGAGTCGCCTGTTAGAATTTGTATTACAGTTACATAGAATAAAACAGAAGAAAAAAAAAGAATCATTTTTCTGGTCTGTTAACAAAAACTTTTTAAAAATCTACGGTAGGATCTCTGACATCGGCGACCCCCACTCTCCTCTTCTAGGATTATTTGTTTCCATCTCAATTATTATATGGTGCCCATCCAACCCAAATACAAAGATAACTACTGTAATTGACCTTTCTTTGTTCAAACTGTGTTATTTTGTAATGTTAATTGTTTGAAAATAACAACAAACATGTTGGAATAAAAAAAAAAAAACATGGTAGCCTCATCAATATAAGACTGCTTTCACACCTGGGCATTGATTTGTTGGGCATTTTTTGGGCATTTTTGTACAGCGTTTTTAACCACTTCAATACCGGGCACTTACACCTTCCTGCCCAGACCAATTTTCAGCTTTCAGCTGTCATTGAATGATAATTGCACGGTCATACAGCACTGTACCCAAACTAAATTATTATCATTTTGTTCCCACAAATAGAGCTTTCTTTTGGTGGTATTTTTATTTTCTGCTAAACAAATAAGAAAAAGACCGAAAATTTTGAAATAAAAATGTTTTTTTTTTGTTTCTGTTACAAAACTTTGTAAATAAGTAAGTTTTCTCCTTCACTGATGGGCACTGATGGGGCTGCACCAATGAGGTGGCACTGATGAGGTGGCACTGATGGGCACTGATGATGGGCACTAATATGCGGCACTGATGGGGCACTGATAGGTGGCACTGATGGACACCGAAAGGCGGCACGTATGGGCACTGATAGGCGGCACCGATGGGCACTGATAGGCAGCTTGGATGGGCACTGATAGGCAGCACAGATGGGCACTGATAGGTGGCACGGATGGGCACTGATAGGTGGCACGGATGGGCACTGATAGGTGGCAAGGATGGGCATGGATGGGCACTGATAGGTGCACTGATGTACACTAATAGATAGTACTGATGGATGCCAATCAGTGCCAAGCAATAACGCCTGCCAATCAGTGATACCCATTGTGGGCACTGATTGGCATCCATTGTGGGCACTGATTGGCATCCCTGGGTCTAGGGTGGCATACCTGGTGGTGACATCCTCGGTGGTCCTGGTGGTCCAGTGTGGGCATCCTCGGGGGGGGCTGCACTGATAATCAATCAGCACAGACCCCGCTGTCAGAGGAGCAGCCGATCGGCTCTCCTCTACTCGCATTTGTCAGACATGAGTGAGGAAAAGCCGATCAACGGCTCTTCCTGTTTACACTGTGATCAGCCGTGATTGGACACGGCTGATCACGTGGTAAAGAGTCTCCATCAGAGACTCTTTACATAGATCGGTGTTGCAGTTTGTCAGACTGACACACCGCAACAACGATCGCTGCGATGCATGCCGCCGGGGGCGCTCAGCGGCTTTCTATCCTGGCGGTGTCATATGACATCCGGTCAGGATGTTGAAACCACTTTGCTGCCGTCATTTTGCTATATGGCGGGCGGGAAGTGGTTAAAGCATTTTTGAGCTTTGCCATTTTTTTTATTATTCAATAGAGAAAAATATCTTCTGTTTCATCATTTGTTGATATGTTTTTCAGCATTTTTTTTTTGCTTTTTTTTGTTAAGGGGGTTAGGAGTTTTTATTTTATTTAGTGTGATTGTTATGATTTACTTATTATTTATTTAGTTTGTTAGCTTAGGGGTTAGAGGTTAAGATTGGGGTTGGGGTTATGATTAGGGGTAAATGTATTTATTATTATTTATGTATATATTTATTTATTTATTTTTTGTTAGGTTAGGGGTCATGGTTAGGAACAGGGGTCAATATTAGGGTTAAGGGTTAGGATTATGGGTTAATATTAGGCTTAGGGTTAGGGGTTTGGGTTAGCATTGGGTTAGAGTTAGGGGTTACTATTAGTGTTGGGTTAAGAGCTGGGGTTAGGGGTTAGTAGAAGTGTTAGGGGTTGGGATTAACATTAGGATTAGGATTAGAGGTCAATATTTGATTCAGGGGTTAAGATTAGGGTTAGGGGTTACTATTAGGGTTAGGGGTTGGGGTTAGCATTGGGGTTAGGGGTTGGGGATACGAGTTACTATGAGGGTTATGGGTTAATATTAGGGTGGGGCTGGGGGTTAGTATAATGGTTGGGGGTTGGGTTAGGGCAGTCTCAGGTCCCACACTTACCAGACAGGTGAGTCCACTTGGGCAGAGGGTAGGCTCCCTTACGTATCCGATTCGGGGCCCCTGGTAGAGTAGACAGGAGGCCACGAATGCGGAGTGGTATGAGGGCCTGAAGTAGAGTCCTGGAGCACAATGGTCTGGCAAGCAACCGGTAGATCTTCAGACTGGATAGAGCAGATGCTGGGCAGGAACTGGTCAGGCTGGTCACACACAGGCAGAGGTTGGCAACGGGCTGGCAGCAGCGGTACAAGAGGGTAAGGCAGAAACAAGGTCAGACAAGCCGGGGTCGGGTTCAGGCAGCAATCAAGGAAGGTCCAAAGGGTAAGCCGGGTCACAACGGATAAGCACAACGAGGATACAGGAACACAGGATGATCACGGAACAAGGTACAGAGCTGTTTGATCAGGCAGCACTGGGTCAGCATGGAGGCAAGCCTCAAAAACGCGCGCTAGCGCGAACGCGCGTACGCACGAACGCCCGGACGCCAACCCTGCACGCCACGGCCGGCCAGCCCAGACACACCGGCGCCCCCGCGCCCCCAGCACGGACAGGAACGCGAGCGCCAACACGCCCCGGCGCGCCCCGGCGCCCAACCAGGTAACCTCTCTGACAGTGCCCCCTCCTCAAGGGCAGACTCCGGATGCCCAGCTGGGCCATCTTTGCGGGATGAGAGGTTTTGAAGGATTGTAGAAGTTCGTTAGCATGTAAATTGCTTTCTGGTTCCCACGAATTATCTTCGGGACCATAGCCCCTCCATTTTACCAGATATTGTACCTGATTGCGCCTTCTTCTGCAATCAAGAATTGCTTCCACTTCAAACTCCTCTTCGCCATCAACCTTAATCGGTTTGGGTGGACCAATGCAACGACCAGGAAAGAAATTAGGAGTGACCGGTTTTAGGAGAGATACGTGGAATACTGGATGTATTCTCAGGGAATTAGGGAGGTCCAATTCAAATGCCACATTGTTGATCTTCCTTTTGATCAAGAAAGGACCCAGGTATTTGGGACCCAGTTTTCTGGATGGACAAGCTAACTTGAGGTTTGCGGTGGACAGCCAGACAGAATTGCCAGGTTCTAGCACAAGTTCTCCTTGTCTCTTTCTATCAAAGATCTTCTTGTAGTCTTCCTGAGCCTTGGTCATGGTTTCCTGTAGCAATTTATTGTTGTTGGAGAAAAAATTCAAGGTCTCAGATACTGCAGGAACAGGGCATTCAGGAAATGCTCCAGGTAAGAAGGATGGGTGGAAACCGTAATTGGCATAGAACGGAGACTGATTAGTCGCTGAGTGTAATGAGTTATTATATGAAAACTCTGCGATGGGAAGCAGGGAGGCCCAGTCATCTTGGGAAAAAGCTGAAAAACAGCGGATGTATTGCTCCAAGGTTTGGTTCGTCCTCTCGGTTTGTCCATTGGACTGAGGGTGGTAGGCTGAGGAAAAGGACAACTCGATTTCAAGAGCACCACAAAGGGATCTCCAGAATCTGGAGGTGAACTGGACGCCTCTGTCTGAGACTATATTGGTCGGGACTCCGTGTAGTCTGACGATTTCTTTGATGAAGATAGAGGCGGTCTCCATGGCTGAGGGGGTGCCCTTCATGGGGAGAAAATGGGCCATTTTAGACAACCTGTCTACCACGACAAAAATGGACGAAAAACCCTCTGATGGTGGGAGCTCAACGATGAAATCCATAGAAATCATGGCCCAAGGTCTCTCTGGGACTGGTAATGGCTTCAGTAGGCCCCATGCTCTTGACCGGCTAGTCTTATTTCTGGCACACGTATCACAGGACTCCACATATGCCTTACAATCCTTGGTAAGATGAGGCCACCAGAAGGAGCGTTGGACAAGGTCAATTGTTTTCCGTGTGCCGAAGTGACCAGCAAGTTTGTGGTCATGGCACAAGCTTAGTACTCGTGCTTTCAGCTCCTCAGGGACCACAATCCTATTCTTGAACCAGAGTAGTCCATCCTTGGCACAGGCTTCAGCAGGTGGGGGCATTCTCGAGGAGGCTCGCCTGATTTGAGAAATTATGTCTTCCTGTAGAACTAGGAAATTTCCAGAAGGGAGAATGGTGTCTGGGGACAGGGTTCTTTCAGAGTCGAGAAACATTCGGGAAAGGGCGTCGGATTTGACATTCTTGGATCCAGGTCTGTACGTAATATGAAAAATAAATTGAGAAAAAAAAAGTGCCCATCTGGCCTGCCGGGGTTTTAATCTCTTGGCCGTTCTTAGATATTCTAAGTTTTTATGGTCTGTGTAGACCAAGATGGGATGTGCTGCACCTTCCAGGAGATAACGCCATTCCTCCAGAGCTGCCTTGATGGCCAGAAGTTCCCGATCACGTACGTCATAATTTTTCTCGGAAGGAGAGAGCTTACGTGAGAAGAATCCCACTGGGTACAGGAGTGCTTTGGCACCCTGTCTCTGAGACAGTACAGCTCCGACTGCAACTTCGGAAGCATCCACTTCCAGGACGAAAGGCAAGGCAGGATTGGGATGCTTAAGAATAGTGGCTGAGGTGAACAACGCTTTGAGTCTTTCAAAGGCCTCTTGTGCTTTAGGGGTCCAGTGGAACCGGCATCCTTGTTTAATAAGTTCCGTAATGGGAGCTATGATTGAAGAAAATCCCTTGATGAACTTTCTGTAGAAGTTGGCGAAGCCAATAAAACGTTGTACTCCTTTTTTGTCAGTCGGTGCAGGCCACTCCAGAATAGCGGATACTTTCTGAGGATCCATTTTAATGCCATCAGGAGAGATGATTAAACCCAAGAACTGGATGGATTGGAGCTCGAATTCGCACTTCTCAAGTTTGGCGTAAAGCCCATGCTGTCTTAGCCGGGAGAGTACGGTTCGTACGTGTTTGCGGTGCTCCATCAGGGAGGCGGAGAAGACCAAGATATCATCCAGGTAAACGATGACATATAAATCCAGTAAATCATGAAAGACGTCATTGACAAAATGCTGGAATGTTGCCGGTGCGTTGCACAGACCAAAAGGCATGACAAGGTACTCATAATGACCAAATCGAGTACGAAAAGCTGTCTTCCACTCGTCTCCTTCTCTTATACGGATCAGGTTATAGGCTCCACGGAGGTCTAGTTTAGTAAACACGGTAGCAGATCCTAACCTCTGAAATAGCTCAGGAACCAAGGGTAGCGGGTATCTGTTTTTTATGGTATTTTGTTAAGCTCCCGGTAATCAATGCAGGGACGTAGGGAGTGATCTTTTTTTTCCACGAAGAAGATGTCTGCCCCAGCTGGAGACGTGGAAGGACGAATGAACCCTTTCTTCAGGTTTTCGTCTATGTAAGTTTTCAAGGTGCCCAGCTCCTGCTCAGTTAGGGGAAAGATCCTACCAAAAGGGACTTCGGTACCCGGTAGAAGTTCTATTGGGCAGTCATAGGATCTATGTGCTGGAAGGGTTTCTGCCCCCTTCTTACTGAACACGTCTAGGAAATCCCGGTAAGGTTCAGGAAGGTCTTGGTAGAGTTTAGTTTCAGAGTCCATGCACAGACATTGGGAGGAGGTTGATGGGATTCCCCGTAAGCAGTTTTGTCTGCAATATTCAGAGGAAAACTGAACTTTGCCCGTAGCCCAGTTGATGCTAGGATTGTGGGCCTGTAGCCAAGGTATTCCTAGGATAATTGGGAAGAGAGGAGAGGAGATGACATCTAGGCGTAATAGTTCCTGATGTTCCGGGCCAATGGTGGCCAAAAGAGGAACCGTTTCTTGGGTGACGGGTCCGGAACGGAGGGTGGAACCATCTGCTAGAAAAACTGCCAGTCCTTGGGCTTTAGTTTGAGTGGGGATGTGATGAGTTTCAACGAAGGTCCGGTCAATGAATCCACTGCATGCCCCCGAATCAATGATGACCGGTACTGGGATGTTCCTTCCAGGTAACTGTAAGACAATGGAGAGTGTTAAATGGCTACCGGCACTAGGTAGGACAGGTGCACACAATGAGGAGGACGGTAGACACTTACGTCTTTTATTGGGGCATGCTCTTGCAAAATGACCGGGCTCTCCACAGTACAAGCACAGGTTGAGTGTGCGTCTTCGTGTCTTCTCCTCCGGAGTCAGAGAGGGACGGAGCAGTCCCAACTGCATAGGTTCCGAGCCTTCCTGGGCGGAAGCAGATGAGACCAATGGAGCTTGGTGCGGGGCACTAGGGACCCTGGGCAACATCCAGGTGAGACGTGGATGACCAACGGATCTTTCAGAGCGTCTTTCCCTGAGGCGACGGTCAATTTGGATTGACAAATTGATGAGCTCCTCTAATGTCTGGGGAACCCCCACTCGTGCCAGTTCATCCTTTAGGGGATCTGATAATCCCAGCCGATATTGGTGACGCAAAGCAGCGTCATTCCACTCCGTGTCGGAGCTCCAACGCCTAAACTCCACGGCGTAATCTTCAGCCGCTCTGCGACCTTGTTGGAGGGAATGCAAAGTGGCTTCAGCCATTGCCGTTAGCTGAGGGTCCTCATACAGTTGAGACATGGCTAGGAAGAAATCACTCACAGAGTCAAAAGATTGAGCCTTTTGCTTCAGTAGATGGTGAGCCCAGGTTTGAGGTTCACCAGTCAGCAAGGATATGACGAACCCCACTTTAGTAGCTTCCAGGGAGAACGTACGGGGTTGCAGGGCAAAATATAGTTCGCATGTGTTGCGGAACGCCTGGAACTTACTGCGATCTCCGGAAAACTTCTCGGGTGTAGGTACCCTGGGCTCTGGTGGAAGCATCACTACAGAGGGTGCCGAAGCCGGATTGGACGCTGCTCCTGAAGGAGAGGCTGAGAGGGCCTGGACCTGCCCTTCCAATCTGGTGTAGCCTTCTTGCAGACTTTTAACAGCTTGAGTAAGGCCCGCTAGGTGCCTGCACAGTTCATCCATGGGGGAGGCCCCCTGCCCGGACTCAGTCATGGCTGCCTGATACTGTCAGGTCCCACACTTACCAGACAGGTGAATCCACTTGGGCAGAGGGTAGGCTCCCTTACGTATCCGATTCGGGGCCCCTGGTAGAGTAGACAGGAGGCCACGAATGCGGAGTGGTATGAGGGCCTGAAGTAGAGTCCTGGAGCACAATGGTCTGGCAAGCAACCAGTAGATCTTCAGACTGGATAGAGCAGATGCTGGGCAGGAACTGGTCAGGCTGGTCACACACAGGCAGAGGTTGGCAACGGGCTGGCAGCAGCGGTACAAGAGGGTAAGGCAGAAACAAGGTCAGACAAGCCGGGGTCGGGTTCAGGCAGCAATCAAGGAAGGTCCAAAGGGTAAGCCGGGTCACAACGGATAAGCACAACGAGGATACAGGAACACAGGATGATCACGGAACAAGGTACAGAGCTGTTTGATCAGGCAGCACTGGGTCAGCATGGAGGCAAGCCTCAAATAGGCCGATTGGCGCCAAAACGCCGCGCACATGCACGCGCCGATTCGCCAAAGCGCGCCGCGCCCCCGCATGCGCCCGAGCGCGCCCCCGACACCGGCGTGCACGCCCACCGAACCAGGTCGCGTCAAAAGCAACGCCCACAGGCGGACGCGCGCTAACGCGAACGCGCGCTAGCGCGAACGCGCGTACGCACGAACGCCCGGACGCCACCCTGCACGCCACGGCCGGCCAGCCCAGACACACCGGCGCCCCCAGGGACACGCGCCCCAGCACGGACAGGAATGCGAGTGCCAACACGCCCCGGCGCGCCCCGGCGCCCAACCAGGTAACCTCTCTGACAGGCAGGCATTGCTAAATGGTGAGAAAAAGTGCACAGGCGCCTCTGAGGGTAGACTGTAGATACATTTATTCCAGACACAATAAGTAAACCTCACATGAGGGAGGTTGAGAACACATAAATAAAGCTCAGACGTCCGGAGGTGTTGAAGCTTCACAAGTTTGCGCTGGAACTGTCTCCGCCACTCATAAGGCTGTGTCTGGCAGCTGGATGGTGGTGTGATAGGAGAGAGCCAAAAGTAGGGCCTAGACAGGTTTCGGAGCATGCGCACTCAGAGGATAGAGAAGAGTGCTCCATTCTCAAGCTGCTGAACCAAAGGCCAGACGTGTCTTATATGCACTGCCATCTAGTGGACAATATACTAATCTGTCCAACAGCACATACAGATCTACTATTAGGCTGGATTTGCACCTATGCAGTTTTAGTGCTTTTTGCATTTTGAAGATTTGCACTACAGTCCATTTAACCACTTCAATACCCGGGCACTTATACACCTTCCTGCCCAGACCAATTTTCAGCTTTCAGTGCTGTTGCAGTTTGAATGACAATTGCGCGGTCATCCATCACTGTACCCAAACAAAATTTTTATCATTTTGTTCCCACAAATAGAGCTTTCTTTTGGTGGTATTTGATCACCTCTAGGATTTTTATTTTTTGCTAAACAAATAAATAAAGACCGAAAATTTTGAAAAAAATAGGTTTGCTTTTGTTTCTGTTATAAAATTTTGTAAATAAGTAAGTTTTCTCTTTCACTGATGGGCACTGATAAGGTGGCACTGATATGCGGCACTGATGGGCACTGGTATGCAGCACTGATCAGTGGCACTGATATGAAGCACTGATGGGCATTGATATGCAATTCCGAGAAACCCACCCCCTATAGACCCAAACCCCTAACCCTAATCCTAATTCTCAGTCCCTATAGTCCCAAACCCCCTCCTTTAGTTCCAAACCCCTATCCCTAACCTAATCCCACCCCCTATAGTCCCAAACCCCTAACCCTAACCCTAATCCCACCCCCTATAGACCCAAACCCCTAACCCTAATCCTAATTCTCGGTCCCTATAGTCCCAAAACCCTAACCCTAACCCTAATCCCAACTCCTATAGTCCCAAACCCCTAACCCTAACCCTAATCCCACCCCCTATAGACCCAAACCCCTAACCCTAACCCTAATCCCTGTCCCTATAGTCCAAAACCCCTAATCCTAATCCTAATCGCACCCCCTATAGTCTCAGAAACCCTAACCCTAAACCCACCTCCTATAGTCCCAAATGCCTAACCCTAATCCCACCTCCTATAGTCCCAAACCCCTAACCCTAATCCCATCCCCTAAAGTCCCAAACCCCTAACCCTAATCCCACATTCTTTAGTCCCAAACCCCTAACCCTATTCCCACCTCCTATAGTCCCAAACCTCTAACCCTAATCCCTGTCCCTATAGTCACAAACCCCTAACCCTAATCCCACCCCCTATAGTCCCAGAAATCCTAAAACTAACCCTAATCCCACCTCCTATAGTCCCAAACCCCTAGCCCTAACCCTAATCCCACCCCCTATAGACCCAAACCCCTAACCCTAACCATAATCCCTGTCCCTATAGTCCAAAACCCCTAATCGCACCTCCTATAGTCTCAGAAACCCTAACCCTAAACCCACCTCCTATAAAGCTGGAAAGGGTTATAAAAGTATCTCCAAAAGCCTTGCTGTTCATCAGTCCACGGTAAGACAAATTGTCTATGAATGGAGAAGGTTCAGCACTGCTGCTACTCTCCCTAGAAGTGGGCGTCCTGTAAAGATGACTGCAAGAGCACAGCGCAGACTGCTCAATGAGGTGAAGAAGAATCCTAGAGTGTCAGCTAAAGACTTACAAAAGTCTCTGGCACATGCTAACATCCCTGTTAGCGAATCTACAATACTTAAAAAACTAAACAAGAATGAATTTCATGGGAGGATACCACAGAGAAAGCCACTGCTGTCCAAAAAATAAAATTCCTGTGCGTTTACAGTTTGCACAAGAGCACCTGGATGTTCCACAGCAGTACTGGCAAAATATTCTGTGGACAGATGAAACCAAACGAAAGTTGAGTTGTTTGGAAGAAACACACAACACTATGTGTGGAGAAAAAGAGGCACAGCACACCAACATCAAAACCTCATCCCAACTGTGAAGTATGGTGGTGGGGGCATCATGGTTTGGGGCTGCTTTGCTGCGTCAGGGCCTTAACGGATTTCTATCATCGAAGAAAAAATGAATTCCCAAGTCTATCAAGACATTTTGCAGGAGAACTTAAGGCCATCTGTCCACCAGCTGAAGCTCAACAGAAGATAGGTGTTGCAACAGGACAACGACCCAAAGCATAGAAGTAAATCAACAACAGAATGGCTTAAACAGAAGAAAATATGCCTTCTGGAGTGGCCCAGTTAGAGTCCTGACCTCAACCCGATTGAGATGCTGTGGCATGACCTCAAGAAAGCGACACCAGACATCCCAAGAATATTGCTGAACTGAAACAGTTCTGTAAAGAGGAATGGTCAAGAATTACTCCTGACCGTTGTGCACGTCTGATCTGCAACTACAGGAAACGTTTGGTTGAAGTTATTGCTGCCAAAGGAGGTTCAACCAGTTATTAAATCCAAGGGTTCACATACTTCTTCCACCTGCACTGTGAATGTTTACATGGTGTGTTCAATAAAAACATGGTAACATTTAATTATTTGTGTGTTATTAGTTTAAGCAGACTGTGATTGTCTATTGTTGTGACTTAGATGAAGATCGGATTACACATTTTATGACCAATTTGTGCAGGAATCCATAGCATTCCAAAAGGGTTCACATACTTTTTATTGCAACTGTATATGTGACCTTTTGGAGGATTCAGGGGTCACCCTTGAGGTCCCTTATATGAAGTACGTTGACCAACACCGTTGTACCCCCTCCTTTCCCAAAATGTTCCCTATCTTCTCCTCTTAAAATAATGAACCCATCCACAGAGAATCACTCACATCGGGCTGACAATATATCCCAGAGATCCCAGTACATGTCACTGGATTTGTTTATTAGTCATTCCTTCCTAAAGACAATCGTTGTGATCATTGCACTGCTATTGTTATCATTTCATACAATCTTTAGAGACAGAGCAAGGGTATGCAGTTCATTTTAAAGTAGATATATGTGAGCCCAATCGCTAAAATCTCATATTTCAAAAATAATTTTCAATCTTTTTTGAATCTGCAGCTTTCAATAAAATAATTCCTGGCACTTCCTGTTATATGATGGCAACACTGCCATCATATAATGTTTTTGTTAGGAAGCGCTCATCATTTTATCTACTTGTAATAGTAGGAATGTGGAGGTCAACATAAATTCACTTTTTCATTGCTATCTTCATCTGGGTGGTCTTCATGGAGTAATAAAATCCTCGCCATGTCTTCCAGACCATGCCAGTGGCATACTGACTGGTGGGGCCTCCAAGATATAAACCGTTTAGGTTGGCGTAGTGACATTCATTGTACCAGAATCCTCCTTTGAACGAAGTGGCACAGTTTGAAGGCCACAGATCTCTGTCTCTGTCGTAGGTGCTGAAAGCCATGTTATGGTGAAACCCGAGCGAGTCGCCTGTTAGAATTTGTATTACAGTTACATAGAATAAAACAGAAAAAAAAAAAAGAATCATTTGTCTGGTCTGTTAACAAAAACTATTTAAAAAATCTACGGTAGGATCTCTGACATCGGCGACCCCCACTCTCCTCTTCTAGGATTCTTTGTTTCCATCTCAATTATTATATGGTGCCCATCCAACCCAAATACACAGATAACTACTGTAATTGACCTTTCTTTGTTCAAACTGTGTTATTTTGTAATGTTAATTGTTTGAAAATAACAACAAACATGTTGAAATAAAAAAAAAAAAAAACATGGTAGCCTCATCAATATAAGACTGCTTTCACACCTGGGCATTGATTTGTTGGGCATTTTTGGGCATTTTTGTACAGCGTTTTTAACCACTTCAATACCGGGCACTTACACCTTCCTGCCCAGACCAATTTTCAGCTTTCAGCTGTCATTGAATGATAATTGCGCGGTCATACAGCACTGTACCCAAACTAAATTATTATCATTTTGTTCCCACAAACAGAGCTTTCTTTTGGTGGTATTTTTATTTTCTGCTTAACAAATAAGAAAAAGACCGAAAATTTTGAAATAAAAATGTTTTTTTTTTGTTTCTGTTACAAAACTTTGTAAATAAGTAAGTTTTCTCCTTCACTGATTGGCACTGATGGGGATGCACCAATGAGGTGGCACTGATGAGGTGGCACTGTTGGGCACTGATGATGGGCACTAATATGCAGCACTGATGGGGCACTGATAGGTGGCACTGATGGACACCGAAAGGCGGCACGTATGGGCACTGATAGGCGGCACCGATGGGCACTGATAGGCAGCTTGGATGGGCACTGATAGGCAGCACAGATGGGCACTGATAGGTGGCACGGATGGGCACTGATAGGTGGCACGGATGGGCACTGATAGGTGGCAAGGATGGGCATGGATGGGCACTGATAGGTGCACTGATGTACACTAATAGATAGTACTGATGGATGCCAATCAGTGCCAAGCAATAACGCCTGCCAATCAGTGATACCCATTGTGGGCACTGATTGGCATCCATTGTGGGCACTGATTGGCATCCCTGGGTCTAGGGTGGCATACCTGGTGGTGACATCCTCGGTGGTCCTGGTGGTCCAGTGTGGGCATCCTCGGGGGGGCTGCGCTGATAATCAATCAGCACGGACCCCCCTGTCAGAGGAGCAGCCGATCGCTCTCCTCTACTCGCATTTGTCAGACATGAGTGAGGAAAAGCCGATCAACGGCTCTTCCTGTTTACACTGTGATCAGCCGTGATTGGACACGGCTGATCACGTGGTAAAGAGTCTCCATCAGAGACTCTTTACATAGATCGGTGTTGCAGTTTGTCAGACTGACACACCGCAACAACGATCGCTGCGATGCACGCCGCCGGGGGCGCTCAGCGGCTTTCTATCCTGGCGGTGTCATATGACATCCGGTCAGGAAGTCGAAACCACTTTGCCGCCGTCATTTTGCTATATGGCGGGCGGGAAGTGGTTAAAGCATTTTTGAGCTTTGCCATTTTTTTATTATTCAATAGAGAAAAATATCTTCTGTTTCATCATTTGTTGATATGTTTTTCAGCATTTTTTTTTTGCTTTTTTTTGTTAAGGGGGTTAGGAGTTTTTATTTTATTTAGTGTGATTGTTATGATTTACTTATTATTTATTTCGTTTGTTAGCTTAGGGGTTAGAGGTTAAGATTGGGGTTGGGGTTATGATTAGGGGTAAATGTATTTATTATTATTTATGTATATATTTATTTATTTTTTGTTAGGTTAGGGGTCATGGTTAGGAACAGGGGTCAATATTAGGGTTAAGGGTTAGGATTATGGGTTAATATTAGGCTTAGGGTTAGGGGTTTGGGTTAGCATTGGGTTAGAGTTAGGGGTTACTATTAGGGATGGGTTAAGAGATGGGATTAGGGGTTAGTAGAAGTGTTAGGGGTTGGGGTTAACATAAGGATTAGGATTAGAGGTCAATATTTGATTCAGGGGTTAAAATTAGGGTTAGGGGTTACTATTAGGGTTAGGGGTTGGGGTTAGCATTGGGGTTGGGGGTTGGGGATACGAGTTACTATGAGGGTTATGGGTTAATATTAGGGTGGGGCTGGGGGTTAGTATAATGGTTGGGTTAGGGCAGGCTTCACTAAATGGTGAGAAAAAGTGCACAGGCGCCTCTGAGTGTAGACTGTAGATACATTTATTCCAGACACAATAAGTAAACCTCACATGAGGGAGGTTGAGAACACATCAATAAAGCCCAGACGTCCGGAGGTGTTGAAGCTTCACAAGTTTGCGCTGGAACTGTCTCCGCCACTCATAAGGCTGTGTCGGGCAGCTGGATGGTGGTGTGATATGAGAAAGCCAAAAGCAGGGCCTGGACGGGTTTCAGGGCATGCGCACTCAGAGGATAGAGAAGAGTGCTCCATTCTCAAGCTGCTGAACCAAAGGCCAGACGTGTCTTATATGCACTGCCATCTAGTGGACAATATACTAATCTGTCCAACAGCACATACAGATCTACTATTAGGCTGGATTCGCACCTATGCAGTTTTAGTGCTTTTTGCATTTTGCAGATTTGCACTACAGTCCATTTAACCACTTCAATACCGGGCGCTTATACACCTTCCTGCCCAGACCAATTTTCAGCTTTCAGTGCTGTTGCAGTTTGAATGACAATTGCGCGGTCATCCATCACTGTACCCAAACAAAATTTTTATCATTTTGTTCCCACAAATAGAGCTTTCTTTTGGTGGTATTTGATCACCTCTAGGATTTTTATTTTTTGCTAAACAAATAAATAAAGACCGACAATTTTGAAAAAAATTGGTTTGCTTTTGTTTCTGTTATAAAATTTTGTAAATAAGTAAGTTTTCTCTTTCACTGATGGGCACTGATAAGGTGGCACTGATATGCGGCACTGATGGGCACTGGTATGCAGCACTGATCACTGGCACTGATATGAAGCACTGATGGGCATTGATATGCAATTCTGAGAAACCCACCCCCTATAGACCCAAACCCCTAACCCTAATCCTAATTCTTGGTCCCTATAGTCCCAAACCCCCTCCTTTAGTTCCAAACCCCTATCCCTAACCTAATCCCACCCCCTATAGTCCCAAACCCCTAACCCTAACCCTAATCCCACCCCCTATAGACCCAAACCCCTAACCCTAATCCTAATTCTCGGTCCCTATAGTCCCAAACCCCCTCCTATAGTCCCAAAACCCTAACCCTAACCCTAATCCCAACTCCTATAGTCCCAAACCCCTAACCCTAACCCTAATACCACCCCCTATAGACCCAAACCCCTAACCCTAACCCTAATCCCTGTCCCTATAGTCCAAAACCCCTAATCCTAATCCTAATCGCACCCCCTATAGTCTCAGAAACCCTAACCCTAAACCCACCTCCTATAGTCCCAAACGCCTAACCCTAATCCCACCTCCTATAGTCCCAAACCCCTAACCCTAATCCCACCCCCTAAAGTCCCAAACCCCTAACCCTAATCCCACATTCTTTAGTCCCAAACCCCTAACCCTATTCCCACCTCCTATAGTCCCAAACCCCTAACCCTAATCCCTGTCCCTATAGTCACAAACCCCTAACCCTAATCCCACCCCCTATAGTCCCAGAAACCCTAAAACTAACCCTAATCCCACCTCCTATAGACCCAAACCCCTAGCCCTAACCCTAATCCCTGTCCCTATAGTCCAAAACCCCTAATCCTAATCGCACCTCCTATAGTCTCAGAAACCCTAACCCTAAACCCACCTCCTATAAAGCTGGAAAGGGTTATAAAAGTATCTCCAAAAGCCTTGCTGTTCATCAGTCCACGGTAAGACAAATTGTCTATGAATGGAGAAGGTTCAGCACTGCTGCTACTCTCCCTTGGAGTGGGTGTCCTGTAAAGATGACTGCAAGAGCACAGCGCAGACTGCTCATTGAGGTGAAGAAGAATCCTAGAGTGTCAGCTAAAGACTTACAAAAGTCTCTGGCACATGCTAACATCCCTGTTAGCGAATCTACAATACTTAAAAAACTAAACAAGAATGAATTTCATGGGAGGATACTACAGAGAAAGCCACTGCTGTCCAAAAAATAAAATTCCTGCGCGTTTACAGTTTGCACAAGAGCACCTGGATGTTCCACAGCAGTACTGGCAAAATATTCTGTGGACAGATGAATCCAAACGAAAGTTGAGTTGTTTGGAAGAAACACACAACACTATGTGTGGAGAAAAAGAGGCACAGCACACCAACATCAAAACCTCATCCCAACTGTGAAGTATGGTGGTGGGGGCATCATGGTTTGGGGCTGCTTTGCTGCGTCAGGGCCTTAACGGATTGCTATCATCGAAGAAAAAATGAATTCCCAAGTCTATCAAGACATTTTGCAGGAGAACTTAAGGCCATCTGTCCACCAGCTGAAGCTCAACAGAAGATGGGTGTTGCAACAGGACAACGACCCAAAGCATAGAAGTAAATCAACAACAGAATGGCTTAAACAGAAGAAAATATGCCTTCTGGAGTGGCCCAGTTAGAGTCCTGACCTCAACCCGATTGAGATGCTGTGGCATGACCTTAAGAAAGCGACACCAGACATCCCAAGAATATTGCTGAACTGAAACAGTTCTGTAAAGAGGAATGGTCAAGAATTACTCCTGACCGTTGTGCACGTCTGATCTGCAACTACAGGAAACGTTTGGTTGAAGTTATTGCTGCCAAAGGAGGTTCAACCAGTTATTAAATCCAAGGGTTCACATACTTCTTCCACCTGCACTGTGAATGTTTACATGGTGTGTTCAATAAAAACATGGTAACATTTAATTCTTTGTGTGTTATTAGTTTAAGCAGACTGTGATTGTCTATTGTTGTGACTTAGATGAAGATCGGATTACACATTTTATGACCAATTTGTGCAGGAATCCATAGCATTCCAAAAGGGTTCACATACTTTTTATTGCAACTGTATATGTGACCTTTTGGAGGATTCAGGGGTCACCCTTGAGGTCCCTTATATGAAGTACATTGACCAACACCGGTGTACCCCCTCCTTTCCCAAAATGTTCCCCATCTTCTCCTCTTAAAATAATGAACCCATCCACAGAGAATCACTCACATCGGGCTGACAATATATCCCAGAGATCCCAGTACATGTCCCTGGATTTGTTTATTAGTCATTTCTTCCTAAAGACAATCGTTGTGATCATTGCACTGCTATTGTTATCATTTCATACAATCTATAGAGACAGAGCAAGGGTATGCAGTTCATTTTAAAGTAGATATGTGTGAGCCCAATCGCTGAAATCTCATATTTCAAAAATAATTTTCAATCTTTTTTGAATCTGCAGCTTTCAATAAAATAATTCCTGGCACTTCCTGTTATATGATGGCAACACTGCCATCATATAATGTTTTTGTTAGGAAGCGCTCATCATTTTATCTTCTTGTAATAGTAGGAATGTGGAGGTCAGCAGAAATTCACTTTTTCATTGCTATCTTCATCTGGGTGGTCTTCAAGGAGTAATATAGTCCTCGCCATGTTGTCCAGGACATGCCAGTGCCGTACTGACTGGTGGGGCCTCCAAGATATAAACCGTTTAGGTTGACATGGTGACATGCATTGTACCAGAATCCTCCTTTGAACGAAGTGGCACAGTTTGAAGGCCACAGATCTCTGTCTCTGTCGTAGGTGCTGAAAGCCATGTTATGGTGAAACCCGAGCGAGTCGCCTGTTAGAATTTGTATTACAGTTACAAAGAATAAAACAGAAAAAAAAAAAAGAATCATTTGTCTGGTCTGTTAACAAAAACTATTTAAAAAATCTACGGTAGGATCTCTGACATCGGCGACCCCCACTCTCCTCTTCTAGGATTATTTGTTTCCATCTCAATTATTATATGGTGCCCATCCAACCCAAATACACAGATAACTACTGCAATTGACCTTTCTTTGTTCAAACTGTGTTATTTTGTAATGTTAATTGTTTGAAAATAACAACAAACATGTTGGAATAAAAAAAAAAAAAAAACATGGTAGCCTCATCAATATAAGACTGCTTTCACACCTGGGCATTGATTTGTTGGGCATTTTTGGGCATTTTTGTACAGCGTTTTTAACCACTTCAATACCGGGCACTTACACCTTCCTGCCCAGACCAATTTTCAGCTTTCAGCTGTCATTGAATGATAATTGCGCGGTCATACAGCACTGTACCCAAACTAAATTTGTATCATTTTGTTCCCACAAATAGAGCTTTCTTTTGGTGGTATTTTATTTTCTGCTAAACAAATAAGAAAAAGACTGAAAATTTTGAAATAAAAATGTTTTTTTTTGTTTCTGTCACAAAACTTTGTAAATAAGTACGTTTTCTCCTTCACTGATGGGAACTGATGGGGCTGCACCAATGAGGTGGCACTGATGAGGTGGCACTGATGGGCACTGATGATGGGCACTAATATGCGGCACTGATGGAGCACTGATAGGTGGCACTGATGGACACCGAAAGGCGGCACGTATGGGCACTGATAGGCGGCACCGATGGGCACTGATAGGCAGCTTGGATGGGCACTGATAGGCAGCACAGATGGGCACTGATAGGTGGCACGGATGGGCACTGATAGGTGGCAAGGATGGGCATGGATGGGCACTGATAGGTGGCACTGATGTACACTAATAGATAGTACTGATGGATGCCAATCAGTGCCAAGCAATAACGCCTGCCAATCAGTGATGCCCATTGTGGGCACTGATTGGCATCCATTGTGGGCACTGATTGGCATCCCTGGTGGTCAGCATTTTTTTTTGCTTTTTTTTGTTAAGGGGGTTAGGAGTTTTTATTTTATTTAGTGTGATTGTTATGATTTACTTATTATTTATTTAGTTTGTTAGCTTAGGGGTTAGAGGTTAAGATTGGGGTTGGGGTTATGATTAGGGGTAAATGTATTTATTATTATTTATGTATATATTTATTTATTTTTTGTTAGGTTAGGGGTCATGGTTAGGAACAGGGGTCAATATTAGGGTTAAGGGTTAGGATTATGGGTTAATATTAGGCTTAGGGTTAGGGGTTTGGGTTAGCATTGGGTTAGAGTTAGGGGTTACTATTAGGGTTGGGTTAAGAGCTGGGGTTAGGGGTTAGTAGAAGTGTTAGGGGTTGGGGTTAACATTAGGATTAGGATTAGAGGTCAATATTTGATTCAGGGGTTAAGATTAGGGTTAGGGGTTACTATTAGGGTTAGGGGTTGGGGTTAGCATTGGGGTTAGGGGTTGGGGATACGAGTTACTATGAGGGTTATGGGTTAATATTAGGGTGGGGCTGGGGGTTAGTATAATGGTTGGGGGTTGGGTTAGGGCAGGCATCACTAAATGGTGAGAAAAAGTGCACAGGTGCCTCTGAGGGTAGACTGTAGATACATTTATTCCAGACACAATAAGTAAACCTCACATGAGGGAGGTTGAGAACACATCAATAAAGCTCAGACGTCCAGAGGTGTTGAAGCTTCACAAGTTTGCGCTGGAACTGTCTCCGCCACTCATAAGGCTGTGTCTGGCAGCTGGATGGTGGTGTGATATGAGAAAGCCAAAAGCAGGGCCTAGACGGGTTTCGGAGCATGCGCACTCAGAGGATAGAGAAGAGTGCTCCATTCTCAAGCTGCTGAACCAAAGGCCAGACATGTCTTATATGCACTGCCATCTAGTGGACAATATACTAATCTGTCCAACAGCACATACAGATCTACTATTAGGCTGGATTCGCACCTATGCAGTTTTAGTGCTTTTTGCATTTTGCAGATTTGCACTACAGTCCATTTAACCACTTCAATACCGGGCGCTTATACACCTTCCTGCCCAGACCAATTTTCAGCTTTCAGTACTGTTGCAGTTTGAATGACAATTGCGCGGTCATCCATCACTGTACCCAAACAAAATTTTTATCATTTTGTTCCCACAAATAGAGCTTTCTTTTGGTGGTATTTGATCACCTCTAGGATTTTTATTTTTTGCTAAACAAATAATTAAAGACCGAAAATTTTGAAAAAAATAAAGGTTTGCTTTTGTTTCTGTTATAAAATTTTGTAAATAAGTAAGTTTTCTCTTTCACTGATGGGCACTGATAAGGTGGCACTGATATGCGGCACTGATGGGCACTGGTATGCAGCACTGATCAGTGGCACTGATATGACGCACTGATGGGCATTGATAGGTGGCACTGGTGGGCACTCATGAGTGGCACTGGCGGGCACTGATGGGCACTGATAGGTGACACTGATGGGCACTGAAAGGCTGCAAGGATGGGTTCTTATGGGTGGCACTGATAGACAGCACTGCTGGGCACCGATAGGTGGCACTGCTGGGCATTGATACGTGGCACTGATGGGCACTGATACGTGGCACTGATGGGCACTGATACGCGGCACTGATATGAGGCACTGATAGGCATCCCTGGTGGCACTGGTAGTGGTAGGCATTGGAGTGGGCACTGATTGGCAGCTGCCTGGGCATTGATTGGCAGCTGCCTGGGCACAAATTAGTATTTCCCTGGGGGTATAGGGGGACATACCTTGTGGTCCAATGTGGATGGCCATCCTGGTGGTCCTGGGCGGCATAATGGTGGTCCTGGGTAGAATCCAAGGGGGGGCTGTGCTGATAAACAATCAGCACACACCCCCCCTGTCAAGAGAGCAGCTGATCGGCTCTCCTCCACTCCTTTACTGTCAGATGCAAGTGAGGAAAAGCCTATCACCGGCTCTTCCTATTTACATCATGATCAGCCGTGATTGGACACGGCTGATCACGTGGTAAAGAGTCTCCATCAGACTGACACATCGCAACAACGATCGCAGCGATGCGCGCCCCTGGGGGCGGGCAGCGGCTTAATATCCTGATCAAGTCATATGACGTCCGGTGAGGATATTGAAACCACTTTGCCGCCGTCATTCTGCTATATGGTGGGTGGCAAGTGGTTAACATGGTTTCCTATGGAACACTTTTTGTAGTGCAAATCTGAAAAATGCAAAATGCACTAAAACTGCATAGGTGTGAATCCAGCCTTAAAGGACTTGTAAAGGCAGAAGGTGCATTCTATGCATAAGGATAAAAAACCTTTTGTGTGTAGCAGCCACCCCAGCACCCCCTAATTACTTACCTGAGCCCCATATCTCTCCAGCGATGTTCACAAATGTCTAAGCTGTCCGAGACTCTCCTCCTGATTGGCTGAGACACAGCAGTGGCGCCATTGGCTCCCGTGGCCGTCAATCAAAGTCAGTCAGCCACTCAGAGGAGAGAGGGGTGGGACCGGGTTGGGGCTCCGTGTCTGAATGGACACATGGAGCTGTGACTTGGCTCCAGTGCCCCCATAGGAAGCTGCTGTCTGTGGGGGCACTCGATAGGAGGGAGGGGCCAGGAGCAGCAAAGAGGGACCTGAGAAGAGAAGGAACCGGGCTGCTCTGTGCAAATCCAACTGCACAGGGGAGGGGTTAGTCAGGTACTTCACCTTTGAGGCTCCCAATTACATAGTGATCTCAAGGTTCCGGATATTATATGAGAACAAAGAAATAGCCTCCCATAGTGTGAAATGTATAAGCAATACAAATTTATTCAAAAGCCAAGTGGAATCTTACATTAAAAACGGTTTAAAAGAGCTTTGTAAAGTGCAAACACGGCATTGCAGACGCCTCTTACGTCACTTCCCATCCACTCTGTACATCTGGCCACGCCCTACGCGTTACGTCATGGCACACGACTTCATCAGGGGAACCGGTTTCCCTGGTGATGTCACGTGCTGTGACGTAATGTGTAGGGCGTGGCCGGATGTACAGAGCGGACTGGAAGTGATATAAGAGGCCTCTGCAACGCCATGTTTGCACTTTACAAAGCTCTTTTAAACCGTTTTAATGTAAGATTCCACTTGGCTTTTGAATAAATTTGTATTGCTTATACGTTTTACACTATGGGAGGCTATTTCTTTGTTCTCATATAATATCCAGAACCTTGAGATCACTGCGTAATTGGGAGCCCCGAAGGGGAAGTTCGCCACCACCATATGGAGGTTTGAGCCTGGTCTAACACCATCCAGAATCGGAACCTTCAACACATTTGAAAATTGGAGATTAGGAGCCGGAAGCCCGCTTTCACTACAAGAGTAGGGATGAGCCGAACACCCCCTGGTTCGATTCAAAGCAGAACATGCGAACAGGCAAAAAAATTTTTGGAACACGCGAACACCGTTAAAGTCTATGGGACACGAACGTGAAAAATCAAAAGTGCTATTTTTAAGGGTTAATGTGCAAGTTATTGTCAAAAAAAGTGTTTGGGGACCGGGTTCTGCCCCAGGGCACATGTATCAATGTATCAATGCAAAAAAAAATTTTAAAAACAGCCTTTTTTTGGGAGCAGTGATTTTAATAATGCTTAAAGTGAAGCAATAAAAGTGAAATATTCCTTTAAATTTCTTACCTGTGGGGTGTCTATAGTATGCCTGTAAAGTGGCGCATGTTTCCCATGTTTAGAACAGTCCCTGCACAAAATGACTGAAAAAATTACTCCCCGGGAAAGCCATAGGGAAGTCCCCGTGCGTCAGAGGGGGGCGGGGTCACCTGGGAACATCACGGTGTGGCCCCGCCCTCAGTTATAAAAGAACTGTCAAAGCGAAGATGCGTCATACGGCGGTTGCCTCCCATGGAGGCGGGTCAGTCGCGGCTTTGTTTTGTTTTGTTTTTTCGGTCCGTCGGCAGAGCGAGAGAAGAAGACTTTGTGGGACATTTTAATTTTTTTTTTTTTAATAAAGGACTTGTCCCAAGCCGTGTCTTGTCATTTGTGCCATTTTGACACTTTTTTTGTGAAATGGTAGGGGTACATTTGTACCCCATTACCATTTCACACAGGGGGGGATTGGGACTGCTCCCCAAATATACGGCAATTTTTAAAACTTTTTTGCATTGATACATGTATCCAGTATTTAGAAAGTTGCACTGATCATTTCTATTCACTTCTATTTTATCTTAATGCATTCTATGCATTAAGGTAAAAAAAACTTTTTTGTGCAGCTCCCCCCTCAGCTCCCCCTAATATTTACCTGAGCCCCATCTCGATCCAGAAATGTTTTGCAAAAGTCTCAGCTGTCCGGTACTCACCCTCCTCATTGGCTGAGACAGCAGTGGGGTGACATTGGTTCCCACTGCTGTCAATCAAAGTAAATGAGCCAATAAGGAGAGAGAGGGGGTGGGGCCGAGTCACAGCTTCGTTTCTGAATGGACACACAGAGCAGCGACTCGGCTCGGGTGCCCCCATAGCAAGCTGCTTGTTGTGGCGGCACTCGGCAGGAGCGAGGGGCAGGAGCACAAAAGAGGGACCTGAGAAGAGGAGGATCGGGGCTGCTCTGTGCAAAACAATTGCACAAGGCAGGTAAGTATAACATGTTTGTTATTTTTTAATTTAAAAAAAGGAGACTTTAATATCACTTTAACCTCCCACAGGTGAGTTTTACTTATTGTGTCTGGAATACATTTATCTACAGTCTACACTACATGTTTGGAGATCGCTTCCACCCCCCATACAAGGTTGGCCCCAAATCTGTGGACTTTTATCCTGTTCTTGTGGTTCTTTAACCAATAGAATTAATGTTTTAAGGACTTCCATGACAGACTTTTTATTGTTGTGGAATTGCCTTTGCTTGCACCATGTTATACTTGTTTATCACTAAATGGCGGACTTTGGTTCCTCACCAGCTGGTCTTGATGAATTTCAGTTTTCAAATCCATCAATCCATTTTTTCCTCCAAACCACTTAAAAATTAAATTTCCTTTCTTCCTTCCTTCCATCCATCCCATTATCCATCCACCCTAATGTCCATCCATTCATCCTTTTGTTCATTTTCCTTCATTTTTTTTTTCAATCCTTCTATCCATCCATCCCACTTACTATCCATCCCATTATCCATTCCTGTTCTTTGGTTCCTCACCAGCTGGTCTGGATGGATTTCCTTCTTGAAACCCATCAATGTACAGTTTGTAGCTATCTGCAACACTGGAGATGGGGAGAGATGAGAGAGAAAAGGTATTGTAGATCACAAAACGGGAGTCATCGTCAAAATCTGTCAGGTCAATGCGCAGGCGGTAGGACCTCTGCAGGGTGAGTTGGTAGATGTTCTCCAGACCTGTGCCAGAAATTACAGGAAGGTTTATTGAAGGTAATACAAAAATATATATATATTCCCAAAACTAGTGCAAGATAAAACATTGTTTAGCATAATAATAATAACTAATTAAAAAAATAATAATGATTAAAAAAACACCCAACAATAATGAAAGTCCACAAATAAAAATAAGTAAAAGTCCATAAATAGATCACTCAGATGTCCGAAACTTATGAATGGAGGAGGTTGACCTTTCATCCATCTACCTGTCCTCCATTCATAGAGTGCTTTTCATTAATGGAAGTTATAGCACAGCCTCTATGAACATAGGAGGGAATGGAAAGGGCAGGCATAGTCAGCACCCTTGATGAGCGCCTGTGACAGGTCCAGGTATTAACCCCTGCAGCACTGAAAGATTACCACTGCGGAGTATTGTGTCCAGGGGGGGAGGGGGGAGAGGATGGAAGAGTTCAACTAAGAGAGGAGCAGCACAAGGGACATTTCTCATTGGAAGTAAATACCATCCCATAGGCTTTAATTTTGCTTTAATGGTTTTGCTATGGAGCCAATCACATATTCTGGCCATATTGGCAGGTTTTAATGTAAACATCGTATTCATGTGCAAATTAGTATCTGGTATATGTGGGGTTAATTGTGTGCAGTGGCGCATTGGCCGAGGGCAAGCTCACTTCCCATTGTGAAGGTATATAGGGAAATGTTCCCCAGGGCGTAGGGCTCTTTGGTTCTATGGGAAAGCAGGGAAGGCCACACCTCCTGCAATGTAATCATTAGTGGAGGAGGGAGTCCACCCACAATAGGACCCGGAGTCAGGAAGTGTTACCAGCCTATGTGTGAGAAGTGCTTGAGCCAAAGGTATGTAGCGCCCTCCTCTAGTTAGGCTAAATTTCGTTTTTGGCTTCACTGTAGTGAGTGGAGCAGCGATTGATTGCTTTTGTCTGTTCAGGGATTCCTAAAATGGGTGTTTGATTTCCCCCACCTACTTCTGTGAGAAGCTTACAGAATATATGGCATGGATATTCAAATGACCAGTATGGATATTTATCATATCTCAGCCAATCCCTGGAAGGGGGCATCGAGAAGGTACCTGCGGAGGTGATAAATCTTTTGGAGGCTCTGCTAGAGTGTCCTTTCCCTCTCCAGAAAGGGTTCCAGTTCTCTTGGGGCTATAGCCCATTTTGCAGCTTTACCGGAGTTAAGGAGGAGGAGTTAGGCTGAGAGCTTAATGTGTTCCCATTCCAAAGTGTTGGAGCAAGACAAGTGTGCTGTACCGGAGAACTGGTAGAGGATATTTAGTGTTCTGCACTGTTAACCTCAGTTGGTTCTGTAGTCTAGTGTTGGAACAGGTAGGAGCTAGTCATCGGCTGGAGAAGAGAGATGGCCCTACTGATGTTGGGCCTGGTGGGATAGTCCAACAAATGGTCCTCTGTGGGTGTCAATGCACACATTTCATAATCTTTAATGTAATGAGACAGGCGACACTTACAGCATGGTTTCCCCGTGTCGCCAAGCATTGGCGCCTGTTTGGTAGCCCCCTCCTAAACACCAGATACACAAGCTCAGATATGTCTGTTTACATGCATGGATTCCCATATACCGTTCTGATTGCTGGTTTATCCCATGTTGTTCAGTCTTTATTATAATTCCATGTCATTTTCTTACCGCCTGAGGTTCTAATTTGATCCCCAGTTTGATTCAAGCCTATAATTTAAATACATTCTGTAGACCAGAGGTCTCCAAAATGTCTAAACAAAGGGCCAGTTTATTGTTCTTCAAACATTAGGGGGGCCAGACTGTGGTTCCTATGGAGAATAACATACCCCAGAACCAGTGGAAGTAAACATAGCACCTATTGTCAGTGAGTGTCATCAGTAATGGAGGAATAACGCCTCATCACTGGTGTCATTGGGAGGAATAATGCCCCACTGTTGGTGTCATTGGGAGGAATAGTGCCCCATTGTTGGTGTGATTAGGAGGAATAGTGCCCTATTGTTTGTGTCATTGGGAGGAATAGTGCCCCATTGTTGGTGTGATTAGGAGGAATAGTGTCCCATCCTTGGTGTCATTGGGAGGAATAATGCCCCACTGTTGGTGTCATTGGGAGGAATAGTACTCCATCGTTGGTGCCATTGGGAGGATTAGTGCCCCATTGTTGGTGTCATTGGGAGGAATAGTACAGTCCTCCATCGTTGGTGTCATTGGGAGGAATAGCGCTCCATTGTTGGTGTCAGTGGGAAGAATGGTTCCCCAAGGGCTGGATAAAGACAAGCAAAGGGCCACATTCAGCCCACAGGCCGTAGTTTGGAGATCACTGCTGTAGACTATTTTAATCTCCATATTGAAAAACCAAAAGATTCATTGGCATGATAAACTAGACGTGGGGTATCCTGCATAGTCTGCACACAACAGCCCCAGACATTAAAAAAACAACCAAAATAAACCTCAGCATGTGGGGTAGTGCAGCGTGGTGCAGCGGCAGTAAACACTCAGAGTCCAGATGCAGTAACAGAATCGTGTTCTAAATATAGTTCAAACCATGGCAACTACCTGGAGGGAGGCAACCAAATCAGTTGCACTCAAAGTATGTTGCAGCGAACAGTGTAGCAGCAGGTCTCAGATGCACTGACAGTGTCTGTCTCGAGGCATGTACTGGGGTCTGGCCTGTCTGTGCCCAAATTGGGAGGATTCCAGGAAGGTTAGCATGTTCGTGATCTTTCCCTACTCGTATGGAACCTCTCCCTACCGCTAATATTGTCTCTGACAGATGTGTGACCTGACCCTACACTACCCACACGTGAAATGCGGGCCAAGCTCATGAGCCAGGGTCTTAAATAGACTCTGCCTGATCCAAGATGGCTGCCAGGGTCACATGGGGTGGCAGAATCCAACCAGATAGATTCCCCAGTGACCCAGGAAACCATATAAGAATTGTGTCCCTCTTGACTTCCTCTCCCTATGCAATGACTCTGTAGTTGAGCGCCACCTGTAGGGAAGAAAGTAGACTGCACCTGCCTACAAGCAGATTGGGGATCGATCCACTTTAAGGACTTTATTGTGCTATTCTTTCTATCGAGTAGAGGAACATTGTAATACTCAGGAAGGTGTAAAATAAAAGCCTTACCCAACCAATACTCGGAGTCAGCTCGTCCAAATCCGGACTTGTAGTCTTCCCAGCTTCGATAAAAATTCTCACTCCCATTAAACCTTTTCTGAAACACCTGAAGAAGAGACATCAATTTACTGGATCATAGTGATGGTGCAATGTGCTCAGATCCAATACTGTTTCCTGTACTCTGGTGGGTTTGTGCAGTTTTACAGACATAATGTAAATATTGAAGCCCATTACCCCTCATCTCTAACCTTGTACAGCATGATATGTTCACCTAATACTGCCATCTGAGTCCCATGCCAGTTCGTGTTCCTGCTGTGGGGGATGGCTAATGCAACACTGTAGATGTGCCACTGCCAGTCGGTCTCCAACATCCCAAACGTGTTGTATTGGGCTGAGGTCAGGACTTTGTGCAGGCCAGTCAAGTTCCTCGACCCCTAACTCACTCATCCATGTCTTTATGGACCTTGCTTTGTGCACTGGTGGGCAGTCATGTTGGAACAGGAAGAGGCCGTCCCCAAACTGTTCCTACCAAGTTGGAAGCATTAAATTGGCCAAAATGTCTTGGTATGCTGACACCTTAAGAGTTCCCTTTACTGGAACTAAGGGGACAAGCCCAACCCCCGAGAAACAACCCCACACCATAATCCCCCCTCCACCCCCCACACCATAATCCCCCCTCCACCAAATGATTTGGACCAGTGCACAAAGCAAGGTCCATAAAGACACGGATGAGTGAGTTTGGGGTGGGGGAACTTGACTGGCCCGCACAAAGTTCTGACCTCAACCTGACAGAACACCTTTTGGATGAATTAGAGAGGAGACTGTGAGCCAGGCCTTCTCATCCAACATCAGTGCCTGACATCACAAATGCTCTTTTGGAAGAATGGTCAAACATTCCCATAGACACCCTCCTAAACCTTGTGGACGGCCTTCCCAGAAGAGTTGAAGCTGTTATAGCTGCAAAGGGTGGGCCAACTCAACATTGAACCCTACAGACCAAGACTGGGATGCCATTAAAGTTCATGCATGTAAAGGCGTGCGTCCCAATACTTTTGACAATATAGTGTATCTCTACATCGCTGTGTATCTACTCCCATCACTTACTGTCCATGGTCCGTTTGGAGTGGTCATGTCGCAGTACACTTGGACTGGAGCTGAATACGGTCCATTGGGGAATATCAAATATACGCCATCCGAGGTAAACTCACTGTCATGTACATCCGTGCAGTCAAGAGGGAAGCAGGTTTTTAAGGTATATTCTTGACAATTATTAACTGGAAAGACAAATGATAGTGTAAGAGTTCTCTCTCCATAAGGTGTACAATCTGAAATGATGACATCATATTTGGGGGTGAGATTGAGGTTCACCCAGGAATTCCGGGTGGTCTGTCCTCACTACAAATGTTACCTTGGTCCCAAGCCAAACGATTCCAAGCTTAGACTCTTTATTCATCCAATCATTGGCAAGTTTAGGTGGTTTGATGAATTGCCGTTGAGTAAAATTATACTTCTATCTGCAGTTCAAACATTTTTTTTTATCTAAACCAGGGGTCTCCAAACTTTCTACAAGAAAGGGCCAGTTTACTGTCCTTCAGACTTTAGAGGGGCCGCACTGTGCCCAGTCAGAGCAAATAATGCCCGATCTTTGGTATTAGGGGGAGAAAAAGTTGGTGCCAGAAGAAGTAATTATGCCCAATTGTTGGTATCAGTGGAAGGAATTAGGCCCCATTGTTTGCGTCAGAAGAAGTAATTATGCCCAATTGTTGGTATCAGTGGAAGGAATTATGCCCCATTGTTGGTGTCAGTAGAAATAATTATGCCCCATTGTTGGTGTCAGTAGAAATAATTATGCCCCATTGTTGGTGTCAGTGGCAGGAATTATGCCCCATTGTTGGTGTCAGTAGAAGTAATTATGCCCAATTGTTGGTGTCAGTGGAAGTAATTATGCCCCATTGTTCATGTCAGTAGAAGTAATTATGCCCAATTGTTGGTGTCAGTGGAAGGAATTATGCCCCATTGTAGGTGTCAGTGGAAGGAATTATGCCCAATTGTTGGTGTCAATAGAAGTAATTATGCCCCATTGTTGGTGTCAGTGGAAGGAATCATGCCCCATTGTTGGTGTCAATAGAAGTAATTATGCCCCATTGTTGGTGTCAGTGGCAGGAATTATGCCCCATTGTTGGTGTCAGTAGAAGTAATTATGCCCAATTGTTGGTGTCAGTGGAAGTAATTATGTCCCATTGTTCATGTCAGTAGAAGTAATTATGCCCAATTGTTGGTGTCAGTGGGAGGAATTATGCCCCATTGTAGGTGTCAATAGAAGTAATTATGTCCCATTGTTGGTGTTAGTGGCAGGAATTATGCCCCATTGTTGGTGTCAATAGAAGTAATAATGCCCCATTGTTGGTGTCAGTGGCAGGAATAATTCCACAAGGGCCAGATAAAAGCAAGCAAAGGGCCACATCCGGCTCCAGGGCCACAGTTTGGAGACCACTGATCTAAACAATCCTCTCTGATTTTAGAGCGTCCCACAGCTTTGGAACAGGTTTGTAGCCAAGACTCTTCTCATCTGAGATTTCCTTCCTCTATAAGCTTCTACATGAATCTACTCAGATACCTGAGGACCAACCCCTTTATATGACAAGATGGGAATCCGCTCTCCAAGGCCCCATTCATCCTGTATACTGGGAAAAAATATAGGCACTGACTGCAAAGTCTTCTACATGTGTGCTACATATAGAACCTAATAATACAGTAAAGAGAAAAAGATACCTTTCTTGTTTGTGGGAATATTAGCGTGGCAGCATAGATGTACACTGCCTATTGCATTTGGGTGTGCACCCTAAAGCTCAAACACATATACGTGTGTATATATATATATATGGCAGTGGATGGTGTCAGTAGAGCAGAGGACGGTGTCAGTAGGACAGTGGATGGTGTCAGTAGAGCAGTGGATGGTGTCAGTAGAGCAGTGGACAGTTTCAGTAGGGCAGTGGATGGTGTCAGTAGAGCATTGGATGGTGTCAGTAGGGCAGTGGATAGTGTCAATAGTGACGAGGGAGGAGCCGGATGTGGGCGTTGGGCAGATACCGTGGTTAGGCTAGGCCCGTGAGGTCGGTCGCAGCTCTCCCGGCGATGCGAGTTTAGGCGTCGACCCCCCTGCCCCCTCTCGTACTGGTGTCCCCCTACGGATCAGTCTGGCGATGTCTTCATGCTGTGAGATTGCGTCCCTGGTACTCGTGCTCTCGTGCTCTCCGGCGTTCAGCGCATGCCCGGTGGGAGGGATGCAGGGATAGTAGCGATGTGCTCCAGTGAGTCCCAGTGAGAGAGCGAGTGAGAGAGCGCCGGCAGTAGGTGCGTGTCAGCCGCAGTAGCTTGTAGCAGTTTGTAGCGGCGGGTAACTGCAGTTCGCCTGGCTTACGATAACCTCCCCTCCCCTCCCCTCCACGACACGGTCCGCTCTATCCGCACCATCGAGTCTCGGCTTCCCCACTGGCCCGGGTTTAGAGCCAGTATAGAACAGCGGAGCCTGAATGAGAGGACCGGGGGCGGGAACGGAGATCGCGTTCAAGAGGGGGAGCGGGAGCGGGAGCCTGAACTCTGGTGCCTGTTAACAGGCATCCCCCGAACATCTCACAGATCATCTCACAGCTCACACAGCGAGAAGCGGAGGTTTTTTGGTCCCCCTAAGGAACAGAGAGACGGCCTGTGATAGTTTGCCTGTGTCGGCTACAGCGGTGAAAAGAGCCTCAGACCCAGAGGACCTAGTGAGCGGTTGGAACAAGAAGGACATAAGGAGAACAGAAGAAGAAAACATAAAGGGTTGGAAGGACATTGAAAGATAAAGGTAAAGGGAAGGGGAAAAAGAGAAAGAGAAAAGGAGAGCTGCCAAGAGTAACTATCAGGGTAAGCAGCAAAGCGGAAATTTTTGGCACAAAGTTCTATTATGCTATTGGTATAATACTGCCTGATTAGGCAAGGTCAATATAAGGTCAATATAAGGTCAATATAAATGTATACCAAATGAATGCGGACTGTAAAACCATAGAATAAGGCTGCCTAAATGTGGTTCTGGTTGTTGAATAACGAATGGAGGGATGTCCATGTTGATGCACCATACTCTCTGCCGGCAATAGCCGGTAATAGCAACTGTAAGCAACCAAAGGCATAAGGAGTATAAACAGTATTTCCTAAACAATACCTGGCTGGTATCAGGCGTGGAGGAGTAACCGGGACTGGGTAAAGGGAACTTTTCTTTCTTTTTTCTGTTTTTTTTTTTTTTTTTTTTTTGTTGGTTACACCGCTCCCTACGTAAGTCCATGCAAACACCCGCCAAGCGCAACTGATGACAGGTCATAGACATATACTTTCTAAATTCTCTAAATTACCCATAGAGGAGCAGCACCCCTACACCCCTACTCCTGCACGGTTTAGCTTCAAGTCGTCCCTTGAAGTATATCTGCACCGCATTAATATACTAGAATACCCAGGGGGAAGGAAGGGAAAGAGGGAAGAAGGGGAAGGGAAAGGAAAAAGAGACAATAAAAAGAAAAAAAAAAAACACTTACGGGGTACAGGGAATTAAAGAGGTGTGGAGATACTGAATGCTTCCGGTACACAACCCCAACGATAAAAGAAAACTCAACCGCGCAAACTTACATCCATAAACATACCTGGTAATACCAACTCCTTGATTAATAGCACGGAACAAAAAGATAGGAATGAGAGGTAAATCAACAACAAAAGGAATGTCCGCCAACCCACCCAGAACAAGCGCAAGCCCGGGAACTATCAGGAAGTACATGGTACAGGATAATAATAGAGAAAGCCCAGGTAAACAAACAGGAGCTAAAAGTAAAGCCCCGGAGAGCTTGCCAAAGATGGGTACTAGAAGACAAATAGCAGAACTAGAGACCCATGCAGCAAATGATGAGGCTCAGGACACAGAAATAGAAGACCCCCGAGAAAAACAACTACCAAACAAAAGTGAAATGGCGGAGGTGTTCGCAAGGCTAGAAACCGCCATAAATGGAAAAATCGACTCCCTACGAGAAGACATGAACCAAACACTAAAAAGGGTGGAAGAGGTAGAAACAAGGTTAGATCAACATGGAGTAGCGCTGGAAGATGTCAAAAAACAGATAGAAGAGGTCACAAAAGCACAGAGAAATATTCTGTATAGACTGGAAGATCAGGAGAACAGGAGCAGAAGAAGGAACCTGCGAATAAGAGGTCTACCTGAGGTCCAGGGAGAACAAGAAGATCTTCAAGGAAAAATGGACGTAATTTTCGGGGGAATGCTCACTTCACCAAATACAAACGGTAAAATAAAATTTGACAGAGTGCATAGGATCCGCAAGCCCCCAGAGATCAAGGGGGATGTCCCAAGAGATGTGATAGCGAGATTTCACAACTTTCAAGACAAAGAACGAGTGAAGACGTGCATAAAAAAAAATCAAGCGGTGCGATATGGAGAGACGAATCTACAAATCTTTGCGGACCTGGCGACGGAGACGCTGACCAGGAGAAGAGTGTTGAAACCGTTGCTGGCTCAGCTCTCAGCGCATGGGGTTAAGTACTCTTGGGGCTTCCCAGCCTGTTTGAACGGGTTTAAGGAAGGCCGTACGGCAACTCTGAGATTCCCTGAAGAAACTCAAAAATTTTGTGATCGCTTGGGGATCCCCTTAGTCGAAGTCCCAGGATGGTGGGAAAGAACAAGAAACCGAGACCCCATTAATGAACAGCAGGCCTGGCTGCCTGTCCTCAAAGTAAAACTGAAGTAACCAGTGACAACCAGACCTACATCTGTAAGGCAACAGAAGACTAACGTGTGGTCACGTGGGGGGGTGCTGGTGGGGGGGGGCAGAGGGGGTGGGAGATAGGGCCGACAAGGGCCACCCCCCAAATTAGGGGGGTACACGGGATCTGGGAATGCCTAATCCGAGCTTCACCTCAAGGGGCTTAACCAGTGGGCCAGGAGGGGAGGTGGGGCTCATGGTTGTGCAGGTCAACGGGAGACCAGATTGCCCCAACAGAGGGGAGGTGGCGGGTGGGGTGGGTGGGGGCGGAGGGAGGCTCTGGGGGGAGGGGGGGTGGGGTCGGGGGGGGAGGGGGGAGAGAGGGAGGTGATGGCGGGGTGTTGGGAAGAGGGAGGGATAGGAAATCTACCATTAAGAATAGGAAAGAGTAAGGATATGGCCCTCGGTCCCATAATGTGGTGCGCCCAAACATAACAAAAGAGGCCCTTAAGATTATTTCTTACAATGTACGTGGTATAAATGCTCCCAGGAAAAGAGCGAATATTGTGTGCGAGCTGAGGTCCCTGGCGGCGGACGTGGTCCTACTTCAGGAAACGCATTTTGCAACAATAAATAAGAATAAGATAAGCTCAATAGATTTCCCCACATGGTATTATGGCGATTCCCCTCTTAGTCGAGCAAAAGGAGTAGCCATAGGGTTTGCCAGAGGTGTAAAATTTGAGCTAGACGAGAGACTAGTGGACCCCGATGGGCGATACCTGTTCTTAAAAGGAAAACTAAATGGAGTAGAGTGTACCCTGGCAAACATTTATGGCCCAAATAAGAACTCCATCGGATACCTTCTTAGGAGGTTAACTGACCTAATGGAATTTAAGAAGGGGTGCCTCATAATAGGGGGCGATTTTAATTTCTGCCCGGAACCAAAGGAGGACAGTACGACGAGTGCACAGGGAACTGGGATGAGATGGAGGAATAAGCTAAAACAGAAACTGCACCAATATCAACTGGTGGACGTATGGAGGTCACAACATCCTAAAACAAGAGACTTCACGTACCATTCCCATGTCCACTCGTCGTGCTCTAGACTTGATTATTTTTTAATAGAGCACAGGTGGCTAGAGGTGGCTAACAATACAAATATTGGCATAACAACGTTTTCTGACCATGCGCCGATAACGTTACAACTAAAGTTAGGAGAGGCAAATATAAGGAACAAGAGCTGGAGATTAAATGAGGAACTCTTACACGATAAAACAATAGAAGCACGAATGAAAAAAGAATTAGAGGCCTATTTTAAAGAAAACAATACAGAAGGGGTATCCAAAATGACAGTGTGGGAGGCGCATAAGGCCTATATAAGAGGCATCATGATAAAAGAGGAGGCGGAGATAAGAAGATCCACCAGAGAGAAGAGTAGGACCTTGAGGAAAGAAATTTACACACTAGAACAGCTGCATAAGAACAAGAACGACAACGAAACTTTGTTAAAACTCAGCAGAAAAAGGGAGGAGATGAGAGAACTAATAGAGCAAGAAACGAGAATGATGTATAACAAAGTAAAGAAAGAAAGGTATCTATATGGGAATAAACCGGGGAAACACCTAGCGCAGGTTTTAGCAAAAAAAAAAATCAGCCAACTACATAGATAAAATACAAACAGGTAATGGGGAATTCGCATATAAATCGGCGGAAATCGCCAAGGTGTTTAAGGACTACTATGCGAGTTTATACGATATATGTACCAAAAATGAGAGCAAAAAGAAAAGGGCTAAAATAAAAACATACCTGAGAGAGAGCGGCCTAAAGAAAATCACAGAGGAACAAATCTGCCAGCTAGAAACACCCATCACGGAAGAAGAAATAACCAAAACCATAAGAGAAACCCCGATGGGGAAAAGCCCAGGGCCCGATGGTCTGACAATTCTCTATTATAGAAAGTTTGAAGACATCCTGATCCCAAAAATGTGCTACCTCATGAACAGGTTCGGGGATAAAGAGGAAATACGCCAAGAAGCCTTAGAAGCCACTATTATTGTTATCCCTAAGGATGGGAAAGATGGAACGCTTTGTTCAAGTTATAGACCGATCTCCCTCCTTAACTTAGACACCAAAATTTACGCCAAAATCCTCGCGGATAGGCTGAAAAAAGCTATGCAAAAAGTAATACACCCAGACCAAGTCGGCTTCATTACAGGGAGGGAAGGGAAAGATAATGGTATCAGGACTTTGCTAACAATACAGGAGATGAAAGGGAAGGGGGCCCCAGGTCTACTCCTGTCGATAGATGCTGAGAAAGCATTCGACAGGGTAGACTGGGGCCTCATGCAAGCTACATGGGAAGAAATAGGATTAGGTGAGAAAATGATAAAACGAATAAAGGCCCTTTACACTAGACCTACAGCGAGGGTCAGGGTAAATGGGACAGTGTCGGACCCATTCGAAATGTTCAACGGAACAAGACAGGGGTGCCCACTGTCCCCCCTGTTATTCGTGTTGGCACTGGAACCACTCCTGGCCAGGATAAGACAGAATCCGGACATAGGGGGGGTAAAAGTGGGGGAGGAAACTCACAAACTAGCCGCGTACGCGGATGATATCCTGTTCTACGTAACCAGCCCAAAGATATCCCTCCCAAATATAATGAAAACGCTAAAAGAGTACGGGGAGATCTCGAACTTTAAACTAAACCCAGCGAAATCTGAAACCCTTACGTTTAATATCCCAAAGAGAGAGGAACTTATACTTCAAAAGAATTTCCCTTTTGTCTGGGGTAAAAAAGAAATAAACTATTTAGGGGTGAAGCTGACCAAAACCAACGAAAATTTATATCAAACAAACTTTCTCCCACTACTAGATGAGACCAGAACTGAATTAAATAGAATAACAACAGGAAACATCTCGTGGGGGGGTAGAATAAATATCATCAAAATGATTCACCTCCCCAAAATCATATATAAAATGCAGATGCTACTGATCCCACTCCCAGACACCTTTTTCAAAACAACTCAAAAGCTTTTCACAAATTTTATCTGGAAAAGGAAAAAAGCAAGAATAAGTATGGCACAGTTAACTAAAGACAGAGTAAGAGGGGGTTGGGGTGCACCGGATATTAGAAATTACTACAACGCGGTGATACTGTCACGGGCAGTAGAATGGGTCAAAGAAAACACAGAAAAGAGGTGGGTGAAGATGGAGGGCACAATAAGCACTGCTAACTTAGGCAAAATAATCTGGATTCCTCCACAGTATAGAAAATTAGACAAAAGCACAAACATCATCACTAGACACGCACTAAAAATTTGGGACCACATCCACAGACAGGAAAAATGGGAATTCAACTCACCACTAATACCTTTAACAAACACAGAATACTTTATACCGGGAATTGAAGCCTTATTTGGAAAATGGATAACAATAGAAAACGCACAATTGAAAGATATTATGGACCAAGGTAACATTCGCACGTATCACAAATTAAAGAGTAAAAGGGAGTGGAGATTGATGGATGAATGGCAGTATAATCAACTAAAACACTTTACAGAATATCTGCCCCAGCCAATAAGATCGGAAGCAAACTTGCTTCCCCTAGAAAAAATCTGTGAGGACAAGGGAAAAAAGAGGGTGATCTCAAAAATATATAGTATACTTATAGAAAGGTCTGGTCCAGACATTCCACCCCATATCACTAAGTGGGAAAACGAACTAGGAACTAGCCTGAAGAAGGAAGAGATTAGCCAAATTTTGCGTAGGGTACATACTACCACGGTAAACAGTAACATGAGGGAGACGAATTATAAATGCTTGATGAGATGGCATATCACCCCCGACAAAGCGCATAAGATACAAAAAGAAAAGTCACAATACTGTTGGCGAGGGTGCAATGAGATCGGGACGACTGCCCATGTGTGGTGGCAATGCCCGGAAGCTAGAAGGTACTGGGAGGAAATTAGGCAAATAATAGGAGAAATAACTAACTTAAGGCTCCCAGACGACCCATGGAGTTGCTTGTTTCACGGGACAAATATCCCGAACAAACAATATTTGAAAAGTCTATTGCCGCCAATGTTAAACGCAGCTAAAAGTCTTATCCCCAGACACTGGAAGAAACCCACGAGACCCACAATGAGGAGTTGGTGCAATAAAGTCAATGAGATCCAAAACTTAGAGTACTTGAGGTATAGTGACGGGGAAGGCTTGGACGCTTATGGGGAAAAATGGCAAGAATGGGATAAATTTAAACAAACGTTGAGATACGCGGAAGTTATGGGAGCTTAGGGAGCAGTAGAACGTAGGCACCAGGGAAAAGGAGAACTAGAGGACAATCCAACCAGAAGATAGAGGAGTAACCGAGAGAAAGGCTCAGAAAAGCTACTGGTAGATGGGGGGGGTGAGTTTGGGGGGAGAAGGGTGGGAGGGCTATGCGGTAAGGTGGGTCGGGGAAAATGAAGATGCGAATGGATGTCATAGATAGGTATACAGAAAGGGGAAAGGGAAGACTGCAAAAAAAAAAAAAGCTACTATGATGTAATCGTGAGGGAAATATATGAATGAAAAAGCTGACTAAAGTACCTCAAAATGACAAAACTGAAGTAGCAAAAAAAAAAAAAAAAAAAAAAAAGAACCTAATAATACAGTAAAGAGAAAAAGATACCTTTCTTGTTTGTGGGAATATTAGCGTGGCAGCATAGATGTACACTGCCTATTGCATTTGGGTGTGCACCCTAAAGCTCAAACACATATACGTGTGTATATATATATATGGCAGTGGATGGTGTCAGTAGAGCAGAGGACGGTGTCAGTAGGACAGTGGATGGTGTCAGTAGAGCAGTGGATGGTGTCAGTAGAGCAGTGGACAGTTTCAGTAGGGCAGTGGATGGTGTCAGTAGAGCATTGGATGGTGTCAGTAGGGCAGTGGATAGTGTCAATAGGGCAGTGTATGGTGTCAGTAGAGCAGTGGATGGTGTCAGTAGGGCAGTGGATGGTGTCAGTAGAGCAGTGGATGGTGTCAGTAGAGCAGTGGACGGTGTCAGTAGAGCAGTGGACAGTGTCAGTAAAGCAGTGGATGGTGTCAGTAGAGCATTGGATGGTGTCAGTAGGGCAGTGGATGGTGTCAGTAGGGCAGTGGATGGTGTCAGTAGGGCAGTGGATGGTGTCAGTAGAGCAGTGGATGGTGTCCATAGAGCAGTGGACGGTGTCAGTAGGGCAGTGGACAGTGTCAGTAGGGCAGTTGACGGTGTCAGTAGAGCAGTGGACAGTGTCAGTAGAGCAGTGGATGGTGTCAGTAGAGCAGTGGATGGTGTCAGTAGAGCATTGGATGGTGTCAGTAGAGCAGTGGACAGTGTCATTAGAGCAGTGGGTGGTGTCAGTAGGGCAGTGGACTGTGTCAGTAGAGCAGTGGACGGTGTCAGTAGAGCAGTGGACGGTGTCAGTAGAGCAGTGGACAGTGTCATTAGAGCAGTGGATGGTGTCAGTAGGGCAGTGGATGGTGTCAGTAGAGCAGTGGACGGTGTCGGTAGAGCAGTGGACAGTGTCATTAGAGCAGTGGATGGTGTCAGTAGGGCAGTGGACAGTGTCAGTAGGGCAGTGGATGGTGTCAGTAGAGCAGTGGACGGTGTCAGTAGAGCAGTGAACGGTGTCAGTAGGGCAGTGGTTGGTGTCAGTAGAGCAGTGGATGGTGTCAGTAGAGCATTGGATGGTGTCAGTAGAGCATTGGATGGTGTCAGTAGAGCAGTGGACAGTGTCATTAGAGCAGTGGGTGGTGTCAGTAGAGCAGTGGATGGTGTCAGTAGAGCATTGGATGGTGTCAGTAGGGCAGTGGACTGTGTCAGTAGAGCAGTGGACGGTGTCAGTAGAGCAGTGGACGGTGTCAGTAGGGCAGTGGACAGTGTCAGTAAAGCAGTGGATGGTGTCAGTAGGGCAGTGGATGATGTCAGTAGAGCAGTGGATGGTGTCAGTAGAGCAGAGGACGGTGTCAGTAGGACAGTGGATGGTGTCAGTAGAGCAGCGTATGGTGTCAGTAGAGCAGTGGACAATGTCAGTAAAGCAGTGGATGGTGTCAGTAGAGCAGTGGATGGTGTCAGTAGAGCAGAGGACGGTGTCAGTAGGACAGTGGATGGTGTCAGTAGAGCAGCGTATGGTGTCAGTAGAGCAGCGTATGGTGTCAGTAGAGCAGCGGATGGTGTCAGTAGAGCAGTGGATGGTGTCAGTAGAGCATTGGATGGTGTCAGTAGAGCAGTGGATGGTGTCAGTAGAGCAGTGGATGGTGTCAGTAGGGCAGTGGATGGTGTCAGTAGAGCAGTGGATGGTGCCAGTAGAGCAGTGGACAGTGTCAGTAGAGCAGTGGACAGTGTCATTAGAGCAGTGGATGGTGTCAGTAGAGCAGTGGATGGTGTCAGTAGAGCATTGGATGGTGTCAGTAGGGCAGTGGACAGTGTCAGTAGAGCAGTGGACGGTGGCAGTGGACGGTGTCAGTAGAGCAGTGGACGGTGTCAGTAGGGCAGTGGATGGTGTCAGTAGAGCAGTGGATGGTGGCAGTAGAGCAGTATAGGTGTCAGTAGGGTAGTGGACGGTGTCAGTAGAGCAGTGGGTGGTGTCAGTAGAGCAGTGGAAGATGTCAGTAGAGCAGTGAATGGTGTCAGTAGAGCAGTGTACAGTGTCAGTAGAGCAGTGAACTGTGTCAGTAGGACAGTGGACGGTGTCAGTAGGGAAGTGGACGGTATCAGTGGAGCAGTGGATGGTGTCAGTAGAGCAGTGGATGGTGTCAGTAGAGCAGTGGATGGTGTCAGTAGAGCAGTAAACTGTGTCAGTAGAGCAGTGGATGGTGTCAGTAGGGCAGTGAACGGTGTCAGTAGAGCAGTGGATGGTGTCAGTAGGGCAGTGAACGGTGTCAGTAGAGCAGTGTATGGTGTCAGTAGGGCAGTGGATGGTGTCAGTAGAGCAGTGGATGGTGTCAGTAGGGCAGTGGACGGTGTCAGTAGAGCAGTGGACGGTGTCAGTAGAGCAGTGGACGGTGTCAGTAGAGCAGTGGACGGTGTCAGTAGAGCAGTGAACTGTGTCAGTAGGGCAGTGGACAATGTCAGTAGGGCAGTGGACGGTAACAGTAGGGCAGTGGATGGTGTCAGTAGAGCAGTGGAAGGTGTCAGTAGGGCAGTGGAAGATATCAGTAGAGCAGTGGACGGTGTCAGTAGAGCAGTGGACGGTGTCAGCAGAGCAGTGGACGGTGTCATCAGGGCAGTGGACGGTGTCAGTAGAGCAGTGGATGGTGTCAGTAGAGCAGTGGACGGTGTCAGTATACCAGTGGATGGTGTCAGTAGAGCAGTGGACGGTGTCAGTAGAGCAGTGGAAGGTGTCAGTAGAGCAGTGGACGGTGTCAGTAGAGCAGTGGACGGTGTCAGTAGGGCAGTGGAAGGTATCAGTAGAGCAGTGGACGGTGTCAGTAGAGCAGTGGACGGTGTCAGTAGAGCAGGGAACTGTGTCAGTAGGACAGTAGACGGTGTCAGTAGGGCAGTGGACGGTATCAGTAGAGCAGTGTAAGGTGTCAGTAGGGCAGTGGAAGGTATCAGTAGAGCAGTGGACGGTGTCAGTAGAGCAGTGGGCGGTGTCAGTAGAGCAGCGAACTCTGTCAGTAGGGCAGTGGACAGTGTCAGTAGGGCAGTGGACGGTAACAGTAGGGCAGTGGATGGTGTCAGTAGAGCAGTGGAAGGTGTCAGTATGGCAGTGGAAGGTATCAGTAGAGCAGTGGACGGTGTCAGTAGAGCAGTGGACGGTGTCAGTAGAGCAGTGGATGGTGTCAATAGAGCAGTGGAAGGTGTCAGTAGGGCAGTGGAAGGTATCAGTAGAGCAGTGGAGGTGTCAGTAGAGCAATGAACTGTGTCAGTAGGGCAGTGGACGGTGTCAGTAGGGCAGTGGACGGTGTCAGTAGGTCAGTGGATGGTATCAGTAGGGCAGTGGACTTTGTCAGTAGAGCAGTGGATGGTGTCAGTAGGGCAGTGGATGATGTCAGTAGAGCAGTGGATGGTGTCAGTAGAGCAGAGTACGGTGTCAGTAGGGCAGTGAATGGTGTCAGTAGAGCAGTGAATTGTGTCAGTAGAGCAGTGGATGGTGTCAGTAGGGCAGTGGACAGTGTCATTAGAGCAGTGGATGGTGTCAGTAGGGCAGTGGACAGTGTCAGTAGAGCAGTGGATGGTGTCAGTAGAGCAGTGAACTGTGTCAGTAGAGCAGTGGATGGTGTCAGTAGGGCAGTGGACGGTGTCAGTAGAGCAGTGGATGGTGTCAGTAGGGCAGTGGATGATGTCAGTAGAGCAGTGGATGGTGTCAGTAGAGCAGTGGACGGTGTCAGTAGAGCAGTGGACAGTGTCAGTAGGGCAGTGGATGGTGTCAGTAGAGCAGTGGATGGTGTCCATAGAGCAGTGGATGGTGTAGGGCAGAGGTTGGTGTCAGAAAATTACAATTTTTTAGGAACCCCATTGGGGGACTTTGGTGAAATATTAGGGGCCTAAACATATTCTTGATGTCTTACTTTTGGGACAGAGAAAGGGACTGAGGACACAGTTTTCCCTTTCTCTGCAGCCTCAGTAGCAGGGGGAATCTGTGCAGCACGATTAGGGTGTGCTTAGGCACACCTGGCACACCCTGTGCGCACACCTATGTGTGGCAGAACAGACAAATGTGCTCCAAAACAATATAGAAAAAAAAATCTTTATTATAACATCAAACATTGATAAAATATGTTAAAAAAAACATTGTGTCTAGAAACAGTGTAAAATGGTCACAGCATAGATGTGAGAACCTAACTTTGATACAGTAAAGGAATTGGGATGAGCTTTGAGTTTGAGTCGAACTCATGTTCGACTCGAACATCGGCTGTTCTCCAGTTCGCCGAACAGCGAACAATTTGGGGTGTTCGCGGCAAATTTGAATGCCGCGGAACACCATTTAAAAGTCTATGGTAGAAACCAAAAGTGCTAATTTTAAAGGCTTATATGCATGGTATTGTCATAAAAAGTGTTTGGGGACCCGGGTCCTACCCCAGGGGACATGGATCAATGCAAAAAAAGTTTTAAAAATGGCCCTTTTTTCAGGAGCAGTGATTTTAATAACGCTTTAAGTCAAACAATAAAAGTGTAATATCCCTTTAAATTTCGTACCTGGGGGGTGTCTATAGTATGCCTGTAAAGGGGCGCATGTTTCCTGTGTTTAGAACAGTCTGACAGCAAAATGACATTTCAAAGGAAAAAAGCCATTTAAAACTACTCGTGGCTATACTGAATTGCCGGCCCGACAATACACATAAAAGTTCATTGATAAAAATGGCATGGGAATTCCCCACAGGGGAACCCGGAACTCAAATTTTTTTTAAAAATGACGTGGGTGTCCCCCTAAATTCCATACCGGGCCCTTCAGGTCTGGTATGGATATTAAGGGGAACCCCGGCCAAAATTTTTTAAAAAATTGGCATGGGGTCCCCCTTAAAATCTATACCAGACCCTTCAGGCTTTTAAGGGGAACCGCGTTCCAAAATTTAAAAAAAAATGGCATGGGGTACCCCCAAAAATCCATACCAATCCCTTATCCGAGCACGCAACCTGGCAGGCCGCAGGAAAAGAGGGGGGGATGAGAGAGCGCCTCCCCCTCCTGAACCGTACCAGGCCACATGCCCTCAACATTGGGATGGTGCTTTGGGGGTAGTCCCCCAAAACACCTTGTCCTCATGGGGAAAAGGGCCTCATCCCCACAACCCTTGCCCGGTGGGGGTCTGCGGGCAGGGGGCTTATCAGAATCTGGAAGCCCCCTTTACCAAGGGGACCCCCAGATCCCGGCCTTCCCCCCTGTGTGAAATGGTAAGGGGATACAAAAGTACCCCTACCATTTCACAAAAAAAAGTCAAAAATGTTAAAAATGACAAGAGACAGTTTTTGACAATTCCTTTATTTAAATGCTTGTTCTTTCTTCTATTTTCTATCTTCTTTCACCTATCTTCTTTCTTCTATCTTCTATCTTTCTTCGGTCTCTTCCTCCATCTTCTTCTTCTTCTTCTGGTTCTTGTTCTTCTGGTTCTTCTTGTTCTTCTGGTTCTTCATCCAGTCTTCTCGTCCGGCATCTTCCTCAGCGGTGCCGTCTTTACTTCATCTTCTTTCCTTATGAACTTTGCATATTTTAAGCGCTGCACCTTCTCCGTATATTTCTTCAATTGTACCCAGCAATTTAGTGCTAGCTGCTTTTTCCTTATTCATATATATATTTAGTGCAACAGATTTGTGTTTTTTAACTCTTACACCTGCTTGGATGGAGAGAGCCAAGACCCAGCTCCTGAGATGGAGAACTGCTTCCTCAAGGAGTGAGTTCGGCGTGGGGCTTGCAAAGAGTGCCAAACACAAAATTCGGCTGGAAGAGGACAAACCCTTCCGAGAGAGGGTCAGACGGATTCCACTAGGAGATCTGGAAGACCTGAGGGAACAGCTGGCTGAGCTGAAGAGGACAGGGAATATTAGAGAGTCCAAGAGTCTATATGCCTCCCCAATAGTGGTAGTCAGAAAAAAGAATGGGTCACTATGGCTGTGTATTGACTACAGGACACTGAACCGAAGGACCATTCCTGACCAATACACCACACCTCGCATAGAATATGCCCTACAGAGCCTGTCAGGGGTCGAAGTGGTTCAGCGTGCTGGATCTAAAAAGTGGATATTATCAGATCCCCATGTGCCCTGAAGATAGGGAGAAGACCGCTTTCATTACCCCTGTAGGATTCTTCGAGTTCAATCACATGCCACAAGGCCTGTCTTCCTTCCAGAGACTAATAGAGAAAACCATGGGCGATATGAACTTGATTGAGGTGTTAGTGTACTTGGATGACGTCATAGTGTTTGGCAAAATGCTGGAATGCTGGAGCATGAAGAGCGCCTGAAGAAAGTCCTAAAGAGACTCCATGATGAAGGCTTGAAGCTCTCAATGGAAAAGTGCCAGTTCTACCAACCCTCAGTAAACTACCTAGGACACTTTGTGTCTTCAGAAGGAGTAGCAATGGACCCTAAGATGCTATAGGCATCACCTCTTGGCCCAGACCCACGAATGTGACCAAACTTAGATCCTTCCTGGGTTTTTGCTCATACTATCGGAGGTTTGTAGATGGGTTTTCAAAGATAGCTCACGCGCTCACTGAGCTATTGAAGAACCAGGAGGAAGCTGATCTACACTCAGATAAACCTAGTAAAATGAAGGAGGGACCCAGGAAGAAGAAAGAGTCCATTCAGAATCAGTGGACTCCGCAATGCGAAGAGCCCTTCAGGCAGCTGAAGTGGAGCCTTACCACTGCTCCGGTCTTAGCCTACGCAGACCCCACAAAAGCCTACGAGTTGCATGTGGATGCCAGCCAAGACGGGCTTGGCGGAGTGCTCTATCAAGAGTATGATGGTGCGATTAGGGTTGGGGTTAGAGGTTTGGGATTATAAAGGGTGGGATTAGGGTTAGGGGTTTGGGACTATAGGAGGGGGGTTTGGGACTATAGGGACCGAGATTAGGCTTTGCATTAGGGGTTTGGGTCTATAGGGGGTGGGATTAGGGTTATGGTTAGGGGTTTAGGACTATAGGTGGTGGGATTAGGGTTAGGGTTTCTGGGACTATAGGGGGTGGGATTAGGGTTTAAGGGTTTGGGACTATAGGAGGGGGGTTTGGGACTATAGGGACAGGGATTAGGGTTAGGGATTTGGGTCTATAGGGGGTGTAATTAGGGTTAGGGGTTTGGGACTATAAGAGGTGGGATTAGGGTTAGGGGTTTGGGACTATAGGGGTGGGTTTAGGGTTAGGGGTTTGGGACTATGAGAGGGGGGTTTGGGACTATAGGGGCCAGAATTAGGGTTAGGGGTTTGGGACTATAGGAGGTGGGGTTAGGGTTAGGGGTTTGGGATTATAGGGGGTGGGATTAGGATTCAAGGGACCGGGAGTAGGGTTAGGGTTAGGGGTTTGGGTCTATGGGGGGTGGGATTAGGGTTAGGGGTTTGGGACTATAGGAAGTGGGATTAGGGTTAGGGTGAGGGGTTTGGGATTATAGGGACATGGATTAGGGTTAGGGGTTTGGGACTATATGGACAGGGATTAAGGTTAGAGTTAGGGGTTTGGTAATATGGGAGGTGGGATTAGGGTTATGGTTAGGGGTTTGGGACTATAGGAGGGGGGTTTGGGACTATAGGGACCAGAATTAGGGTAAGGGATTTGGGACTATAGGAGGTGGGGTTAGGGTTAGGGGTTTGGGATTATAGGGGGTGGGATTAGGATTCAAGGGACCCAGAGAAGGGTTAGGGTTAGGGGTTTGGATCTATAGGGGGTGGGATTAGGGTTAGGGGTTTGGGACTATAGGAAGTGGGATTAGGGTTAGGGTGAGGGGTTTGGGACTATAGGGACATGGATTAGGGTTAGGGGTTTGGGACTATATAGACAGGGATTAGGGTTAGGGTTAGGGGTTTGGTAATATTGGAGGTGGGATTAGGGTTAGGGTTAGGGATTTGGGACTATAGGAGGGGGTTTGGGACTATAGGGACTGGGATTAGGGTTTTGGTTAGGGGATTGGGTCTATTAGAGGTGGGATTAGGGTTAGGGGTTTGGAACTATAGGAGGTGGGATTAGGGATAGGGTTTTTGGGACTATAGGAGGTGGGATTAGGGTTAGGGTTAGGGGTTTGGAACTATAGGGACAGGGATTAGGGTTAGGGTTAGGGGTTTGGGATGATAGGGACAGGGATTAGGGTTAGGGGTTTGGGACTATGGGAGGTGAGATTGGGGTTAGGGGTTTGGGACTATAGGAGGGGGGTTTAGGAGTATAGGGGTGGGATTAGGGTTAGGGTTAGGGGTTTGGGTCTATAGGGGGTGGGATTAGGGTTAGGGTTAGGGGTTTGGGACTATAGGAGGTGGGATTAGGGTTAGGGGTTTTGGATTATAGGAGGGATGTTTAGGACTAAAGAGACCGGGATTAGGGTTAGGGTTACGGGTTTGGGTTTAAAGGAGGTGGGATTAGGGTTAGGGTTAGTGGTTTGGGATTATAGGAGGTGGGATTAGGGTTAGGGTAAGGGGTTTGGGTCTATAGGAGGTGGGATTAGGGTTAGGGTAAGGGGTTTGGGACTATAGGGCAGGGTTAAGTGTTAGGGTTTGGGAATATAGGAGGTGGGATTAGGGTTAGGGGTTGGGACTATAGGGACAGTGTTTAGAGTTAGGAGTTTAGGAATTTAGGAGGTGGTATTAGGGTTTGGGTTAGGGGTTTAGGTTTTATTGGGACAGGGATTAGTGTTAGGGGTTTGGGACTATAGGAGGTGGGATTAGGGTTAGGGGTTTTGGATTATAGGGGATGGGATTAGGGTTAGGGGTTTGGGACTATCGGGGTGGTATTAGGGTTAGAGGTTTGGGACTATAGGAGGTGGAATTAGGGTTACGGTTAGGGGTTTGGGACTATAGGGACAGGGATTAGGGTTAGGGGTTTGGGACTATAGGGACAGGGATTAGGGTTAGGGTTAGGGGTTTGGGACTATGGGAGGTGGGATTAGAGTTAGGGTTAGGGGTTTGGGACTATAGGGATTGGGATTAGGGTTAGGGGTTTGGGTCTATAGGGGGTGGGGTTAGGGTTAGGGGTTTGTTACTATAGGGGTAATTTGGGTTTGGTATTCTGGGACTATACGGGGTGGGATTAGGGTTAGGGTTAGGGGTTTGGGACTATAGGAGGTGGGATTAGGGGTTTGGGATTATAGGGACAGGGATTAGGGTTAGGGGTTTGGGACTATAGGGACAGGGATTAGGGTTAGGGGTTTGGGACTATAGGGGGTGGGATTAGGGTTAGGGTAAGTGGTTTGGGACTATAGGGCAGGGTTTAGGGTTAGGGTTTTGGGAATATAGGAGGTGGGATTAGGGTTAGGGGTTTGGGATTATAGGGGGGGTAGGGTTAGGGGTTTGGGACTATAGGAGGGGGGTTTGGGACTATAAGGAACGGGATTAGGGTTTTGGTTAGAGGATTGGGTCCATAGGAGGTGGGATTAGGGTTAGGGATTTGGGACTATAGGAGGTGGGATTAGGGTTAGGGTTGTTGGGACTATAGGGGGTGGGATTAGGGTTAGGGGTTTGGAACTATAGGGACAGGGATTAGGGTTAGGGGTTTGGGACTATAGGAACAGGGATTAGGGTTAGGGGTTTGGGACTATGGGAGGGGAGATTGGGGTTAGGGGTTTGGGACTATAGGAGGGAGGTTTAGGACTATAGGGGTGGGATTAGGGATGAGGTTAGGGGTTTGGGTCTATAGGGGGTGGGATTTGGGTAGGGTTAGGGGTTTGGACTATAGGAGGTGGGATTAGGGTTAGGGGTTTGGGATTATAGGAGTGGGATTTAGGACTATAGGGACTGTGATTAGGGTTAGTGTTAGGGGTTTGAGTCTATAGGAGGTGGGATTAGGGTTAGGGTTAGGGATTTGTTACTTTAGGGGGTTTGGGTTAGGGTATCTAGGACAATAGGGGGTGGGATTAGGGTTAGGGTTAGGGGTTTGGGACTGTAGGGACAGGGATTAGGATTAGGGGTTTGGGACTATAGTGGTGGGTTAGGGTTAGGGGCTTGGGACTATAAGGGGTTGGGATTAGGGTTAGGGGTTTGGGACTATAGGGACATGGGTTAGGGGTTTGGAACTATAGGAGGTGGAATTAGGGTTAGGGGTTTGGGATTATAGGGGTTGGGATTATAGTTAGGGTTAGGTGTTTGGGGCTATAGGAGGGGGTTTGGGACTATAGGGACCAGGATTAGGATTTTGGTTAGGGGATTGGGTCTATAGGAGGTGGGATTAGGGTTAGGGGTTTGGGACTATAGGAGGTGGGATTAGAGTTAGGGTTTTGGGGATTATAGGGGGTGGGATTAGGATTAGGGGTTTGGTACTATAGGAGGTGGGATTAGGGTTAGGGTTAGGGGTTTGGGACTATAGGGACAGTGTTTAGGGTTAGGGGTTTGGGAATATAGGAAGTGGAATTAGGGTTAGGGGGTTGGGTTTATAGGGACAGGGATTAGATTTAGGAATTTGGGACTATAGTCAGTGGGATTAGGGTTAGGGGTTTGGGATTATAGGAGATGGGATTAGGGTTAGGGTTAGGGGTTTAGGAATATGGGAGGTGGCATTAGGGGTGGGTTTAGGGGTCTGGGACTATAGGAGGGGGGTTAAGGCTATAGAGACCGGAATTAGGGTTAAGGTTAGGGTTTGGGTCTATAGGGGGTGGGATTAGGGTTAGGGGTTTTGTACTATAGGAGGTGGGATTAGGGTTAGGGGTTTGGGACTATAGGGGTTGGGATTAGGGTTAAGGTTAGGGGTTTGGGACAATAGGAGTTAGGATTAGGGCTAGGGTTAGGGGTTTGGGACTATAGGGACAGGAATTAGGGTTAGGGTCAGGGGTTTGGGACTATAGAGACAGGGATTAGGGTTAGGGTTAGAGGTATGGGACTATAGGAGGGGGTTAGGGATAGGGGTTTGAGACTATAGCAGGTTGGATTAGGGTTTCTGGGACTATAGGGGGTGGGATTAGGTTTAGGGTTAGGGTTTTTGGACTATGATAGTTGGGATTAGGTTTAGGGGTTTGGTACTATAGGAGGGGGGTTTAGGATTATAGGGAACAGCATTATGGTTAGGGGTTTGGGTCTACAGGGGAAGGCATTCAGGTAAGAGGTTTGGGTCTATAGGTGGTGGGATTAGGGTTAGGGGCTTGGGACTATAGGATTTGGGATTAGGGTTAGGGTTTCTAGGACTATAGGGGTGGGATTAGGGTTAGGGTTAGGGGTTTGGGACTATAGGAGGGGGTTTGGGACTATAAGGACCGGGATTAGGGTTATTGGTTTGGGATTATAGGGGGTGGGATTAGGGTTAGGGTTTTGGGACTATAGGAGATGGTTTGGGACTATAGGGACCAGGTTTAGGGTTTTGGTTATGGGATTGGGTCTATAGGAGGTGGGGTTAGAGTTAGGGGTTTGGGACTATAGGAGGTGGGATTAGGCTTAGGGTTTTTGGTACTATAGGGGATGGGATTAGGGTTATGGTTAGGGGTTTGGAACTTTAGGGACAGGGATTAGGGTTAGGAATTTGGGACTATAGGAACAGGGATTAGGGTTAGGAGTTTGGGAATATGGGAGGTGAGATTAGGATTAGGGATTTGTGACTATAGGAGGGGGTTTAGGACTACAAGAGTGGGATTAGGAATAGGGTTAGGGGTTTGGGTCTATAGGGGTGGGATTAGGGTTAGGGATAGGGGTTTAGGACTATAGGAGATGGGATTAGGGTTAGGGGTTTGGAATTATAGGAGGGGAGTTTAGGACTAAAGGGACTGTGGTTAGGGTTAGGGGTTTGGGCCTATAGGAGGTGGGATTAGGGTTAGGGTAAGTGGTTTGGGACTATAGGGCAGGGTTTAGGGTTAGGGTTTTTGGAATATAGGAGGTGGGATTAGGGTTAGGGGTTTGGGATTATAGGGGGTGGGGTAGGGTTGGGGGTTTGGGACTATAGGAATGGGTTTGGGACTATAAGGAACGGGATTAGGGTTTTGGTTAGAGGATTGGGTCTATAGGAGGTGGGATTAGGGTTAGGGATTTGGGACTATAGGAGGTGGGATTAGGGTTAGGGTTGTTGGGACTATAGGAGGTGGGATTAGGGTTAGGGGTTTGGAACTATAGGGACAGGGATTAGGGTTAGGGGTTTGGGACTATAGGGACAGGGATTAGGGTTAGGGGTTTGGGACTATGGGCGGGGAGATTGGGGTTAGGGGTTTGGGACTATAGGAGGGAGGTTTAGGACTATAGGGGTGGGATTAGGGATAGGGTTAGGGGTTTGGGTCTATAGGGGGTGGGATTAGGGTAGGGTTAGGGGTTTGGACTATAGGAGGTGGGATTAGGGTTAGGGGTTTGGGATTATAGGAGTGGGATTAGGGTTAGGGGTTTGGGACTATGGGCGGGGAGATTGGGGTTAGGGGTTTGGGACTATAGGAGGGAGGTTTAGGACTATAGGGGTGGGATTAGGGATAGGGTTAGGGGTTTGGGTCTATAGGGGGTGGGATTAGGGTTAGTGTTAGGGGTTTGAGTCTATAGGAGGTGGGATTAGGGTTAGGGTTAGGGATTTGTTACTTTAGGGGGTTTGGGTTAGGGTATCTGGGACAATAGGGGGTGGGATTAGGGTTAGGGTTAGGGGTTTGGGACTGTAGGGACAGGGATTAGGATTAGGGGTTTGGGACTATAGTGGTGGGTTAGGGGCTTGGGATTAGGGTTAGGGGTTTGGGACTATAGGGACATGGGTTAGGGGTTTGGGACTATAGGAGGTGGAATTAGGGTTAGGGGTTTGGGATTATAGGGGTTGGGATTATAATTAGGGTTTGGGGCTATAGGAGGGGGTTTGGGACTATAGGGACCAGGATTAGGATTTTGGTTAGGGGATTGGGTCTATAGGAGGTGGGATTAGGGTTAGGGGTTTGGGACTATAGGAGGTGGGATTAGAGTTAGGGTTTTGGGGATTATAGGGGGTGGGATAAGGATTAGGGGTTTGGGACTATAGGAGGTGGGATTAGGGTTAGGGGTTTGGGACTATAGGGATAGTGTTTATGGTTAGGGGTTTGGGAATATAGGAAGTGAAATTAGGGTTAGGGGGTTGGGTTTATAGGGACAGGGATTAGATTTAGGAATTTTGGACTATAGTCAGTGGGATTAGGGTTGGGGTATGGGATTATAGGAGATGGGTTAGGGTTAGGGTTAGGGGTTTGGGAATATGGGAGGTGGTATTAGGGGTGGGTTTAGGGGTCTGGGACTATAGGAGGGGGGTTAAGGCTATAGAGACCGGAATTAGGGTTAAGGTTAGGGTTTGGGTCTATAGGGGGTGGGATTAGGATTAGGGGTTTTGTACTATAGGAGGTGGGATTAGGGTTAGGGGTTTGGGACTATAGGGGGTGGGATTAGGGTTAAGGTTAGGGGTTTGGGACAATAGGAGATAGGATTAGGGCTAGGGTTAGGGGTTTGGGACTATAGGGACAGGAATTAGGGTTAGGGGTTTGGGACTATAGAGACAGGGATTAGGGTTAGGGTTAGAGGTATGGGACTATGGGAGATGAGATTAGGGTTAGGGTTAGGGGTTTGGGACTATAGGAGGGGGTTAGGGTTAGGGATAGGGGTTTGGGACTATAGCAGGTTGGATTAGGGTTTCTGGGACTATAGGGGGTGGGATTAGGTTTAGGGTTAGGGTTTTTGGACTATGATAGTTGGGATTAGGTTTAGGGGTTTGGTACTATAGGAGGGGGGTTTAGGATTATAGGGACCAGCATTATGGTTAGGGGTTTGGGTCTACAGGGGAAGGCATTCAGGTAAGAGGTTTGGGTCTATAGGTGGTGGGATTAGGGTTAGGGGCTTGGGACTATAGGATTTGGGATTAGGGTTAGGGTTTCTGGGACTATAGGGGTGGGATTAGGGTTAGGTTTAGGGGTTTGGGGTTGTAGGGACTGGGATTAGGGTTAGGGTCAGGGGTTTGGGTCTATAGGGTATGGGGTTAGGGTTAGGATTCGGGGTTTGGGACCAAAGGGACAGTATTTAGGGATAGATGTTTGGGAATATAAGAGGTGGGATTAAGGTTAGGGTTAGGGGTTTGGGATTATAGCGACAGGGATTAGGGTTAGGGTTAAGGGTTTTGGACTGTAGGAGGTGGGATTAGGGTTAGGGTTTTGGGATTATAGGGGGTGGGATTAGGGTTATGGGTTTGGGAGTATAGGAGGGGAGTTTGGGATTATAGGGACCGGGATTAGGGTTTGGGTTAGGGTCTATAGGGGGTGGGATTAGGGTTTGGGGTTTGGGATTATAGGGTGTGGGATTATGGGTTAAGGTTAGGGACTAAAGTAGGGGCATTTGGGACTATAGGGACCAGGATTAGGGTTAGGGTTAGGGTTAGGGGTTTGGGATTATAGGGACATGGATTAGGGTTAGGGGTTTGGGATTATAGGGGGTGGGATTAGGGTTAGGGTTAGGGGTTTGGGACTATAGGAGGGGGGTTTGGGACTTTAGGGACCGGGATTAGGGTTAGGGGTTTGGGTCTATAGGGGGTGGGATTAGGGTTAAGGTTAGGAGTTTGGGACAATAGGAGTTAGGATTAGGGCTAGGGTTAGGGGTTTGGGACTATAGGGACAGGAATTAGGGTTAGGGTCAGGGGTTTGGGACTATAGAGACAGGGATTAGGGTTAGGGTTAGAGGTATGGGACTATGGGAGATGGGATTAGGGTTAGGGTTAGGGGTTTGGGACTATAGGAGGGGGTTAGGGTTAGGGATAGGGGTTTGGGACTATAGCAGGTTGGATTAGGGTTTCTGGGACTATAGGGGGTGGGATTAGGTTTAGGGTTAGGGTTTTTGGACTATGATAGTGGGGATTAGGTTTAGGGGGTTGGTACTATAGGAGGGGGGTTTAGGATTATAGGGACCAGCATTATGGTTAGGGGTTTGGGTCTACAGGGGAAGGCATTCAGGTAAGAGGTTTGGGTCTATAGGTGGTGGGATTAGGGTTAGGGGCTTGGGACTATAGGATTTGGGATTAGGGTTAGGATTTCTAGGACTATAGGGGTGGGATTAGGGTTAGGGGTTTGGGATTGTAGGGACTGGGATTACGGTTAGGGTCAGGGGTTTGGGTCTATAGGGCATGGGGTTAGGGTTAGGGTTCGGGGTTTGGGACCAAAGGGACAGTATTTAGGGATAGATGTTTAGGAATACTGTACCTGACCGCGGGATTGTGTTTCCAGTGCGATACCATCGCGCTGGTTCTCAGCGACAGGGTACTGTGAATGTCGCGCTGGCTCGCTCATCGGGAAAGGAAAAAAGAATTTGGGGGGGACCCCCACGCCGATTTTTCAGCATAGGGGGTTCCCCTTACAATCCATGCCAGACCTAAGGGCCTGGTATGCATCCGAGGGGGGAACCCACGCCGTTTTTTTCATTTAAAATTTGGCGCGGTGTTCCCGCCTCAGGATTCATACTAGAGAGCTGTCAGCGCTGCCTGTCACTCATCGCGGAAGGAAAACAAAGTTTTCCTTTCCCGATAAGTGAGCCATCTCGGCGCTGGCTCCTGCGACGGGGCTCGTAGGTGTCAAATCTCGCCGAGAAATGCGGCGAGATTGACACAATATCGCGGTCACCTACTGTATAAGAGGTGGGATTAGGGTTAGGGGTTTGGGATTATAGCGACAGGGGTTAGGGTTAAGGGTTTTGGACTGTAGGAGGTGGGATTAGGGTTAGGGTTTTGGGATTATAGGGGGTGGGATTAGGGTTATGGGTTTGGGAGTAAAGGAGGGGGGTTTGGGATTATAGGGACCGGGATTAGGGTTTGGGTTAGGGTTTATAGGGGGTGGGATTAGGGTTTGGGGTTCGGGATTGTAGGGTGTGGGATTAGGGTTAAGGTTAGGGACGAAAGTAGGGGAATTTGGGACTATAGGGACCAGGGTTAGGGTTAGGGGTTTGGGTCTATAGGAGGCGGGATTAGGGTTAGGGTCTTGGGACTATAGGGGGTGGGATTAGGGGATTGGGATTATAGGGACATGTATTAGGGGTTTGGGTCTATAGGGGTGGGATTAGGGTTCAGGGATAGAGACTATAGGAGGTGGGATTATTGTTAGGGTTTTGGGTTTGGGACTATAGGGACAGGGATTAGGATTAGGGGTTTGGGACAATAAGGACAGGGATTAGGGTTAGGGGTTTGGGACTATGGGAGGTGGGATAAGGGTTAGGGTTAGGCGTTTGGGACTATAGGAGGGGGATTACGGTTAGGGGTTTAGGACTACAGGAGGTGGGATTAGGGTTTCTTGGACTATAGGGGGTGGAATTTGGGTTAGGGGTTTGGGACTATGGGAGGTGGGATTAAGGTTAGGCATTTGGGACTATAGGATTAGGACTATAGGGACTGGGATTAGGGTTAGGGGTTTGGGTCTATAAGGGGTTGGATTAGGGTTAGGGGTTTGGGACTATAAGAGGTGGGATTAGGGTTAGGGTTTTGGGATTATGGTGGTGGGATTAGGGTTAGGGGTTTGGGACTATAGGAGGGGGTTTGGGACTATATGGACCAGGGTTAGGGGTTTGGGTCTAAAGGGGGTGGGATTAGGGTTAAGGGTTTGGGACTATAGAAGGTGAGATTAGGGTTACGGATAGGGGTTTGGGACTATAGGGACAGGGATTAGGGTTAGGGGCTTAGGACTATAAGGACAGGGATTAGGGTTAAGGTTAGGGGTTTGGGACTATGAGAGGTGGGATTGGGGTTAGGGGTTTGGGACTATAGGAGGTGGGATTAGGGTTAGGGGTTTGGGTCTATAGGGGGTGGGATTAGGGTTAAGGGTTTAGGGCTATAGGAGGTGAGATTAGGGCTACGGATAGGGGTTTGGGACCATAGGGACAGGGATTAGGGTTAGGGGTTTGGGACTATAAGGACAGGGATTAGGGTTAAGGTTAGGGGTTTGGGACTATGAGAGGTGGGATTGGGGTTAGGGGTTTGGAACTATAGGAGGTGGGGTTAGGGGATTGGGTCTATAGGGGGTGGGATTAGGGTTAGGGGTTTGGAACTATAGGAGGTGGGATTAGGGTTAAGGTTAGGGACTATAGGGACAGTGTTTAGGGTTAGGGGTTTGGGAATATAGGAAGCAGAATTAGGGTTAGGGGGTTGGGTTTATAGTGACAGGGAGTAGGTTTAGGGATTTGGGACTATAGTCAGTGGGATTAGGGGTTTGGGATTATAGGAGGTGGGATTAGGGGTTTGGGAATATGGGAGGTGGTATTAGGGGTGGGTTTAGGGGTTTGGGACTATAGGAGGGGGGTTAAGGCTATAGGGACCGGGATTAGGGTTAAGGTTAGGGTTTGGGTCTACAGGGGGTGGGATTAGGGTTAGGGGTTTTGGACTATAGGAGGTGGGATTAGGGTTAGGGGTTTTGGACTATAGGGGGTGGGATTAGGGTTAGGGTTATGGGTTTGGGTCTTTAGGGGGTGGGATTAAGGTTAAGTGTTTGGGACTATAGGAGGTGAGATTAGGGTTACGGTTAGGGGTTTGGGACTATAAGGACAGGGGTTAGGGTTAGGGTCAGGGGTTTGGGACTATAGGAGGTGGGATTAGGGTTAGGGGTTTGGTACTATAGGGGGTGAGATTAGGGTTAATGTTAGGGGTTTGGGACTATAGGAGGAGGTTTGGGACTATATGGACCGGGATTAGGGTTGGGGTTAGGTGTTTGGGTCTTTAGGGGGTGGGATTAGGGTTAGGTGTTTGGGACAATAGGAGGTGAGATTAGGGTTACAGTTAGGGGTTTGGGACTACAGGGACAGGGATTAGGGTTAGGGGTTTGGGACTATAAGGACAGGGATTCGGGTTATGGGTTTAGGACTAAAGGAGGGGTTTTGGGACTATAGGGACTGGGATTAGGGTTAGGGGTTTGGGTCTATAGGGGGGGATTAGGGATAGGGGTTTGGGACTATAAGAGGTGGGATTAGGGTTAGGGTTTTGGGATTATGGGGGTGAGTATAGGGTTAGGGGTTTGGGACTATAGGAGGGGGTTTGGGACTATATGGACCAGGGTTAGGGTTAGGGGTTTGGGTCTAAAGGGGGTGGGATTAGGGTTAAGGGTTTGGGACTATAGAAGGTGAGATTAGGGTTACGAATAGGGGTTTGGGACTATAGGGACAGGGATTAGGGTTAGGGGCTTAGGACTATAAGGACAGGGGGTAGGGTTAGGAGTTTGGAACTATAGGAGGTGGGATTAGGGTTAATTTAGGGGTTTGGGACTAAAGGAGGGGGTTTGGGACGATTGGGACCGGGATTAGGGTTAGGGGTTTTGGTCTATAGGTTGTTGGATTAGGGTTAGGGTTAGGGGTTTGGGACTATAGGAGGGGGTTTGGGACTATATGGACCGGGATTAGGGTTAGGGGTTTGGGTCTATAGGGGGTGGGATTAGGGTTAAGGGTTTGAGGCTATAGGAGGTGAGATTAGGGCTACGGATAGGGGTTTGGGACCATAGGGACAGGGATTAGGGTTAGGGGTTTGGGACTATAAGGACAGGGATTAGGGTTAAGGTTAGGGGTTTGGGACTATGAGAGGTGGGATTGGGGTTAGGGGTTAGGGACTATAGGAGGTGGGATTAGGGTTAGGGGTTTGGGTCTATAGGGGGTGGGATTAGGGTTATGGGTTTGGAACTATAGGAGGTGGGATTAGGGTTAAGGTTAGGGGTTTGGGACTATAGGGACAGTGTTTAGGGTTAGGGGTTTGGGAATATAGGAAGCAGAATTAGGGTTAGGGGGTTGGGTTTATCGGGACAGGGATTTGGTTTAGGGATTTGGGACTATAGTCAGTGGGATTAGGGTTAGGGGTTTGGGATTATAGGAGGTGGGATTAGGGTTAGGGGTTTGGGAATATGGGAGGTGATATTAGGGGTGGGTTTAGGGGTTTGGGACTATAGGAGGGGGGTTAAGGCTATAGGGACCGGGATTAGGGTTAAGATTAGGGTTTGGGTCTACAGGGGGTGGGATTAGGGTTAGGGGTTTGGGACTATAGGAGGTGGGATTAGGGTTAGGGGTTTGGTACTATAGGGGGTGGGATTAGGGTTAATGTTAGGGGTTTGGGACTATAGGAGGAGGTTTGGGACTATATGGACTGGGATTAGGGTTGGGGTTAGGTGTTTGGGTCTTTAGGGGGTGGGATTAGGGTTAGGTGTTTGGGACTATAGGAGGTGAGATTAGGGTTACAGTTAGGGGTTTGGGACTATAGGGACAGGGATTAGGGTTAGGGGTTTGGGACTATAAGGACAGGGATTCGGGTTATGGGTTTAGGACTAAAGGAGGGGGGTTTGGGACTATAGGGACTGGGATTAGGGTTAGGGGTTTGGGTCTATAGGGGTGGGATTAGGGATAGGGTTTTGGGACTATAGGGAAAGGGGTTAGGGTTAGGGTTTTGGGAATATAGGGACAGGGATTAGGATTATAGGGACTGGGATTAGGCTTAGGGGTTGGGGTCTATAGGAGTCGGGTTAGGGGTTTGGGACTATAGGAGGTGGGATTAGGGTTATGGTTTTGGAATTTTAGGGGGTGGGATTAGGGTTAGGGGGGGTTTGGGACTATAGGTACCGGGATTACGGTTTGGGTTATGAGTTTGGGTCTAAAGGGGGTGGGATTAGGGTTAGAGTTAGGGGTTTGGGACTATAGGAGGTGGGATTAGGGTTAGGGTTTCTCGGACTATAGGGGGTGGGATTAGGGTTAGGGTTAGTTGTTTGGGACTATGGGAGGTGGGATTGGGGTTAGGAGTTTGGGATTATAGGAGGTGGGATTAGGGTTAGGGGTTTGGGTCTATAGGGGGTGGGATTAGGGTTAGGGGCTTGGGACTATAGGAGGTTGGATTAGGGTTAGGATTAGTGGTTTGGGATTATAGGAGGGGGGTTTAGGATTATAGGGACTGGGATTGGGGTTAGAGGTTTGGGACTATAGGAGGTAGGATATGGGTTAGGGTTAAGGGTTTTGGGACTATAGGGACAGTGTTTAGGGTTAGGTATTTGGGAATGTAGGAGGTGGGATTAGGGTTAGGGGTTTGGGTTTATAGGGACAGGGATTAGGTTTAGGGGTTTGGGACTATAAGAGGTGGGATTAGGGTTAGGGGTTTGGGATTATAGGGGGTGGGATTAGGGTTAGTGGTTTGGGACTATGGGAGGTGGTATTAGGGTTATGTTTAGGGGTTTGGGACTATAGGAGGGGGTGTAGGACTATAGGGACCGGGATTAGGGTTAGGGATAGGGTTTGGGTCTATAGGAGATGGGATAAGGGTTAGGGGTTTTGGACTATAGGGACAGTGTTTAGGGTTAGGGGTTTGGGAATATAGGAGGTGGGATTAGGGTTAGGGGTTTGGGTTTATAGGGACATTGATTAGGGTTAGGGGTTTGGGACTATGGTCGGTGGGATTAGGGTTAGTGGTTTGGGGTTATAGGGGGTGGGATTAGGGTTAGGGGTTTGGGACTATGGGAGGTGGTATTAGGGTTGGGTTTTCGGGGTTTGGGACTATAGGAGAGGGGTTTAGGACTATAGGGACTGGGATTAGGGTTAGGGTTTTATGTCTATAGGGGGTCGGATTAGGGTTGGGGGTTTGGGACTATAGTCGGTGGGATTATTGTTAGGGGTTTGGGATTTTAGGGGGTGGGATTAGGGTTAGGGGTTTGGGACTATTAGAGGTGGTATTAGGGTTGGGTTTAAGAGTTTGGGACTATAGGAGGGGGGTTTAGGACTATAGGGACCGGGATAAGGGTTTGGGTCTAAGGGGGTGAAATAAGGGTTAGGGGTTTGGGACTATAGGGACAGTGTTTAGGGTTTGGGAATATACGAGGTGGGATTAGGGTTAGGGGTTTGGGTTTATAGGGACAGGGATTAGGGTTAGGGGTTTTGGACTATAGTCGTGGTATTAGGGTTAGGGGTTTGGGAATATAGGGGTTGGATTAGTGTTAGGATTAGGGGTTTGGTATTATAGGAGGGGTTTAGGACTATAGGGACCAGGCTTAGGGTTAGGGGTTTGGGTCTATAGGAGGTGGCATTAGGGATAGGGGTTTGGGACTATAGGGGGGATTAGGACTATAGGGGGTGGGATTAGGGGTTTGGGACTAATGGAGGTGGGATTAGGGTTAGGGTTAGGGTTTTGGGATTATAGGGGGTGGGATTAGGATTAGAAAAAGGAAAAAAGGGGGGTTTGGGTCTTTAAATGAGACATGCATCTGGGAAGGGAACACAACATAATACTAGTAAGGATATCTAATGAATGCACCATATATGCGACCGCATCGTGTTGCGTAGTAACAAGTTAATAAACAGTCAAGTATAATAAATCAAGGAAGCTTTATTTGATGGTCGAATACATAGTATTAAAAGTCATATAACAGCATGATGGTATAGCAGCCTATTATAGTCATAATGGTACCATAGTACAAAATTATCAGACTCTTAATTCCATGTAGCTGCATCATAATATCAGGATTAGGATTAGGTTTAGGGGTTTGGAACTATAGGAGGTGGGTTTGGGACTATAGGGATCAGGATTAGGGTTTGGGTTAGGGGTTGGGATCTATAGGGGGTGGGATTAGGGTTAGGGTTAAGGGTTTGGGACTATAGGTGGTGGGATTAGGGTAAGGGTTTCTGGGACTATAGGGGGTGGGATTAGGGTTAGGGTTAGGGGTTTGGGACTATAAGGACAGGGATTAGGGTTAGGGGTTTGGAACTATGGGAGGTGGTATTAGGGTTAGGGGTTTGGGACTATAGGAGGGGGGTTTAGGACTGTAGGGACCGGGATTAGTCTTAGGGTCTATAGGGGGTGGGATTAGAGTTATGGGTTTGGGACTATTAGAAGTGGTATTAGGGTTGGGGGTTTGAGTCTATAGGTGGTGGAACTAGGGTTAGGGTTAGGGGTTTACGACTATAGGAGGGGGTTTGGGATTATATAGACCGGGGTTAGGGTTAGGGGTTTGGGTCCTTAGGGGGTGAGATTAGGGTTAGGTGTTTGGGACTATAAGAGGTGGGATTAGGGTTACGGTTAGGGGTTTGGGACTATAAGGACAGGGATTAGGGTTAGGGTTAGGGGTTTGGGACTATAGAAGGTGGGGTTAGGGTTAGGGGTTTGGGATTCTAGGGGGTGGGATTAGGGTTAAGGTTAGGTGTTTAGGGCTAAAAGAGGGGGTTTGGGAATATAGGAGGTGGGGTTAGGGTTAGGGGTTTGGGATTCTAGGGGGTGGGATTAGGGTTAAGGTTAGGTGTTTAGGGCTAAAAGAGGGGGTTTGGGGACTATAGGGACCGGGATTAGTGTTAGTGCTAGGCATCTATAGGGGGTGGGATTAGGGTTGAGGTTTGGGACTATAGGGGGTGGGATAAGGTTTAGGGGTTTGGGACTATAGGAGGTGGGATTAGGGTTTGGGGTATGGGACTATAGGGACAGGAATTAGGGTTAAGGTTAGGGGGGTTACTATAGGAGGTGGGATTAGCTTTAGGGGTTTGAGACTATAGGAGGTGGGATTATGGTTAGGGGTTTGGGACTATAGGGACAGGGATTAGGGTTGGGGCTTTGGGACTATAGGGACAGGGATTAGGGTTAGGGGTTTGGGACTATGGGAGGTGGGATTAGGGTTAGGGGTTTGGGACTATAGGAGGGGGATTAGGGTTTGGATTAGGGGTTTGGGACTATAGGAGGTGGGATTAGGGTTTCTGGGACTATAGGGGGTGGGATTAGGGTTAGGGGTTTGGGACTATGGGAGGTGGTATTAAGGTTAGGGGTTGGGACTATAGGAAGGGGGTTAGGATTATAGGGACCGGGATTAGAGTTAGGGGTTCGGGTCTATAGGGGGTGGGATTAGGGTTAGGGGTTTGGGACTATAGGAGGCGGGATTAGGGTTAGGGGTTTGGGATTCTAGCGGGTGGGATTAGGGTTAAGGTTAGGGGTTTAGGGCTAAAGGAGGAGGGTTTGGGACTATAGGGACCGGGATTAGGGTTAGGGTTAGGGGTTTAAGTCTATAGGGGGTGGGATTAGGGTTAGGGGTTTGGGACTATATTAGGTGGGGTTAGGGTTATGGGTTTAGGACTATAGGAGGTGGGATTAGGGTTAGTGGTAGGGGTTTGGGACTATAGGGGTGGGATTAGGGTTAGAGGTTTAGGACTATAGGAGGTGGGATTAGGGTTAGTGTTAGGGGTTTGGGACTATAGGGGGTGGGATTAGGGTTAGGGGTTTGGGACTATAGGAGGGGGGGTTAGGGTTAGGGGTTTGGGACTATAGGGACAGGGATTATGGTTAAGGTTAGGGGTTTGGTACTATAGGAGGTGGGATTAGGATTAGGGTTAGAGGTTTGAGACTATAGGAGGTGGGATTATGGTTAGGGTTAGGGGTTTGGGACTATAAGGACAGTGATTAGGATTAGGGGTTTGGGACTATAATGACAGGGATTAGGGTTAGGGTTAGGGGTTTGGGACTATGGGAGGTGGGATTAGGGTTAGGGTTAGGGATTTGGGACTATAGGAAGGGGGTTAGGATTATAGGGACCAGGATTAGGGTTAGGGGTTTGGGTCTATAGGGGGTGGAATTAGGGTTAGGGGTTTGGGACTATAGGAGGTGAGATTAGGGTTAGGGGTTTGGGACTATAGGAGGTGGGATTAGGGTTTCTGGGACTATAGGGGGTGGGATTAGGGTTAGGGGTTTGTGACTATGGGAGGTGGGATTAGGGTTAGGGATTTGGGACTATAGGAAGGGGGTTAGGATTATAGGGACCGGGATTAGGGTTAGGGGTTTGGGTCTATAGGGGGTGGGATTAGGGTTAGGGGTTTGGGACTATAGGAGGTGGGATTAGGTTTAATTTAGGGGTTCGGGACTAAAGGAGGGGGTTTGGGACTATAGGGACCGGGATTAGTGTTAGGGTTTTGGTCTATACGTTGTTGGATTAGGGTTAGGGGTTTGGGACTATAGGAGGGGGTTTGGGACTATATGGACCGGGATTGGGGTTAGGGGTTTGGGTCTATAGGGGGTGGGATTAGGGTTAAGGGTTTGGGGCTATAGGAGGTTAGATTAGGGCTACGGATAGGGGTTTGGGACCATAGGGACTGGGATTAGGGTTAGGGGTTTGGGACTATAAGGACAGGGATTAGGGTTAAGGTTAGGGGTTTGGGACTATGAGAGGTGGGATTTGGGTTAGGGGTTTGGGACTATAGGAGGTGGGATTAGGGTTAGGGGTTTGGTTCTATAGGGGGTGGGATTAGGGTTAGGGTTAGGGGTTTGGAACTATAGGAGGTGGGATTAGGGTTAAGGTTAGGGGTTTGGGACTACAGGGTACAGGATGGAATTAGGGTTAGGGGGTTGGGTTTATAGGGACAGGGATTAGGTTTAGGGATTTGGGACTATAGTCAATGGAATTAGGGTTAGGGGTTTGGGATTATAGGAGGTGGGATTAGGGTTAGGGGTTTGGGAATATGGGAGGTGGTATTAGGGGTAGGTTTAGTGGTTTGGGACTATAGGAGGGGCGTTAAGGCTATAGGGACCGGGATAAGGGTTAAGGTTAGGGTTTGGGTCTATAGGGGGTGGGATTAGGGTTAGGGGTTTGGTACTATAGGGGGTGGGATTAGGGTTAGGGGTTTGGTACTATAGGGGGTAGGATTAGGGTTAATGTTAGGGGTTTGGGACTATAGGAGGAGGTTTGGGACTATATGGACCGGGATTAGGGTTGGGGTTTGGTGTTTGGGTCTTTAGGGGGTGGGATTAGGGTTAGGTTTTTGGGACTATAGGAGGTGAGATTTGGGTTACAGTTAGGGGTTTGGGACTATAGGGACAGGGATTAGGGGTTTGGGACTATAAGGACAGGGATTCGGGTTATGGGTTTAGGACTAAAGTAGGGGGGTTTGGGACTATAGGGACTGGGATTAGGGTTAGGGTTAGGGGTTTGGGTCTATAGGGGTGGGATTAGGGATAGGGGTTTGGGAATATAGGGAAAGGGATTAGAGTTAGGGTTAGGGTTTTGGAACTATAGGGACAGGGATTAGGATTATAGGGACTGGGATTAGGCTTAGGGGTTGGGGTCTATAGGAGTCGGGTTAGGGTTAGGGGTTTGGTACTATAGGGGGTGGGATTAGGGTTAATGTTAGGGGTTTGGGACTATAGGGGGTGGGATTAGGGTTAGGGTTAGTTGCTTGGGACTATAGGAGGTGGGATTAGGGTTAGGGTTTCTGAGACTATAGGGGGGGGTTAGGGTTAGGGGTTTGGGACTATAGGGACAGGGATTAGGGTTAGGGATAGGGGTGTGGGACTATGGGGACAGGGACAAGGGTTAGGGTTAGGGGTTTGGGACTATGGGAGATGGGATTGGGGTTAGGAGTTTGGGACTATAGGAGGTGGGATTAGGGTTAGGGTTAGGGTTAGGGGTTTGGGTCTATGAGGGGTGGGATTAGGGTTAGGGGCTTGGGACTATAGGAGGTTGGATTAGGGTTAGGATTAGGGGTTTGAGATTATAGGAAGGGGGTTTAGGATTATAGGGACTGGGATTAGGGTTAGAGGTTTGGGACTATAGGAGGTAGGATATGGGTTAGGGTTAGGGGTTTGGGACTATAGGGACAGTGTTTAGGGTTATTGATTTGGGAATATAGGAGGTGGGATTAGGGTTAGGGGTTTGGGTTTATAGGGACAGGGATTAGGTTTAGGGGTTTGGGACTATAAGAGGTGGGATTAGGGTTAGGGGTTTGGGATTATAGGGGGTGGGATTAGGGTTAGGGTTAGTGGTTTGGGACTATGGGAGGTTGTATTAGGGTTATGTTTAGGGGTTTGGGACTATAGGAGGGGGGTTTAGGACTATAGGGACCGGGATTAGGGTTAGGGATAGGGTTTGGGTCTATAGCGGGTGGGATAAGGGTTAGGGGTTTTGGACTATAGGGACAGTGTTTAGGGTTAGGGGTTTGGGAATATAGGAGGTGGGATTAGGGTTAGGGGTTTGGGTTTATAGGGACAGGGATTAGGGTTAGGGGTTTGGGACTATGGTCGGTGGGATTAGGGTTAGTGGTTTAGGGTTATAGGGGGTGGGGTTAGGATTAGGGGTTTGGGACTATGGGAGGTGGTATTAGGGTTGGGTTTTCGGGGTTTGGGACTATAGGAGAGGGGTTTCGGACTATAGGGACCGGGATTAGGGTTAGGGTTTTATGTCTATAAGGGGTGGGATTAGGGTTAGGGGTTTGGGACTATAGGAGGTGGGATTAGGGTTAGGGGTTTGGGACTATAGGGGGTGGGATTAGGGTTAGGGGTTTGGGACTATAGAAGGTGGGATTAGGGTTAAGGGTTTTGGACTATAGGGGTGGGATTAGGGTTAAGGTTAGGGGTTTGGGACTATAGGAGGGGGTTTGGGACTATATGGACCGCGATTAGGGTTAGGGTTATGGGTTTGGGTCTTTAGGGGGTGGGATTAAGGTTAAGTGTTTGGAACTATAGGAGGTGAGATTAGGGTTACGGTTAGGGGTTTGGGACTATAGGGACAGGGATTAGGGTTAGGGGTTTGGGACTATAAGGACAGGGATTAGGGTTAGGGTCAGGGGTTTGGGACTATAGGAGGTGGGATTAGGGTTAGGGGTTTGGTACTATAGGGGGTGGGATTAGGGTTAATGTTAGGGGTTTGGGACTATAGTAGGAGGTATGGGACTATATGGAACGGGATTAGGGTTTGGGGTCTATAGGGGGTGGGATTAGGGTTAGGGTTTCTGGGACTATAGGGGGTGGGATTAGGGTTAGGGTTAGTTGCTTGGGACTATAGGAGGTGGGGTTAGGGCTTCTGGGACTATAGGGGGTGGGGTTAGGGTTAGGGGTTTGGGACTATAGGGACAGGGATTAGGGTTAGGGATAGGGGTGTGGGACTATAGGGACAGGGATAAGGGTTAGGGTTAGGGGTTTGGGACTATGGGAGGTGGGATTGGGGTTAGGAGTTTGGCACTATAGGAGGTGGGATTAGGGTTAGGGTTAGGGGTTTGGGTCTATAGGGGGTGGGATTAGGGTTAGGGTTAGGGGCTTGGGACTATAGGAGGTTGGATTAGGGTTAGGATTAGGGGTTTGAGATTATAGGAGGGGGGTTTAGGGTTATAGGGACCGGGATTAGGGTTAGAGGTTTGGGACTATAGGAGGTAGGATATGGGTTAGGGTTAGGGGTTTGGGATTATAGGGACAGTGTTTAGGGTTATTGATTTGGGAATATAGGAGTTGGGATTAGGGTTAGGGGTTTGGGTTTATAGTGACAGGGATTAGGTTTAGGGGTTTGGGACTATAAGAGGTGGGATTAGGGTTAGGGGTTTGGGATTATAGGGGGTGGGATTAGGGTTAGGGTTAGTGGTTTGGGACTATGGGAGGTTGTATTAGGGTTATGTTTAGGGGTTTGGGACTATAGGGGGGGGGTTTAGGACTATAGGGACCGGGATTAGGGTTAGGGTTTTATGTCTATAAGAGGCGAGATTAGGGTTAGGGGTTTGGGACTATAGGAGGTGGGATTAGGGTTAGGGGTTTGGGACTATAGGGGGTGGGATTAGGGTTAGGGGTTTGGGACTATAGGGGGTGGGATTAGGATTAAGGTTAGGGGTTTGGGACTATAGGAGGGGGTTTGGGACTATATGGACCGGGATTAGGGTTAGTGTTAGGGGTTTGGGTCTTTAGGGGGTGGTATTAGGGTTAGGTGTTTGGGACTATAGGATGTGAGATTAGGGTTAGGTTAGGGGTTTTGGACTATAGGGACAGGGATTAGGGTTAGGCGTTTGGGACTATAAGGACTGGGATTAGGGTTAGGGGTTTAGGACTTAAGAAGGGGGTTTTGGGACTATAGGGACCGGGATTAGGGTTAGGGTTTTGGGTTTGGGTCTATAGGGGTGGGATAAGGATGAGGGTTTTTGGACTATAGGAGGTGGGATTAGGGTTAGGATTAGGGATTTGGGATTATATGAGGGGGTTTAGGACTATAGGGACCGGGATTAGGGTTAGGGGTTTGGAACCATAGGAGGTGGGATATGGGTTAGGGGTTTGGGACTATAAGGACAGTGTTTAGGGTTAGGGGTTTGGGAATATAGGAGGTGGGATTAGGGTTAGGGGTTTGGGTTTATAGGGACACGGATTAGGGTTAGGGGTTTGGGACTATTAGAGGTGGTATTAGGGTTGAGTTTAAGAGTTTGGGACTATAGGAGGGGGGTTTAGGACTATAGGGACCGGGATTAGGGTTTGGGTCTAAGGGGGTGGAATAAGGGTTAGGGGTTTGGGACTATAGGGACAGTGTTTAGGGTTTGGGAATATACGAGGTGGGATTAGGGTTAGGGGTTTGGGTTTATAGGGACAGGGATTAGGGTTAGGGGTTTTGGACTATAGTCGGTGGGATTAGGGTTAGGGGTTTGGGACTATAGGGGGGATTAGGACTATAGGGGGTGGGATTAGGGGTTTGGGACTAATGGAGGTGGGATTAGGGTTAGGGTTAGGGTTTTGGGATTATAGGGGGTGGGATTAGGATTAGAAAAAGGAAAAAAGGGGGGTTTGGGTCTTTAAATGAGACATGCATCTGGGAAGGGAACACAACATAATACTAGTAAGGATATCTAATGAATGCACCATATATGCGACCGCATCGTGTTGCGTAGTAACAAGTTAATAAACAGTCAAGTATAATAAATCAAGGAAGCTTTATTTGATGGTCGAATACATAGTATTAAAAGTCATATAACAGCATGATGGTATAGCAGCCTATTATAGTCATAATGGTACCATAGTACAAAATTATCAGACTCTTAATTCCATGTAGCTGCATCATAATATCAGGATTAGGATTAGGTTTAGGGGTTTGGAACTATAGGAGGTGGGTTTGGGACTATAGGGATCAGGATTAGGGTTTGGGTTAGGGGTTGGGATCTATAGGGGGTGGGATTAGGGTTAGGGTTAAGGGTTTGGGACTATAGGTGGTGGGATTAGGGTAAGGGTTTCTGGGACTATAGGGGGTGGGATTAGGGTTAGGGTTAGGGGTTTGGGACTATAAGGACAGGGATTAGGGTTAGGGGTTTGGAACTATGGGAGGTGGTATTAGGGTTAGGGGTTTGGGACTATAGGAGGGGGGTTTAGGACTGTAGGGACCGGGATTAGTCTTAGGGTCTATAGGGGGTGGGATTAGAGTTATGGGTTTGGGACTATTAGAAGTGGTATTAGGGTTGGGGGTTTGAGTCTATAGGTGGTGGAACTAGGGTTAGGGTTAGGGGTTTACGACTATAGGAGGGGGTTTGGGATTATATAGACCGGGGTTAGGGTTAGGGGTTTGGGTCCTTAGGGGGTGAGATTAGGGTTAGGTGTTTGGGACTATAAGAGGTGGGATTAGGGTTACGGTTAGGGGTTTGGGACTATAAGGACAGGGATTAGGGTTAGGGTTAGGGGTTTGGGACTATAGAAGGTGGGGTTAGGGTTAGGGGTTTGGGATTCTAGGGGGTGGGATTAGGGTTAAGGTTAGGTGTTTAGGGCTAAAAGAGGGGGTTTGGGAATATAGGAGGTGGGGTTAGGGTTAGGGGTTTGGGATTCTAGGGGGTGGGATTAGGGTTAAGGTTAGGTGTTTAGGGCTAAAAGAGGGGGTTTGGGGACTATAGGGACCGGGATTAGTGTTAGTGCTAGGCATCTATAGGGGGTGGGATTAGGGTTGAGGTTTGGGACTATAGGGGGTGGGATAAGGTTTAGGGGTTTGGGACTATAGGAGGTGGGATTAGGGTTTGGGGTATGGGACTATAGGGACAGGAATTAGGGTTAAGGTTAGGGGGGTTACTATAGGAGGTGGGATTAGCTTTAGGGGTTTGAGACTATAGGAGGTGGGATTATGGTTAGGGGTTTGGGACTATAGGGACAGGGATTAGGGTTGGGGCTTTGGGACTATAGGGACAGGGATTAGGGTTAGGGGTTTGGGACTATGGGAGGTGGGATTAGGGTTAGGGGTTTGGGACTATAGGAGGGGGATTAGGGTTTGGATTAGGGGTTTGGGACTATAGGAGGTGGGATTAGGGTTTCTGGGACTATAGGGGGTGGGATTAGGGTTAGGGGTTTGGGACTATGGGAGGTGGTATTAAGGTTAGGGGTTGGGACTATAGGAAGGGGGTTAGGATTATAGGGACCGGGATTAGAGTTAGGGGTTCGGGTCTATAGGGGGTGGGATTAGGGTTAGGGGTTTGGGACTATAGGAGGCGGGATTAGGGTTAGGGGTTTGGGATTCTAGCGGGTGGGATTAGGGTTAAGGTTAGGGGTTTAGGGCTAAAGGAGGAGGGTTTGGGACTATAGGGACCGGGATTAGGGTTAGGGTTAGGGGTTTAAGTCTATAGGGGGTGGGATTAGGGTTAGGGGTTTGGGACTATATTAGGTGGGGTTAGGGTTATGGGTTTAGGACTATAGGAGGTGGGATTAGGGTTAGTGGTAGGGGTTTGGGACTATAGGGGTGGGATTAGGGTTAGAGGTTTAGGACTATAGGAGGTGGGATTAGGGTTAGTGTTAGGGGTTTGGGACTATAGGGGGTGGGATTAGGGTTAGGGGTTTGGGACTATAGGAGGGGGGGTTAGGGTTAGGGGTTTGGGACTATAGGGACAGGGATTATGGTTAAGGTTAGGGGTTTGGTACTATAGGAGGTGGGATTAGGATTAGGGTTAGAGGTTTGAGACTATAGGAGGTGGGATTATGGTTAGGGTTAGGGGTTTGGGACTATAAGGACAGTGATTAGGATTAGGGGTTTGGGACTATAATGACAGGGATTAGGGTTAGGGTTAGGGGTTTGGGACTATGGGAGGTGGGATTAGGGTTAGGGTTAGGGATTTGGGACTATAGGAAGGGGGTTAGGATTATAGGGACCAGGATTAGGGTTAGGGGTTTGGGTCTATAGGGGGTGGAATTAGGGTTAGGGGTTTGGGACTATAGGAGGTGAGATTAGGGTTAGGGGTTTGGGACTATAGGAGGTGGGATTAGGGTTTCTGGGACTATAGGGGGTGGGATTAGGGTTAGGGGTTTGTGACTATGGGAGGTGGGATTAGGGTTAGGGATTTGGGACTATAGGAAGGGGGTTAGGATTATAGGGACCGGGATTAGGGTTAGGGGTTTGGGTCTATAGGGGGTGGGATTAGGGTTAGGGGTTTGGGACTATAGGAGGTGGGATTAGGTTTAATTTAGGGGTTCGGGACTAAAGGAGGGGGTTTGGGACTATAGGGACCGGGATTAGTGTTAGGGTTTTGGTCTATACGTTGTTGGATTAGGGTTAGGGGTTTGGGACTATAGGAGGGGGTTTGGGACTATATGGACCGGGATTGGGGTTAGGGGTTTGGGTCTATAGGGGGTGGGATTAGGGTTAAGGGTTTGGGGCTATAGGAGGTTAGATTAGGGCTACGGATAGGGGTTTGGGACCATAGGGACTGGGATTAGGGTTAGGGGTTTGGGACTATAAGGACAGGGATTAGGGTTAAGGTTAGGGGTTTGGGACTATGAGAGGTGGGATTTGGGTTAGGGGTTTGGGACTATAGGAGGTGGGATTAGGGTTAGGGGTTTGGTTCTATAGGGGGTGGGATTAGGGTTAGGGTTAGGGGTTTGGAACTATAGGAGGTGGGATTAGGGTTAAGGTTAGGGGTTTGGGACTACAGGGTACAGGATGGAATTAGGGTTAGGGGGTTGGGTTTATAGGGACAGGGATTAGGTTTAGGGATTTGGGACTATAGTCAATGGAATTAGGGTTAGGGGTTTGGGATTATAGGAGGTGGGATTAGGGTTAGGGGTTTGGGAATATGGGAGGTGGTATTAGGGGTAGGTTTAGTGGTTTGGGACTATAGGAGGGGCGTTAAGGCTATAGGGACCGGGATAAGGGTTAAGGTTAGGGTTTGGGTCTATAGGGGGTGGGATTAGGGTTAGGGGTTTGGTACTATAGGGGGTGGGATTAGGGTTAGGGGTTTGGTACTATAGGGGGTAGGATTAGGGTTAATGTTAGGGGTTTGGGACTATAGGAGGAGGTTTGGGACTATATGGACCGGGATTAGGGTTGGGGTTTGGTGTTTGGGTCTTTAGGGGGTGGGATTAGGGTTAGGTTTTTGGGACTATAGGAGGTGAGATTTGGGTTACAGTTAGGGGTTTGGGACTATAGGGACAGGGATTAGGGGTTTGGGACTATAAGGACAGGGATTCGGGTTATGGGTTTAGGACTAAAGTAGGGGGGTTTGGGACTATAGGGACTGGGATTAGGGTTAGGGTTAGGGGTTTGGGTCTATAGGGGTGGGATTAGGGATAGGGGTTTGGGAATATAGGGAAAGGGATTAGAGTTAGGGTTAGGGTTTTGGAACTATAGGGACAGGGATTAGGATTATAGGGACTGGGATTAGGCTTAGGGGTTGGGGTCTATAGGAGTCGGGTTAGGGTTAGGGGTTTGGTACTATAGGGGGTGGGATTAGGGTTAATGTTAGGGGTTTGGGACTATAGGGGGTGGGATTAGGGTTAGGGTTAGTTGCTTGGGACTATAGGAGGTGGGATTAGGGTTAGGGTTTCTGAGACTATAGGGGGGGGTTAGGGTTAGGGGTTTGGGACTATAGGGACAGGGATTAGGGTTAGGGATAGGGGTGTGGGACTATGGGGACAGGGACAAGGGTTAGGGTTAGGGGTTTGGGACTATGGGAGATGGGATTGGGGTTAGGAGTTTGGGACTATAGGAGGTGGGATTAGGGTTAGGGTTAGGGTTAGGGGTTTGGGTCTATGAGGGGTGGGATTAGGGTTAGGGGCTTGGGACTATAGGAGGTTGGATTAGGGTTAGGATTAGGGGTTTGAGATTATAGGAAGGGGGTTTAGGATTATAGGGACTGGGATTAGGGTTAGAGGTTTGGGACTATAGGAGGTAGGATATGGGTTAGGGTTAGGGGTTTGGGACTATAGGGACAGTGTTTAGGGTTATTGATTTGGGAATATAGGAGGTGGGATTAGGGTTAGGGGTTTGGGTTTATAGGGACAGGGATTAGGTTTAGGGGTTTGGGACTATAAGAGGTGGGATTAGGGTTAGGGGTTTGGGATTATAGGGGGTGGGATTAGGGTTAGGGTTAGTGGTTTGGGACTATGGGAGGTTGTATTAGGGTTATGTTTAGGGGTTTGGGACTATAGGAGGGGGGTTTAGGACTATAGGGACCGGGATTAGGGTTAGGGATAGGGTTTGGGTCTATAGCGGGTGGGATAAGGGTTAGGGGTTTTGGACTATAGGGACAGTGTTTAGGGTTAGGGGTTTGGGAATATAGGAGGTGGGATTAGGGTTAGGGGTTTGGGTTTATAGGGACAGGGATTAGGGTTAGGGGTTTGGGACTATGGTCGGTGGGATTAGGGTTAGTGGTTTAGGGTTATAGGGGGTGGGGTTAGGATTAGGGGTTTGGGACTATGGGAGGTGGTATTAGGGTTGGGTTTTCGGGGTTTGGGACTATAGGAGAGGGGTTTCGGACTATAGGGACCGGGATTAGGGTTAGGGTTTTATGTCTATAAGGGGTGGGATTAGGGTTAGGGGTTTGGGACTATAGGAGGTGGGATTAGGGTTAGGGGTTTGGGACTATAGGGGGTGGGATTAGGGTTAGGGGTTTGGGACTATAGAAGGTGGGATTAGGGTTAAGGGTTTTGGACTATAGGGGTGGGATTAGGGTTAAGGTTAGGGGTTTGGGACTATAGGAGGGGGTTTGGGACTATATGGACCGCGATTAGGGTTAGGGTTATGGGTTTGGGTCTTTAGGGGGTGGGATTAAGGTTAAGTGTTTGGAACTATAGGAGGTGAGATTAGGGTTACGGTTAGGGGTTTGGGACTATAGGGACAGGGATTAGGGTTAGGGGTTTGGGACTATAAGGACAGGGATTAGGGTTAGGGTCAGGGGTTTGGGACTATAGGAGGTGGGATTAGGGTTAGGGGTTTGGTACTATAGGGGGTGGGATTAGGGTTAATGTTAGGGGTTTGGGACTATAGTAGGAGGTATGGGACTATATGGAACGGGATTAGGGTTTGGGGTCTATAGGGGGTGGGATTAGGGTTAGGGTTTCTGGGACTATAGGGGGTGGGATTAGGGTTAGGGTTAGTTGCTTGGGACTATAGGAGGTGGGGTTAGGGCTTCTGGGACTATAGGGGGTGGGGTTAGGGTTAGGGGTTTGGGACTATAGGGACAGGGATTAGGGTTAGGGATAGGGGTGTGGGACTATAGGGACAGGGATAAGGGTTAGGGTTAGGGGTTTGGGACTATGGGAGGTGGGATTGGGGTTAGGAGTTTGGCACTATAGGAGGTGGGATTAGGGTTAGGGTTAGGGGTTTGGGTCTATAGGGGGTGGGATTAGGGTTAGGGTTAGGGGCTTGGGACTATAGGAGGTTGGATTAGGGTTAGGATTAGGGGTTTGAGATTATAGGAGGGGGGTTTAGGGTTATAGGGACCGGGATTAGGGTTAGAGGTTTGGGACTATAGGAGGTAGGATATGGGTTAGGGTTAGGGGTTTGGGATTATAGGGACAGTGTTTAGGGTTATTGATTTGGGAATATAGGAGTTGGGATTAGGGTTAGGGGTTTGGGTTTATAGTGACAGGGATTAGGTTTAGGGGTTTGGGACTATAAGAGGTGGGATTAGGGTTAGGGGTTTGGGATTATAGGGGGTGGGATTAGGGTTAGGGTTAGTGGTTTGGGACTATGGGAGGTTGTATTAGGGTTATGTTTAGGGGTTTGGGACTATAGGAGGGGGGTTTAGGACTATAGGGACCGGGATTAGGGTTAGGGTTTTATGTCTATAAGAGGCGAGATTAGGGTTAGGGGTTTGGGACTATAGGAGGTGGGATTAGGGTTAGGGGTTTGGGACTATAGGGGGTGGGATTAGGGTTAGGGGTTTGGGACTATAGGGGGTGGGATTAGGATTAGGGTTAGGGGTTTGGGACTATAGGAGGGGGTTTGGGACTATATGGACCGGGATTAGGGTTAGTGTTAGGGGTTTGGGTCTTTAGGGGGTGGTATTAGGGTTAGGTGTTTGGGACTATAGGATGTGAGATTAGGGTTAGGTTAGGGGTTTTGGACTATAGGGACAGGGATTAGGGTTAGGCGTTTGGGACTATAAGGACTGGGATTAGGGTTAGGGGTTTAGGACTTAAGAAGGGGGTTTTGGGACTATAGGGACCGGGATTAGGGTTAGGGTTTGGGGTTTGGGTCTATAGGGGTGGGATAAGGATGAGGGTTTTTGGACTATAGGAGGTGGGATTAGGGTTAGGATTAGGGATTTGGGATTATATGAGGGGGTTTAGGACTATAGGGACCGGGATTAGGGTTAGGGGTTTGGAACCATAGGAGGTGGGATATGGGTTAGGGGTTTGGGACTATAAGGACAGTGTTTAGGGTTAGGGGTTTGGGAATATAGGAGGTGGGATTAGGGTTAGGGGTTTGGGTTTATAGGGACACGGATTAGGGTTAGGGGTTTGGGACTATTAGAGGTGGTATTAGGGTTGAGTTTAAGAGTTTGGGACTATAGGAGGGGGGTTTAGGACTATAGGGACCGGGATTAGGGTTTGGGTCTAAGGGGGTGGAATAAGGGTTAGGGGTTTGGGACTATAGGGACAGTGTTTAGGGTTTGGGAATATACGAGGTGGGATTAGGGTTAGGGGTTTGGGTTTATAGGGACAGGGATTAGGGTTAGGGGTTTTGGACTATAGTCGGTGGGATTAGGGTTAGGGGTTTGGGATTATAGGGGGTGGGATTAGTGTTAGGATTAGGGGTTTGGGATTATAGGAGGGGTTTAGGACTACAGGGACCAGGTTTAGGATTAGGGGTTTGGGTCTATAGGTGGTGGCATTAGGGTTAGGGGTTTGGGACTATAGGGACTGGGATTAGGGTTAGGGGTTTGGGACTATGTGAGGTGGGATTGGGGTTAATTGTTTGGGACTATAGGAGGGGATTAGGACTATAGGGGGTGAAATTAGGGGTTTGGGACTAATGGAGTTGGGATTAGGGTTAGGGTTAGGGTTTTGGGATTATAGGGGGTGGGATTAGGATTAGAAAAAGGAAAAAAGGGGGTTTGGGTCTTTAAATGAGACATGCAGCTGGGAAGGGAACAGAACATAATACTAGTAAGGATATCTAATGAGTGCACCATATATTCGACCGCATCATGTTGCGTAGTAACAAGTTAATAAACAGTCAAGTATAATAAATCAAGGAAGCTTTATTTGATGGTCGAATACATAGTATTAAAAGTCATATAACAGCATGATGGTATAGCAGCCTTTTATAGTCATAATGGTACCATAGTACAAAATCATCAGACTGTTAATTGCATGTAGCTGCATCATAATATCAGGATTAGGATTAGGTTTAGGGGTTTGGAACTATAGGAGGTGGGTTTGGGACTATAGGGACCGGGATTAGGGTTTGGGGTCTATAGGGGGTGGGATTAGGGTTAGGGTTAAGGGTTTGAGACTATAGGTGGTGGGATTAGGGTTAGGGTTTCTGGGACAATAGGGGGTGGGATTAGGGTTAGGGTTAGGGGGTTGGGACTATAAGGACAGGGATTAGGGTTAGGGGTTTGGAACTATGGGAGGCGGTATTAGGGTTAGGGGTTTGGGACTATAGGAGGGGGTTTAGGAATGTAGGGACAGGGATTAGGGTTAGGGTCTATAGGGGGTGGGATTAGGGTTAGGGGTTTGGGACTATTAGAGATGGTATTAGGGTTGGGGGTTTGGGTCTATAGGTGGTGGAATTAGGGTTAGGGGTTTGGGACTATAGGAGGGGGTTTGGGATTATATAGACCGGGATTAGGGTTAGGGTTTTGGGTCTTTAGGGGGTGGGATTAGGGTTAGGTGTTTGGGACTATAAGAGGTGGGATTAGGGTTAAGGTTAGTCGTTTGGGACTATAAGGACAGGGATTAGGGTTAGGGGTTTGTGACTATAGGAGGTGGGGTTAGGGGTTTGGGATTCTAGGGGGTGGGATTAGGGTTAAGGTTAGGTGTTTAGGGCTAAAAGAGGGGGATTTGGGGACTATAGGGACCGGGATTAGGGTTAGGGTTAGGGGTTTGGGTCTATAGGGGGTGGGATTAGGGTTGAGGTTTGGGACTATAGGAGGTGGGGTTAGGGCTAGTGTTAGGGTTTGGGACTATAGAGGGTGGGATAAGGGTTAGGGGTTTGGGACTATAAGGACAGGAATTAGGGTTAAGGTTTGGGGCTTAGTACTATAGGAGGTGGGATTAGGTTTAGGGGTTTGAGACTATAGGAGGTGGGATTATGGTTAGGGGTTTGGGACTATAGGGACAGGGATTAGGGTTGGGGCTTTGGGACTATAGGGACAGGGATTTGGGGTTAGGGGTTTGGGACTATGGGAGGTGGGATTAGGGTTAGGGGTTTGGGACTATAGGAGGGGGGATTAGGGTTTGGATTAGGGGTTTGGGACTATAGGAGGTGGGATTAGGGTTTCTCAGACTATAGGGGGTGGGATTAGTCCCAAACCCCTATAGTCTGGGACTATAGGAGGGGGATTAGGGTTAGGAGTTTGGGACTATAGGAGGTGGGATTAGGGTTTCTGGGACTATAGGGGGTGAGATTAGGGTTAGGGGTTTGGGACTATGGGAGGTGGGATTAGGGTTAGGGATTTGGGACTATAGGAAGGGGGTTAGGATTATAGGGACCGGGATTAGGGTTAGGGGTTTGGGTCTATAGGGGGTGGGATTAGGGTTAGGGGTTTGGGACTATGGGAGGTGGGATTAGGGTTAGGGGTTTGGGACTATAGGAAGGGGGTTAAGATTATAGGGACCGGGATTAGGGTTAGGGGTTCAGGTCTATAGGGGGTGGGATTAGGGTTGAGGTTTGGGACTATAGGAGGTGGGGTTAGGGCTAGTGTTAGGTTTGGGACTATAGAGGGTGGGATAAGGGTTAGGGGTTTGGGACTATAGGAGGTGGGATTAGGGTTAGGGTTTGGGGTATGGGTTACGGTTAGTCGTTTGGGACTATAAGGACAGGAATTAGGGTTAAGGTTTGGGGCTTAGTACTATAGGAGGTGGGATTAGGTTTAGGGGTTTGAGACTATAGGAGGTGGGATTATGGTTAGGGGTTTGGGACTATAGGGACAGGGATTAGGGTTGGGGCTTTGGGACTATAGGGACAGGGATTTGGGGTTAGGGGTTTGGGACTATGGGAGGTGGGATTAGGGTTAGGGGTTTGGGACTATAGGAGGGGGGATTAGGGTTTGGATTAGGGGTTTGGGACTATAGGAGGTGGGATTAGGGTTTCTCAGACTATAGGGGGTGGGATTAGTCCCAAACCCCTATAGTCTGGGACTATAGGAGGGGGATTAGGGTTAGGAGTTTGGGACTATAGGAGGTGGGATTAGGGTTTCTGGGACTATAGGGGGTGAGATTAGGGTTAGGGGTTTGGGACTATGGGAGGTGGGATTAGGGTTAGGGATTTGGGACTATAGGAAGGGGGTTAGGATTATAGGGACCGGGATTAGGGTTAGGGGTTTGGGTCTATAGGGGGTGGGATTAGGGTTAGGGGTTTGGGACTATGGGAGGTGGGATTAGGGTTAGGGGTTTGGGACTATAGGAAGGGGGTTAAGATTATAGGGACCGGGATTAGGGTTAGGGGTTCAGGTCTATAGGGGGTGGGATTAGGGTTAGGGGTTGGGACTATAGGAGGTGGGATTAGGGTTAAGGTTAGGGGTTTAGGGCTAAAGGAGGAGGGTTTGGGACTATAGGGACCGGGATTAGAGTTAGGGTTAGGGGTTTGGGTCTATAGGGGGTGGGATTAGGGTTAGGGGTTTGGGACTATATTAGGTGGGGTTAGGGTTATGGGTTTAGGACTATAGGAGGTGGGATTAGGGTTAGTGTTAGGGGTTTGGGACTATAGGGGTGGGATTAGGGTTAGGGTTAGAGGTTTAGGACTATAGGAGGTGGGATTAGGGTTAGTGTTAGGGGTTTTGGACTATAGGGGGTGGGATTAGGGTTAGGGGTTTGGGACTATAGGTGGTGGGATTAGGGTTAGGGTTAGGGGTTTGGGACTATAGGGACAGGGATTAGGGTTAAGGTTAGGGGTTTGGTACTATAGGAGGTGGGATTAGGTTTAGGGTTAGGGGTTTGAGACTATAGGAGGTGGGATTATGGTTAGGGTTAGGGGTTTGGGACTATAAGGACAGGGATTAGGGGTAGGGGTTTGGGACTATAAGGACAGGGATTAGGGTTAGGGTTACTGGTTTGGGACTATGGGAGGTGGGATTAGGGTTAGGATTAGGGGTTTGGGACTATAGGAGGGGGATTAGGGTTAGGAGTTTGGGACTATAGGAGGTGGGATTAGGGTTTCTGGGACTATAGGGGGTGAGATTAGGGTTAGGGGTTTGGGACTATGGGAGGTGGGATTAGGGTTAGGGATTTGGGACTATAGGAAGGGGGTTAGGATTATAGGGACCGGGATTAGGGTTAGGGGTTTGGGTCTATAGGGGGTGGGATTAGGGTTAGGGGTTTGGGACTATAGGAGGTGAGATTAGGGTTAAGGTTTTGGGATTATAGGGGGTGGGATTAGGTTAGGGTTAGGGGTTTGGGACTATAGGAGGTGGGATTAGGGTTAGGGTTTCTGGGACTATAGGGGGTGGCATTAGGGTTAGGGGTTTGGGACTATAGGGACAGGGGTTAGGGTTTGGGGTTTGGGACTATAGGGACAGGGATTAAGGTTAGGGTTAGTGTTAGGGGTATGGGAGGTGGGATTGGGGTTAAGGGTTTGGGAAAATAGGAGGGGGGTTTAGGACTATAGGCGGTGGGATTAGGGTTAGGGGTTTGGGTCTATAGGGGGTGGGATTATGGTTAGTGTTAGGGGTTTGGGACTATAGGAGGGGGATAAGTGTTGGGGTTAGGGGTTTGTAACTATTTTAGGTGGGATAAGGGTTAGGGGTTTGGGACTATAGGAGGTGGAATTAAGGTTAGAGTTAGGGGTTTGGTTTTATAGGGACAGGGATTATAGGAGGGGGTTTGGGACTATAGTCGGTGGGATTAGGGTTAGGGGTTTGGGGTTATAGGGGGTGGGATTAGGGTTAGGGGTTTGGGACTATAGGGGGTGGGATTAGGTTTAGGGTTATGGGTTTGGGACTATAGGACGGGGTTTGGGACTATATGGTCCGGGATTAGGTTTAGGGTTAGGGTTTGGGTCTATAGGGGTGGGATTAGGGTTAGGGGTTTGGGACTATAGGAGGTGGGATTAGGGTAATTGTTAGGGGTTTGGGATTATAGGGGGTGGGATTAGGGTTAGGGGTTTAGGACTGTAGGAGGTGGGGTTAGGTTTAGTGGTAGGGCGCCTTGAATTTTGCTTCCCGATTGTACCCGTTTATGGCAAACTTTGGTTTCCAACCTTCCATGTTGCCTGATTAGTTTGTTTTGCAGAATATTCCTGCATTAGAGAAGCATCTCTGTGGTCTTTGTTCCACTTGGGCACAAGTCCAGGAGGCTTTGAGACATGCTAATGATAGGTACAGACTCCATTCTGACCGCAGATGCCTGCCTGCGCATTCCTACCAGGTTGGGGACAGGGTCTGGCTGTCATCCCGCAACCTCCGACTTTGTGTTCCCTCACTGAAGTTTGCACCTCGGTTTATTGGGTCTTTCCGTGTTCTTCGCAAGATTAACCCTGTGGCTTACGCATTAGACATTCTAATATGCGTATCTCAAATGTTTTTCATGTCTCCTTATTAAAACCTTTGGTCTGCAACTGCTTTACCACCTCGGTGCCTCGTCCTCACCCTGTACAGGTTGAGAATCATGAGGAGTATGAAGTACAGTCCATTGTTGACTCCTGTAGGTTCCTTGGGCGCATACAGTACCTGGTGCACTGGAAAGGGTACAGTCCGGAGGAACACTCTCAGGTCTCATCCTCGGATGTGCTCCTGTCCTCCTTTGATTTCCATAGATGTTTTCCCCTCAAGCCTGGTGGTCCTCCGAGGGGGAGGGGTCATTGAAGAGGGGGTACTGTCTCTGAGCTGGCCGCTCAGCTATCGGTTGATTGCCAGCTCCTATCTCTCCACAGTGCCTCACCTGTTGATGATATCCTGCTCGTCAGTCCTGCCTACTTAAGCCGTCCAGTCCAGATGATCTCTGCCTTCGCCTTGGTCACATCTCTAGAGACACTCTCCTGTGTTCCTGGTAAAGACTTGTTTGGCTGACATTCCTTCTGGCTCCAGATCCTGCTTGCTGTTCTACTACGCTCATCTCTGGCTCCCTAAAGTTTTGGCTTGTCTGACTATCCATTCTGGTTCCTGAACTCTGGCTATGTTTTGACTATGTTTTACTCAGTTTACCATTTTTTTATTATTATTAAACAAGTGTGATTTAACTGTACTTCTGTCTCAGTCTGATTCATGGTTTCTGACAATATAACAGCCCTGACGGGTGCCTCTAGCAAGAGGAACTTAGTTAGATTCTTGACCATTGAACGAGATCCTGGCCACTGGTGCCTGATACAGGTGTTGGATCCATTTCCATCCAGCAAAGGCATTCCCATAAGTAAACCCACTCAATCGAGTTAGCCATGTCTTAGCCACGTCTAGAGAAATCACAACTCTAGACCATACGTTATCATGTGTGGCTTGCAAGTTCATGAAGTGCCTTTTAAGGTTAAAGGCCCAATTTTTAACAGGCATAAACCCGACCTGATCAAGGTGAATCGGGCTAAGGATCACCTTGTTTAAGCGGAGAGACAGGACCTTGGCCAATATCTTAATATCCAGCTGGAGAAGTGAAATAGGTTGATAGGATTCCGGGAGCTGGGGGTCTTTCCCAGGTTTGTGCATCAGCACAATCAAAGCCTCCTTCATAGATCTAGGGAGAGTGGTGGATTGGAAAATATCAGCAAATAGTTATGTAACTTAGAGACAAGAAAATCCTAAAAAACATGTGTAAAATTTTAGGGGTAACCTGTCTGACCAGGGGCCTTGGATGGGGCAAGATGTGCAATGGCCTCTTCAATATCATCGCTGGAGATAAGAGCCTCAGCATTATAGTCTCGTCAGAAGTTAAGGAGGAGAAGGGGATGTCATTGAGGAATCTTGTCAGTTCCTCAGACGTATACGTAGTAGTTGAGGCATAGAGTGACATAAAGAAAGTGGAAAATTTGTTTGTAACTAAGTCAGGATCATTGATCAGGTGACCAGAGTAAGTCTTCAAAGATACTACTGTTCATAGGGGGTTTATAGTCTAGTTGGGCAAGGTAAGCTAGTAACTGACCTGTGTGCTCTCCATGCTCATATATTCTCTGTTTAATATAGAATATGCCTTGTTGAGCCTTGGCAATACGGAGATGATCCACTAATCTAGTTTGTAGTTTGACCATTGCAGCCTTGTCTCTTAAAGGGGTCAGTCTGAAATGTTTGAAGGTGGTCTTCTGCCTGGCAGAGTATCCGCTTGGAGGAGTGTTTATATCTGGAGATGCATTGTGACAGGGTCAAACTTGCGTGAGTTTTAAAGGTGTCCCAAAACTGTGTCTCTGCCTGACGATCGGCGGGTGCTGGAAGACATTTATTCACCAGCAACTGCTGATCAGCTCTGGCGGCACGCATTTGATCTGGTGAGCGGAAGTGCCGAATCACGTACATTATATTGCCAGAAGTATTGGGACAGCCCTCCAAATCATTGGATTCAGGTGTTCCAATCACCTCCATGGCCACAGGTGTATACAATCAAGCACCTAGGCATGCAGATGGCTTCTAAAAACATTTGTGAAAGAATGGGTTGCTCTGGGAATTCAAGCGCGGTACCGTGAAAGGTTGCCACCCATGCAATAAGTCCACCTGTGAAATTTTCTTGCTACTAAATATTCCTCGGTCTCCTGTTAGTGGTATTATAACAAAGTAGAAGCAACTGGGAACAACAGCAACTCAGCCACGAAGTGGTAGGCCACGTAAAATGATTGAGTGGGGTCAGCACATGTTGAAGCTCACAATGTGCAGAAGTCACCAACTGTCTGCGAAGTCAATAGCTACAGACCTCCAAACTTAGTGTGACCTTCAGATTAGCACAACAACAGTGCATAGAGAGTTTCATGGAATGGGTTTCCATGGCCAAGCAGCTGCATCCATGCCTTCCGCCACCAAGTGCAATGCAAAGAATCAGATGCAGTTGTGTGAAGCACGCTGCCACTGGACTCTAGAGCAGTAGAGATGTGTTCTATGGAGTAAGAAATCACGCTTCTCTGTCTGGCAATCCAATGGACGTGTCTTGGTTTGGTGGTTGCCAGGAGAACGGAACTTGCCTGACTGCATTGTGGCAAGTGTAAAGTTAGTTGGAGGGGGGGTTATGGTGGGGGGTTGTTTTTCAGGGGTTGGGCTTGGCCCATTAGTTCCAGTGAAGGTAACTCTTAAGGCGTCGGCATACCAAGACATTTTGGACAATTTCATGCTCCCAGTTTTGTGGGAACAGTTTTGGGATGACCCCTTCCTGTTCCAACATGACTGCTCACCAGTGCACAAAGCAAGGTCCATAAAGACATGGATGAGCGAGTTTGGGGTGGAGGAACTTGACTGGCCTGTACAGTGAGTCCTAACCTCAACCTGATAGAACCCATTTGGGATGAACTAGAGCAGAGACTGTGAGCCAGGCCTTCTCATCCAACATCAGTGCCTGACCTCCCAAATGTGCTTCTGGAAGAATGGTGAAACATTACATAGTTACATAGTTACATAGTTAGTCAGGTTGAAAAAAGACACAAGTCCATCCAGTTCAACCATGAGAAAAAAAAATCGTACAATCCAATATACCCAATACTATACCCACAGTTTATCCAGAGGAAGGCAAAAAATGCTCGCAGAGCATGCTCCAATTTGCTACAGCAGGGGAAAAAATTCCTTCCTGATCCCCAAGAGGCAGTCGGATTTTCCCTGGATCAACTTTACCTATAAATGTCAGTACCCAGTTATATTATGTACATTTAGGAAAGTATCCAGGCCTTTCTTAAAACAATCTACTGAGCTGGCCAGAACCACCTCTGGAGGGAGTCTATTCCACATTTTCTCAGCTCTAATGCCCCGTACACACGGTCGGATTTTCCGATGGAAAATGTCCGATCGGAGCGTGTTGTCGGAAATTCCGACCGTGTGTGGGCGCCATCGGACATTTTCCATCGGATTTTCCGACACACAAAGTTGGACAGCAGGAGATAAAATTTTCCGACAACAAAATCTGATCGCGTCAATTCCGACCGTGTGTGGCCTGTTCCGACGCACAAAGTGCCACGCATGCTCAGAAGAAATTCCGGCACGGAACAGCTCGTTCTGGTAAACTTAGCGTTCGCAATGGATACAGCACTTTCGTCACGCTGCAATGTTAAAAATGGTTTAATACAGCGCACTCTCTTCTTCTTTATAATGTGACAAGAATATAGTAGTTTTGCTGCTCATATTCACACACACTTCTCACAAACTTCTTTCGTTACTATTTATCGGGATTCCCTCAATATATTTTGATTTCTCACATCTGACAACATATTTTTGTCTATTTTTTTTTTGGCTTTAATGTAGAATCTTTTTTTGTGTTTCTATTTTTTTTGTTTTTTTTTGCGATTTTGATTTGTACTCCGAAAATGTTTGTGTGTGTTTTTTGTGACAAGTTCCCACAACACCATTGATATGTTGTTCTATTCAATCTGTAGGAGATTGTTTGGTGTTGTTGTCTCTTGTTAATTTCACATTTTATGTTAGAAATGTACCTGAATCGTCACCAACAAACTGTCCTTTTTGGATGAAAACACACACAGGAGAGAAGAATTTACCAAAAAAATTTATTAAGGGGTCACAACTAAACAAAGAGGGAGGCAACGCTGGAGAAACTGCAGAAGTGGGCGAAGCCTTTGACCCCCAGGGCACACATCAACTATTTAAAAGCAAAATTGGTGGCCTGAGGAGTCCACATCTAAGGGAAGGCAGTCTGGTCCAGAAGTCCCAGAGATCCGGAAAGCAGCAGATGACATCTATGTCCCCAGGCTGTGGTCATATGAGAGACTGCATCTTCTGTCAGACCAGACTGAACCCAGGGCCATCACTCTCAGGTCTTCCTTCCACGCTTCCTTACACGCTGTGGCTGTGGTGGTGGAGTTGTGGCAGCAGGAGGAGGAGGAGGAGGAGGATCGTCGATCTCAATGACATCCGTCTTGGGTGTTAGTTCCCCACTCAACCCCTTACGTAGGACTTTATAAATCATGTCCTCAGAGAGCCTGCGTTGACCCTCCTGCATGCCCTGCAATTTGGTGGCAGCCATGCAGGCAAAGGCCTCTTCAGGACTGGGGAAGGCTCTGAGGGACGAAGAAGCCTCCTGGATCAGCCTGTACGCTGAATCCTGCACGGGACTCGGAGTGGCCTTCCTGGCCCTTTTGTATGGAAGGCGGAGGGGAGGGACCTGAGACTCAGTCAGGCTTCGACTTGTCCCAGGCTTCTCCTGGCTGCCACTTAGCCCCGCCTCCTCCTGGCTGCCACTAATCCCCGCCTCCTCCTGGCTGCCACATTCCACAGCCTCCTCCTGGCTGAGGTCTTCCTGTGTATGAAAAGGGACATAGTTTTAGTTTTTTAGTCATCAACCACACACAATTTTCACCTTCTGACTGCTGCAAATTGAATGTTAACAAATATAACAGACTATCCTTCTGAGCCCAGCAGTTTTCATTTTTGTCCCAATTTTGGGTGCCCACTACTGTCTATTGATATGTAAAACACTTTTTTCAATCAGCAATTAGTGATCAATAATAACATCTAGTAAACATCATTTATTTATTGACCAGAAATCTGTAGAAGAATGCTATACCTGACTCCAGCTGGGCTCCTCCAATTCTTCCTGGCAGGAAGGCCCAGGTTGGACATCGGAAGCCTCAGCTGGGGTGGAAGGAAGAGTGGAAGGAAGAGTAGAGAGTGATTCCCTGACTTCAGTGTGGTCTGACAGAAATCGCAGTCTCTCATAGTACCACAGCCTGGGGACATAAACGTCATCTGCTGCAGCTCCGGACCTCTGGGAATCTGTGACCTTCTTGCGCTCCCTCAGATATGTGCTCCTCAGGCCACCAATTTTAGCTTTTAAATAGGGGATAGTTGCTGTGGGGACCACCGGCTTCACCAACTCCAGCAGTTTCTCTAGCGCTGCCTGCCTCTTCTGTTTGTGGTTATAGTGGGGGTGTCTGACCTGCCACAGACAGAGCAGCTCCCTGTATTTGTCTATGAACAGGGGCAGGAAATTGTGGTCGTTGAACCCATCCATTTTCTCTGCAAGACACAACACAAGACAAACCCTAATGTCAGGCAAAACTCCCCTAATCTTGTTACAATATAGGCTTCCATTTCGAAGCAGTATAGGCGCAAGTTTAGATCTTACCTTCGTTATCACGATCGGCGTCTCCGATGCTCCTTCCTCCGCTCACAGATCGTACGTAATACGCACGTGTGTTACGCTTTATACACACTGTGCATGCGTATAACTCCGCCCGCCCCTGACGTTCTTTCTAGTCTATTCCCCGCCCCTTTTCTTTTGGCGCAGTGGGGGAAGAGCACATGGCGGATAGACAGCAGGTGTGTGCTAATTGTAGCAACGAGGAGGAGGGGGAGGAAAGGCCGGAGCCTGAAACGTCCCGATCCAGAAGGAGATTTAAGGACTCAAATATGTCCTTTGGGGAGATGTTGGAGATGGTGGACATCCTGAAGAAGGCCTACTATGATGGAAAGTATGGGCCTTACCCCAACCCCAATGTCAGAAAGGCCAAGATCATGGCGAAAGTGGTCAAGAGTCTGCACTGGAAATTTGGGGTACGTCGATCGAAAGATCAGCTCAGGAAGCGGTGGTCGGACCTGAAATTACGAGAACATGAGCAGTACAGAAAGATCCGGAGATTGCTGCAAAAAAGTAAGTAGTTGTGCTGTGTTCCTATTCTTTTTGTGTTTATTACGTTTGTGCTGCTCCATGTGCTTTTAGGAACTGTTGTACAGTTTAAAATGGCAACTTTCATGTTCATGGGCACATTATTCGTTCGGATCAAACATTTTTCGTTCCAAATATAAAATACCATTGTTTAGCCCATATGCATTTGGCCACCATTTTGACGCCCTATACTTGTCTTAAAAGAATTGGGTTGTGTAGATGGCTTTGTTACTAGAATGAAATGCAAACTAGATTCTGTGTAAGGAGAGGACACTGAGCAGCTGTTTTCACATCTGGACACTGGAGCACTAGTGTGGGACCCCAGAACACCATTTTTATTAGGGGGGGCCACACAGGTGCTCCAGTGTATACTATAGGGGGGTCTCCATCTGAGAAGCTTGTACAAAACAGGTAAAGTATTGCAGCTTGACAAAGGGCATTAAAAAAATTACATCTTGGAACTCAGCTAAAATAGATAATTGTACCCCACTTCCAAGCAATGTTTCCTATTTATAGTTCTGACATTAAATATCTGTGTGCTAATTATACCAAAATAAAAAAACATCATTGATGTTTTGGGGGGTGTTTAAAACCCCTCCAAATCACTTTCTTCTTTTGTGTGCTACAATGTGCTAAATGTTTTTGTGATTTTTCCCAAAGCCAAATTTGGAGGATGCACACAGTGTGTCAACATGTGCTATCTGCCATCACGGGAGATCAATGGACGCGTTTTGGGGGTGCAACCCCTTACTCAATAATAAAGTAGCGGTGAGGAAGGGCTTGCTCCCCAAAACACATCCCTTGATCCCCCGTGATGGCAGCTAGCACATGTTGACATTGGGAAATTTGTGTGCATCTTCCGAATTTGGCTTTTCCTGGGGTGACTTCCCCCCATCTGAACGCAATATCAAACACAGTTCCTAAATACTCATGTCTGATATTGCCTTCAAGTTCTACCAAATGTGAACTTTGTAAGATCAAGATTTGTGTCTTTCTTGTTGGTTTTACACAGGCCTGTTTTCTATAAAATGGACATTTTGATTTGGGATACTGCCACTACAAAAATTGTTATACAACAAACATGTTGGTTTGTGTGAAAAACCTTTGGTAAATGCACATGTGATTGTGCAGGTATTAAAAAGATTGTTAATCACGAATGTGTGGATTATTGTCTCAACGCTACAACACTTTTGGGGTGATGTAATTGTTGTTTTATGAGAAAATGGGGGTTATTTCCTAAGGGCAAATCCACTTTGCACTACAAGTGCAGTTTCAGTGCAGTTGCAAGTGCACTTGTAGTGAAATGTGTTTTTGCATTTAGGAAATAACAGCCAACAGTGCTTTGTATAAGGTTACACAATCACAACATTTTCTGGACTCCACACATTTCTGTCAGGGTCAGCTCAAACAAACACAAGCAGTAAATGTCCACAAAGATTTTCTTTTTTTTTTATTTGAAAAAGGCTTCACATATTGTCTGGCATATTGATAGCCCCCCTACCCGCAAAGAACTCCAGGTATCGTAACCGGACATCACGGGCATTCAGGGAGGGCAAGCCAGGACGGCCACTTTCAAGCGGCGTCAGTGTGGTTTGATGTAGGATTCCGGCCTCAGGCCCAACTGAGCCAGCATAGTTGGCCGAATGTTTCCGTAAAAAGTTATGGAGAACACAGCACGCAAGTATTATATGGTTCAGTTTATACTCCGCCATATGGATAGGTGTCATAAATAGGCGGAACCGGCTGGCCAGGATTCCAAATGTGTTCTCCACCACTCTTTGGGCTCTGGCCAGCCGGTAATTAAAAACCCTCTGTTCCGGGGTGAAGGTCCTCATCGGGAATGGCCGCATCAGGTGGTCCCCCAGCGCAAATGCTTCATCAGCAACGAACACAAATGGGAGTCCTTCAACATTGTCCTCTGGAGCTGGCAAGTCCAAGCTGCCATTCTGGAGACGCCTGTACAACTCCGTCTGGGCGATGACTCCACCATCGGACATCCGGCCATTCTTCCCACGTCCACTTACAAGAAGTCGTAATTAGCCGACACCACCGCCAACATCACTATACTATTAAACCCCTTGTAATTATAATAGTACGACCCCGAGTTGGGTGGTGGGACGATGTGGACGTGTTTCCCATCAATTGCCCCTCCGCAGTTAGGAAAGTCCCACCGCTGGGCAAAGTGGGAGGCCACAGTCTGCCATTCCTGTGGCGTGGAAGGAAACTGTTGAGGAAAAAACAATAAACATTACTATTTTTACTCTGAAACATGGCAAGCAGATTAGACACAAACATTATGGGACAACCTCCAGATAGCATTTATTAAGGGGAATTTAACAAGGCCAAAGTATAAGGTACACCTATCATATTCCCCCTCCCCCCTCTCATGGGCCATTTCTAACATTATGGGGTGTGTGGAAATCTTGGACAGGTAACCCTCTTCACTTCATTGAGAGATGAATGCCTAAATAATGGGTATTACTTTGAACAGCCCCTCTTTAGTTACACTATTGGCAGCCCACTGGACAGGTAAGAAGTGTCTGAATACAAAGATATAAATACACACTGTACACATTTGAGGACATTTGGACATTCTGCTATTACCTGTCAAGATAATAATGGGATACAAAAACTTTAAACAGTACCATTTGAAAGTATACAGGCAGGCCCTTGTACTACATGCTTTGGGGAATTCATCCATACATCTGACCACTAAAGAGATGGTTATAGTGTGTATGGGTTTGGCAAAGTCAGCAGATAGATGATTGAGGATAGAGAATTGGAATCAGCTGACTTAGCAGTTGGGGGGAGGGAGGGTTACTAAAAATTATTTGGGGACACCACAAAAAAAGCCTCTGGCACTCTGCCTGAATTTAAATCAAAAATAACATTTCCAAACATTTTAGGGGGTGTTTGGGGTAAATCACTACTATAGAGATGATAAAATACAATACAATAAGTGACTACATGAGGTGAATATAGGGCAGGAGACACCATGCTGGGGAGGTTAGTGAAGGGCAAATATGTATGAAGGACATAAAATAATAATTACATAAAAATCCAGCATGCATGAGAACAAAGGGGACATTCACAGCATATTACAAGCATGGTAATTAGGGAATGAGGAAAGAAATACAATATATTAACAAACATTCAATACAATAAAATGTGATATTAAAGGATAAAAATCTTACCTTCATATACTCCTTCTGAAGGACCTGGATGATGGCAGAACAGGTCTCTGGGATAATGATCCCCAGAGCCTGGGGGGAGATGCCTGTCGAGAACTTCAAGTCCTGCAGGCTTCTCCCTGTGGCCAAATACCGCAAGGTAGCGACCAACCTCTGCTCCAGAGTGATGGCTTGCCTCATGCAGGTATCCTGCCTGCTGATATAGGGGGTCAGCGAAGCCAACAAACGGTGAAATACAGGGTCCGTCATCCTGAGAAAGTTCCTGAAATCATCAGGATTATTCTCAAGGATCTCACAGAGCAAAGGCATATGACAGAACTGGTCATGCTGAAGCAACCAATTATTGGTCCATGAACTCCTCCCCACCCTGTTCATGGACTGGACTTGTGTCAAGGTCAGGACCCCAACACTAAGCCCCCGCACAGCACGAACTCTATGAGGAGTACGCAAACGAAACATGGCTAGAAAACTGTCGGCTGCTCAGAACGAAGTAACAGAACGCACTGAAGAACAGCAAGGCCTGTGAAGAGCGACCTGGAAAACAGCAACGAGCAGGCAAGATCACACAGAAAACTCTGATACGAACTGACTGCACGCACTGAAGAGCAGATACAAACCCACAAGCACAAACTGAACGGCAGAAAACTATCTGAAAGCCACGAGTCTGAAAAAGCGCAAATCATCTCTCACCAAACTTTTACTAACAAGAGATTAGCAAAAGGAGCCCAAAGGGTGCCGCGCTTGGTTCTGAACCGGCCTTTCCTAGTCTCGTCGTACGTGGTGTACGTGACCGCGTGGTTTGCGATCGGAAATTCCGACAACTTTGTGCGACCGTGTGTAGGCAAAACAAGTTTGAGCCAACATCCGTCTGAAAAAATCCTAGGATTTTGTTGTCGGAATGTCCAAACAAAGTCCGACCATGTGTACGCCCTATTACTGTGAAGAAACCTTTCCGTATTTGGAGATGAAATCTCTTTTCCTCCAGTCGTAAAGAGTGCCCCTTTGTCCTCTGTGTTGACCATAAAGTGAACAACTCAACACCAAGTTCACTATATGGACCCCTTATATATTTGAACATGTTGATCATATCCCCCCTTATTCTCCTCTTCTCAAGAGTGAACAAATTCAGTTCCTCTAATCTTTCCTCATAGCTGAGCTCCTCCATGCCTCTTATCAGTTTGGTTGCCCTTCTCTGCACTTTCTCCAGTTCCCAGATATCCTTTTTGAGAACTGGTGCCCAAAACTGAACTGCATATTCCAGATGAGGTCTTACTAATGATTTGAACAGGGGCAAAATTATATCTCTCTCTCTGGAGTCCATACCTCTCTTAATACAAGAAAGGACTTTGCTCGCTTTGGAAACTGCAGCTTGGCATTGCATGCTATTATTGAGCTTATGATCTACCAAAACCCCCAGATCCTTCTCCACTAGGGATTCCCCCAGTTGTACTCCCCCTAGCATGTATGATGCATGCATATTCTTAGCCCCCAAGTGCATAACTTTACATTTCTCCACATTAAACCTCATCTGCCACATAGACGCCCAATTAGACAGGGCATTGAGGTCAGCTTGTAAATTGGAGACATCCTGTAAGGACGTTATTCCACTGCATAGCTTGGTGTCATCTGCAAAGATAGAAATGTTACTTTTGATCCCAGACCCAATATCATTTATAAAGATATTAAAGAGTAAGGGTCCCAGCACTGAACCTTGGGGTACACCACTGATAACCTTAGACCATTCAGAGTAAGAATCATTAACCACTACTCTCTGAATTCTGTCTTTTAGCCAGTTCACTATCCATTTACAAACTGATATTTCCAAGCCTGTAGACTTTAACTTACACATGAGCCGTGTGTGCGGAACTGTATCGAACGCTTTTGCAAAATCCAAGTATACCACGTCCACAGTCACCCCTCTGTCCAAGGTTTTACTTACCTCTTCATAAAAAGAAATCAGGTTTGTCTGACAACTTCTGTCTTTCATGAACCCATGCTGTCTGTTGCTTAAAATGTTTTTGTCCAGCAAGAACTTGTCTATGTGGTCTTTTATTAAATGCTCCAGTATCTTCCCGACTATAGAAGTTAAACTAACAGGTCTATAGTTACTTGGTAAAGACTTTGATTCCTTTTTAAATATAGGCACCACGTTCGCCCTGCGCCAATCCAGTGGTACTATTCCTGTCATTAATGAGTCCCTAAAAATTAGATACAATGGCTTTGAAATTACAGAGCTCAATTCTTTTAGGATCCGTGGGTGGATGCCATCAGGTCCAGGTGCTTTATCCACCTTTATTCTGTCTAAATATTTCTGGACCATATCCCTTTTGAGCCATTGTGGATCATTGGGGGCTGTGTCAATACCACCCCCATTATGGACATGAGCTTCCCCATGCTCTTTTGTATACACAGAGCTGAAGAAAGTATTTAATAAATTAGCCTTCTCCTTGTCCCCAGTCACCCACTCTAGATTATTTTGTAAAGGGCCCACATGCTCAGACCTGAACTTTTTACTATTAATATATTTAAAGAATTTTTGGGGGTTTGTCCTACTATTTATTGCGATCTGTCGTTCATTTTGAATTTTTGCACCCTTGATTTCCATTTTACATATTCTGTTAAATTCTTTGTAGCATTTAAACGACACTAGTGTTCCTTCATTTTTATATTTTTTAAAAGCTCTTTTCTTATTGTTTATAGCTTTTCTAACTTTGACCGTGAGCCACATAGGTTTTATTTTTAGCCTTTTAAACTTATTGCCCATGGGAATATACTTTGCAGTGAGGTCCCAAACAGTCTTTTTGAAGAATTCCCATTTCTGTTCTGTGTTTATCGCTGCCAATATTCCCTCCCAGTCTAAGTCCTCGAGAGCAGCCCTCATCCTTGGAAAATTTGCTCTCTTGAAGTTAAGTGTTTTTATCTTTCCCTTATGTATTTCTTGTTTACAGCTAACATCAAATGAAATCATGTTATGATCACTGCTACCCAGGTGTTCCTTTATCTGAACGTTAGTAATAAGCTCTGAATGGTTTGATATTACCAGGTCCAACAGAGCTTCATTCCTAGTTGGGGCCTCAATAAACTGGACCATAAAATTGTCCTGTACTAGGTTTATAAATTTTTGCCCTTTAACTGTCCCAGCAGTGCCATTACTCCAGTCAATTATTACTGTCCCAGCCCTTGCAGCCCTTTCCATCTGTGCAGGGAGCTGAGTCTCCACCTCCTCGTTAACATTGGGTGGTCTATAACAAACTCCAATGATTAACTTTGAACTACGATCATCTATATGCAGTTCCACCCATAATGCTTCAGACTCATCACACTCTCCATCACTCAGGTCCTCTTTCACACTTGCTTTGAGATCACTTCTCACATAGAGACAGACCCCGCCACCTTTCCTTTTTACCCTGTCTCTCCGAAAGAGTGCATAGCCAGGAATATTAATAGCCCAGTCATGTGAGGATTGAAGCCAAGTTTCAGCAATACCGATTACATCATAGTTCACCTCATGCACCAGAGCTTCCAACTCACCTATTTTGCTTGGCAGACTTCTGGCATTGGTGAACAAACACTTTAATGCATTATTACATTTTGGTCTGGTGTTATTCATATAATTTTTAGTAGTACAAATGGCACTACAGTTTCCAATGGCTGTTTGCAACATGGGAAATTTCTTGACACCTGCCATAACCCTCCCCCCATCTGTCCCCATTCCACCCTCCATTAATGTCTGACCCCTAACTGACCTATCTTCTTGATGTAATTCTAGTTCACCCTCCTCCCTCAATCCTAGTTTAAATACTCCTCCAGCCTTCCTATAAACCTCTCCCCCAGCACAGCAGACCCCCTTCCATTCAAGTGCAAACCGTCTTTAGCATATAGGTTGCACCCCAATGAAAATCAGCCCAGTGCTCTAGAAACCCAAATCCCTCCTCACTACACCAGGTCTTGAGCCATGCATTCAGCTCTCTAATCACCCACTGCCTTTCCTGTGTTGCGCATGGCACAGGCAATATTTCAGAGAATATCACCTTGGAGGTCCTTCCCTTTAACTTGCAGCCTAGTTCTTTTAATTGATTCTTAAGGAGCCTCCACCTTCCATGTATACTGTCATTGGTTCTAACGTGGACCAAGACAGCTGGGTCCTGCCCAGCCCCTCCCAGTAATTTATCCACCCGGTCCACCACATGTCGAACCCTAGCACCAGGGAGACAGCAAACCATTCGGTTGAGGCGATCCTGGCGACAAATTATTCTATCAGTCCTTCTGATTATAGAATCCCCTATAACCACCAACTGTCTAGGCCTATCTGCACTCCCCTCACCACCTCTACTAGATGGGCTGCTCTCCCGGCTGTTAGGGGTAGCAGTGACATCTAGGGCTGCCACCTCTGTGTTTGCCACCTCCACATCTTCACCCAACTTGGCAAATTTGTTTTGATGCACAAACACAGGACTGACCTTCCTATTCTGCGAGCCCCTTCCACTCTCTCTAACTACATTAACCCATCTTCCTATCTGATAATCCTGACTTGCACCTCCACCCCCCACATCAACCCTACTGACCACCTGCTCAGTGAGCAGAGGACCCCCTTCAAGGTTGTCCTTTCTGCCCAGTGTTGCAACTTGCTCCTCCAGATCTCTAATGCGAGCTTCCAGAAGGGCAACCTGCTCACACCTGTCACAGCGGTATCCATCCTGGAGCTGTTGCACCAATTTTGCATACATGTGACACACTGTGCACTGAGCAAAACCTTCAACCCTGCTAGCACTCATTTCCCAGTTACAATACAATTACTTAAGGGAAGTTTACGATGTTACTTACAGATTAGAAGACTTCTGTTTTAACTCCTGTTTTCAACTCCTGGTTTTTTAACTCTCCACTTTAGTTAAAAATTCCACTTGTGTTCACAAAATCCACATGCAAGCCACCATCAGCTGGGAGCAAGCTCCAGGGGAGTTTGTATAGACACTTTTATACACCTGGGAACAATTAACCACTCCCCTTAATTAGCAGGGGAAAAAAAGGGTATTTAAAAAGTGTCAGAAAAAAAAAGTATTTTAAAAACTTATAGCAAAGGAAAAAAAATAAATAAATAAATAAATACCCATCCATATCTTTCCCTTGCATTCCCAGGTCAGTCCCCTTCCCTTCTTCCTACCCGCCCCGGCACCCTTCCCTTCAATTAGATGTAGCACCTCAGATATGATCTGGTCGCCCCCCCCCCAAAAAAAAAAACTCTGTATATTACATCCTTACGATAGTTGATGTTTACATTAAGGTGATTTTCATCTGGTTGATTTATTGTAGGATTTTGTTTCTCAAACCTAATTAACTAAGAGCTATTTAAAGTAAATATTGTAAAGGTTACATACCGTACTGCCCTTCGTATTGGTCTGCGGTGTAGGTCACTACTGATGTGCTGGCCAAAATCATCAAGATTACAAGCAGCTTAGACATGGCGGTTCGATTTCCCAAAAAAGATAATATATGAAACTTTTCAGGCCAGGTTCCGACCCAGAAGTGATGGACACCCTAGAGAGTCTTCTTCCCTTACCTGAGACGCAAGGGATGCAATGGCTTTTCTTTGCCTGACTTTATATACCATTTCAGAAGGAAGTAAAAATTTGTTTGATCTTGAATAGCAAGTTCACAAGGTGTATCTTTTCCCATTTTGATTAGACTGTATTATCTAATGTTTATTGATGTACATTATCTACCTGATTTTCATGTAAATGCATTGCATCATTGAATTTTATCCAGTGTTTATTACTTCTGGTTATCTATTAAAAAGGAGAAAAAAAAAAAAAACTTTAATTATCAAGACGTTGCTATTTACTGATAAAATGTTTCAGTCTTCCTTGTACAACCACTATAAGGAAAAAAAATTAATTATCTTCTCTGAAGGCTTCACTGAAAAAAAAAATATATAGATTTTATTGACCTATTTTTTTTTTTAAGTGGTAGCAGGAAAGATGGTCCAGAATACTGGGAAATGTAACTATTTGACAGGTAAACTGTACCCCTGTATGCATCTCAAAATGTGTTATTCAATTTTGGCTTAAATATGTATATATTTATTTATTTATTTATATGTATATAAAAATAGAAGTGGTATACCACGCTAATTAAAACTGTGAGAAAAAAAAACTGTGAAGAAAAAGCAGCGGCACAAAAAAAAAAAGCATGAGATATAATCATGGACACAAAAGTATTAAAAACAATAAAAAAGTCGCGCTAATATAATAAATTTGAGTGGACCAAAAACTGAATAAAAAGCAAACCAAAATATATGAAAAACAGTAGGTGTATTTATAAAAAAATATCAATAACACATGAAAATGTGAAGGAATATTGATAAAAAGAAAAGTCTCTAAAGATAACAAATGAAGCAACTTCTACAATGAAAGAGTTCCATCAGGATGGAAATTTTTCAGGGGCTTTCACCACCTCCAAGGGGAAAAAATGGAGATCTCCATGTGGCACTCACTTAAAGAAGTGGGGACTCTTACCGGAAGGAGTGGACCTCCTGTAATAGCGAGGTCACACACAACTCGCAGAAGTAGCCCTCTGCGGGGTCTGAGATGGATCATGGTCCAGGGATACACTGGCAGTCTGAGGGCGTCCTTCCTAGTATACAGCTACCGTCCAATTCCCTTCCCAATCTTCTCAGATAGCACGGAGTGTATAAAGGAATAAAGGCTCTGATAGTGCGTTGTCTTTAAGACTTTGTTTATTGCTAAAAATAGTATATGTAAAAAGTATATGTCAAGGCAAAATAGAAATAAAAAATGCAGTACATCTCTGCAATACATGCACATTTCCCGATATTTTATCCCTTTAACCACATCCATTGGTTGAACGCATGCTGACTCTGTTGTGGGTCCCGCTGCTTCCATCTCCTCCAGGCTGTGTTGTTTTGCGTTGACTCGCAACAGGAGGATACATTTTTTTTTATTATGGTTTATTGGCAATGTTCCCGATTGGAGCTACGTCTCATCCTGAGGTGGAGGGCACTGGAGGATCTGTTTAAAGACCCCAGGAGGTTGGGAAGACCCCCCCCCCCCAAGCCTTTACAATCCTTTCTGCCATAAGGTAGGAGGATTCACATTATCTGGTGAGTGGACATCTATACTTTATCAATTTATATGACCCACGTAGGAAGTTTTCATCTGGACCATACAGGAATTTGTTGTGGACTTTTTTGCCTTTGTTGTGCTTTCTAGGGTATTGGACATTTTTCCATATACTAAGTCACCTATTAATTTATTTAACAGATATTTAAATAAATCCTCAACGGGATTAAACTACGAGGAGTCCGTCCTCTTTTATTTCTTTTTCTTGCACCACTGGTGACATCCCGATTGGAGCTACGTCTCATCTCGAGGTGGAGGGCACTGGAGGATCAGTTTAAAGACCCCTGGAGGTCGTGAGAAGCCCCCACAAGCCTTTACAATCCTTTCTGCCATAAGGTAGGAAGATCCACATTATCTGGTGAGTGGACATCTACACTTTATCCGTTTATTTGACCCACGTTGGAAGTTTTCACTTGGACCACACAGGAATTTGTTGTGGGCTTTTTTGCCTTTTTTTGTGCTTTCTAGGGTATTGGACATTTTTCCATATACTAAGTCAATTATTTATTTATTTTTCACATTTATATCAACTACTAATTCATTCATCCACACATATTTAATTGATATCATTTATTATATTGCTTGTCACGTTAAATAGATTTAATTAATTCCTCACACCATCATTAATTTACTAAGCATGCATATTTATATATTTATTTTATCCTTTTTATATACTGTATACACAGTTAGCACTGTATTCCATTATCCACTTATATATTGATCTTCACTCACCAATATTAATTATTGGGAGAACGGCAAGTGCTATTTTTGCACAGTAGTTTGTGTTCACGTTTTTTAATTTATTCTAATGTTTGAACGGCAGGTGCTTTTTATATTTCTATATTATATATTTACTTTCATATGAATTTGTTTCCATGGTGCGGGTGATTTATTTGAGCAGGAAAGACGATCCAGTATCACCTGAATACTGAAAAAAAAAAACAATGGAGTGCCCACTGTCTGGGAAATTTACAGTAACTATTTAACAGGTAAACTGTACCCCTGTGTGCATCTCAAAATGTGTTATTCAATTTTGGTCTAAAGTATATGTCAAGGCAAAATAGAAATAAAAAATGCCGTACATCTCTACAATACATGCACATTTCCCGATGTTTTATCCCTTTAACCACATTCCGCCCAGCCTATAGCAAAATGACGGCTGGGTGGGTGCTCTCCTGTTCTGACTGGGCTTCATATGACTTCCATACGAAAAAAGTTAGCGACTGCCACCACCTATAACTGGCCCTTGCAGCAAGGAGCATTGGAGGGCAACATATCTTAGAAAAATTCCAAGGAAACTCCAAGCTCAATTACCGACCATCTTGCGGACAACCAGATTAACAGACTGCGTTAACCACTTCAGCCCCGGAAGGACCAGAGCACTTTTTGCGATTCGGCACTGCGTCGCTTCAACTGACAATTGCGCGGTCGTGCGACGTGGCTCCGAAACAATATTGACGTCCTTTTTTTCCCACAAATAGATTTCTCTTTTGGTGGTATTTGATCACCTCTGCGATTTTTAATTTTTGTGCTATAAACAAAATAAGAGCGACAATTTTGAAAAAAACGCATTCTTTTTTACTTTTTGCTATAATAAATATCCCCAAAAAAATATATTAAAAAAACATTTTTTTTTTCCTCAGTTTAGGCCGATACTTATTTTCGGTAAAAAAAAATCGCAATAAGCATTTATTGATTGGTTTGTGCAAAAGTTATAGCGTTTACAAAATAGGGGATAGTTTTATGGCATTTTTATTAATAATTTTTTTTTTACTAGTTTTGGCGGCGATCAGTGATTTTTATTGTGACTGCGACATTATGGCGGACACATTGGACATTTTTGAGACATTTTTGGAACCATTGTCATTTATACAGCAATCAGTGCTATAAAAATGCACGGATTCCTGTGTAAATGACACTGGCAGTGAAGGGGTTAACCACTAGGGGGCGGGGAGGGGTTAAGTATGTCTTAGGGGAGTGATTCTAAATGTAGGGGGGATGGGCTGTGTGTGACGTCACTGATCTCTGCTCCCGATGACAGGGAGCAGGGATCCAATGACACTGTCACTAGGCAGAACGGGGAGATGCTGTTTACAACGGCATCTCCCCGTTCGTCCCCTCCGTGAGGCGATCGCAGGTATGCCACGGCGATCGAGTCCACGGGACCCGCGACCCGACTCACGGAGATTGTGGCAGGCGCGCGGCGGCAAATTCAAAGTACCGTATGGGTACGTTACTTTGCGCAGCCGTGCCGACGTATATCTACAGGAGACGGTCGGGAACCGGTTAAAAACCGGGGTTTAGTCTACAAACATTTGCAATCAGACCACTACCAAGGGAATAAAAAAGTATCAAAAATATTTATTGTACAAATCAAAATCATTTAGAAAGACATAAAAAAATGTACACATGTACTGAAAACAGAACATCTAATGAAGCACAAAAAGATTCTTCTGGGGGCGTGGCTTGGCGCGCAATGTGGACGGCCGCAACGTGACCGAGCTCCGGGAGATTGTGAGCCCGGGTTCTGATTTATGCCGCCTGTATACCGAATATGTCCACACAATTGAAAAGGGTGACACACTCTACGCTCCATAACCAATCCTAAAAAGAGGATCTCAGCCGGGAATCTTAACAAATACAGATATAGTGGAGGAGGAAGATCAGCTAAGATGGCGCCGACACGCAGACACAGCATGGAGGAAGACATAGAGGATGACGAGGTGTCCCTGCCAGCATCTGAAGACTCAGTAGCAGGTAACCTTGACAAAGACAAACCTCTGACCTATGCTACCATGTCCGATATAGCTGCAGACATTAAAAGGTCCTTCACTTCAGCTATTACTGACATAAAAACAGAGTTACTGAAGCTCTCTAAACAGATGGCTGTATCTGAGCACGCTGGGAGGAGAAGAGACAAAGCGCTGACCAGACTAGACGACATTACCTCTGTACACAACCAACACTTAGTTGATATGAATAGACATTTAGAGGACTTGGACAACCGAGGAAGAAGACATAACATAAGAGTACGTGGGATACCAGAATCTGTTGCTCCATATCAAATTAAACCCACTCTGACTTCTGTATTCAATGGCCTCTTAGATAGGCCCGAACATTCACCCATAGAGTTTGATAGAGCTCACAGAGCCCTCAGGCCTAGAGCACCTGATGACAACCCTCCCAGGGACATTATTTGCTGCCTACCCAATTTTGGTGTGAAGGAAGAAGTGCTGCAAAAAGCAAGAGCAAATGACCAGATCCTTAAATGGTTAGAATTCTACGCAGGGGAAATGGCACTGTCCGGCTATATGCACATATAAGAATACTAAAGTAAAGATGGAGTGAAAAAAAAAAAATATATATATTAGAATAGGTGGTGTGTGTGAACACAGCGTAACCAGCGATAGGGTGTACAAATTAATAATACCCCTAGTGGGTAATACAATAAAATGCACCGTGCTCCTAAAAGTGAAGGATGTGCCTAAATCACAATAATCAAATGCCCATTGTGTGTGTATCAAGTTCCATATGTGTATGAGGAAATGTGCCCACAAGGGCATGGACAATAGTGATAATCAAGACAGTGTTCTGTAATACAAGCAAACAGTGGCAGCATTAAAAATGGAAAACATAAAAATATATATAAAAATAAAAATAAAAAATATAGATGAAAAATATATATGAAAAAAATCCCCAACAGGTGTAATAGATATCAAGGATTATAAAATGTGTAAAACATAAAAGTCCAAGATCAAAGATCCCAAAAAAGTGTCCTTTTGATAGAAAAAAGTGATCTCGGCTACAACAAATATCGTCCCAGTCATCCACTGCACCCCCACTCGTGCTTGCACTCACCGGACTACCTCACCCCTGCAGGGGTAAAAGGTGTAAGTGAAAAGATCCCGCTGGCGAATCCAGGGAGCGTTCCTCCGTCTAGGGGTGTTTTATCCTTGGTGGTATCCCCAATAACGAACATCCATGTAATGTAAGGAAAAAGGAAACCTCATAGCGTGAATCCACAAAAGATGCGATTTATTTAATAAAGGTCCATGACAATCGTAGTAAAAAAAACAGTAAAAACAGTAAAAGCAATGGAGAAGACACTGGAGCTGACAGTTTTATTTTTGTACTTTCACATCTCATGCTGTTGCCCCCAACGCGCAATATGTTAAAACTACGGGCAACCACATCCTTTCTACATATATATTTATAAAAAAAAATTCTGATATCTACGTCTCATTTATATGCATTTTTTGTTTGTATACACTTTTTTTATATATATACATTTTTTATATATATACATTTATTTACCGTCTATATTATCCATATACATTTATGTTTCATATATGCATTTTCTATATATTTTATAATGGCACTATGCCTTGTGGGGCATGTAGTGTGATGTACTTAGCGTTGTTACAATTTCCTTGTTGATCATGTAAAATGTCATCAATTCTATGCTGTGATTTTAAATCAAATGATGACACAAATAAACAAGGACCTGGCTAAGAAAGATAAAGAGGTACAGCAAAGAAAGAGCAAGAAACATACAAGAGATACCAATGACTTTCATAATGATCAAGTTTTCAAATGGCAAAGCCAATTGGGGAAAATGGAATCTTTATCGACATATTCCACACCTGAAAAAACAGTTATTCCCCGTACACACGGTCAGATTTTCCGATGGAAAATGTCCGATTGGAGCGTGTTGTTGGAAATTCCGACCGTGTGTGGGCTCCATCGGACATTTTCCATCGGATTTTCCGACACACAAAGTTGGAGAGCAGGAGATAAAATTTTCCGACAACAAAATCCGTTGTCGGAAATTCCGATTGTGTGTACACAAATCCGACGGACAAAGTGCCACGCATGCTCAGAATAAATAAAGAGATGAAAGCTATTGGCCACTGCCCCGTTTATAGTCCCGACGTACGTGTTTTACGTCACCGCGTTTAAAACGATCGGATTTTCCGACAACTTTGTGTGACCGTGTGTATGCAAGACAAGTTTGAGCCAACTTCCGTCGGAAAAAAAACGTGTGTACGGGGCATTAGAATGTATTCCCAGCCTCAAAATGAACCACCTAGGCCAGACATAGAAAATAGAAGATACCAGGACCCTGGAGATGAAAATAGAAACATGACCCCAAGACAAAGAGAGAATGATGGGAGAAATAATGAATATCAAAATTACACCCCCTATCGGAATGAACGGAGACCCCAACAAAACAACCGGACACCACGAAATGGAGGAAGAAAACCTTACTATGGGAAGAACAATAGAAGACCGTACAATCGAAACAATTGGCACAGACCCCCATATGGTGAACGAGAATTTAGAGGCCCACCATACGAACACAGAGACCAAAGGAGACCCCCACAAGAATATAGAGACAACAGAAATTCAGACTATTACAGGCATAGAGACAGAAGTCCCATACAGGAATATAGATATGAAGACAGAAGTGGTCTACCGCAGAGGCACTATGGGTCGGACGAACGAAGTCCAGTCCCGACCTACAACTACTATGCCCCCTTGGCAAATAGAGAAGGGGAAGAAAGATCAGTCAGACCATACCCTCCACCCTATGGAGAACAGGAATCAAACAGACCTTTTTTAGACAGGAGTAGAGAGAACCATCCGGTAAGATACCAAGAGGAAACACGAGGTACCAGAAGAAGTCCCGAAAGAAGAGAGGACGAAGATCCGGCAAGAGACAACAAGAGAAAGAGAGAGTAAAGGGAGAGGGGATTTTCAACCTCAGTGGGAGAGTGCTTACACATGAAGAAATTGGAGTACTCGACAAAGGGCTGAAATACGCACCCACAAAAAACTTGAACAAATTCGAGACTTATATCGGAATTCAAAAATTTGTACGAAAGCTAAATATACAAAAATATATGGTAGGGAACCCCCCACTACCCAAAACAGTACAGCCATCAGATAATGGGATTTTACACAGCTCACTCAGGAACATATCCGTTTTTAACCCACCAGCAAAAGATAACAAACATATTGATGTTTTTAAAAAAATTGTTTTAGATGAAATAAAAGATGTACAAATCAAGAAGAAAGAAGAACCCAATTATATTAAAAGTGGCATTCGGAAGCTACCTAAGAGGCAGGATATTGTCATTCGGCCAGCCGACAAGGGAGGAGGGATTGCGATCCTCTCTAAAGAACAGTACCACAACACAATGATCCTCATGTTAAATGATACCAACACTTACACTAGACTATTGAAAAACCCGGTCTTTGGATGCTGCAAAGCGCTCCAGCAAGTGGTACATTTGGGAGCAAAGAAGGCAATATTGAACAAGCAGGAAGCTAGATACCTTATACCAGACTCCTGTCGAACGCCAATCATTTACTCAGTACCAAAAATACACAAAAATAGAACTGACCCAACCCCTAGGCCGATAGTCAATGGCATCGAGTCAATAACATCGAGGATGGGCCAGTATATAGATGTTTTTCTACAGCCGGTGGTCCAGAAAACAGAAGCATACTTGAAAGACAGCAAAGAGATGCTACGAGTCATTGAGAACATTCAGGGAGAAGATAAATCATGGATTATGGCCACTGCCGATGTATCAGCCTTATATACAATCATTCCCCACCATAAGGCGTGCAAAGCAGCAAAATGGGGTTTAAGGAAATACACTGAACTCCCATGTTCACAGAGGAAGTTCCTGATTAAGTGTTTAGAATTCAGCCTCAAAAACAATTATTTTTGGCACGATAAATCCTACTACCACCAGCAGACCGGGGTGGCCATGAGTGCTAAGTTTGCCCCAAGTATAGCCGGCCTATTCATGGCACAGTGGGAAGAATACAACGTTTTTGGTGACCGCCCTAGCCAGCTTGTCATATACAAAAGATATATCGATGACATTTTTATTTTGTGGGATGGAGAAGAAAGGGACTTAATTGAATTCCTTCTGAAACTTAATAATGATAGAAATATCTCATTAACCTGGAATACCAGCCAGAAAAAAATCAACTTCCTAGATCTAGAGATTTCACTAGATGAATCTGTATTCAGCACAAAAATGCACTTTAAAGGAGTTGATAGGAACAGCTATCTTCCAACCACAAGCTGTCACCACCAAAACTGGATTTTTAATATCCCAAAAGGACAATTGATGCGGATAAAAAGAAACTGTACCAAAATTGAAACATATTTGGAACAGGCAGAAAAATTAGGTGAGAGGTTTAAGTCAAAAGGTTATGATCATAAATTCATTAAGGCCAAAATTGCTGAAGTCTCTAAACTCGATCGGAACCAACTGATTGAAGAGAAAACTATACAACAAAAAAACACAGTTGAGGGAATACCGTTTATCCTAGATTTCAATGTGCAATATAAAAAAATCGAAAGGATAATCAAGAACCATTGGCACATCCTATTGGCAGACAAGCAACTACAAGACATCCTCCCTAAAAAACCAAAGTTCATATACAAGAGGGCACCCACGATTAGGGACATAGTAGTAAAAAATATAGTAGATCCCCCTAAAAAACTGTTTTCTTTTTTCACTGGCAACGGATTCTTTCCTTGCAAAAGGTATTTCGCCTGTCTTAGGACGAAACGCCCAAATAAGAAAGTGTTTAATTTCACCTCAACCAGCACAGGAGAGAATCATGAAATTAAAGATTTTATTTGTTGCAACACTGAGGGGGCAGTATACGCATTAGAATGCAGTTGCGGCCTCCAATATGTAGGCCGCACAAAAAGACCCCTGAGAGTCCGTATTAAGGAACATGTCAAAAATATCCTTAACGGCTATGACATACACTGTGTGTCCAAACACTTTCTAACCTGTCATAACAGAGATCCCACACACCTGAGCTTTTGGGGTATCACCCCATACATTAAACATTGGCGGGGTGGCCACAAGGTGAGAACCTTAAGCAAATTGGAATCTAAGTGGATCTTCACCTTAGACACTTTCTGGCCCCATGGTCTAAACATTGAGTTTGACCTAAACTGCTTCCTGAGTGACTTTTAAACTTCATCAACTTTAATGGAATTTTATCCCCTTTTTTAGATTTCTTCTTTTTGTATTTTTTAATCTTTTTTTTTTTAGATGTATACGCACTGCGACCGTTTTATCCCATGCAAAACCTGCTACGGCCCATATGACCAGACTCTCAATGCGCCACCTACCAGTCAAACAACCAGCATATACTCTCTGGCAGGAGACCCCTGCCAAAGATCATAGTTCTTTCTGCACACATAATTTTATATTTTTAACATATGCGGTTGAACCCATTAGAGGTATTTACATACACCCCCACACTAATATCATGCAGAATTTGCTGCATTGTTTTGTATTCCTTGCCCCCTTCTGTAATTTTTTACCTTCATTCACTGTAAGTATATTACTATTATCATTATTATTTTATGGATCAATGGTTTTTGTAATAGGTTCAAATATATGATTTGGGTTAATTTTTTTCCCACTTGTTTAAACTATTTTAATATTTATATTATGTATACCAAGAGCACTGTTAGTGTCTGCTGCTTTTCTCTCCCCCCCCCCCCCGGTTTGTGAAAATGTCCTACTGTTTTCACCCACACAAGCTCTGCCCGTCATATCCGACAGCCAGGGTGGTAGCTGACTATACTAACCAGGCTGATAAATCATAATTATTGAGTTATTATTTAATTTACATTATCCTATAGCCAGTTTCATCCATCATTTTTATAATATTCCCATCCAGCCTTCTCCCGCTAGGTCCCGTATATCGGAGGTATTTTTACTTCCTTTGCTGACAGTACCATACAAACTAATCTAGCCGGACAGTGCCCATTGGTCCCACAAGTCAGCTGATATTTTCACACAGACAGACACCTAAGGCAGAACTAGCGATGTAAAACCTCTTGGAAAATGTCCGCCGCATTAACTCCCATTATACTCCGGGAAAATGGCCGCCCTACACCGGCCAATATTAGACTACTTAAGGACACGCTTTCAGCCTGTGTTTATCCCCTGATGAAGTCACGTGGTGTGACGTCACGCGTAGGGATGAGACAGGCTGCACACACTACCAGAGGCATATGAGCTCGCCGCTCGTCGGATTGATACTGCTGTTTTTATGTTCTAATGTGAGTACCAATAACTTTTTGAATAAAGAGATTTACCATTTACCAAACGGGATTACACTATTGGCTTTCTTCCTGCCTATTATCCCCTATATATCCCCCCCCACACCACACCTGAGGGAATCCCATCCTAGGATCCAGGACAGTGAGGGACTTGTTGGAATCTATAGGCGGATGTTACAAAAGCTCTCCTGATAAATGCTTTTGCCCTATTACCTTAAGGTAAGGGGCCATTACTTACCTGAGTGGTTTTACACACGAAGAAACACTTGATGTGATTCACCTTAGCACTCTAATTGCAACGTGTGCATGCTAGGACGTTGCTGTCACAATTTTCAAAACGACTTTTTTTCTTATGGATTTTTTTGTATGTTTCTTTTTTTCTGTCACTTCATTTTTTTGAGATCTCAGTATATTATCTATTTTGATGTCATTTTGCACAGTGTGCACTTTATATAAAGAGTAACTTATTACTCCTCCACTGTTTAAAGGTTGCACATTGCACTTTTTGCTTGCACTGTACACTTTGTTGTTTTAAACTGTAGATGCACACAGCTTTAATCTTTTATGCATTTTTCTTATGATTGATTTACTTATGACAGATACTGTTGTCTAGGTAGCCCCACTACCACGGTCATTTACCTTGGACTATGTGCATTTTATACTGACAATACGCTTTAGTTGTGATAAGGAAAGTATAGAGAGTGTTGCTGATAAAATGCACAGGACTAGATAGACTGTAACTTCCAATTAATGTATAACTAGGTACAGAAGGAAACAGATTCTATTCTGGTTTATTTCTTCATTGACGGATTGTAAAATTGTTTTGCAATGGAAACAGATATCTGTATATTGAACTCTAATGTAATGATCAGTGTTTTTTTTAACCACTTGCTTACAGGGCACTTAAACCCCTCTCCTATCCAGACCAATTTTTAGCTTTCAGCGCTAACGCATTTTGAATGACAATTGCGCGGTCATACAACGCTGTACCCAAATGAAATTTTTATCATTTTTTTCCCACAAATAGAGCTTTCTTTTGGTGGTATTTGATCACCTCTGAGGTTTTTACTTTTTGTTAAAAAAATGCAAAAACCTGAATTTTTAAAAAAAAAAAAATTTTTTTTTAATATTTTGTTATAAAAAATTTTTAACTGGTAATTTTTCTCCTTCATTGATGTACGTTGATGAGGCGGCAGTGATGGGCACTGATAGGTGGCAGTGATGGGCACTGATGGGTGGCAGTGATGGGCACTGATGGGTGGCAGTGATGGGCAGCACTGACAGGTGGCACTGATTGGCACTACAGGTGGGCATTGGTAGGTGGCACTTGTGGGCATTGATAGGTGGCACTTGTTGGCATTGATAGGTGGCACTGTGGGCACTGTTAGGTGGCACTGTGGGCACTGTTAGGTGGCACTGTGGGCACTTTTAGGTGGCACTTTTGGGTGGCACTGATGAGGAATGTGTTGTGCTTACACTTCGGGACCGATGTCCCTGACATCTGAGCCGGTGATCGGCTTTTTTCTCTACTCGCGATGTTAGCGCGAGTAAAAAAAAAAACGATTACTGATCTTCCTGTTTACATCATGTGATCAGCTGTCATTGGCTGACAGCTGATCACATGGTAAGGGGCCGGGACCGGCCCCTTACTCAGATCGGTGATCAGCCGAGTCTCAGTGACTGGGTGATCACAGCGCGCCCGGCGTGCGCCCTGCAGGGCGCGCGCAGGGAGCATGCACAGGGGAGGCCGTCCTATGACGGCCTCCCGGGAATGCAGGTCCGCGCTGTGGCCATCATTCAGCCATAGCGCGGATGTTTAGTGGTTAAAAAAATTGGCTTGAAGGCGCTGGCAGATCTGTTAACCACTTACAAGCCAGAAGATTTGGCTGCTTAATCACCAGGCCATTTTTTTGCAATACGGCACTGCCTCGCTTTAACTGACAATTGCGCGGTTGTGCGACGCTGTGCCCAAACATAACTGAAGTCCTTTTTTCCCCCACAAATAGAGCTTTCTTTTGGTGGTATTTGATCACCTCTGCGGTTTTTATTTTTTGTGCTATAAACAAAAAAAGAGCGACAATTTTGAAAAAAAAATATTTTTTACCTTTTGCTTTAATAAATATCCTCAAAGTGTTGTTAACCACTTGCCGACCAGCCGCCTCAGTTGTACTGCAGGAGAATGGCACGGCTGGGCGAAGCGACATTATGTTACGTCGCTTTGCCCTGTTATGTTATGTTACTTTGCCCTGTTAAGTTACACCGTTTCGTCAGGCACTCGCATCGGCTCCGGGGGCGAGCAGCGGGCATGCGCATGCGCCCCTAGTGGCCACAGGGCAAAGCGACGTAACATAACCTCACTGCCTGTGGCCACAGGGTGAAGCGACGTAACATAACCTCACCGCCTGTGGCCACAGGGTGAAGCGACGTAACATAACCTTACCGCCTGTGAGGGTATGTTTACACACACCACATCACCGCTGGGCTCCCGCGATCACAGCTGACACACAGAATACTGGGATCTGTGTGTGTGTAAGGGGGAGGGGAGAAGAGACAGATCTCTTCTCTGAGGGGAGAAGAGACAGATCGTCTGTTCATACAAAGTATGAACAGCGATCTGTCATCTCCCCTACACAGTCCCCTCCCCCTTCAGTTAGAACACAGTTAACCCCTTGATCGCCCCCTAGTATTAACCCCTTCCCTGCCAGTGACATTTTTACAGTAATCAGTGCATTTTTATAGCACTGATCGCTGTATAAATGCCAATGGCCCCAAAAATGTGTCAAAATTGTTCGATCTGTCTGCCATAATGTCGCAGTCCTGATAAAAATCACAGATCACCGCCATTACTAGTAAAAAAAAAAAATAATAATAAAAATGGCAAAAAAAACTATCCCCTATTTTGTAGACGCTATAACTTTTGCTCAAACCAATCAATATACACGTATTGTGATTTTTTTTTACCAAAAATATGTAGAAGAATAAATATCGGCCTAAACTGAGGAAAAAAATATGTATATATTTATATTTATTATAGCAAAAAGTAATAAATATTGTGTTTTTTTTAAATTGTCGCTTTTTTTTGTTTATAGCACAAAAAATAAAACCCGCAGAGGCGATCAAATACCACCAAAAGAAAGCTCTATTTGTGGGACAAAAAGAACATCAATTTTGTTTGGGTACAACGTCGCATGACCGCGCAATTGTCAGTTAAAGCGACGCAGTGCTGAATCGCAAAATTGCTCTGGTCAGGAAGGGGATAAATTCTTTAGGGGCTGAAGAGGTTAAAAAACAAATTTCTTCCTCAGTTTAGGGCCGATATGTATTCTTCTACATATTTTTGGTAAAAAAAATCACAATAAGCGCATATTGATTGGTTTGCGCAAAAGTTATAGCGCCTACAAACTCTGGGAAAGACACTTTTGACACATTTTTTGGGACCAATTGGCATTTATACAGCTATCAGTGCTATAAAATGCACTGATTACTGTGTAAATGTCACTGGCAGGGAAGGAGTTAACACTAGGGGGGCGATCAAGGGGTTAAATGTGTTCCCTAGTTAGTGTTTATTACTGTATGGGGATGGGACTGACTGGAGGAGGAGACAGATCGCTGTTCCTACTTAGTAGTAACAAATGATATGTCTCCTCTCCCCTGACAGAACAGGGATTTGTGTGTTTTACACACACAAATCCCTGCTCCTGCTCTGATGCACACGATCGTGGGTGGCCGGCGGCGATCGCGCCTGAAGGCTACGCGCATAGGGTTCCCCAATGTGCAGCAGGCGCGCATGCCTGCTATCGCCATTAGAGGTGCAGAAGTACCTGTGACAGACCTAGCCGGGACAGAGGCTTTTGGAGGGGACTGAATGCCAGCCTCTTGCCTACCGATTATGGGCCCTAGCATTTGAGGGAACGGTGTTCTTTGTGTGCTGTATGCTTGGGGACCCTTGAGGTGGTGTTACTTTGGATTCAGGTTCATGTCCCCCCAAGACACACAGACTTTTGGAACCCTGTATATGCCATATTCCACCTGTCTGTTGTCTGCTATAATGTGTTTATTGTAAATAAGGCTAGTGTGGGCTCTAATGCCGTGTACACACGGTCGGACTTTTCGACCGGACTTGTCCGACGGACGCCGATGGACCAAATCCGGCTGACAATCCGATCGTGTGTGGGCTTCATCGGACCTTCAGCTAACATTTCCAGTCGCAAATCTGACAGACTTTAGATTTGGAACATGCTTCAAATCTTTACGTCGTAACTCCGCCGGGCCCAGAAATCTGTATGCTAGTCCGATGGACAAAAACCCACGCTAGGGCAGCTATTGGCTACTGGCTATCAACTTCCTTATTTTAGTCCAGTGTACGTCATCACGTACGAATCCGTCGGACTTTGGTGTGAACGAGTGTAGGCAAATCCGGTCATTAGAAAGTCTGTTGAAAGTCCTCCAAAAGTCCTTCAAAAGTCTGTCGAAAGTCTGTCGGACGGGCTGTCGGACTTTTGTAGCTGAAAAGTCCGACCGTGTGCACGCGGCATTAGAGTCTTATGACGCGTACACACGGTCGGACTTTTCGGCATACTTGGTCCGGCGGACCAGAGGCTGCCGAACAATCCGCCCGTGTGTAGGCTTCGGCGGACTTTTCCGGCGGACTTTTTCCCAATAGCCCGCCGGACCTAGATTTGAAACAAGTTTTAAATCTTTCCGTCGGACTCAGTTTCGGGTGGAAAGTCCGCTCGTCTGTGTGCTGGTCCGACCGAAAGCCCGCTCGTGTGTATGCTGGTCCAGCAGACCAGATACGACGCGAGGGCAAGGTATTGCATTTCGCGCTCGCTGCAATAGGAAAAACAAATTTTCCTATTGCGGCGATCGCGGTGCATACCAGGCCCTTAGGTCTGGTATGGATTATAAAGGGAAACCCCCTACCCCGAAAAAACAGTCTGGTATGGATTTTAGGGGGGACCCCACGCTGTTTTTTCAGCGTAGGGGTTTCCCTTTATAATCCATACCAGACCTAAGGGCCTGGTATGCACCGCGACGGGGCTTGCAAGGTGTCAATCTTGCCGATAAAAGTGGCAAGATTGACTTCCTTTTCTAGTCCCGTCGCACATGAGTCACGTTCAAAATTAACATACTTGTCCGTGTGTGGGCAAGTCCGTTCATTCTGAAAGTCTGCCGTAACTCCGGCGAAAGTCCATCGGAAAGAAGGGCGGACTTAGCCCGCCGGAAAAGTCCGGTCAAGTGTGGGCAAGTCCGTACGTTTTAAAGTCCGGCGCACCTGGCAGACAAAGTCCGTCAGAAAGTGTGCCGGACCAAGTAGAACAGAAAGTCTGACCGTGTGTATGCGGCATTACACCCATTGTTGTTTGTGATAATTAACTCTGCTATTGTGAGAAGGTTTTCTGTGATAATGTTGATTGTGTCTTCTAAGCTAAAAGACAGCAAGTCTGCCCTAAAGGTCATGTCTCTTAGTCATTTAGGCTGTCTAAAGGATTAGATAATAAGCTCTTGTTAATTAGGTTTCTGGTGAGAGGTTGTATTTTCATCATGCTGTATATATTTGTGTGAGATCTCAAAATAAAGAGTCATTCCTTTTTGACCCTCAAGACAGAGCCTCGTCTCGTACTTGGAGGGGGGAGAAATATTCGTATGGGTTTCTTGTTTGGCTGGTTGGAGTGTTCGGTAGCTGCCTTTGTGTTTGAAAATGGAATGTCCTAAATGGCTTTAACCCCTTTCATACTCAGAGTGCTGTTACAGTACCCATACAGCGATTTGCAGGTATGAACCACTTTGCCGACTTATATCGGCGTGAGCCGGTTGGCAAAGTGATTGAAGTAGTTAATGTACGTAAATGTATTGGAAAATGTAGGTGTTCGGAAAGAGAAGGCTTTTTATCTTTTTCGTCCCATTGTTACAAATTCCAAAACATTTAAATTCTCCATGTATTTTTCTCTGAAACACAATAGACAACGGCCATATGTTGTAACTACTCAATGTCTCATTGTATAGCCCATTGGGAGCAAACAAAAAAAAATACTTACCCAGTGGTACCTTACACCAAACCAGCTATGAAAATTTTCCATGTCCCATTCTCCCCTGTGTTGGAGGGGGTGTGGACAAATAGGTAATCTTATTCATATATTTTAGACCTGTAAGAGCCTTACCAGGTACTGGAGAAAAATATTCTCTATCTTCTTAAAAACCAGTGGAGTACTATCTAAACCTGACTCTGTCCTTGTCATCCTCCATCTGGGTGTAGAGAAGTTCCCTCATAACCATAGGACGGTCATCCTACACACTTTATTGGCAGCTAAAATAGTGATAGCCAGGCACTGAATGAAAAATATGGCACCTAACCCCTCTGAAAACCATAGACCCAATTAATATGCAATTTTCCTATGAAAAAATATATTCTCAAAAATAACTCCACGCGTGCCTTATTTGGTGGATTATGGAAACCATGTATGGAGAGTAAATACTATACTGATGTCTTTTGATATGTTATATTGTAGCTTTTGTATACTCTATACTATATGATCTTGATTGTCTATGTGATGCACATTTCGATGTACTAGCCTTTTCTTCAGCATTATATTATTGCTTCTATTCACTTATATGTTAAACCTTGCAAAATTCAATAAAAACATTAAATATAAAAATGGTGAACTTCAATCTGGACCCCACTGAAGTCTATGGGGGGGGTTGAAAATTGGTGCTGGCCATATTTAACTGCTTGCCGACTGGCTCACACCAATATACGTCGGCAGAAGGGCACATACAGGCATATTAATGTACCTGTACGTTACCCCATCAAGAAGCGGCTTGCGGGCGCACGTGCGCCCGCCGCGAGCTCCGTCAGTATGATCGCGGGTCTCGCAGATGTCGATGACCGTGGGGATACCCGCAATCGTCTTACGGAGAGGAAGAACGGGGAAATGCTGATGTAAACAAGCATCTCCCCATTCTGTCTAGTGACAGGACACTGATCACAGCTCCCTGTAATCGGGAGCGGTGATCAGTGTCATGTCACACGCAGACCCTCCCCCCCACAGTTAGAACACATCCCTGGGACACACTTAACCCCTTCAGCTGCCCCTACTGGTTAACCCCTTCACTGCCAGTCACATTTACACAGTAATCAATGCATTTTTTATAGCACTGATTGCTGTATAAATGTGAATGGTCCTAAAATAGCGCCAAAAGTGTCTGATCTGTCCGCCATAATGTCGCAGTCATGATAAAAATCGTTGATCGCCGCCATTACTAGTAAAACAAAAAAATGATTAATAAAAATGCCATAAAACTATCCCCTATTTTGTAGACGCTATAACTTTTGCGCAAACCAATCAATAAACGCTTATTACCAAAAATATGTAGAAGAATACATATTGCCCTAAACTGAGGAAGAAATTTGTTTTTTAAAAACATTTTGGGGATATTTATTATAGCAAAAAGTAAAAAATATTGTTATTTTTTTCAAAATTGTCACTATTTCTTTATATATATATATATATATTTTTTTGGGGGGGGTATATTTTTTATAGCAAAAAAGTAAAAAATAATGCATTTTTTTTCAAATATTCCGCTATTTTTTTGTTTATAGCGCAAAGAATAAAAAATGCAGAGTTGAACAAATACCACCAAAAGAAAGCTCTATTTGTGGGCAAAAAAGTACGCCAATTTTGTTTGGGAGGCACATCGTACAACCGCACAATTGTCAGTTAAAATGATGCAGTGTCGAATTGCAAAAAGTGCTCTGGTCTTTTGCCAGCCAAATGGTCCGGGGCTTAAGTCGTTAAAAGAGAAGTCCGGGATTTTTTTTCTTTTTTTTTAGGATTCATACTTACCTAGGTGGATGCAGCAACAGGGGAAACTTGTCTCTAATACATTTTGGAACGGACTGCAAAAGGGTCCTGTGCGTGTTTGTGCCCGGTTCAGGTGCGAATTCAGGCAAAAATTCAGATTTGAACCAGTGAATAGACATGCACCGGACCCCAGGCAAGAAAACCTGCAGCCACACATATGTGAACCCGGCCTTATCTGTATGGCAAAATTTGGATAAGTAGAGGCTGTTTTCTAGTAAATTTTGACAAAAGTTTGCCCAGATGACAAGTTTTTTTGTTTACAAACCAGCTGTCAATTAGGAATGAGCCCGATGTTCGAGTGTAACGTAAGTTTTTTTTTTTTAATTTTGGCTCGAGGTTCCCCTTAAAATCCATACCAGAACTGAAGAGCCTGGTATAGATTTTGGGGGGACCCCCACACCATTTTTTTTTTTAATTTTGGTGTGGGGTTCCCCTTAATATACATACCAGACCCAAAGGGCCTGGTAATGGACTGGAGGGGGGGTTGTCCACGCCGTTTTTTTCAATGATTTTTATGTATATTGCCGGGACCTGACATTACAGCCGCGAGCAGTTTTAAATTACATTTTTTTCCTTTAGAAATGTAATTTTGCTGTGGTACTGTTCTAAACAGGGGACAAATGTGCTACTTTACAGGCAGACTAAGGGGACCCCCAGGCACGATATTTAAAGGAATATTTCATTTTTATTGTTTCACTTTAAGCATTATTAAAATCACTGCTCCTGAAAAAAACTGCAGTTTTTAAAACTTTTTTGCATTGATCCATGTCCCCTGGGGCAGGACCCAGGTCCCCAAACACTTTTTATGACAACTTGCATATAATCCTTTAAAATTAGCACTTTTGATTTTTCATGTTCGTGTGCCATAGACTTTAACGGTGTTCAAACAAATGTTTTGCCTGTTTGCATGTTCTGGTTCGAACCGACGGGGGGGGTGTTCGGCTCATCCCTACTGGAGATGCGGATCGAGCGTAGGCTCCTTACTACACATCTGGTGGAAGTGCCCCCTAATTCAGGCTTATTGGTCAGGTTCATCACATTATCTCTTCAGTTTCTACCCTCACACTGGATTTCACAAGACTCCCTGGGCTTCTGTGACACCCTCTGGTTGGTACCCTATGATGAGCCCACAAACAACTGCTATCTAGTGAGTGCAACTATTTGTGAATAAAATGTACTTTTAAACTTCTACACTCAGATTGGCGCTGCTCTTTTGTCTTTCATGTTCCTTACCAGAGTAACTTCTACTCTCCAGCCAGCAGCCTTTCTAGTGTGGATCTCCAGACTCTCACTACCCCTGAGGTTATCACCTAGGACTTATGGACTTTTAACCACTTGCTTACTGGGCATTTAAACTCCCCTCCTGCCCAGACCAATTTTCAGCTTTCAGCGCTGATGCACTTTGAATGACAATTACGCGGTCATACAACACTGTACCCAAATGAAATTTTTATCATTTTGTTCCCACAAATAGAGCTTTCTTTTGGGGGTATTTGATCACCTCTGTGGTTTTTATTTTTTGTTAAAAAAAATTAAAAACAAATTAAAAAAAAAAAATTATATTTTTTTATATTTTGTTATAAAATTTTGCAAACAGGTAATTTTTCTCCTTCATTGATGTACGCTAATGAGGCTGCACTGATGGGCACCGATAAGCTGCACTGATGGGCACCGATGGGCTGCACTGATGGGCACCGATGAGGTGGCACTGGTGGGCACTGATAGGCGGCACTGATAGGGGTCACTGGTGTGCACTGAGAGGTGACACTGAGAGGTGGCACTGAAGGGTATTGATAGGTTGCACTGGTGGGCACTGAGAAGTGGCACTAATAGGTGGCACTGATAGCTGGCACTGATAGCTGGCAGTGATGGGCACCAATAGCTGGCAGTGATGGGCACTGATGGATGGCAATAATGGGCACTGATCGGCACTGGTAGGTTACACTGATAGGGAGCACTGCTAGGTGGCACTGATGAGGCACTGATTGGCACCACTGGTGGGCATTGATAGGTGGCACTTGTGGGCATTGATAGGTGGCACTCATGGGCATTGATAGGTGGCACTGGTGGGCACTGTGGGCACTGGCAGGTGGCAATGGCAGGTGGCACTGGCAGGGGGTACCCTTTGGCATAGATTAGGCAGATCTGCCTCCTTCCTCTTCGGGACCAATGTCCCTTGCACATAAGCCAGTGATCGGCTTTTTTTTCTCCTCATGCTGTTAGCGTGAGGAGAAAAAAAAAGATTACCGAGCTTTTGTTTACAACACGTGATCAGTTTTCATTGGCTGACAGCTGATCACGTGGTAAGGGGCCGGGATCGGCCCCTTAATCGGATCTGTGATCACCCGAGTCTCAGTGACTCGTGATCACAGCGCGCGCGCTCCCTGCAGGGGGAGGACGTCTATTGTTGGTTTACCGGAAATTCAGGTCCACGCTGTGGCCGTCATTTGGCTATAGCCTGGATGCCAAGTGGTTCATTTAATTTTATTTTTAACTTTAACTTTGAGTCACCCACATTTATTAACCTTTTCGTTATTTTCGAATGTTTTTAAAAATATAATTGCCTTCACCGTTATAATTTTTTTTACTTCCTCCCCATACTATGCATTTGTGTATGGTTAGAAGGCTGACTTGCCTTTATCATATCCCAGCATGTGCCTGGGAGTTCCCCCTGGTGCAACAAATATTGTTGTCTTGTTCAAATCATTTCACGTGTCATAATTTTATAAGTTGTTATGGAAAAATTACCATCTGAAGGACAGATATTGGGGACAGAAGTCAGAGTTTTCATTGTGAAGCTTTAAAAAAAAAAAAAATTTCACGGCATAATATGAGATGAGAAGATCAGAACTTACCCTCCATAATTCTTGGTGTGGATGAAGTACACTCTACAGATGTCTATTCCTTAGACGTAGATGAAGGCCGATTCTCTCCAATCACAGAACATTATTTATCCTTCGTATTCTCGGGCCACATATCAGGTCACACCCCCAAGATCTCGATGATAGGCTCTGATTTTGCTGCATTTAAACTTACACCATGATTAGTCATAAGAGAAAAGGAATCTGAGCCAACTGTAAGGTAGGTGGAAAAATAGCGACATAACTACAAATCTATTACTAAATAGAACCAATACGCACTAAAGCCCGGTGCATTTTTTTTTTCGTTAAACCCAGCGGGGCTAAACAAAAAAAAAACTTGAAGAGCTCGGGAGGAACATCGCATAATTAGTACAGCGATCTCCCCCCACTGAGCTATTGTGTTCTGACAGGGGCACACTCCCCAAAACACACCGGTTGGCTGAGGGCGCTGATCGGATGTCAATCGGCACACCATTTTCAGTCATGCCCCTTTCGACAGAAGCCAGCCAGAAGACCAGCTTCCATCGGATTGACTGTCATACACACGGACCGAATGTCGGCAAGTTTCTATTGAACTGACCGATGCCTCCCGATAATCAGCCCATGTGCACCAGGCTTAACATAATATAAGCTGAAGAGATATTTCAAAGCTCTTGTGAGGCAAAAAATCAATAAAAAAATACATCTAAAATCATGAAATCAATTCCCTTATGCCCTGTACACATGATCGGACATTCCGACAACAAAATCCATGGATTTTTTTCCGACGGATGTTGGCTCAAACTTGTCTTGCATACACATGGTCACACAAATCTTGACGGAAATTCCGAACATCACGCACAACACGTATGACATGCCGAGAAAAATGAAGTTCAATAGCCAGTGCGGCTCTTCTGCTTGATTTCGAGCATGTGTGGAACTTTGTGCGTCGGACTTGTCTACACACGATCGGAATTTCCGACAACGGATTTTGTTGTCGGAAAATTTGAGATCCAGCTCTCAAATTTTGTTTGGCGGAAATTCTGACAGAAAATGTCCGATGCAGCCTACACACAGTCGGAATTTCCGACAACAAGCTCCCATCGAACATTTGTTGTCGGAAAATCCGACCCTGTGTACGCGGCATAACAGTTCCTATTCAGTGCTGCCAAACTTCAATGGCAACTTAAAATGATAAAGTCCTCATTAAAAAAAAATGCAGATAACTGTCCATAGCTTTTATAATATAAATATTAAAAGGAAAAACAAATTAAAAAAACATGGCTCCTAGGGTGTATTTGGTGAGAATTTTATCTAGTCATATTTTATTATAGTATTATTATTTAGGGGGGAAAAAGCATGCTAAAATAGTAACAAAACAATTAAAAGAAAACACAATGCAAAAATAGTAACAAAATAATTTGAGAAAACAACCCAAAAAGAAAAACACACACATAAATTAATATAATATAATATATGTGTGTACGCTTGTGTGTGTTTGTACACTCATGTGTGCATGTGTGTATTTTTCTTTTTTATGGATTTTTCTCTTCAATTTTTTTAGCTACTGTTTTTTTTTTTTTGTTTTGTTTTTTGCTGTGAAATAATCATATTACAATAAAATATGACAAAAACAAAATACAAATTTTCACAAAATGATCCTCAGAGGCCATTTAAGGTTTATTGCACTTTTGAAAAAATAACTTTAAACTAAATTAACTCACTTTTATTTTTCCTTCCCAATGCATTTTGCAGAAATGGTGACATTTTCCAGCTAAATTTCAGAAACGTAGCTATACGTAGTTCTATTTCCCTTATGACTAGTGATGTAAATAACACTTTGAATTAACCTCTGTCCGTATGAATGGCAAATGATGACTCTCTCTTTATTAAATTATTATATAAATAAACTTTTTTTTTGCCACTGTATAACTTAGTAGCTATATAAGGATTGTACAATGTATTTATCCCATCAATGAGCACATCTGCCAATAAAATTCTGTGTACAAATTCTTCTCATAATGAACCTTGTACTTGGATAGAAAAAGGAAGGGCACACACAGCAAAAGCATGACATCTCCATACCATTTTCTTTTAAAGCATTGCAGTTGATAATTCATAACTTCCATATCATTTTCTTTTAAAGCATTGTATTTGATAATTAATTATTTCCATATATTTTTCTGTTAAAGCATTGTATTTGATAATTAATAATTTTAATATAATTTTCTTTTAAAACATTGCAGTTGATAATTAATAATTTCCATGTAATTTTCTTTTAAAGCATTATATTTTAGAATTAATAATTTCTATATCATTTTATTTTAAAGCATTGCATTTGATAATGAAGATTTTCCATATAATTTTCTTTTAAAGCATTGCATTTGATAATTAATAATTCCCATATAAGTTTCTTTTAAAGCATTGCATTTGATAATTCAATACTTTCCATGTAATTTTCTTTTAAAGCATTATATTTGAGAATATATCATTTCCATATAATTTTCTTTTAAAGCATTGTATTTGATAATTAATAATTTTCCATGTAATTTTCTTTTAAAGCATTATATTTGAGGATTAATAATTTCCATATCATTTTATTTTAAAGCATTGCATTTGAAAATGAATAATTTCCATATAATTTTCTTTTAAAGCATTGCATTTGATAATTAATAATTTCCATATCATTTTCTTTTAAAGCATTGCATTTGATAATTAATAATTCCCATATAAGTTTCTTTTAAAGCATTGCATTTGATAATTCAATACTTTCCATATATATTTTTGTTAAAGCATTGCATGTGATAATAATTTAATCACAAAATGTGTATTAAAAGACACCACCATTTTTTGGGGGGAAGTAAGGTGAAGTAAAGCATTGTGGCATGTGTACAATCCCCATCCAGCTGCATTAGCAGCTTAAAGGGGTGGTTGAAGGGCAGTAAAATGAGGCTAAACCACCTATTTTTTATTGCTCCCCAACCACAAGTGTAAACTACGCCTTACTCGGGCACCAGTCTCCTTTTGGTGCTGAAAATCTGGCACTGAGACTTCAGAGTTCTGGCTGCAGTGTGCCTCTGTATTGGGACCTCTGTGGGGTCCTCGCTCCAAGCTTTCTTCATTCATAAAAAAGCTTTGCCTTCGATTCGATGAATGCAAGTAGGGGAGACTGTGACGTTTTTCTGAACCTCCTCCAATCACAGAGCTCCTTGCATTCATTGAAAAGAAAGTATGGCTTTTTATGAATGGTGGAGGTATTTATCAAGTGACCCGCTGTGACCAGTACACGGGAATTCAACAATCAGTGCAGGATGATCACCAACCGGAGACTGCAGGCCCAGTAAAAGTAAATATGTTTATGACCTTGACTGCCCTTTCTAGTTGGCCAGCCCAACCCACGAGGTAGCTATTCTATTTCCAATCTTTACCAATGCCCATAGAAGATAGGGGATATTTACTTTTGTTCCAAAATGGTGTTGTTTGTATACTTACATATGTTTATTTTCTCTGCTATTCAGTTCTCCTGAAGAAGCCGGGATCCGCAAAACATGTTGGGAGCTTGACCTCCAATGGTCTATGGGAGCTTGATCTTATATGTCCAATGATGATTGGAGACATTCCCATTCTCGGTGGGATTCCAACAGAGGTGGTATGACCACTTAGAGTGAAAGCGTTCTGCCGTTTTTATTTTTTTAACGTGTATGTTGATGGTATGTAAACTTTATTTTACAGTATCATCTTGCAATGTCTTGTGATGGTATCGGTAAAATCCTGCTTGCCCCCCCCCATATATACATCCACTACATATCCAATAGTTGACACTGCACAAATATCAGAGACAAAGACTGTAGTGCATGTAATCCAAGAAAGATAGCGGAACTTGCGGATCTTGAAAGGAGACCGAACAATGAAGGTTTTATTTCAACGTTTCGACGAGGCACAAGCTCGTCTTCCTCAGGACCCTCCTGAGGAAGATGAGCTTGTGCCTCGTCGAAATGCCAAAATAAAACCTTCACTGTGCCACTCTCTCTTTTTGATTATATACAATACTATATATATATCTACTATCTATATAGATATATATCTATATACACACACACACACACTTTTTTTCGTCCTGAGGAAGACGAGCTTGTGCCTCGTTAAAACGCCAAATATATATGCACACATATATACACACACACACACACACACACACACTTGCGGATCTTGAAAGCTGAGCGAACAATGAGGGTTTTATTTCAACGTTTCGACGAGGCACAAGCTCTTCTTCCTCAGGACTGTCCTGAAGAAGACGAGCTTGTGCCTCGTCGAAACGCCAAAAAAAACCCTTCACTGTGCCACTCTCTCCTTTTGATTATATACAATACTATCTATCTATCTATCTATCTATCTATCTATCTATCTACACACACACACTTTTTTTCATTCTGAGAAAGACGAGCTTGTGCCTCATTGAAACGCTAAATATATATACACACATATATACACACACACACACACACTTACACACACTTGCGGATCTTGAAAGCTGAATGAACATTGAAGGTTTTATTTTAACGTTTTCGACGAGGCACAAGCTCGTCTTCCTCAGGACCGTCCTGAGGAAGACGAGCTTGTGCCTCTTCGAAATGCCAAAATAAAACCTTCACTGTGCCACTCTCTCTTTTTGATTATATGCAATACTATATATATATCAATATAGATATATAGATAAATATATATATATATATATACACACACACACACACACACACACACACACACACACACTTTTTTTTGTCCTGAGAAAGATGAGCTTGTGCCTCGTCGAAACGCCAAAATAAAACCTATACTGTGCCACTCTCTCTTTTTGATTATATACAATACTATATATATACATATATATCTATATATATATAGATATATATACACACACACACACACACACACTTTTTTTCATCCTGAGGAAGACGAGCTTGTGCCTCGTCGAAACGCCAAATATATATACACACATATATACACACACACACACACACTTTTTTTTTTTTACTGCACAACTGCATTTCAGCTTCAATGAAATGCAGGAACAAAAAAAAAAACAACTACTAGGTAAAATTGTAAAATTTGTTAGATGCCTGTTCAGATATATAAACATACGCATGCACAATTAGAGATTGGGAAAAAAAATACAGTTAAATAATTGTTTTTAAATAAATATTATATAAATATTTTAAAATATATTTTATCATGCTACATGTCGTGTTTTACGATATTTATTTCTGAAATTAGTTGTGGATGTTTTTATAACGTTTTTGTAGAAGTTGTGTATTTATTCAAATGTGCGGCACGTTATGTAAAGTGGAACATCGCATAATTGTAAAGATGGGTGTAATGTGATCATGATAGATAGATAGATAGATAGATAGATAGATAGATAGATAGATAGATAGATAGATAGATAGATAGATAGATAGATAGATAGATAGATAGATAGATAGATAGATAGATAGATAGAGATATATTTATCTACATCTCTCTCTCTCTCTCTCTCTCTCTCTCTCTCTCTCTCTCTCTCTCTCTCTCTCTCTCTCTCTCTCTCTATATATATATATATATATATATATATATATATATATATATATATAATTTTATAATTTATGAGTCTGAATTGCTGTCAAAATCAATATATTAGTCCTATATTTTTTTATATATATAATTTATATTTTAATTGTATGTATAATATAGAATTAAGTAGTTTAATATTTAAATTGATCTGTTAGTAAATAATGAATACATTTTGCACATTGTTTTTCTTCCTTCTCTTCTTCTTCTTCTGCTTTTTTTTTTTTTTAATTTTTGCTATTTATCAAAATTATCATCCATTAGCATCAGCATCATCACGACTATCACTGCATTTTTGTATTAAAATTCAACAAACACTTTTCATTTTACTTAAAAAAAAAAAGCAATTCAACTTTTAAGCAAAATCATAACAAAAATAACATGTATTATGTAACCAGCCATGTAAGTTTTCACGAGATTTAAAAAAATTCAATTCAATTTAAATTCAATAAACAGTTTTCATTTAAATAGAAATGAAAAGCAATTTATCTTTTTGAAAATAAAAAATCATACCAGAATTACCATGCATTATGTAACCAGCCATTTCAAAAATTACAATGTATATTTTCTAGAATTTTCTTATATATTTTGCATTGTAAATCATGAATAAACCATACAGTGTATACACAAACAATCCTGAGATGTTTCTTCCCGAATGCATTTATGTTTATTATTTTGGTAAGAAATTGCACATATTTATAATTATTTTTTTTTATAAATAAATTATTATTAATAAAAAAAAAGAGATAAAATATCACCTTTAATAAACAGAGGGCCCACTGTTAAATTGGCGATGTCCATGTCCTTGTCCATTATCGCTGGGTTTGTTTGGGAACAATTCTGTAAATAGATTAGGAGGGCGGACATGTAAAGTGGAGATGATTTGATGTATGTGTCGGCGAGTACTTACAGTCTACAGCCAACTTACCGGACTGCACGTCCCCAACATTGTATTACACAAGATTATCTGACATTCTATATAAAGCCGGCTGTAATTCCCAGCAAAGTCGGCGATATCAAGAGAGAGACGTCCTTGTAGGGAAACTCCATTCTCTTCCACATACAGGAAAAAGTCATTGAGATAAGGGCAGCTGTTGGAAAAATAAAAATGATGATACCAGCAAACAGTCAGGTGAAATACATAAGTTAAAAGATAATTGTGGCGCAAAACATCCAATAACCTTGATAATGATAAGATAATGATAAAGAAACGGTACACAGTTTAAAGATTCATAGGAGGAACAGACTAGCTTGCTTGTACTCAGAGCAGTAGATAAAGGGTTACCTGGGCAAACATTGCTGCGTTTAGATGCGCCCTCCGGTGTTCATTAACTGAAGTACATATACTGTATGTGGACCTGCAAAATGGTTCTTTCATTCTGGTTTTAACCACTGGCCCTTTTCTGGCACTTTTTGTTTACTAGTTTAAATCAGTATTTTTTCCTAGAAAATTACTAGGAAACACCAAACATTTTATATATATATATACATATTTAAACAACATTTATAATTTTCCTTCCACTTCACAATTATGTGATGGTTTATAACCTACAATCCCAATAAAAACGGAAAATTGTATACTCACCTTTCCGTAATTTTCCTTTCCTGTCTTATCTTCTTAGCAGCATACACTTTGGGTTGTGACTTCGCCCCCACAACCTGATAGGACCACATAGCTATAAATTGTAGAGATGGCCCCCCGCCCCAGTATTCTCCGTATATATATCACCTTAGAAGGGTGGGAGATTGTATGCTGCCATGAAAATACGACAGGAAAGGAAAATTACGGAAAGTTGAGTATACAATTTTCCGTTTTCCTGTCGCATCATGGCAGCATACACTTTGGGGAGTAACTCGCAAAGACTGGGAATTCAAACTAAGTTTATTTAACAAAGAATAGAGGAATTGGCCTGGATAACGGATCTTCCGAAATTTAAATTTTTTTTTTTCCTTATTTATTTAATTTATTTTTATATTTAGAAATTGTGTTTTTGATCACTTTTATTGCTGTCACAAGGAATGTAAACATCCTTGTGACAGTAATAAGTGGTGAAAGGTACTCTTTATGGAGGGATCGAGGGTCTAAAAGACCCCCCGATCCCTCCTTTGTACTTCAAAGTATTCAGATCGCCAAAAACGGCGATTCTGAATACTGTGTATTTTTTTTTAAAAAGCCACCAATGGCAGCCGAGTAAATGGGAAGTGACGTCATGGCGTCGCTTCCGTGTTTACTATTAGGAGGCTTGAACTAAGCTGTTCACGGCTTCATTCCAGACTGTCAGCAGCCGCCGGAGGTGGCGGATTGGTGATCGGACCTCCCGGCGGAAGGGGGGACGTCCCCTCCCTCTCCTCTGGTATAACAGCCGGGCACCTTTTAGCCACATCGGTTGTTATATATGTAAGGCCGATCGCACGCTCTACAAAATGGTACCAGGATTATGGGGCCCCATAATCTCCTATTGCCTGGGGGTCCCATAATCTTCTCCTATTGCCTGGGGGCCCCATAATCTCCTAATTGCCCGGGGGCTCCATAATCTCCTATTGCCCGGGGGCCCCATAATCTCCTATTGCCCGGGGGCTCCATAATCTCCTATTGCCCGGGGGCCCCATAATCTCCTATTGCCCGGGGGCCCCATAATCTCCTATTGCCCGGGGGCTCCATAATCTCCTATTGCCCGGGGGCCCCATAATCTCCTATTGCCCGGGGGCTCCATAATCACCTATTGCCCGGGGGCTCCATAATCTCCTATTGCCCTATTTTTATAGCGCAAAAAAAAAAAAAAAAAAAACACAGAGCTGATCAAAGACCACCAAAAGAAAGCTCTATTTGTTGGGGGAAAAAAAGGACATCAATTTTTTTTGGGTACAACGTCGCACGCCCGCGCAATCGTCAGTTAAAATGACGCAGTGCCGTATCACAAAAAACGGCCTGGTCATGAAGGGGGGGTAAATCTTTCGGAGGTCAAGTGGATAACATAGAAAACTCCACCTAAGGATCTTTAGTGGAAGAAGCCTCATTGGGCGATGCTCTGTGGAAGGTACAATGGTGGTGAAGGCTCGGTGTAGCGGAACTTGATGATGACAAAGACGGGATTTACCGAGGAGAAACCTTCAGAGCAGTTCTGCAACATTTTTCTTCCTGTCAATGGTGAGCGGAGTTCTTCTCAGACATATTATTATCATCTTCTTGTAATTCTCCTGTCTGTGCCTGGAGGGGGGGAAGGGAGGTTAGGAATGTTTGAACAAGGTCAGTACGGCTGCTGTTGACTTTCTAAGCAGAATAATGTGAATAGTTTCCTGAAAATGTCCATGAAATTGAATGATCTTTTTATTATTTTATTATACCACCTTTTTTCTTTTTCATTTATAAGGCCTGGTTCACACCTATACAGCTTGCGTTTGATTTTTGCACTTGTGTTTTTGACATTTTGCTTTGTTTATGGTTTTTTTGGCCAATTTGTTTATTTTTTTTTTTGCTTCTTCCTGCCAGTTTTTTATTTCTGCCATCGTCCTTTTTTTTTTTTCCTTTTTTCTTTTTTTTTTTACTTATTATTTTCAGAATTTCAAAAAAAAAAAATCCAAACATTATTTTGAAACATATACAATGCCAAAAAAAAAATGAAATTGAATGAAATAAATGATCTTTTTATTATTTTATTATACCACCTTTTTTTTTCATTTATTAGGCCTGGTTCACACCTATGCAGTTTGCTTTTGATTTTTGCACTTGTGTTTTTGACATTTTGCATTTTTTTATGTTTTTTTTTCCACTTCTTCCTGTCAGGTTTTTATTTCTGCCTTTGTCCTCGTTTTTCTTTATCTTTTATTTTTTTACTTACTGTATATACTCGAGTATAAGCCGAGTTTTTCAGCACATTTGTTTGTGCTGAAAATGCCCCCCTCGTCTTATACTCGAGTCAAGCACTTTTCTGCAGCAGAGAATGACGTTTTCTGAACCGAATTTGGGGCCCCGTATCTCGGGGCCACTTGGTGCTGGGAACCCCAAAATGGAACCAGCACTATAACATATCCAAAGCTGGGGTTCCTAGCACCAAGTGGCCCCGAAATACGGGGCCCAAAAATTGGTCAACTGTGTCCATCTGCAGCAATGTAATTTCGGGACCCTTTGGGTCCAGAAAACCCAAATTTTGGCTGCAGCTAGGGGGCATCTAGGAACCCTTAACTACCAAGTTTGAAGTTTGGGGGACCTATGGCTGCAAATGGGCACAGTGAGGCTGCAAATGGGCATTGTTGACCCTCTTTTCCACTTACAGTAGCTGCACATTTCTCACCCTAGGCTTATACTCGAGTCAATAAGTTCTCCCAGTTTTTTGTGGTAAAATTAGGTGCCTCGGCTTATATTCGGGTCGGCTTATACTCGAGTATATACCGTATTTATCGGCGTGTAACACGCACTTTTTCCCCCTTAAAATCAGGGGAAAATCGCAGGTGCGTGTTATACGTCGATCCCCTGCGATCCTGAGCTGTCACATATTCAAAATCGCCGACCGCAAATTGAAAATGGTGCCGCCGGCGCTGAAATACACAGAGCCGGTCCTCGGCTCTTCTCGGCTACTTTCGGCTTCACTCGAGCGCCGCCTGAAGCTAGCCGAGTGTACTCGGCTAGGTTCGGATAGCTCCGCTCGGGACTACGAGTGGAGCCAAAAGTGAACGAGAGCCACCGGGAAGAGCTGAGGACCGGCTCTGTGTATTTCGGCGCCGGCAGTGCCATTTTCAAATCGCGGTCTTCGATTTTGAAGCCCAGGATGGCAGGGATCACAGGATGCAAGGCTGCCTACACACACATTAACTTTAACCACTTGCCGACCGCTGCACGCTGACATACGTCAGCACAATGGCAGCCGTTGGCAAATGGACGTACCTGTACGTCCCCTTTAACAGGCGGGGATAGCAGGCGCACCCGCGCGCCGCGTACAGCATGACGGTGCCCGCAGGACCGGCGGACTCGATGTCCGCTGGTCTCCCGGCGATCGTGTCACGGAGCGGCAGAACGGGGAAGTGCCTATGCCTAAGGTATTTCCTCGTTCTGGCTTGTGTCATGACAGAGATCACTGTTCTCTGTCATTGGTGGATAGAGATGGGGCTCAGGTAAGTATTAGGGGTGCTGGGGAGGCTGCTGCACACAGAAGGCTTTTTATATTAATGCATAGAATGCACATTCTGCCTTTAGAATCACTTTAACTCACAAATGTATTTACCGTATTTATCGGCGTATAACACGTGCTGGCGTATAACACGTGCTGGCGTATAACACGCACCCCAAGTTTAGGAGAGAATTTTAAGGAAAAAAACTTTTAGGAGGGAAGTTTAAGGAAAAGAAACTTACATTAAAATGCCCATCAATGCAACCTCATCAGTGTTCATCTGCAGCCTTGTTAGTGTCATTGCAGCCTTTTCAGTGTCAGTGCAGCCTTGTCAGTGCAGCTTTGCCCCAGTGCAGCCTTGTCAGTGCAGCCTTGTCCTCAGTGCAGCCTTGTCAGTGCAGCCTTGTCCCCAGTGCAGCCTTGTCAGTGCAGCCTTGTCCCCAGTGCAGCCTTGTCAGTGCAGCCTTGTCAGTGCAGCCTTGTCCCCAGTGCAGCCTTGTCCTTAGTGCAGCCTTGTCCCCAGTGCAGCCTTGTCCCCAGTGCAGCCTTGTCAGTGCAGTCTTGTCCCCAGTGCAGCCTTGTCCCCAGTGCAGCCTTGTCAGTGCAGTCTTGTCCCCAGTGCAGCCTTGTCCCCACTGCAGCCTTGTCAGTGCAGCCTTGTCCCCAGTGCAGCCTTGTCCCCAGTGCAGCCTTGTCCCCAGTGTCCATGCCTACCGCCTGCCGCCACCGACATACACATGCTAGTAGTTTTAAATATGGCGCCGCGGAGTTCGGAGGGACTCGGCGCCGGCAGAACTGAACGAACACCGCCGAGATACACATAGCTGAGGGTTCTCGGCTCTTTCTGGAGCCGCTCACAGTCCCGCCCAGTCCCGCCCTATGATGGACATAACACAGGTCCAATGGCGGGACTGGGCGTGACTGTGAGCGGCGCCGGAAAGAGCCGAATACACTCGACTATGTGTATCTCGGCTCTGTGATTTCGGCGGCGCTCGTTCAGCACCGCCAAATCCCTCCGAACTCCGCAACGCCATATTTAAAACTACTCGCTATGTGAATGTCGGCGGCGATCACCGACATTCACATAGCGATAGCGGGGATTGGCGTATAACACGCACCCACGACTTTCCCCTGATTTTAAGGGGAAAAAAGTGCGTGTTATACGCCGATAAATACGGTATTTCCTTTAGTTAATTGACTTTAATGCCGTTTTATGGAGGTATTTGCCGAGTGTTTTGCTTTTTGAGGTAAAAATCGCAAAATGTGATAGTGAATTGACATCTTCATTATCTCATGAGATATTTGGGGAAAAATGTGTCAGGTCACCTCAATCCCACATGCATTCTGCTGATGTAGTAACAACCCCACAGAACCCTCTTCTAGCCACTGTTCCTTGGTCTTCCTTTTACCCAGCTACATACTTCTCTTACGACCCTGCACCTACGTACAAAGCTGCAGTGGCTAAACCAAAAAGAAACAAAGGTTCTTTCCGACCCACACCATCCTGCCAGTAACCCAACCTGCCTCCACACCAACCAACCTGTTCCAGCCTGATATCCCGATGCCTGCCTTCCAGCCCAAAGTCTTGATGCCTGCCTTCCAGCCTGATGTGCCTGCCTTCCAGCCTGATGTGTCTACCTACCAGTCTGATGTGCCCGCTTCCCAGTCTGATGTCTTGATGCCTTCCTGCCTTCCAGCCCAAAGTCTCGGTGCCTGCCTTCCAGCCTGATGTGCCTACCTTCCAGTCTGATGTGTCCACTTTCCAGTCTGATGTACCCGCTTTCCAGTCTGAAGTCTCTGTGCCTGCCTTCCAGCCTGATATGCCTACCTTCCAGTCAGATGTGTCCGCTTTCCAGTCTGATGTGCCCGCTTTCCAGTCTGATGTCCCGATGCCTGCCTTCCAGCCCAAAGTCTCGGTGCCTGCCTTCCAGCCTGATGTGCCTACCTTCCAGTCTGATGTGCCCGCTTCCCAGTCTGATGTCTTGATGCCTTCCTGCCTTCCAGCCCAAAGTCTCGGTGCCTGCCTTCCAGCCTGATGTGCCTACCTTCCAATCTGATGTGTCCACTTTCCAGTCTGATGTACCCGCTTTCCAGTCTGAAGTCTCTGTGCCTGCCTTCCAGCCTGATGTGCCTACCTTCCAGTCAGATGTGTCCGCTTTCCAGTCTGATGTACCCGCTTTCCAGTCTGATGTACCCGCTTTCCAGTCTGATGTCCCGATGCCTGCCTTCCAGCCCAAAGTCTCGGTGCCTGCCTTCCAGTCTGATGTGCCTACCTTCCAGTCTGATGTGCCCGCTTCCCAGTCTGATGTCTTGATGCCTGCCATCCAGCCCAAAGTCTTGTCCCTCTGGTTTCCTGGCTTCCCTGGATCCCTGCCCTGCAGCCTATCCATCCATCCTCTCCTTGTCCTGTTGGTTCCCCATCCTTTCCCATCTGACTGACCTCCTTGTGTATGACCTCGGCCCGGCTTTTGTTACGATTACGGTATTTCCCATCCATTTGTATATACCATTTGTTTGTGGGTCTGTGGTTGGTTTGCACTGTATATATTTCACTTATTTGTTACCCATTTAATAATAAACACCCTTATTTTTCACTTACATGTGTTTCTGGTTTCCTCTGTGCAGTCCACACAGTCTGGTCTACTAAATTCCCTGATAGGTCCAATCCTCCCATACACAATTAGACAAAGTGCGGTCACCACTTCCAAATGATAAATCAACTCTATTGTTCAATACAAGTCCAGACACTCCACCCAGAACCCTCCCTCCAACATGTTTTGTCCCAAAACTGTACCTTACACCAATTAAGCTCCAGAAGGGGTGAACTATGTTACAGGGAAAATCCTGGGTGGAATATTGGTGTTTGTACTGAACAATAACGTTGATTTTACACTTTGGTAGTGTATGACTCCAGGATTTTTCTGAATTTGTGACGTGGCAAATTATGAAATCTGGAAATGCAGACATTCTCTTCTTCTTTAATGGGATAATAATGAAGCTGCTTTGCTGGTGATACTGATGGAGTTATTGCAAACAAATTTTCAAAGGCTTTTTTTTCCTAGTGATATCAAGAATAATATTATTATGCTTTTTTTTTTTTTTTGTATTTGGGCAAGTTACCACAACACCATTATCCCGTAGTTTTTAAGATCAAAGATACAACTATGTTGGTGTCCCTTGTTAATTTTGCATTATAAAATGTAACTGCCTACTCCCAAACTGTCATTTGAAGTAAAACACATAGCCAAGTATTATTCTCCACAATTTTTTTTATTGTGCATTAAAAAAAGAAAACAAATAAAATTAGACATGTTATCTGCCAATAGAACTTAACTAAAAAGTACATTCTATGCATCCAAAAATATAGAAAATATACCAAATCAAATCATTAATATTCAACCAAAAAAATAATGTCAAAGCAATAACTCCAAGGCCAATAATAAATAACATGTTATCTCCTCCGATTCTGCAACATGGCTGGTTGACGACCGCGCAATTGTCATTTAAACAGTGACAGAGCAAAAAGCTGAAAATTGGCTTGGGCAGGAAGGTGTATAAGTGCCCGGTATTGAAGTGGTTAATGCTTCCTCATTCTTTGTATTTACTGCAAAAACAAAAACAGTTGTTGAACCTGTATGGATTGTTCCTCAGAATTATTCAGAAAGTACATAATTCTTCATGTCTACCCCCATCTCCACCCACAACCATTTTATCAAATACCAAATCAGTTGTGCAAAGACCAGGTGTATCAAGCCATTGAGCCCAACATTTTTCAAATAAATAAGGACAATCTCTGTGTTTTATACTGTATATATATATATATATATATATATATATATATATATATATATATATATATATACACTATCACACAAAAGTAAGTACACCCCTCACATTTGCGTAAATCTTTTCTTCTATCTTTTCATGTGACCACACTGATGAAATGACACTTGTCTACAATGTAAAGTAGTGAGTGTACAGCTTGTATAACAGTGTAAATTTGCTGTCCCCTCAAAATAACTCAACACACAGCCATTAATGTCTAAACCGCTGGCAACAAAAGTGAGTACACCCCTAAGTGAAACTGTCCAATTTGGGCCCAATTAGCCATTTTCCCTCCCCGTTGCCATGTGACTCTTTAGTGTTACAAGGTCTCAGGTGTGAATGGGGAGCAGGTGTGTTAAATTTGGTGTTATCGCTCTCACTCTCTCACACTGGTCAGTGGAAGTTCAACATGGCACCTCATGGCAAAGAACTCTCTGAGGATCTAAAAAAATAATTGTTGCTCTACATAAAGATGGCCTAGGCTATAAGAAGATTGCCAAGACCCTGAAAGTCGAGCTGCAGCATGGTGGCCAAGACCATACAGCGGTATAACAGGACAGGTTTCACTCAGAACAGACCTCGCCATGGACGACCAAAGAAGTTGAGTGCACGTGCTCAGCGTCATATCCAGAGGTTGTCTTTGGGAAATAGACAGATGAGTGCTGCCAGCATTGCTGCAGAGGTTGAAGGGGTGGGGGGTCAGCCTGTCAGTGCTCAGACCATACACCGCACGCTGCACCAAATTGGTCTGCATGGCTGTCGTCCCAGAAGGAAGCCTCTTCTAAAGATGATGCACAAGAAAGCCTGCAGTTTGCTGAAGACAAGCAGACTAAGGAGATGGATTACTGGAACCATGTCCTGTGGTCTGATGAGACCAAGATAAACTTACTTGGTTCAGATGGTGTCAAGCAAGTGTGGTGGCAACCAGGTGAGGAGGACAAAGACAAGTGTGTCTTGTCTACAGTCAAGCATGGTGGTGGGAGTGTCATGGTCTGGGGCTGCATGAGTGCTGCCGGCACTGGGGGGCTACAGATCATTGAGGGAACCATGAATGCCAACATGTACTGTGACATACTGAAGCAGAGCATGATCCCCTCCCTTTCAGAGACTGGGCCGCAGGGCAGTATTCCAACTTGATAACCACCCAAAACATACCTCCAAGATGACCTCTGCCTTGCTAAAGAAGCTGCGGGTAAAGGTGATGGCCTGTCCAAGCATGTCTCCAGACCTAAACCCTATTGAGCATCTGTGGGACATCCTCAAACAGAAGGTGGAAGAGTGCAAGATCTCTAACACCCACCAGCTCCGTGATGTCGTCATGGAGGAGGGGAAGAGGACTCCAGTGACAACCTGTGAAGCTCTGGTGAACTCCATGCCCAAGAGGGTTAAGGCAGTGCTGGAAAATAATAGTGGCCACACAAAATATTGACACTTTGGGCCCAATTTGGGCATTTTCACTTAGGGGTGTACTGACTTTTGTTACCAGCGGTTTAGACATTAATGGCTGTTTGTTGAGTTATTTTGAGGGGACAGCAAATTTACACTGTTATACAAGCTGTACACTCACTACTTTACATTGTAGACAAGTGTCATTTCTTCAGTGTTGTCACATGAAAAGATAGAAGAAAATATTTACAAAAAATGTGAGGGGTGTACTCACTTGTGAGATACTGTATATATTTTATTTCTTTTTTACGATAATAGAACTAGGACTTACAACTTTTTTATTTATGTTAATCACTCCCTTCCTTTTGTGTCAGTTAGGTGTCCAGTTTGTTCACTGCAATATCACAGTTTTGCTATAATTTGCTGATCATCGCCATTATTAGTAAAAAAATAAATAAATATAAAAATATATATATAATCACAGTTTGTAGACACTATAACTTTTACGCAAACCAATGAATTTATGCTTATTGGGATTTTTTCTACCAAAAATATGTAGCAGAATACATATTGGCCTAAATTGATGAAGAAATTAGATTTTTACAATTTTTTTATTGGATAGGTTTTATAGATGAAAGTAAGTTATTGGGGACCTGGGTCCTGCCACAGGGGACATGTATCAATGCAAAAAAAAGTTTTAAATACGGCCGTTTTTTTGGGAGCAGTGATTTTAATGATGCTTAAAGTGAAACAATAAATGTGAAATATTCCTTTAAATATCGTGCCTGGGGGGTGTCTATAGTATGCCTGTAAAGTTGTGCATTTTTCCTCTTTTTAGAACAGTACCACAGCAAAATGACATTTCTAAAGGAAAAATTGTTATTTAAAACTGATTGCGGCTGTAATGAATTGTCGGGTCTCGGCAATATAGATAAAACTCATTGAAAAAAAGAGCATGGGATCCCCCCCAGTCCACTACCAGCCCCTTTGGGTCTGGTATCAGTATTAAGGGGCACCCGAACCAAATTTATTTTTAAAAATTGCATGGGACTACCCCAAAATCCATACCAGGCCCTTTAGGTCTGGTATAGCAATTAAGGGGAACCCTGCGCCAAAATTTTAAAAAATTGGTGTGGTGCCCCCCCCAAATTCCATATCAGACCCTTATCCAAGCACGCAACCTGGCAGGCCACAGGAAAAGAACGGGGACCAGAGAGTGCACCCCCTCATGAACCGTACCAGGCCACATCCCCTCAACATGGGGAGTCACCCCCAAAGCACCTTGTCACCATGTTGTAAAAAATGTCACTTTGTGCAGGGACTGTTCTAAGCACGGGAAACACGCACCACTTTACAGGCATAATATAAGCATTATTAAAATCACTGTTCCCAAAAAAACGGCCATTTTTAAAACTTTTTTTGCATTGATACATGTCCCCTGGGGCAGGACCCAAGTCCCCAAACCCTTTTTAGGACAATAACTTGCACATTAGCTTTTAAAATTAGCACTTTTGATTTCGAACGTTCGAGTCGCAAAGACTTTAATGGGGTTCTAAAGTTTGCGCAAACTTTCAGGCCGTTCGCAGGTTCTGGTGCGAACCGAACCGGGGGTGTTCATCTCATCCCTACCTATCACTCCTTTATAAACACAGATTGCTCCAGCGATGTCAGTTCACATAGGTGAACATTCCTACAATGCCTTTTTATCATTTGATTTTTTCTAGATTTTTTAATGCTTCCTCATTCTTGGTATTTACTGGAAAAAGAAAAACAGTTGTTGAACCCGTATGGATTGTTCCTCAGGATTATTCAGAAAGTACATAATTCTTCATGTCTACCTTCATCTCCACCCACAACCATTTTATCAAATAACAAATCAGTTGTGCACAGACCAGGTGTATCAAGCCATGGAGCCTATCATATTTCAAATAAATAAGGACAATCTCTGTGTTTCATATATATATATATACAGTGGGGACAGAAAGTATTCAGACCCCCTTAAATTTTTCACTCTTTGTTATATTGCAGCTATTTGTTAAAATCATTTAAGTTCATTTTTTTCCTCATTAATGTACACACAGCACCCCATATTGTACACAAAACACCCCATATTGTACACACAGCACCCCATATTGACAGAAAAACACAGAATTGTTGACATTTTTGATTTATTTAAAAAGAAAAAACTGAAATATCACATGGTCCTAAGTATTCAGACCCTTTGTTCAGTATTTAGTAGAAGCCCCTTTTGATCTAATACAGCCATGAGTCTTTTTGGGAAAGATGCAACAAGTTTTTCACACCTGGATTTGGGGATCCTCTGCCATTCCTCCTTGCAGATCCTCTCCAGTTCTGTCAGGTTGGATGGTAAACGTTGGTGGACGGCCATTTTTAGGTCTCTCCAGAGATGCTCAATTGGGTTTAAGTTAGGGCTCTGGCTGCGCCATTCAAGAACAGTCACAGTAATGTTGTGAAGCCACTCCTTCGTTATGTTAGCTGTGTGCTTAGGGTCATTGTCTTGTTGGAAGGTAAACCTTCGGCCCAGTCTGAGGTCCTAAGCACTCTGGAGAAGGTTTTCGTCCGGGATATCCCTGTACTTGGCCGCATTCATCTTTCCCTCAATTGCAACCAGTCGTCCTCTCCCTGCAGCTGAAAAACACCCCCACAGCATGATGCCGCCACCACCATGCTTCACTGTTGGGACTGTATTGGACAGGTGATGAGCAGTGCCTGGTTTTCTCCACACATACCGCTTAGAATTAGGGCCAAAAAGTTCTATCTTGGTCTCATCAGACCAGAGAATCTTACTTCTCACCATCTTGGAGTCCTTCAGGTGTTTTTTAGAAAACTCCATGCAGGCTTTCATGTGTCTTGCACTGAGGAGAGGCTTCCGTCGGGACACTCTGCCATAAAGCCCCGACTGGCGGAGGGCTGCAGTGATGGTTGACTTCCTACAAGTCAAGTAGACAGGTGTGTGGCTTTCCTAATCAAGTCCAATCAGTATGTAGTAGTATCATGTATATATTTTAATTTCTTTATTATGATAATATAATTAGGACTTATGCCCTGTACACACGACCGGTTTTCCCATCGGAATAAACTCTGAAGGTTTTTCCGACGGAATTCCGACAGAATTCCACTCAAGCTGTCTTGCATACACATGGTCACACCAAATTCTGACCGTCAAGAACGCGTTGACGTACAACACGTATGACGGCACTATAGAAAGGAAGTTTAATAGCCACTGCACCACCCTTTGGGCTCCTTCTGCTAATCTCGTGTTTATCTTGTGTTAGTAGAAGTTTGGTGAGAGACGATTCGCACTTTTCAGACTGATACTTTTCAGATCATTTTACTGCTGTTCATGAGATCAGGAGAAATAATAAAGAAATAAGTTTGTCAAAACTCTGTGTGAATATCAGCAGCAAAACAACTTCATTATTCTAGCATTATAAAGCACAAAAGAATGCGCTGCATTAAAAGATCAAAGAATTTGCTGTGTGAGGAAGGTGCTACCCTGTTTCCTGGAAAATAAGACCTAGCGTGATTGACGGTGATGGCTGCAATATAAGCCCTACCCCCCAAATAAACCCTAGTTAAAGTCTTTGTAGGTCTTATTTTCAGGGTAGGGCTTATTTTCGGGGGAAACGGGGTAGGGCTTATTTGGGGGGTAGGGCTTATATTGCAGCCATCACCGACAATCATGCTAGGTCTTATTTTCGGGGAAACAGGGTAGCTCCATTACGAACGCTAGTTTTACCAGACTGAGCGCTTCCGTCTCGTACTTGCTTCAGAGCATGCACCATCTTTAGTGCATCGGAACAGCATACAGACGAGCGTTTTTTCTGATTGGAATTTGTTCTGTTGGAAAAATATAGAACATGTTCTCTATCTAAGTCCATCTGAATTTTTGACGGAAAAAGTCTGATGGGGCATACACACGGTCGGAATATACAATGAAAAGCTTCCATCGGACTTTTTATGTCGGTGATTACAACCGTGTCTATGCAGCATAAGGAATACACCTTTTTTTTATGTTAGTCACTCCCTTCCATTTAGGGTTAGGTTTAGTAAGGTGTCCAGTTTGTTCACTGCAATATCACAGTCTTGCTATAATTCGCTGATCATCGCCATTACTAGTAAAAAAAAAATAAAAAAATAAAAATAAGTATATATCATAGTTTGTAGACACTATAACTTTTGCGCAAACCAATCAATATACGCTTATTTTTCTACCAAAAATATGTAGCAGAATACATATTGGCCTAAATTGTTGAAGAAATTAGATTTTTACAAATTTTTTTTATTGGATATGTTTTTTTTTTTTTTTTTTTTAACTGTTTATTTAACAAATTTTTCCATACAATACAAGATAACAAGTAATTATCAGAATCTTTCACAGATAAAGCAAATATACACTGTCATTAAAATTGGATTGCAAACAATAATGGAATGGAGTACACAAGGTCGATGCAAATATAAAGGTATTGAGAAAAAAAAGAGAAAACCAGCCAGGTAATGATGGTGACCTGTACGATTTGGCTTCATCCACACAGATTATCAATGATAGTATGGGGGTCTAAAACAATGTAAAACACCCAGGGTAAGTGGATATAATCAATATTAAAGAAGTCAGCGTCAGTGTATGGAAGCATTTACCCCATAAATCCATTATTACTCAAACGGAACTGTCAGTTTCAGAGCTATAATCAGATTCATCCCAAGGCCTTCATATTTGCAAGAATTTATGTGAAGAACCTTCGACTTTGGCTGTTAAATGTTCCATGTTCCGCATGTCCGATATGATGGAAAGGGTTTGCATAAGAGTGGGAGAAGCAGTAGAGAGCCATAGTTTGGGAATAGTTTTCTTAGCTGCTAATGGTATGAAGGACAACAGTTTACATTTAAGTTTGTGGATATTAGGTACGGGAAGGCCTAAGATATAATGCATAGAGTTTAGGGCGATGGGGATCCCCATCAATTTTTCCAGGACCTTTTGTGCCTAGAATTGGGTGACTAGAGAACATTCCCAGAAGATATGAAAATGTGAGCCTACAGCTTTATTACATCTCCAGCACATTTTTGAGGTAGCCGGGTTGTACTTGTGTAGGTGTTCTGGGGTTTTATACCAGAATAGTAGAATTTTATATGCAGATTCTTTATGTGCGACACATTGGGAAATTTTGGAGGTGGATTCCTAGATATTCTTCCAGTCTAACTGAGAGATGTCATGTTGGAGTATCTGTGACCACCTCTTCATGTAGTGATGACTATCTACCTTCAAGGGGCTAGCTTCGTGTAGGATTGTATATATGTTGGAGATTAAGTGGGGTTCATAGGGGCCATTGGCACACAGGATTTCAAAGTCTGTTGGTTTGTCTAAGGAAAGAGCGGGGGTTTTAGAGGTGAAAAAATGTCTAAATTGTAGGTAAGCGTAGAGACACGTTTTTGGAATCGGGTGTTGTTTTTGTAAATCAGTGAATGACAGTAAATGTCTCGTAGCTGGATTAACAAGATGCCTCAGCTGAAAGATCCTGGCCTCAGTCCAATGTAACATATGATTGTAGGATAAGCTATCAGAAATGTCCGGGTTGAAGAGAAGGTTTATGAGAGATGAGCACGGAGAAGATAATGAGTAACGCTCGGAACATCTCTTCCATATTGCTAAATGAACAGCATAGGCACAATCCTTTCAGCTGAGGCATATGTTTGTCACTAGATGGCCATAACAGGTAACACGGATGAACCTGTGAGGTGATGCTCATTTCGATTTCAGCCTACCTGTTTGGTGCTTTCCTGTGAGTCCAAGAAGTGAGGACTCTTAAATGTGAGGCCTAATAATATTTAATGAAATCAGGAGCCCCCAACCCCCCTCTATTTTTACATGCCATGACCACCGATCCCACCACCCGATGGGACGCATTATTCCATATGAAGCGGAAACTTCTCCTTTGTAGAGCCTTCAGCTGTGACATAGGAATGGCTACTGGAAGTGTCTTGAATAGGTACAATAGCTTGGGAAGTATCGACATTTTGAGAATGTTTACACGTCCCAGGAGGGAGAGGGGAAGAGCTGTCCATTGGGTCAGGAGACGATTGATCTCCCTAAATAACGGTGGAAAATTGGCTTGGTATAACGAAGAGCATGATGACGTAATCTGTACACTCAAGTATTTCAGTGAAGTGGTACACCAGTGGTAATTATAGTCCTGTTGAAGTATAGTTAATTGAGGAGACGTAATATTAATGGGTAGGGCTTCCGTTTTGGTGGTATTGATTTTGTATCCTGAAATAGCGCTAAACGCCGCTAGAATATTATGTAGTGAGGGCAGGGATGTATGTGGATGTGTGAGCGTCAAGAGAACATCATCTGCAAAAAGGGATATTTTGTATTCTCTATGTCGCAAATATACTCCAGTGACATTGGGACTTTCACGAATAGCAGCAGCCAGGGGTTCCAAGCTTAGGACAAACAATAAGGGTGACAGGGGACATCCCTGCCTGGTATTGTTACTGAGAGGGAATGTAGGGGATGTGTGGGCTGACAGTTTTACCTGGGAGGTGGGATGAGAGTAAAGAGATCCAAGTGCCTGTATGAACAGTCCGTAAAAAACATATTTCACTAGAATTGCAAACATAAAGGGCCAACTGAGTCGGTCGAATGCTTTCTGGGTATCTAAACTTAGAATCAAGGCAGGGATTTTTGTTTTAGTTAAGAGATCGATAAGGTCTATTGTGCGCCTAGTGTTGTCACCGGCATGTCGTGTAGGGACAAAGCCTACCTGGTCTCTGTGTATTAATGAAGGTAAAAATTTTGAGCGTCTATTGGCCAATATTTTTGTGAAGATTTTTTAATCTGAATTTAGTAGGGCAATAGGGCGATAATTATCAGGGGTAGATGGATCTTTGCCTGGCTTGGGTATTACTGTGATATGTGCATGTAAAAACTGAGATTGGGGTAAGGTACCTTTGAATAAAGAGGAGAATAAGTTTAACATGTGTGGGGTTAATATTGGAAGGAAAGTTTTGTAATATGAATAGGGGAGTCCATCTGGGCCTGGGGCTTTGTTTGAGGCGAGCAGTTTGATCCCATCCGCCAATTCCTCAGCGGTGATTGGCATATTAAGTGAGGATAGCTGCTCTGAGGAAACCCGCGGTAATTTTAGGGAAGATACAAAAGCGTCAAATTTCTCTTGTGAGAACCATGTCTAACCCAAGCAATTGTAAAGATTATGATAAAAATTCTCCAAAAACTTTGGACATTTCCTGGGGAGAATAAGTAGGTGTACCATCAGACTGTACTAAATGGTCAAGGATAGATAGGAATGGTCGTGGCTTTAACTTTTGGACTAGCATCCTATGTGGCTTATCTGCAAATTCATAAAATTGCTGTTTCGACCACAACATTGCTCTAGAAATTTTACTCTTATCCAAAGCCTTAATTTGGTTTCGAATAGATACTACTGTAAGTAGACGTGCTATCGTGGGAGATTGAAGCAAATGCATTTCCGCTGAGCGAAGTCGGGCTAGAAGATCTAATTTTTGCTGAGATGATTCCCTTTTCTTTCGTGAACCAGCAGAAATGAATTCGACTCTAAAGAAAGCCTTATGTGCTTCCTATAGGGTAGATACGCTTGAGACAGAACCCACATTTAGTTGAAAATATTCTGTGAGTTTCGATTGGAGTAGGTTATTGGTGTCAACATTCCGCAAAAGGGACTCGTTCAGTCTCCAGTGGCATGTCTTGGGTAGTGCAGAATGTATGGCCAAATCTAATGTAATAGGGGCGTGATCAGACCATGTAATGGGGCCCATTTCTGAGGCAACCAGATAAGGTAGTAAGGGTGTGGTGATTAGAAAGTGGTCTAAGTGGGAGTACAGTTTGTGCAGGGGGGAGTAAAAGGTATATTGCCTTTGTGTGGGATGTTTCACCCTCCCTGTATCAAATAAGTTGTATGAGCGTGTCAGTTTCCAAAATGAAGTGGACAATTTGTGAGCTTGGAGCGGTAGGATGTTTTGGAAAAGGGCATGCCTGTCCTTACTGGGGGACATACATAAATTGAAATCACCTCCGATTATTGTAAAAGGTTGTGGGGAGGAATGTAACCTTTCGAGAATTTTTGTGAGGAAGCCAATCTGCCCCAAGTTAGGGGCATAAACATTGACCAATGTAAGGGGTGTTTTGTGGTGAACCCAGTTCAGGAGGACATATCTACCTCAGGGGTCCAGTGTTGAGGTAGTAATTTTCAATGGACATGAGCGTTTGATCAAAATGGCTACACCAGCCCTTCCCGAGGGGTCGTAGGCCATAAATGCAGTCGGATATATTTTGGAGGCAAATTTGAAGGAGCCCCCCGGATGAAAATGTGTCTCCTGAACCATGACCACATCAGCCCCTGAGGCCTTGAATTCCTTCAGAGCCAACCAGTGCTTGTGAATGGAATTCAAGCCCTTTACGTTACATGAGAAAATTGTTAACACCATATAACATTTTGAAATAGAGCAGCAAGCATTTTCTTAACCTGGCATAGGAATGTATTCCAGCATACTATAAGCAATCTGCAAAGAGACATATGTAAACATTTCTTAATGAACATGAAGACAGTGATTAAATATTTGTCTAAAAGTAGTATAATCCTACCAAACTCAAACATGTAGGCAGGTCAAAAAAGGACCTGATAAAAGAAAAGAGAAAAAAATAATAAAAGAAACAAAAAAAAACTGAAACAGGCATTTTGTAAACCTGAAGTTAGGGAATCCTTCAGGAGGCCCAGGTAGGTAACCTTGGGCATGTATGGGAGCATGACGGTCAGCTAAAGCATCAGTTCGTGGCCTGCTCCTTCAAGAAAAATCTAAACTCGGACATTGTAAGCAAGAAGTAATGATCAAAAACAAAAAGAGCACCACTTACTGGGGCTTCACCGAGAATTAAAGGAAGACATAAGTCTGCAAAACAGAAAACCTATATATATATATATGTGAAAAAAATTAGACAAAAATTAAATACTTCATCTTCCAATCATTTCAAAAGAGGAGAGAGATTACGGGGAGAACTCTCTCCACAGATACCTGAGGAAATCAGCCAAAATCCTCGATATTTGAGAACCAAAGAAACAGAGGTGCATGGCAGGCAGTCCCCGGAGCCTCAGGTAGGTGGTCTAGGTGGGTTGGAGCGTTGCGATGTAGAGAAGGCCTTCTGTTGTCTTTGACGTACTGGGGTCCAGATGGCTGCTGGAGCTTGAAGTGGCTTGGAGGTCAATGGGGGTGGGGGGAGCTGGAGTTCTTCTTCCGGGACCGGTGGAAATCCCAAGTTTCGGGTAAAGGCCTCAATTTCATAGAGATCCCTAATGGAATATTGTGTGCCATCTTTGGTTGCTAAGAGCCGGAATGGGAAGCCCCATCTGTAAGGGACTTGGTGTAAATGGAGATGGGCCGTGATTGGACGCAGGTTACGTCTTTTTGCTAAGGTGATGGGGAGAGATCGCTAAAAATTTGGAGCTTGGATCCTTTGAAGTCAATGCAAATTTTGTTACGTGTGGCTGCTGTTAGAGCTTCTTTGCATTCATAATAGTGAAAGCGAACTATTATGTCTCTTGGGTTGGAGCCGGGTGGAGGTTTGGGAGCTAAGGATCTGTGGGTCCTATCAAGGCACCAATCTATATCAGGTATGTGCGGGGCCAGCGTAACGAAAAGATTACGTAGATATGATCGTAGCTCTTTATCGGTAACAGCCTCTGGGACTCCACGGATCCGCAGATTCGAACGACGTTCTCTATTCTCCAAATCTTCCTGTTGGAGTTGTATTTGGGAAACACTGTGTTTGAGGAATGCATTTTACTCCTCAAGTGCATGCAAATATTCTACAGTCTCGTCAAATTTAGTTTCCAAGGTGGCAGTGCGTTCACCTAATTGGTCAATCTCTCCCCTGAGCTCTTGAGCAATCTTCCCAACCTCGTTAGCTATATTGCGTGTCAGATCTTGTAGAAGTGTCTGCAGTTTCAGATCCAAGACTGGTACCGTGACTACTTTGGTGGGATTCGCCCGCTGGTTAGCATTTCTTGTGTGAAATACACCCGGTGTGGGGGCTAATAGATCTGCAGAGTCAGTCGGTTCTGTGGGTGTGTGTGAGGCCGGGGATTGCGATCTGTATAGGAAACGATCCATGTTTTGCGCAGATTTTGATGGTGGTATAAAGCCTTGATATATGTACTTCTGAAATCCTATTTTGCCCATGTAGTGCCCGGTGGTGTCCTGTGACTTATGAAAGCTTTGGTGGCGATACAGGATCCCTTAGTGAAGGAGCGGCGCCCAAGAGAAACTACAGCATGTCCCCCATTGGCGTTACTCACCTCCTACGTCCCCCTATTGTATGAGTTTAGAGGAGTAATTGGGCCAGTTATCTTGTCTATGGGGGGAGGGGGGGTTTTGCGGATCTTCCGTAAAACCCTGCTCGGGCTACATTAGAGGGTATGCTGCAGAATTGGGAAGTAAATTAGTGTCGTAGATATGCTGGCAAGCTTGTCCTCTTTTGGACTGGATGTGTTCACTCAAATAGTGTTTAGTTGCGGACACTATTGTTCTTCCAATGGGGTTCTCAGCCTATGCTGTGTCACAGTAGAAAATGCTATGAGGCACCTGGTGCAGCATTAGTCTCATTTGTGTTTCAGTTGTATTTAAATTGCCACCATTGTGTTGCGAAGTATAGTACTTGAATTGCAGGGACAGATCTGATTCCAGGGGTCTGTGGTACTTTAAGTTGAGTTTCTAGGTGATAGGAAACCTCAGAAATGCCCCTACTAAGCCCCTGTTCTGCTATCTCTAGCAGGGAATGCTGTCACTACTGAGGAGGAGTGACCTGACCGGCGGGCTGCTGTACACTAGGCCGGGGGACACCGGAGGATCCACGGGCCCTCAGTCTGCAAGTTGATAGAGATCCGCGATCACGCTGGTGTAGCTGTAAGGAGTGCAGCTGCTGGTCTCCTTGGGTGTGCTAGCCAGCGGGTGCCTCCGGGGTCCCAGGCCCGCAGATATGTGACAGTGTCCGGATGGGCTGTCCGCAGCACCGTGGACTGCGCTGCCTCAGCTCAGGGATAATGTAGGCCGCACGGGTCCTCCCGCTGCGGCGACTCCCCTCGGTGACGATCCAGCTGGCGGTCGGGCGAGAGGATGGGCCCACGACCGGGTGTTTCACCGCAATCTGTGGCTGGGAGAGAGAGTGTCCTCCATTCGGTGAGTCAGCCGTGGAGGCTCCGTAGGCCTCTGTAGGCCTCAGAATGGCGGCCGGCCTTGATCGCGTGGAGCAGGCCAAGGGAAGCCGCTATAAGCCAGCTGGGCCTTTCAATACTGGCCTTAAAGAAGGCAGCAGGTGTCCAGGGGCCACTAGAGAAGAGTTGGTGGTTTTCTCTGAGGAATTTCCAGCTAGGATGGCTATGGATTGACGCTGGGACTGTGGAGCTCTGTGAATCCACGTCCTCCTCAGTGCGCTGCCGGACACGCCCCCCTAGTGATGTTATAATGGTAGAGAGTCTATCTGCTAAGAGGCGGCCAAAGATATTCAAGTCATTATTAATGACCAAAATCGGTCTATAATTTTGTAGGAGAGCATGGTCCTTGTTTGGCTTGGGGATCAGGGAAATATTGGCCAGGAGCATGTCATCCGGGGAGACATGTCCTTTAAGGGTGTGGTTGAAAAGGGATTTTAGATAGAGAGTTAATTGGCTCTGAAATTTCTTGTAATATGGGGCTGAAAAACCATCTGAGCCGAGGGTTTTGGAGGATTTTAGAGATTCTATTATGGAACCAATTTCTGCCTCTGTACAGTTGCCATTCAACACCTGCAGCTGTTCCTGTGTAAGTGAAGGGAGAGGTAAGTTGTCCAACCAGGTCTTAGAGGAGGAGCAAGGCAGGGATGTGGGAGGGGAGAAGAGTTCTTGGTAGAATTTTGAGAAGATCTTGAGAACCTCCTTGGGGTGGGAAATAGCATTTCCAGTAGCATTTCTAAGTTTGTACGTGTGGGAGGTTGAATAGACTGGTTTAGCTTTTTTGCAAACATGGCAGAAGCCAAGTTACTGTGCAATAAGAATTTAGCCCTAGACCATCACAGGGATTTCTCAGTCTGTTCCAAAAGAATACTGTCCAATCTATCCTTTTTGTATTAATTTGCCTTAACAGGTCGAGGGAATGATTTGGGCTATGAAGGAGTTATAATTTATCAAGGTCGCTTGTAAGCCTGGTTATATCAGCTCACAAAAGATCCATAGAAAGTACAGGCCGGCAACTCGACAGCTTCTCCAAAAAAAATATTTATTTGTACTTTCTATGGATCTTTTGTGAGCTTAATTACCCAGAGCACCGACTACTCAAACTCACCCAAGCTCTACAACTATATAGTATAGTTGGTGTATATTCTCTTTCTACTGTGTGAGATATCAAGGGAAACCAAATGATGGTCTGACCATGGGCAGTGGTGTATACCCGCTGCGGTGGAGTTTGTGAGCAGTATTGGGGAACAGAATAAGTAATCCAATCTAGAATAGCTGTCATGGTGTGTAAGAAAAACGTGTATTCTCTAGCTCCCATATTGTGGGCCCTCCATGGGTCTAGGAGTTGGTGTGAATTGAGCAGTGAGGTCAGGGTTTTAGGGAAGGCATTCGCTGTACTCACAACTCGGCTTCTGTCCAGAACGGAATGAGCCACAAGATTGAAGTCGCCAGCAATCAAAAGATGAGGGGAGGTAAATTTGTCTAGAACCTGAAAGAATGATTTAAAAAAAGAGGCTTGTGCGTCATTAGGTGCATATACATTTGCAATAGTAACTGCCTTGCCCTGTAATGTACCGTTTATAATAATAAATCTACTCAATGGGTCTTTATATATACATCAAACATTACCGTATTCCTAAGAAATATTGCCAGTCCTCGAGATCTAGACCCAATGTGGTGAAATATCCCTGTCTATCTGACCTATCAAAATAGGATGGGTGGTTAGACTCTGAGAAATGAGTCTCCTGGAGGAGCAATATGTCTGCCCCTAGATGTTTATATGTTCGAAAAGCCTTTCTCCTTTTCTGGGGGGAGTTAAAGCCCCTAATATTATGGGAAATAATTTAATACCCATTATATGTCTGTGTGAGTAACAAAGTGCACTCTGATGGGGTAAGGTCCCGGGGAGTGGTCTGCTTTGGGCCCCCACCATTGTGGGTGGACAACCCCTCCATCAACGATGTGTTAGTAATCCCACTAAACAATTTACCTCTATATTGGTATATTGGTAAAGCTATACCCTTAAGGACTAAATTCAAGGCAACCTATAAGGATAAAAAACTGAAAAGAAGAAAAAAAGAACATGAGTCTAATGTCAAACGGAGTCAGGAGGAGAGAGGCCTTACCGACAGTAGAAACTGTATGTAAAAAAGGACAGTAATGTCCAGTAATGGGTAAAAACTCAGCAAGTAGGTGTGTGGACCTGTATCCACCATCCAGAACCATTGGATAGTAGCTGAGTCCTAGGTTAACTGTTTGTAAGAGTAGGGGGACAACCAGGCTGCTGGTCTCCAGTGCAGCGAGGAACTTACAAAAAGCAATAAAAAATAAAGGGGGGAGGGAAAAAGAAAAAACTGGGGAAAAAAAAGCTGTCTGTCCCCTCTTCAGTAACTTCAGGATCTGATATCATGCCAACCAGCCGGGTACCTTTCCAAATAGGATTCGGATCTGCATCAAGGAAAAATCCATCGGGTCAGTTCAGCGGGTCTCTGAAGTAATGTCTTTGTCTTCTGCACTCCCTTTGTGGTAAGGGTGTTGCCCAGATGGCTGACGGCGAGGAGTGGAAGGCATCCTGGGTACATTCTCTTGTGCCGGTAGGCCCAGCTTGACAAGGAGCTCTTTACCCTCCGGGATAGTAGTGACGTTGTACGTCATTCTCTCGTGGGGGACCTGGAGTTTGAAGGGGAATCCCCATCTGTAGAGAATTCTCACAGATTGGAGAACCGAGGTGATCTCTTTCATCTTGCGGTGCTTATCAAGTGTGGCAGGAGAAATATCTGGGTATATCTGTATCTTGGTCACATCCAACAGGATGTTGGAGATATTACGGGAGGCCCTTAGAATCTCCTCCTTTACTAGATAGTCCTTAAGACACAGTACAATGTCTCTTGGTGGTTTATCTTCAGGTGGCTTGGGACGGAGAGCTCTATGGATCCTGTCACACGACAAAGCAGCCACCGGTGATTGTCGCCTCAGGGACTGAAACAGTCTTTGCACCGCTGGGAGTAAATCAGTAACTGACTCAGGGACCCCCCTCACTCTCAGGTTATTGCATCAGTTTCTGTTATCTAAATCTTCCAAGTGGGCCTGGAGCTGAGATACAGAAACTGTGAGGGACTCATGGTCCCTGCGGAGATCAGTTTATGCCAGCTGAAGCTCATCATGTTTCATTTACAGGAGCTCTGTTCTGCCCCCTAAAGCTGCAAGTTTATGCTGCAAAGTGATGGTGGATTTAAAAAGTTCTGTCTGGAACCTATCTGCTAGTTTGGAGTACATAGCCACTAAGCTATCGTCTAAGTCACCTGATGTGTGTACAGGAGAGGCTGCAGGGCTGTGTGCTGTGGCTTGTGCATGTAGTGGCCTGGTCTGCTCCCGGACCCAGAGAAGTTAGTTAGTTAAGGACCTTTGCGTTGGTTTCCCGCGATGGGACCTGGATGTCGGCATGCACCAGTCATTCCCCAAGGGGTGTGGGTGTCAGAAAGAACAAAATTGCGGCTTAAGAGTCCCAGGGAAGGTGTGGAAGTCCCCGCTGCACTCGGAGCTCCAAACACTAGTGACCATCCAGCTTCGCACCACGCATGCGCCCTCCACATACCCTTTTATGGCCAATAACATGCATATAAGCCTTCAAAATGCGGACTTTTGATTAATCAAGTTTGGGTCCCATAGACTTCAATGGGGTTTGCCGTTCAGGTTAGAGCTTTCCCCCTGTTCGGGAGTTCTGCTGCGAACCGAATAGGGGGTGTTTGGCCAATCTCTACTATAGACCTTGATTGGTTCATACTTGCTGCCCTATTGTTCTACAGCGGACTAAATTAACAGTTTACTTGTTCTTCAATAAAGAGAGCATAACCATAGCCTTCATCTTCGTTCAAATGATTTTCTGTTAATGCTAATAACTGCCAAACCTTAAAGTGATTGTAAAGTCAGAAGGTGCATTCTATGCATTAAGATAAAAAGCCTTCTGTGTGCAGCAGCCCCCCTCAGTCCCCCTCATACTTACCTGAGCCCCATCTCCAGTGATGTCCACAAGTCACTCAGCCATCTGGGGCTCTCCCTCCTGATTGGCTGAGACACAGCAGCGGCACCATTGGCTCCCGCTGCTGTCAATCAAAGTCAGTTAGCCAATCAGGAGAGAGAGGGGGTGGGGCTGAACCACAGCTCTGTGTTTGAATGGACACATGAATACCAGCTCAGCTTGGGTACCCCCATAGCAAGCTGCTTGCTGAGGGGGCACTCAACAGGAAGGAGGGGCCAGGAGCAGCAAACAGGGGCCTGAGAAGAGGAGGATCGGGGCTGCCCTGTGCAAATCCATTGAACAGAGCAGGTAAGTATAACATGTTTGGTATTTACAAGACTTTTCAATCAGTTTAAGTAAATCATTTGGTTCACTGTGTCCTAGTCTGTGTCCATGGACTATATCTACTACTTCTGAAATGTCTGAACCCAGAGTGTCAGAGGTGTCAGGAAACTTGCAAAGGTCAGGGCAACCATTGGGGTACAGCATCTTTAAGCGGCCCTCACAGGGTAGTGATATACAGTATACAGTGTTTATACAGTATATTGGTATTGAAATCATTCCTCATTATTTCAATCATTTTATTACTCACATCCTTTTAGCAGCTACTATAGACTCATTATTGTGAGGCATTGAAAAACTGCTGAGAAAACTACTGATATAGCTCTGTGTTCAGAAGTGATCACAATAGGGAAAACTCATTGTATCTATGAATGTATTTTAGCCTCCAGCAGAAGGAAACTTCTCTCTGTATTACCTGCTTGGCTTCATTGAATTACTTGCTATGAAAAAATATTTGGTTCAGTGAGCTCAGCCAGCCCTCATGAATGTCATGAATGTTACATACATATCTTTATCTCTTTATCTGTACTATTGGAAAGTAAAAGTGTTTTTTCTATCTGCCTGCTTTCCATACCTTAAGCACAATGTACAGTGCCTTGAAAAAGTATTCACACCCCCCCCCAAAATGCTCCACATTTTGTCATGTTACAATGAAAAACTTAAATGTATTTTATTGAGATTTTATGTGATAGACCAACACAAAGTGGCACATAATTGTGAAGTGGAAGGAAAATGATAAATTATACAAATCATTGTTTCATTCGTGTTTCATTACCAGGAGGTCTGTTCTGCCCCCTAAAGCTGCCAGTTCATGCTGCAAAGTGTTGGTGGATTAAAAAAGTTCTGCTGATTCTGGACTCAGGAACTGAAACGGTCTTTGGACCGCTGGGAGTAAATCAGTAACTGACTCAGGGACCCCCTCGCTCTCAGGTTATTGCGTCTGTTTCTGTTATCTAAATCTTCCAAGTGGGCCTGGAGCTGAGATACAGGATCTGTGAGGGACTCATGGTCCCTGCGGAGATCAGTGTATGCCAGCTGAAGCTCATGATGTTTCATTTCCAGGAGGTCTGTTCGGCCCCTAAAGCTGCCAGCTCATGCTGCAAAGTGTTGGTGGATCTAAAAAGTTCTGTCTGGAACCTATCTGCTAGTTTGGAGTACATAGCCGCTACGCTATCTTCTAAGTCCACTTCTGTGAGCTGGACCGGGTACTTACTTTCACCTGATGCGAGTGCAGGAGAGGCTGCAGGGCTGTGTGCTGCGGCCTGTGCATGCGGTGACCTGGTCTGCTCCAAGACCCGGAGAAGTTAGTTGGTTAAGGACCTTTGCGCTAGTTTCCTGCAACAGGACCTGGATGTCGGCATGCACCAGTCATTCCCCAAGGGGTGTGAGTGTCAGAAAGAACAAAATCATGGCTTAATAGCCCCAGGGAAGGTGTGGAAGTCCCCGTTGCACTTGGGGCTCCGAACACTAATGACCGTCCAGCTTCGTGCCGAGCATGTGCCCCTCACATACCCTTTTATGGCCAATAACTTGCATACAAGCCTTCAAAATGGGAAATTTTGATTAATCAAGTTAGGGTCTCATAGACTTCAATGGGGTTTGCCGTTCGGGTTAGAACTTTCCCCCTGTTCTGGAGTTCTGCTGTGAACCGGGGGGTGTTAGGCCAATCTCTACTATAGACCTTGATTGGTTCATACTTGCTGCCCTATTGTTCTATAGAGGACTACATTAACAGTTTACTTGTTCTTCAATAAAGAGAGCATAACCATAGCCATCATCTTCGTTCAAATGATTTTCTGTTAATGCTAATAACTGCTAAACCTTAAAGTGATTGTAAAGGCAGAAGGTGCATTCTATGCATTAAGATAAAAAACCTTCTGTGTGCAGCAGCCCCCCTAATACTTACCTGAGCCCCATCTCAGTCCAGCGATGTCCACAAGTCACTCGGCCATCTGGGGCTCTCCCTCCTGATTGGCTAAGACACAGAAGCGGCTCCATTTGCTCCCACTGCTGTCAATCAAAGTAAGTTAGCCAATCAGGAGAGAAAGGGGGTGGGGCTGAACCACAGCTCTGTGTTTGAATGGACACAGCTCAGCTCGGGTGCCCCCATAGTAAGCCGCTTGCTGAGGGGGCACTCAACAGGAGGGAGGGGCAAGGAGCAGAAAAGAGGGGCCTGAGAAGAGGAGGATTGGTGCTGCCCTGTGCAAATCCACTGAACAGAGCAGGTAAGTATAACATGTTTTGTATTTATGAGACTTTTCAATCAGTTTAAGTAAATCATTTGGTTCACTGTGTCCTAGTCTGTGTCCATGGACTATATCTACTACTTCTGAAATGTCTGAACCCAGAGTGTCAGAGGTGTCAGGAAACTTGCAAAGGTCAGGGCAACCATTGGGGTACAGCATCTTTAAGTGGCCCTCACGGGGGGTAGTGATATACAGTATACAGTATTTATTCAGTATATTGGTATTGAAATTATTCCTCATTCTTTCAATCATTTTATTACTCACATCCTTTTAGCAGCTACTATAGACTTATTATTGTGAGGCATTGAAAAACTGCTGAGATAAAACTGCTGAGAAAACTACTGATATACCTCTGTGTTCAGAAGTGATCACAATAGGGAAAACTCATTGGGGTAGATTTACTGAAACTGATGCACTCAGAATCTGGTGCAGATGTGCATGGATAGCCAATCAACTTCTAACTTCAGCTTCTTCAATCAAGCTTTGGAAATAAAACCTGGATGCTGATTGGTTTCTTTGCAGATTTGCACCAGATTTTGCACTCTCCAGTTTTAGTAAATCTCCCCCTTTGCATCTTTGAACGTATTTGAGCCTCCAACAGGAGGAAATTTTTCTCTGTATTACCTGCTTGGCTTCATTGAATTACTTGCTATGAAAAAATATTTGGTTCAGTGAGCTCAGCCAGCCCTCATGAATGTCATGAATGTTACATACATATCTTTATCTCTTTATCTGTACTATTGGAAAGTAAAAGTGTTTTTTCTATCTGCCTGCTTTCCATACCTTAAGCACAATGTACAGTGCCTTGAAAAAGTATTCACACCCCCCCCCCCCCCAAAATGCTCCACATTTTGTCATGTTACAATGAAAAACTTAAATGTATTTTATTGGGATTTTATGTGATAGACCAACACAAAGTGGCACATAATTGTGAAGTGGAAGGAAAATGATAAATTATACAAATCATTGTTTCATTCGTGTTTCATTTCCAGGAGGTCTGTTCTGCCCCCCTAAAGCTGCCAGTTCATGCTGCAAAGTGTTGGTGGATTAAAAAAGTTCTGCTGATTCTGGACTCAGGGACTGAAACGGTCTTTGGACCGCTGGGAGTAAATCAGTAACTGACTCAGGGACCCCCTCACTCTCAGGTTATTGCGTCTGTTTCTGTTATCTAAATCTTCCAAGTGGGCCTGGAGCTGAGATACAGAATCTGTGAGGGACTCATGGTCCCTGCGGAGATCAGTGTATGCCAGCTGAAGCTCATGATGTTTCATTTCCAGGAGGTCTGTTCGGCCCCTAAAGCTGCCAGCTCATGCTGCAAAGTGTTGGTGGATCTAAAAAGTTCTGTCTGAAACCTATCTGCTAGTTTGGAGTACATAGCCACTACGCTATCTTCTAAGTCCACTTCTGTGAGCTGGACCGGGTACTTTCACCTGATGCGAGTGCAGGAGAGGCTGCAGGGCTGTGTGCTGCGGCCTGTGCATGCGGTGACCTGGTCTGCTCCAAGACCCGGAGAAGTTAGTTGGTTAAGGACCTTTGCGCTAGTTTCCTGCAACAGGACCTGGATGTCGGCATGCACCAGTCATTCCCCAAGGGGTGTGAGTGTCAGAAAGAACAAAATCATGGTTTAATAGCCCCAGGGAAGGTGTGGAAGTCCCCGTTGCACTTGGAGCTCCGAACACTAATGACCGTCCAGCTTCGTGCCGAGCATGTGCCCCTCACATACCCTTTTATGGCCAATAACTTGCATACAAGCCTTCAAAATGGGAAATTTTGATTAATCAAGTTTGGGTCTCATAGACTTCAATGGGGTTTACCGTTCGGGTTAGAACTTTCCCCCTGTTCGGGAGTTCTGCTGTGAACCGGGGGGTGTTAGGCCAATCTCTACTATAGACCTTGATTGGTTCATACTTGCTGCCCTATTGTTCTATAGAGGACTACATTAACAGTTTACTTGTTCTTCAATAAAGAGAGCATAACCATAGCCATCATCTTCGTTCAAATGATTTTCTGTTAATGCTAATAACTGCTAAACCTTAAAGTGATTGTAAAGGCAGAAGGTGCATTCTATGCATTAAGATAAAAAACCTTCTGTGTGCAGCAGCCCCCCTAATACTTACCTGAGCCCCATCTCAGTCCAGCGATGTCCACAAGTCACTCGGCCATCTGGGGCTCTCCCTCCTGATTGGCTAAGACACAGAAGCGGCTCCATTAGCTCCCACTGCTGTCAATCAAAGTAAGTTAGCCAATCAGGAGAGAAAGGGGGTGGGGCTGAACCACAGCTCTGTGTTTGAATGGACACAGCTCAGCTCGGGTGCCCCCATAGTAAGCCGCTTGCTGAGGGGGCACTCAACAGGAGGGAGGGGCAAGGAGCAGAAAAGAGGGGCCTGAGAAGAGGAGGATTGGTGCTGCCCTGTGCAAATCCACTGAACAGAGCAGGTAAGTATAACATGTTTTGTATTTATGAGACTTTTCAATCAGTTTAAGTAAATCATTTGGTTCACTGTGTCCTAGTCTGTGTCCATGGACTATATCTACTACTTCTGAAATGTCTGAACCCAGAGTGTCAGAGGTGTCAGGAAACTTGCAAAGGTCAGGGCAACCATTGGGGTACAGCATCTTTAAGTGGCCCTCACGGGGGTAGTGATATACAGTATACAGTATTTATTCAGTATATTGGTATTGAAATTATTCCTCATTCTTTCAATCATTTTATTACTCACATCCTTTTAGCAGCTACTATAGACTTATTATTGTGAGGCATTGAAAAACTGCTGAGATAAAACTGCTGAGAAAACTACTGATATACCTCTGTGTTCAGAAGTGATCACAATAGGGAAAACTCATTGGGGTAGATTTACTGAAACTGATGCACTCAGAATCTGGTGCAGATGTGCATGGATAGCCAATCAACTTCTAACTTCAGCTTCTTCAATCAAGCTTTGGAAATAAAACCTGGATGCTGATTGGTTTCTTTGCAGATTTGCACCAGATTTTGCACTCTCCAGTTTTAGTAAATCTCCCCCTTTGCATCTTTGAACGTATTTGAGCCTCCAACAGGAGGAAATTTTTCTCTGTATTACCTGCTTGGCTTCATTGAATTACTTGCTATGAAAAAATATTTGGTTCAGTGAGCTCAGCCAGCCCTCATGAATGTCATGAATGTTACATACATATCTTTATCTCTTTATCTGTACTATTGGAAAGTAAAAGTGTTTTTTCTATCTGCCTGCTTTCCATACCTTAAGCACAATGTACAGTGCCTTGAAAAAGTATTCACACCCCCCCCCCCCCAAAATGCTCCACATTTTGTCATGTTACAATGAAAAACTTAAATGTATTTTATTGGGATTTTATGTGATAGACCAACACAAAGTGGCACATAATCGTGAAGTGGAAGGAAAATGATAAATTATACAAATCATTGTTTCATTCGTGTTTCATTTCCAGGAGGTCTGTTCTGCCCCCTAAAGCTGCCAGTTCATGCTGCAAAGTGTTGGTGGATTAAAAAAGTTCTGCTGATTCTGGACTCAGGGACTGAAACGGTCTTTGGACCGCTGGGAGTAAATCAGTAACTGACTCAGGGACCCCCTCACTCTCAGGTTATTGCGTCTGTTTCTGTTATCTAAATCTTCCAAGTGGGCCTGGAGCTGAGATACAGAATCTGTGAGGGACTCATGGTCCCTGCGGAGATCAGTGTATGCCAGCTGAAGCTCATGATGTTTCATTTCCAGGAGGTCTGTTCGGCCCCTAAAGCTGCCAGCTCATGCTGCAAAGTGTTGGTGGACCTAAAAAGTTCTGTCTGGAACCTATCTGCTAGTTTGGAGTACATAGCCGCTACGCTATCTTCTAAGTCCACTTCTGTGAGCTGGACCGGGTACTTACTTTCACCTGATGCGAGTGCAGGAGAGGCTGCAGGGCTGTGTGCTGCGGCCTGTGCATGCGGTGACCTGGTCTGCTCCAAGACCCGGAGAAGTTAGTTGGTTAAGGACCTTTGCGCTAGTTTCCTGCAACAGGACCTGGATGTCGGCATGCACCAGTCATTCCCCAAGGGGTGTGAGTGTCAGAAAGAACAAAATCATGGTTTAATAGCCCCAGGGAAGGTGTGGAAGTCCCCGTTGCACTTGGAGCTCCGAACACTAATGACCGTCCAGCTTCGTGCCGAGCATGTGCCCCTCACATACCCTTTTATGGCCAATACCTTGCATACAAGCCTTCAAAATGGGAAATTTTGATTAATCAAGTTTGGGTCTCATAGACTTCAATGGGGTTTGCCGTTCGGGTTAGAACTTTCCCCCTGTTCGGGAGTTCTGCTGTGAACCGGGGGGTGTTAGGCCAATCTCTACTATAGACCTTGATTGGTTCATACTTGCTGCCCTATTGTTCTATAGAGGACTACATTAACAGTTTACTTGTTCTTCAATAAAGAGAGCATAACCATAGCCATCATCTTCGTTCAAATGATTTTCTGTTAATGCTAATAACTGCCAAACCTTAAAGTGATTGTAAAGGCAGAAGGTGCATTCTATGCATTAAGATAAAAAACCTTCTGTGTGCAGCAGCCCCCCTAATACTTACCTGAGCCCCATCTCAGTCCAACGATGTCCACAAGTCACTCGGCCATCTGGGGCTCTCCCTCCTGATTGGCTGAGACACAGAAGCGGCTCCATTAGCTCCCACTGCTGTCAATCAAAGTAAGTTAGCCAATCAGGAGAGAAAGGGGGTGGGGCTGAACCACAGCTCTGTGTTTGAATGGACACAGCTCAGCTCGGGTGCCCCCATAGTAAGCCGCTTGCTGAGGGGGCACTCAACAGGAGGGAGGGGCAAGGAGCAGAAAAGAGGGGCCTGAGAAGAGGAGGATCGGTGCTGCCCTGTGCAAATCCACTGAACAGAGCAGGTAAGTATAACATGTTTTGTATTTATGAGACTTTTCAATCAGTTTAAATAAATCATTTGGTTCACTGTGTCCTAGTCTGTGTCCATGGACTATATCTACTACTTCTGAAATGTCTGAACCCAGAGTGTCAGAGGTGCCAGGAAACTTGCAAAGGTCAGGGCAACCATTGGGGTACAGCATCTTTAAGTGGCCCTCACGGGGGTAGTGATATACAGTATACAGTATTTATTCAGTATATTGGTATTGAAATTATTCCTCATTCTTTCAATCATTTTATTACTCACATCCTTTTAGCAGCTACTATAGACTTATTATTGTGAGGCATTGAAAAACTGCTGAGATAAAACTGCTGAGAAAACTACTGATATACCTCTGTGTTCAGAAGTGATCACAATAGGGAAAACTCATTGGGGTAGATTTACTGAAACTGGTGCACTCAGAATCTGGTGCAGATGTGCATGGATAGCCAATCAACTTCTAACTTCAGCTTCTTCAATCAAGCTTTGGAAATAAAACCTGGATGCTGATTGGTTTCTTTGCAGATTTGCACCAGATTTTGCACTCTCCAGTTTTAGTAAATCTCCCCCTTTGCATCTTTGAACGTATTTGAGCCTCCAACAGGAGGAAATTTTTCTCTGTATTACCTGCTTGGCTTCATTGAATTACTTGCTATGAAAAGATATTTGGTTCAGTGAGCTCAGCCAGCCCTCATGAATGTCATGAATGTTACATACATATCTTTATCTCTTTATCTGTACTATTGGAAAGTAAAAGTGTTTTTTCTATCTGCCTGCTTTCCATACCTTAAGCACAATGTACAGTGCCTTGAAAAAGTATTCATACCCCCCCCCCCTGAAATGTTCCACATTTTGTCATGTTACAACGTAAAATATAATTGTATTTTATTGGGATTTTATGTGATAGACCAAAAAAAAGTTGCTCATAATTGTGAAGTGGAAGGAAAATGATAAATGATACAAATCAATATGTGAAAAGTGTGGGGGGCATTTGTATGGTGCCCCCCTGAGTCAATACTTTGTATAACCCCCTTTCTCTGCATTTACAGCTGCAAGTCTTTTTGGGGATGTCTCTACCAGCTTTGCACATCTAGAGAGGGACATTTTTGCCCATTCTTCTTTGCAATATATCTCAAGCTCTGTCAGATTGGATGGAGAGCGTCTGTGAACAGCAATTTTCAAGTCTTACCACAAATTCTCAATGGGATTTAGGTCTGGACTGTGACTGGGCCATTCTAACACATGAATATGCTTTGATCTAATCCATTCCATTGTAGCTCTGGCTGCATGTTTCGGGTCGTTGTCCTGCTGGAAGGTGAACCTCCGCCCCCGTCTCAAGTCTTTTGCAGACCCTAACAGGTTTTCTTCTAAGATTGCCCTGTATTTGGCTCCATCCATCTTCCCATCAACTCTGACCAGCTTTCCCGACCCTGCTGAAGAAAAGCATCCCCACAACATGATGCTGCCACCACCATTTCAAGGTGGGGATGGTGTGTTCAGGGTGATGTGCAGTGTTAGTTTTCCCCCACACATAGTGTTTTGCTTTTAGGCTAAAACGTTAGGTTTTGGTCTCATCTGACCAGAGCACCTTCTTCCACGTTTACTGTGTCCCTCACATGGCTTCTCACAAACTGCAAATGGGACTTCTTATGGCTTTCTTTCACCAATGTCTTTCTGCTTGCCACTCTTCCATAAAGGTCAGATTTGTGGAGTGCACAACTAAAATTCCCGCCATTACTAAGGTTCCATTACCGATAGTGTGAGGAGAAAAAAAAAAGCCGATCACCGGCGGCTGTCAGAGGGACATCAGTCCTGATCAAGGAGAGCAGCCAAGGAGTCATCTGTGCCCACCATTGCCACCTGCCAGTGCCACCTACCAGTGCACAACAGTGCCACCTACCAGTGCCCACCAGCCCCACCTACCAGTGCCCACAGTGCCACCTATCACTGCTCCCAGTAGACCTATCAGTGCCCACAGTTCTACCTATCAATGTCACCAATCAGTGCCTCATCACTAGTGCTGCCTATCAGTGCCAGCTACCAGTGCCCATCAGTGTCCATCAATGCCACCTATCACTGCCACCTATTAGTGCCCATCAATGCCCATTAGTGCCATCTATCAGTGCTACCTATCAGTGACACCTATCAGTGCCCATCAGTGCCACCCATAAGTGCTACCTATCAGTGCACCCTATCAGTGCCCATCAGTGCCGCCTCATCAGCGCACATCAATGAAGGAGAAAAATTACCTGTTTGCAAAATTTTATAACAAACTATGAAACATGTTTTTTTTATGCCTTTTTTTGTTTGTTTAGCTAAAAAAAACCAGTGGTGATTACTTACCACCAAAAGAAAGCTTTATTTGTGTAAAAAAATGATAAAAATTTCATTTGAGTACAGTGTTGTATGACCGCACAATTGTCATTCAAAGTGTGACAGCGCTGAAAGCTAAAAATTGGCCTGGGCAGGAAGGGGGTTTACGTGCCCAGGTAAGCAAGTGGTTATATATACTGTATATACCCAAATGTTTTGCCTTTCATTTTTATTTTAAACTGAATGGGTTGTTTTACAAGGTGATCATTTACAATCAATTTAATGAATGTAGAATTGTCTTGAAGCAAATTATAAAGAAGAGAAATACCTCATACTGTAGGATTGTATTGTCCTTCTTATAGAATTGCCATGCTCGTCTATGGATAGTTTTCTGTAAATGAGAATTATGAAGGTGGCAATGAATTATCTGAAAATATCTACCGTATTCTTTGATCAGGAGATTATATTCTCCTTACAAAGTAGCGAATGACTTAAAGAGGTTATGGGAATATAAATCAGCCACATATCTGTCTCCCTTTGCAAGCCAGATTTGAAGATAGATATCTGGGAATAACAATTTAATAAATGGTGAAGGGTATTGGAGGAGAAGTTGGGTGGATACCCTGTGAATCTCTTTTGTAGGAGGTGTTGAAAAGCTTCAATCAAAGCAGATATCATAGGGGAGAGAAGGAAGACTTTAAGACTTTCCCTATTTTATGCTAAGTAACCAATTATATAAAGCTCCACCTGAGACTTGTAGTGATACTATTTACCCAATGAATATTGAAAACCAAGCTTTAGGCTAGGTTCAAACTGCTGCAAATTTTATTGCGAATTTGAGCCGTTGCGATCGCTCAAATTCGCAATTCATTTTAATAACATTGTTTTCCATGAGTGCCGTTCACATCAATGCGCTGCGAATAAAGCCTGCGGGAAAAAAAGGTCCTGTGCGAGTTTGATCCATGTGCGATGCGAATTCAGCTCCATAGACTTCAATTGAATTTGCAATGAAAACGCAATAGGACGTTCACATCACTGCTATATTCATTTTTTTTGCTTCCTCTTCCAACTCTTCCCATCCATTTCCCCTCACAGCCCCACCCATCCCCTCACTAATTCACTTCCTGTATTCTCCATGTGCTGTGCTGTTCAGTCATATTTCATACCAAAATGGCCAACAGGCCCACAAAGACTGGAATAGAGAATGAAGATCTTATAAGGCTGGTCCAACAAAGGCAATACCTCTGGGACTGCAGGGACCCACGTCATAAAGTTACTGGGAAGAAGAACCAAGGATGGCAGGAGATAGTCAAGATCCTGTTTCCAGAGTGGGACAGCCTGACACCTAATGTCCAGAAAGACCTGCATAAATACAATTGCCCCCTGCACTCTGTGCTTAGCTTGGTTACAAATGATGTTATGGTTAGGCTTTGGATTAGGGTTGAGATTAGGGTTAGGGTTAGCCTGGTTACAATTAGTGTTAGGGTTAGGGTTTGGATTAGGGTTGAGATTAGGGTTAGGGTTAGCTTAAGGTTAGGGTTGAGATTAGGGTTATGGTTAGCTTGGTTACAATTAGTGTTAGGGTTACGGTTTGGATTAGGGTTGAGATTAGGTTTAGGGTTAGCCTGGTTACAATTAGTGTTAGGGTTCAGATTAGGGTTGAGATTAGGGTTAGGGTTAGCCTGGTTACAGTTAGTGTTAGGGTTCGGATTAGGGTTGAGATTAGGGTTAGGGTTAGCCTGGTTACAGTTAGTGTTAGGGTTAGGGTTCGGATTAGGGTTAAGATTAGGGTTAGGGTTAGCCTGGTTACAATTAGTGTTAGGGTTCGGATTAGGGTTGAGATTAGGGTTAGGGTTAGCCTGGTTACAGTTAGTGTTAGGGTTGGGGTTTGGATTAGGGTTGAGATTAGGGTTAGGGTTAGCCTGGTTACTGTTAGGGTTAGGGTTTGGATTAGGGTTGAGATTAGGGTTAGGGTTAGCCTGGTTATTGTTAGGGTTAGGGTTTGGATTAGGGTTGAGATTAGGGTTAGGGTTAGCCTGGTTACAATTAGTGTTAGGGTGAGTACAGTGTTTTAAATTTTTAAGCATCAGTTGCATCTAGCTGCCATGATAACTGCCCACTTTCTAACATAAAGTACTCTGTGAAGTCCCGGCTAACATTTTCCCCACTGTAGTTACCATGGGTTCCATTCCACGTTGGCTCTTCAAGGTCATGCATCAAAGTGTCCTCAAATATGAATCCATCTCGAGCACAAACAAAATTGTGCAATGCACAGGCTGCTTGCACTGCACTGATGGCGTGCTCCATACTCAGGCAGATAGATGAGTGCAAGAAACGCCACTTATTAGCAAGCATGCCAAAAGCACACTTCACTACACGTCTTGCCCTTGTCAGTCAGTAATTAAATACTCCCTTTTCAATGGTAAGTCCTCTTTTGGCATATGGCCGTAGAAATCGCTCAGATATAGGAAATGCCTCATCCCCAACAAAGACATAAGGCTCCAGAGGTTGATTGGTTCCAGGAAGTGGTTGACTATCAGGAAGGTTCAATTTGTTTTCATGAAGCATCTTGCCAAAGGATGAATGAGAGAAGATGCTTGAGTCAGAGCTACTTCCATATGAACCAATGTCACAGCCATTATAAGGAATGAGAAATACTTTTTATAATTAAAGTATTTTGAGCCACTGCGAATTGGGCTGATTATTCTGATGTGCTTTCCATCTACTGCACCCACACAATTTGGGAAATTGCACCGCTGCCAAAAAACTTTGGCTATTTTAGACCAGTCTTCCCTAGTCGGCTTCTTCATCACCAACTCTTTTAACACTTGCCAGATAGCTGCACAGGTTTCATGCACAATCAAACTCACTGTCGATTTTCCCAGCTTGTGTTCAAATTGTAAACTAGCAAATGAATTGGTGGCTAGGTACCTGAAAGGAGGAGAAGCATAATTAATAGTGTTCCTACTTTTTTCACAGTTTTCGCTCTCAAGACAAGATGGCGGAGTCTACGTGACACATATACAAAGTATGTGAGAAATCTGCGGGAGACCAAGAGTGGCTCAAGAAAAAAGCCCTATGCATTTTCTGGCTAACTGGCTTTTCTAAAACCAGTCCTGGAACTGCGGAAGTAAGAAATTATTAACTATCCCTCCCTCCACCCTTCTTCTCACCATCACTCCTTCCTTCCCTATATCTCCTCAATCTACCACATTTACATTTTAGTTTGTTTTGTCTGAGATATAAATTACCCTCTATTTACACAATAATTTATTAGTAAACTTTTATATGTTACAGCACAGAATCCAGTTGGCAGGAGGAGGAAGTTATGGTTCCGGAGGAACAAGTGGAAGCTCCTGCTGAGGAGGAAATTGTGGGCTGCAGCCCTTTGCTCCAGTCTCCAATGGAGCAGTCTGGTCAGGAGGAGCCCTTTGCTGCTGAAGCATCAACGGCTCCTATTCAATCACAGTCACAGCAAAGATCTAATAGGCGCTCCCAAACAAACAGGAAAGCTCCATTGCAAGAGGAGGATGATGGCACTGGGCAGCTGCTAAGCATTATGTCTGGAAATTACCAACAAATGGAGGCACAGCCCTGCCCTCACACTCTATTCATAATGAGTTTACTTCCTCTTGTACAACAGGTTCCAGAGGATAGATATTTTGCAATGCGAATAGCTGTCCAGCAGTGCATATACTCATTGACTGTTCCCAGACAGCCGTCCTCATTATCCAATCCTCACCCTCCTCCACCCCAAAAAGTACCAAACCCTTACCCTTCAAGTTTTTAAAATGTAAGAAGTATTTATGACATCAATACTTCAGACATCCCGCATCCCATTCCGTCACCTATTCCTACTGTAATTTCCCCCCCTGTCATGCCTCTAAATATCACACCACCAATGCCCCCCACCAATTCTGAAATCTCCATAAACATCAGACCACCCAATCTACCCATTGTACAGCCTTCTATATCAAGAGAAGCCCATAACGGTAACTATTACACCACATTACCTCCCGTGTCCTCCAATAATCCTCCAGTGGCCTCTACCATCCCTGGAATGGCCTCCAGGGAGCCTCATATTGATTCACAATATGGCACCCAATCCAGACAACAAACATATTGTAATTATTTGAGTACACCTTTGCCGAAATACTCAGAGGTCCCAGGGCCGAGTTCTGATGTAAACGCAAAGTACAATATGCCTAATATTTCAAATAAGGGTGTAGAGACTTTTTATAATCTGTGAAGACTCTTGTTTTATTTTGTGTTTGTTTCTTTTTGTTAATATTATATTTCTGGTACAGTTACATGTTACTTAAGATGCTAAATATTTCGGAACAGGGTGCCGATACCTTTCATTATCTGTGAAGACTATCGTTTTATTAAGCATTTGTTTATTGATGATAATATTACATTTCTGCTACTGTTACATGTTATTTAATATAGTTTGTGTTATTTTAATACTTTACATTCTCTTAAAAATGTTTACAGCCTTTTTTGGCTTGCTTGATTTCTACCAAAAATAAAATAAAAAATATTTTTTTTTTACTATAAGATACTTTGCAGTGGTTTCCTTTTTTCTATGAGATTAGGTACTATATCTTACCTTAAGGTTACTAGTAATCGCTCTGCTGGTTCCACACTCTTCCTGAAGTTGGTGTACTGATGTTCCAAATAGCTGTAGGTCAGTCGTAGCAATTCATCAAAGCTAAAAGTTATATATATATTTAAAAAGGGTTGAGATTACATAGATACGTGAAGATTAATCGGATGAGAAAGTGGGGTGAAAGGGAGGATAGCTAGGATATATCTGAAAAATTTATTGAGGGGAGGGAGAGATAATGGATAATGGATTAGGGTTAGGATTCCGATTAGGGTTAGGGTTCTGGTAAGGGTTAGGATTGGGATTAGGGTTAGGGTTCCGGTTAGAGTTAGAGTGAGGATTCTGGTTAGGGATGGGTTTAGAGTTAGTATTCCGGTTAGGGTTAGGGTTAGGATTCTGGTTAGGGTTGGCATTAGGGTTAGGATTCCGGTTAGGGTTAGGATTCTGGTTAGGGTTAGGGTTGGGATTAGGGTTAGGGTTAGGATTCCAGTTAGCGTTAGGGTTGGGATTAGGGTTAGGGTTAGGATTCTGTTTAGGGTTAGGATTCCGGTTAGGGTTAGGGTTAGGATTAGGGTTAGGATTCTGGTTAGGGTTAGAGTTAGGATTCTGATTAGGGTTAGGGTTGGGATTAGGGTTAGGATTCCGGTTAGGGTTAGAGTTCCGGTTAGGGTTGGGATTAGGGTTAGGGTTCCAGTTAGGGTTAGGGTTGGGATTAGGGTTAGGATTCTGGTTAGGATTAGGGTTCCAGTTAGGGTTGGGATTAGGGTTAGGGTTCCGGTTAGGGTTAGGGTTGGGATTAGGGTTAGAATTCCGGTTAGGGTTAGGGTTGGGATTAGGATTAGGGTTAGGATTCTGGTTAGGGTTCGGATTAGGGTTAGGGTTCCAGTCAGGGTTGGGATTAGGGTTAGGGTTCCGGTTAGGGTTGGGATTAGGGTTAGGGTTAGGATTCCGGTTAGGGTTAGGATTCTGATTAGGGTTCCGGTTAGGGTTGGGATTAGGGTTAGGGTTCTGGTTAGGGTTAGGGTTAGGATTCCGGTTAGGGTTAGGGTTTCGATTAGGATTCCAGTTAGGGTTAGGGTTGGGATTAGGGTTAGGATTCCGGTTAGGGTTAGTGTTAATGGGGGAGGGATACAGGGGGGAGGTAGGTAGGGGGGCTGAAGGAATTTTACTCACCTGCCCACTGACATACGAGCGTAGTTAAATTTTTTTTCATTATGAGCAGGTAGATCATTATAGATTAGCCTGAACTGGCCTCTCTCCTGCCTATTTGCAATTACAGGGTGGACCCAGTATCTTCTACTTCTCTGCATCATCCTCCTCCTCAACCTGGCTTTTTTATTTTTTATCATGACTGCAGCTGTAGCAGTTACAACTGCTGCCATAACCAAGGGCAATGACTGCTGATACATGCTGACACACAAACACACACTCTTCTCCACACACTACACAAACCAGGAAGAGAACAGGAAGTGATACAGCTCTTTATACGTCAGCATAAACACTGGACTCTATTGGACAGACATAAAATCACTTTAACCTCCCAATTTGACAACCAATTTGCAATGTTTGCCATGGAATCGCAGTAAATTCGCAAGAACAAAGAAATAATTCACAATGCAAATTTGCAACGCAATCGGAACAAAATCACGCTAAATTCGCACTGCAGCAGTGTGAATCTAGCCTTAAGTTGCACTAATAATGTGTCATAGTGGTAGTCCCTTACATGCACATAACCTACAGTACCTGACCACGAGATTGTGGCCGGCCAGGAAAGTGGGTGGGGGCGAGCGAGCGCCCCCCCTCTGAGCCGTACCAGGCCACATCCCTCAACATGGGGGGGTGGGTGCCTTGGGGGAGGGGGGGCACCCTACGGGCCCCCCCACCCCAAAGCACTTTCTCCCCGTGTTGATGAGGACAAGGGCCTCTTCCCGACAACCCTGGCCATTGGTTGTCGGGGTCTGTGGGCGGGGGGCTTATCGAAATCCGGGGGCCCCCTTTAATAAGGGGGCCCCAGATCCTGGCCCCCCACCCTGTGTGAATGAGTATAGGATACATGGTACCCCTACCCATTCACCTAGGGAAAAGTGTCAATAAAAAAAACACAGTACACAGGTTTTAAGAGTAATTTATTAGGCAGCTCCGGGGTCTTCTTCTGACTTCGGGGGGTTCTTCCGACTTCTCCCAGTGTTCCACCTCTTCTCCCGGGCCCCTTCGCTATCTTCTTCCAGCTCTTTTGCCACCGAGGGGCCCGGTCTGCTGCCGCTGTCTTGTCGCCGCTGTCTCGTCACTTCTTCTCTTCTTACGAAAGTTGACACGACGCTCTCTCCGGCTGGAATGCTATGTGAGAGCTGCGGAGCCATTTATATAGGCGGTGACCCCGCCCCCTTGTGATGTCACGGTCCCAGCATGCGCAGGGACTCTGGGGTCACGCCCCCTTATGACGCCAGAGTCCCTGTGCATGCTGGGACTGTGATGTCACAAGGGGGCGGGGTCACCGCCTATATAAATGGCTCTGCAGCTCGCACATAGCATTCCAGACATAGAGAGCATCGTGTCAACATCGGAAGAAGAGAAGAAGCGATGAGACAGCGGCGGCGAGACAGCGGCAGCAGACCAGGCCCCTCGCTAGCAAAAGAGCTGGAAGAAGATAGCGTAGGGGCCTGGGAGAAGAGGCGGAACACCGGGAGAAGTCGGAAGAACCCCCCGAAGTCGGAAGAAGACCCCAGAGCTGCCTAATAAATTACTCTTAAAACCTGTGTACTGTGTTTTTTTTATTGACACTTTTCCCTAGGTGAATGGGTAGGGGTACCATGTACCCCATACTCATTCACACAGGGTGGGTGGCCGGGATCTGGAGGCCCCCTTATTAAAGGGACTCCCAGATTCCGATAAGCCCCCCGCCCGCAGTCCCCGACAACCAACGGCCAGGGTTGTCGGGAAGAGGCCCTTGTCCTCATCAACATGGGGACAGGTGCTTTGGGGTGGGGGGCCACAGGGCACCCCCCTCCCCCAAGGCACCCACCCCCCTATGTTGAGGGCATGCGGCCTGGTACAGCTCAGGAGGGGGGTCGCTCACTCGTCCCCACCCCCTTTCCTGGCCGGCCGGGCTGCGTGATCAGATAAGGGTCTGGTATGGATTTTGAGGGGACCCCCATGCCAATTTTTCGGTGTAGGGGGTTCCCCTTACAATCCATCCCAGACCTAAGGGCCTGGTATGCCCCTGGGGGGGGGACCCACGCCGGATTTTTCATTTAAAATTTGGCGCGGTGTTCCCCTTCAGGATGTATACCAGACAGCTGTCAGCACTGCCTGTCGCTCATCGTGAAAGGAAAACAAAGTTTTCCTTTCCCGATGAGTGAGCCATCTCAGCGCTGGCTCCCGCGACGGAGCTCGCTGGTGTCAAATCTCACCGAGAAATGCGGCGAGATTGACAAAATATCACGGTATGCCTCTGAAATCTAAGAACTTTAAGGATTTCTCATTTTACCATAACCTACTCCACCTACCGATCTGTGTCTGATCAGCTTAACATGCATAGTTAGTTTGTTAATAAGTAAGGTTGAAAAAAGACACAAGTCTATCTAGTTCAACCAAAAAAAATAAATAAATGCAATCCCATATACACAATCCTTCACCCACAGTTGATCCAGAGGAAGGCGAAAAACTCCAGCAAAGTATGATCCAATTTGCTACAACAGGGGAAAAATTTCTTCCTGATCCCCCCGAGAGGCAATCGGATTTTCCCTGGATCAACTTTTCCTATAAATATCGGTACCCAGTTATATTCTGTACATTTAGGAAAGAATCCAGGCCTTTCTTAACCATTTCAATACAGGGCACTTATACACCTTCCTGCCCAGACCAATTTTCAGCTTTCAGCGCTGTCGCACTTTAAATGACAATTGCGCGGTCATACATCACTGTACCCAAACTAAATTTTTATCCCACAACAGAGATTTCTTTTGATGGTATTTGATCACCTCTGGGATTTTTATTTTCTGCTAAACAAATAAAAAAATGACTGAAAATTTTGAAAAAAAATGTTTTTTTTTTGTTTCTGTTACAAAACTTTGTAAATATATAAGTTTTCTCCTTCACTAATGGGCACTGATGAGGCTGCACTGACGATCACTGATAAGGCGGCACTGATGGACACTGATGAGGTGGCACCGATGATGGGCACTAATATGTGGCACTGATGGGCACTGAAAGGTGACACAGATGGGCACTGATAGGCTACATGGATGGGTACTGATAGGTGGCATGGATGGGCACTGATAGGTGGCACAGATAGGCATGGATGGGCACTGATAGAGACACTGATGTACACTTATTGATGGTACGGATGGATGCCAATCAGTGCCAAACAATAATGCCTGACAACCAGTGATGCCCATTGTGGGCACTGATTGGCATCCATTGTGGGAACTGATTGGCATCCCTGGTGGTCTAGGGTGGCATACCTGGTGGTGACATCCCTGATGGTCCTAGTGGCATCCCTGGTGGTCCAGTGTGGGCATCCTCGGGGGGACTGCACTGATAATCAATCAGCACAGACCCCCCTGTCAGAGGAGCAGCCGATCGGCTCCCCTCTACTCGCGTCTGACAGACAAGAGTGAGGAAACGGCTCTTCCTGTTTACACTGTGATCAGCCATGATTGGACACATCTGATCATGTAGTAAAGAGTCTCCAACCAAGACTCTTTACCTAGATCGGTGTTTACCTAGACTGACACACGCAACAACGATCACCATGATGTGCACTCACCTCTAGAGCTAGTCTATTCCACAATATTTACAGCTCTAATGCCCCGTACACACGAGCGGACATTGATCGGACATTCCGACAAAAAAATCCTAGGATTTTTTCAGACGGATGTTGGCTCAAACTTGTCTTGCATACACACGGTCACACAAAGTTGTCGGAAAATCCGATCGCTCTAAATGCGGTGACGTAAAACACGTACGTCGTGACTATAAACGGGGTAGTAGCCAATAGCTTTCATCTCTTTATTTATTCTGAGCCTGCGTGGCACTTTGTGTGTCGGATTTGTGTACACACGATCAGAAATTCCGACAACAGATTTTGTGGTCGGAAAATTTTATAGCCTGCTCTCAAACTTTGTGTGTCGGAAATTTCGATGGAAAATGTGTGATGGAGCCTACACACGGTCGGAATTTCCAACAATAAGGTCCTATCACACATTTTCCGTTGGGGCATTTCCGTGTGTACGGGGCATTACTGTGAAGAAACCTATTTGGAGATTAAATATTTTTTCCTCTAGGCGTAAAGCATGCCCCCTTGTCTTCTGTGATGACCTTAAAGTGAATAACTCAACACCAAGACTCCTCAATTTTAATCATTTCAATTTCAAAAACTCAACACCCAAACTCCTCAATTTCCAGCCCTGCCACACATAGGGGTTGATTTACTAAAGTCAAATCCACTTTTCACTACAAGTGCACTTAAAAGTGCAGTCGCTGTAGATCTGAGGGGAAGATCTGAAATGAGGGGAAGCTCTGATGATTTTATCATCCAATCATGTACAAAAAAAATGCTGTTTTTTATTTTCCTTGCATGTCCCCCTCAGATCTACAGCCACTGCACTTCCAAGTGCGCTTTCAGTGCACTTTCAAGTGCATTTGCAGTGCAATTGTAGCGCAAAGTGGATTTGCCTTTAGTAAATAACCCCCATAGTGTCTTAGTATGGATTGCAAGGTTTTGAAATATGAGGAAGATACTGGGATAGGTAATGATCCCAATAAGTAGAACAGTTGAAGTAGCTTAAGCATTTTAAATGCAGCTAGTCTTCCCGACCAAGAGAGCATAAATCCGCATAAGTGCCTAAAGTCATTGTGTAAGGGAATATAATTTACCCGAAACAAGATAGTCACAGATTAGGTCAGTTTTACTTCTAAATATGTTATGGCTTCCTCAGCCCAAACATAAGAGTCTAGTGCCTGTAAAATACGTTTGGTGGAGAGGTGCAGTCCCAAAACAGAGATACCGTATATACTCGAGTATAAGTTGAATTTTTCAGCACATTTTTTTGTGCTGAAAGTGCCCCCCTCGTCTTATACTCGAGTCAAGCACTTTTCTGCAGCAAAAAATGTCATTTTCCGAACCGACTTTGGGGCCCCATATCTCAGGGCCACTTAGTGCTAGAAACCCCAAATTTGGTATGCAAACCCAGTGGAAATGGTACCATAACATATCCAAAGCTGGGGTTCCTAGCACCAAGTAACCCTGAGATACGGGGCCCCAAACTGGTTTGGAAAATGTCATTCTCTGCTGCAGAAAAGTGCTTGACATTTTCTGAACTGATTTTTGGGGCCCTGTATCTCGGGGCCACTTGGTGCTAGAAACCCCAACTAGAAATTTTATGGTGCTAGTTCCACTGGCTTTGCACACCAAATTTGGGGTTCTTAGCACTAAGTGGCCCCGAGATACGGGGCCCCAAATTCAGTCAACTGTGTCTATCTGCAGCAATGTCATTTCGGGACCCTTTGGGTTCAGAGACCCCAAATTTTGGCTGCAGCTAGGGGGCATCTAGGAACCCTTAACTACCGAGTTTGAAGTTCAGGGGACCTATGGCTGCAAATGGGCACAGTGAGGCATGCAAATGGGCACAGTGATGCTGCAAATGGGAATTGTTGACCCTCTTTTCCACTTACAGTAGCTGTGCATTTTTCACCCTCGTCTTATACTCGGGTCAATAAGTTTTTCCCATTTTTTTGTGGTAAATTAGGGCCTCGACTTATACTCGGAATGACTTATACTCCTGTATATACGGTATATGATTTTGTCTGGTTTACTTCATAGTAAAACCTGGATAGTGTTCGCTGTACCACAGCCAGGGTAAAATCGGGGCATATTAACATAAAAATATCATAATTTGCAAAAAGATTAATTTTGTACTTCCTTGTGCCTATTAAAAAACCCATTGTTTCTTCTTGGGATCGAATACTTTGTGCTAACGGTTCCATTAAAAGATTGAATATTACGGGGGAGAGAGGACAGCCCTGTTTAGTACCATTTGTAATGCAAAATGGTTTGGGTAACATCTCAGCACAGTAAACCTGAGCTAATGGTTTATAATATAATGTCACAATTGCCAAGAATATGTGCCACTGAAAGCCAAATCTTCGAAGTGATGAAGATAGATATACTGTATCCAATGCAGAAGGAAATGGAGAAGAAGTAGCAGAATGTATTCTGGGGTGTAATGCAATGTATACCCATGACGTGTGTAAGAAATATCTCAGTAAAGTGACAACTTTGTGTAACTAAAAAATAAAAAAATAACAAAATAATTTTCCAAAAACCTGTGGCAAAATATATTATCTTCCAAAGACTCCACATGCCTCTTACCAAATACCTTGGGGTGTCTACTTTCCAAAAAGGGGTCATTTGGAGGGTGTTTATACTGTCCTGGCATTTTAGGGCCTCTGAAAATGTGAAAGGTAGTCAGAAAATCCAATGCACAATTAACGTCCCTTGAAAGCCTGTCGATGCTTATTGGGTTTTCGGGCCCCTGTACGTGGCTAGACTGCCAAAAAGTCTCCTAAGAAGGCAAAAAATAAAATCTTCCATGGACTTAGAATGCCTTTCAGCAAATATTCTGTAGAGAAGACAAGGTTGCTGTCAGAGCTGGGCTCAGCCCTTCCTTCTCTGAGCTGGCTGCCCAGCTGTTGGCTAATTGCCAGCTCCTATCTCTCCACAGTTACTCAACTGTTGATAATATCCTGCTCGTCAGTCCTGCCTACTTAAGCAGTCCAGATGATCTCTGCCTTTGCCTTGGTCAACATCACAGAAACTTCTGTGATCCTGTCCAAGACTTGCTTTGCTGACATCCTTTCTGGCTCCAGATCCTGCTTGCTATTCTACTACATTGATCCCTAACTACTACATTGATCCCTGACTTCTGGCTTGGCTGACTATCGGTTCCGGTTACTGAACTTTGGCTATGTTTTGACGTTTGTTCTTTTTACTTTTATTATTAAACAAGTTTGATTTAACTGTACTTCTGTCTCGGCCTGATTTCATGGTTTCTGACAGTTAAACAGCTCCAGGTGAGACTAATCCTCCCTCTGATGAACCGGGTGCAGGTCCAGTCTGCAATCTGGGAAAATTCCAAACAAAAAAGTATTGACCGCACTCCAGGACAGGATAAATGAATTTCTTTATTGTAGTAATGAACAATTCATGACAACACAGGTACAGACGAATCACAGCAGGAGTTGATGCGTTTCACAAATTAACTTTGCTTAGTCATAACCTCTCAGCAAATAGCTTGGGGTGTCTACTTTCTAAAAAAAGGGTCATTTGAGGGATGTTTTTTACTCTCCTGGCATTTTACCACCTCGAGAAATGCGATAGGCTATCAGAAAGTCAGAGTTGCTTAAATGCTGCGTGATTTCCAGGATAGATATAGCATAGTTTGTAGATGCTAAAATTTTCACAAAAAACAATTATTATACACTTATTGTGTTGTTTTTTCACCAAAAACATGTAGCAGAATAAATTTTGGTCTAAATTTATGAAGACGTTTGATTTTATTGGATATGTTTTATAACAGAAAGTAGAAAATATCTTCTTTTTTTTCTTTCAAATATTCCTTTATATAATAAAAAAATAAAAAACCCAGTGGTGATCAAATACCCCAAAAAGAAAGCTCTATTCGTGTGAAACAAAAATGATTCAAATTTCATGTGGATGCAGTGTTGCTTGACCGAGCTTTTGACAATTAACCCCTTCCCGACCGCCGCATGCCGATATACGTCGGCAGAATGGCGCGGGTGGGCAAAACGGCGTACAGTTACGTCCCCTTTAAGATGCATCGCTGTGGATGCGCACATGCGGCCGGCAGCGTGCATCCGCCGCATGCTCTGTGGCTGTGGTTTCCATGGACTCGATGTCCTCCGGGTGCATGTGATTGTGTCACGGAGCGGAAGAACGGGGAGATGCCTATGTAAACAAGGCATTTCCCCATTCTGCCTAGTGATGTCATCGGGAGCAGTGATCGCTGTCATGTCAGTGGTAGCCCATTCCCCCACAGTTAGAATCACTCCTTAGGAAACACTTAACCCCTTTATCGCCCCCTAGTGTTAACCCCTTCCCTGCCAGTGTTATTTACACAGTAATCAATGCATTTTTATAGCACTGATCGCTGTATAAATGACAATGGTCCCAAAATAGTGTCAAAATTGTCTAATGTGTCCGCCATAATGTCGCAGTCATGATAAAAATCGCAGATCGCCGCCATTGCTAATAAAAAAATAATAATAAAAATGCCCTAAAACTATTCCATATTTTGTAGACCCTAAAACTTTTGTGCAAACCAATCAATATATGCTTATTGCAATTTTTTTTTACCAAAAATATGTAGAAGAATACATATCAGACTAAAACGAGGAAAAAATCGTTTTTTTATATATTTTTGGGGGATATTTATTATAGCAAAAAGTAAAAAATATTGCGTTTTCTTTCAAAATTGTCGCTTTTTTTTATTTATAGCACTAAAAATAAAAACCGCAGAGGTGATCAAACACCACCAACAGAAAGCTTTATTTGTGGGGAAAAAAGGACGTCAATTTTGTTTGGGTGCAGCGTGGCACGACCGTGCAATTGTCAGTTAAAACGACGCAGTGCTGAATCGCAAAATGTGCTTTGGTCAGGAAGGGGGTGAATCCTTCCGGGGCTGAAGTGGTTAAAGTAGCGCAGTGCTGAATAACAAAAAGTGGCCAGATGGTGAAGAGGGTAAAAATTTCTGGAGGTCCAGTGGTTAAAAAAAAAAGATAAAGAAAAATTGCAGATCTTAGGTAACTTTTCCACGTTCAAGTATTTCTGAGTGACAATACAGGATGTTCCACCCGATATGATTTTGTTTTCCCTGTACATACCAAGAACAAGGAAGCAAAAACAAAAAATACCATCAAATGATATAAAAGGCAATGTAGGATTTTTCACCTCTTTAGTGAAGCTGAAAATCATTTTGTGAACAGACGGCGTTGGGAGCAATCTGTGTTCAGAAAGGAGTGATAGGCAACGTAGATTCCAGGATGAGAGACCGAATGTCTCTCCTCGTCCTCCTGGTCCTCCTGCATGCCTCCCGTGGAATGACACGTAAGTAGATTCAAAAATGTCTTAACTAAGACATTTTTATCTTGAAAACTTCCATACAGGTGCACACAATGTACTCTGTCTTGTCATACAACTCCCATTCTTAAGTATGTCTATAAAACTTTAATTCCTTGACTTTACTTTTGAAGTAGGGGGTCACAATGTCCTCTGAAACATGCTGGCCTGTTTAATTATATATATATATATATATATATATATATATATATATATATATATATATATATATATATATATATATAATATATATTTTTAGTTCAATCATTTTCATTCAAAGTTTTCAATGCTACACGAAAAATGTGCATTGACTGCCATATAACAAGACATAGTAAATAGTACTACATGTATAAATACATATACTGTACATCATTACCAGTGTTAATTTCGTTGACTAAAACAGACTAAAACATTTTAGTCGACTAACTTAATACCATTTTAGTCAACTAAAATACGATTAAACAATTGAGATGACAAAAAAGACGACTAAAACTAAAATGTAATTTTAGTCAAAAGACTAAAGCTAAATTGAAATTTGACGTCAAAATTAACAGTGGTCTGTAGTGCATGTTCATACCTCAATACCATAAATAATAACATACCGTATTTGATTTTTCACTACAGCAGTATATAATGAGTTTGGAAATTGTAGAGAAATGCTTAAATTATGCATTACTATTTAAACACACCCATTAGATTTTAGATGACTAAAATGAGTTTTAGTTGACTGAAATGTACTGGAGATTTAGTTGACTAAATACGACTAAAGCTAAGACAATTGCAGAAGGCTAAAATGTGACAAAAACTCAAATGCCATTTTAGCCCTAAGTCTAATGCCCTGTACACACGTTCGGACATTGATCGGACATTCCGACAACGAAATCCTAGGATTTTTTCCGACGAATGTTGGCTCAAACTTTTCTTGCATACACGCGGTCACACAAAGTTGTCGGAAAATCCGATTGTTCTGAACGTGGTGAAATGAAACACGTACGTCGGGACTATAAACGGGGCAGTAGCCAAATAGCTTTTGTCTCTTAATTTATTCTGAGCATGCGTGGCACTTTGTGCGTCAGATTTGTGTACACACGATCGGAATTTCCGACAACAAATTTTGTTGTCGGAAAATTTTATAGCAAGCTCTCAAATTTTGTGTGTTGGAAATTCCGATGGAAAATGTGTGATGGAGCCTACACACGGTCGGACATTCCGACAACAAAATCCATGGATTTTTTCCAACGGATGTTGGCTCAAATTTGTCTTGCATACACATGGTCACACAAAGTTGGCCGGAAATTCCGATCACCAAGAACGCGGTGACATACAACACGTACAACGAGCCGTGAAAAATTAAGTTAATTAGCCAGTGCAGCTCTTCTGCTTGGTTCCGAGCATGCGTGGCACTTTGTGCATCGGAATTGTGTACACACAATTGGAATTTATGCAAACAGATTTTGTTGTCAGAAAATTTGAGAACCAGATCTAAAATTTTGTGCGACGGAAATTCCGATGGAAACTGTCCTACACACGGTTGGAATTTCCGACAAAAGGCTCCCATCGAACATTTCCTGTCCGAAAATCCGACCATGTGTAGGAGTCATAAGACTAAAGCTAAAGAGAGAGTAATTTCAGAGAGTAATGGTGTATACAGGTATACTTGGTATTCATAGAGATGCACCCGGACCTCCAAAAAGACACACGGGGGGTGATTTACTACAACTGGAGAGTGCAAAATCTGGTGCAGCTCTACAAAGAAACCAATCAGCTTCCAGGTTTTTTTTGTCAAAGCTTAATTGAACAAGCTTTTCAGTTTTAGTAAATCAACCTAATAGTATGCTGGACACAGATATCACTCATGTCCAAGAACTGCATATATGTAGACAGGCTCTTAGAAAAGTATTGGCTGAGAGAATATCCTTAATGGGAGAAAAGATCCTCAATTAGTGTAACCAGGGATAAAGGAGGACCACCATCTCTGGTTTTCTCAGGCTGGCTTCAAAAGGTCTAGGTCAAAAATAGACATGGTAGCTCCCCAGATGGCCCAGTTTGTCTATAAGACTCAGTGCCCATCCATCCCACCAATCTAGGTCAGTGTCAGGTCATGGTCAGAGTCAAAAGTCAGGGTCCAACGCCAGCTTCAAAGGTCAGTGTGTTTTAGGTAGGATAAAAAACATTTAGTAATTCAGTGTCAGTCAGTGTCGGTGTGTTTTAGGTAGGATGAAAAAATGAAATTGTTTCTGGGACCTGCTATGGGTACAAACAACTAATATGGACATATGCAGTGCCGGGAGAAGGTCACCCAGAGCTCAGGGTGAACATGTCAACCCGCAACTCCCTATCCAAGATGTATGAGCATTATGTGTCAGCAAAAATTGCCCTTCAAAAGAATAGAGCACTAATCAGCATGCAACCCCCGTCCTCCCAGGACAAATCTGCCCCCCTGTCTGAAATCCATCTCCCAGCACAAATCTTTTCCATCCCACCCCCCTCCCAGCTCTATTTTTGTAATCTGTGGAGCGGAGTCCACATTCTGTATCTGTAAAATAACAATCTTTTATAACAAATGGGATCTCCACTGTACATATTTCATGTCTCTGATTTGTTCTTTTTTTTTGTGGAGATCACCAGAAGCTCTCCCAGACCCGGTAAGTGTTTTGGGCTTTTGGTCAACTTTTGCTTTAGGAAGATCACATCATAACATAACTAATTTTAGTGTTACATGCAGTGCCAGGACTAATCCTCCCCCCACCCCCACAAAATTCCCATCCTAGAACATATCTTACCTCCGCCACCCCCCAGATTCCCCCTCCAGAACAAATCTCCCCACATTTTTCCTTGCTGACATTGGTAGTAATACTTCTGTCAGATTGTATCGGCAGGGAGACTCCACGTGGTTCCCCCCACCTCAAATGATACCACCAGCACCCAGGGCAGCCACCCCTCCTGCCCACCCCTAGTCCCGGCCCTGGTTACATGTTTATAATAAGACACTATAGCAGTAGAAATGTTCCGGAAGATATTAGGGCTCTTTCACACAGGCACTGCATTTTAAAGCACTGTTTAACACGCATTAATGCACCTATAGCATTAATGAGCATTCAAGTCATGGCAGTTGATGCTCTTTAAATTCTGTGAGATTATTTTTTTTTTTTACAAGACTAAAATGGGAAGCGATTTCTCTGACACTTTGCAACTACAGCTTAAATATAATGTAAATGACATAGCACAGAATGGAGAGGGTTGCAAAATGTCAGCGCCTGATGAACTCTGCAGGAAGCGTTATTTCTGGTCGCCATGACACGAAGCAACATTAATAGTGCAGTGTGTACTCCTCCATCCACTCCCTGTTTTATCAGATTTGAGTGGTGTTGACAGGCAGCTGGGAAGCAAAAGGCAACACAATCGCCTGTTATCAATATCCGTGTGAAAGATCCCTATCAAACAATGCTGGAGAATATAAAGTACAATATAATATAAAGAAATAGAATACAATATAATGAAATGACTGATCCCATCTTTCCTTTTCCAGAGACCACCAGCAGCTCTACAACCATCGGTAAGTGTTATTATTACTATCTTGTGTTATAAGGTGACTTTAGCATCTCGTTTTTTTAATGGGGTGTGATGTCATTTATTTAGAGCCAAATGTGATGATGACACCCATAGGGGAATATGAGCCCAGGGAGGAATATGCGCTGTGGAGGTCCACATTGTAGATGTCTTCCAACCGGTGGAATAGTGCCTTGTGCATTCAGAATAAAAGGCATTACAACCCAATTCACTGATGTTTATGGGTTACCGCGTATTGTGGTTTTTACACATGTTACCACATGATTCTTTTGGTGGTATTTAATCACTACTGGGTTTTTAATTAAAAAAAAAAAAAAAGACCGAAAATTTTGGAAAAAAAAAAAGTTTTTCTTAGTTTATGTCAGTAAATTTTGTAAATAAGTATTTTTTTTGGCCTTCATTGATGGACACTGATAGGTACTGATGAGGTGGCACTTATGGGCACTGATTAGGTGGCACTGATGAGATGGCACTAATATGCGGCACTTATGGGCACTGAGAGGTGGCACTGATATATGGCACTGATTAGTACTGCTAAGTGGCACTGATGGGTGGCACTGGTGGGCACTCATAGTTGGCACTGAAGGGCACTGATAGGTGGCATTGATAGGAGGCATGGATAGGCGGCACTGATGGGCATTGATTGGTGGCACTAATGGGCGGCACTGATGGGCATTGATGGGAAGCACTGATGGGCACTGAAAGCCAGCAATGACTGGCATCACTAATGGGCACTTATTGGTGGCACTAGTGGGCACTGATTGCATTTCTGGTGCTTTATTGTAATCAGGGCACTGATTACATCTCTTGCTGTCTCATGAGGAGATGCCGCTGATCGGCTCTCCTCGCTACACACTCTGTCAGTGTGAGGCGATGTGAGCAGATTACCACCACTTCCTGTATTTACATTTGACCAGCTGTGATTGGACACAGCCTATCACATGGTTAAAGAGCCATCTCGAGCCATCTCAGCGGCTCTTTACAGAGATCGGAGGTCACGCTGTGTCCTAGCAACACGGAGTGGCCGTTCGGGTGCGCCGTCATATGACGTTCACCCAGAATGGGAGCCACATCGTCCCTCCGTCATTTGATGGTGGGCGGGCGGCAAGTGGTAAACCCAACTCTTAACTTCTTGAAAGTTTAGGGTTGGAGACTTCTAAGATTTGTTTAGTTGCAGTTAAGATAAATGTTAGAAGGTTAAACTGATGTTTAGAAATAGCATCCTTTTTTTTATTAACCACTTCAGCCCTTCATGCCCAGGCCATTTTTTGCTATTTAGCAATATGCTACCTGGTAATTGCGTGGCCATGAAACATTGTACACAAACGAAACGTATATTATTTTTTCATAAAAATAGAGCTTTCTTGTAAAGGCATTTGTGGGGTTTTATTTTCTATTATATAAAAGAGAAAACACTGAAAATTGTGAAAAAAACAATATTTTTTACTTTCTGCTATAAGACATACCCAACAAAAATTTAGCAAAATCAAATTTCTTCATAAATTTTGCCCAAAATGTATTCTGCCACGTGCCTTTGTTTAAAAAAAATCCAATAAGTGAGTATTGATTGGTTTATAGACATGTGCATTCGTTTTCGTTCGAATGCATTTCATCCGAATTTCGTGTATTTTCGTTATCGTTTTAACAAATGATAACGAAAGTGCAGAATCCGAAAACTGAAAGATCCGACATAAACAAATGCTTTATTTTTGTTTTCCTTGCGACAACAGTTCGATATAGATAGAAGATTTGACATGACGCTGACAATAGTGATCTGTGTCCATAGAACCTGTGGTCGAATGTGCCTAACCTTAACTCTATTAGTCCAAGATTATTCTACATAGAGAGAAAAGATTCAACATTATAGAGACAAAAAACAAAATATTTCAGTGTGCACATGTCTGTTGGTTTGTGTGGAAGTTATATCATCTACAAACCAGTGGCGGCTTGTGCTCAAATTTTCAATTTTTCTTGGGCGCAAACAAATGCCACTAAAAGAAAGCTCTATTTGTGGGGAAAAAAGGACATCAATTTTATTTGGGTACAACATCGCACGACCGCGCAATTGTCAGTTAAAGCTACGCAGTAATGTAGAAAAAATGATCTGCACTCCTCTTGTTGCTCTTAAAATGTCTTCATTTTATTGAATAGCTGCAGTTAACAAATGCAGATTAACCACTTCAGCTCAGGAAGATTTTACCCCCTTCCTGACCAGAGCATTTTTTGCGATTCGGCACTGCGTCGCTTTAACTGACAATTGCGCGGTCGTGCGACGTGTCTCCCAAACAAAATTGACATTTTGCTATAATAAATATCCCCCCCCCAAAAATATATAAAAAAACATTTTTTTTCCTCAGTTTAGGCCGATCGTATTCTTCTACATATTTTTGGTAAAAAAAGAATCGCAATAAGGGTTTGATTGGTTTACGCAAAAGTTATAACGTTTAGAAAATAGGGGATAGTTTTTTGGCATTTTTATTAATGATTTTTTTTTACTAGTAATGGCGGCGATCAGTGATTTTTATTGTGACTGCGACATTATGGCGGACATGTCGGACATTTTTGACACATTTTTGGGACCATTGTCATTTATACAGCAATCAGTGCTATAAAAATGCACTGATTACTGTGTAAATGACACTGGCAGTGAAGGGGTTAACCACTAGGGGGCGGGGAGGCGTTAAGTCAGTACTAGGGAGTGATTACTAACTGTAGGGGGGATGGGCTAGCAGTGTCACTACACTGATCACTGCTCCCGATGACAGGGAGCAGAGATCAGTGACACTTGCCACTAGGCAGAACGGGGAGATGCTTGTTTACATCAGCATCTCCCCGTTCATCCTCTCCGTGAGGCGATTGCGGGTATCCCCGCGGTGACCAAGTCCGCGAGACCCGTGACCCAACTCACGGAGGTCCCAGCCGGTGCACACGCAATGGCACGGCGGGAAATTCAAATGGACGTACCTGTAAGTCCATTTGCCCAGTCGTGCCACTCTGCCAACATACATCGTCATGTGCCAGTCGGGAAGGGGTTAAGTCAGTTGACGCATTTCAGCCTATAAGGCCTTAGTCATAACCATGACTATAGTGTTGCCTGTAAAGTGACACATGACACTGTACCATGTATAGAACCAGCTGCAGCAAAACTGACATCTAGAAAGAAAGAAAAATTACATTTAATTTGCTAGCAGAGAAACATGTTAAAAAAAACAATCAAATCAATACCAGGCCCTTTGAACCTTTTGCCATTAGGCGAACACCCGAATTTGCAGGGAGCCACGCAGTGCATTCTAGGGCCCTGATTGGCTAAAGCAAAGCACCTGACTGCTGTCAAAGCCATAATTGGACAAAGTCATGATGACTTTGCCCAATCATGGCTCAGTGCTCATAGTCCCACCCCACACTATAAAAGGTTCCTTCCCAAAGGAACCATTTTGGAGTGTGTTGTTGTAGTGGAGATAGCTAGAGCAGGGCTCAGTTTGCTACTAGCAAGTTAGTGTGACTTTGAGTGTAGAGTGTTAGTATAGTGTAGTATCAGTGTAGTGTGTTAGTATAGTGTGTCAGTACAGTGTGAGTATAGTGTAGTATCAGTGTAGTGTGTTAGTGTAGTGCAGTGTTTAACACAGCATTACATATAATGTAGTGCTGTATACAGTGCTGTATACCCTTTATTGTTTTTCCTTTGGTTGCTGTGTGGTCTTTTTTTGCCCCATGCCTGCCCTACAGTCAGTAATGGTTTGGAGAGTCATGTCATCTGCTGGTGTTGGTCCTTTGTGTTTTAAACACACAGATCCACGTCCTGTCAGAGGAGAGGAGACCGATCATGTGATCCCAGTACAGAGGAACACCGATCGGTCTCCTCCCCTTGTGTGTCCCCACCCCCTATAGTTAGAATCACTCCCTGGGACACACAGTTAACCCTTTGATCACCCCCTAGTGGTAACCCCTTCCCTGCCAGTGACATTTATATAGTATTCAGTGCATTTCTATAGCACGGATCGCTGTATAAATGCCAATGGTCCCAAAATGGTGTCAAAAGTGCCCAATGTGTCCACCGCAATATTGCAGTCATGATAAAAATCACAGATCACTGCCATTACTAAAAAAAAATAATAAAAATGCCATAAAACTATCCCCTATTTTGTAGACGCTATAACTTTTGCGCAAACCAATCAATATACACTTATTGCGATTTTTTTTACCAAAAATATGTAGAAGAATACATATCGGCCTAAACTGAGGAAATATATATATTTTTTTAATTCGTGATATTTATTATAACAAAAAGTAAAAAACATTGTTTTTGTTTTTTTCAAACTTGTCGCTCTTCTTTGGTTTATAGCACAAAAAATAAAAACCGCAGAGGTGATCAAATACCACCAAAAGAAACCTCTATTTGTGGGGAAAAAAATGATAAAAATTTAATTTGGGTACAGCGTTGCATGACTGCGCAATTGTCATTCAAAGTGCGACAGCGCTGAAAACTGAAAATTGGCCTGGGCAGGAAGGGGGTGAAAATGCCCAGTATTGAAGTGGTTAAATACCACCAAAAAAAGCTCTATTTGTGTGAAATAAAAAAAATGTCTTATCCTAATGGAAGTGTTGATTTCCCATTTAAGCAAGCTGTTAGCGGGCTTCAGCAAGCTTTTACCAAGCTTCAAGAAGTGCTGAAGCCTGCTAGCAGCTTGCTTAAAGTGGCAATCAACACTCCCATTAGCTTCTGTTTTCAACATTAGCAAACTGGAGCTGAATTGTACTTTAAACGCTTCAAAAAATTTTTCTGAAAACTCTGAAAATGCTTTGTCAAAGCTTGCTGCTCACATTGCTCTTTTACAAGCTGAAGTGAAACAGGTTTTCTTTTTTTAATTCTATTTGATTCCACTTTTTACAAAACTTTTATTATTTTATTTTTTATTTAACTTTCTTGCTTATCACAAGAGGATTACCAAACCTCCAAACTGATATCATAAGGCAGGTGACAGGTGTTCTTTATGGAGACATTAGGGGTTTATTTGACCCCAGATTTCTCCCCTGCCCTGCGTAACAGATAACCAAGCACAGATCATTCTTGATTAGCTGTTTCCCTGGTCCCAGCAGCCGGGGAATGACAACTCCTTAACTGGAAACTCTCAGAGCTGAGCGCTTCGGGTTCATGGAGAGCAGACTACAGAATGCAGATGTGTTGGACCTCACTATACACTGCTATGTGGAAATTAGCAGGAGAAAGTATTGAGGAGTCAGATTGAAGCCAACATTGCAGGTTGTAGTTAGAAGTTTGTATTTTGATAATTGGAAGCCAGTAATCAAATAGACAGGGAAGCAGAATTTGTGAAGTCAGAGGCAGGAGCAGGTATTAGGATGGATTGTATTGGTTCCAGTCTGTTTTTTATATTTTTATTTGTATTTTTGCTATTTAGGATTTGAGTGTACCGGTTCCCTTGGCTCCTATTCCTGCTATGATCCTTGTGTGACCTGCACTGTGCTCAATGAGCCCTGGAGAAGCACAGACAACACACTATCCTTAAGTGACAAATGTGATAGATCCATGAACGGATGGTATCAGTTTGTTGGTAGTGGAGGTGATCGTATACCAGAATACTGTGTACCCATATATAGATGTAATACGGACGCTCCAGTGTGGATGAATGGAACACATCCGGTTATTACAGACGGCATTGTGAATCGCACGGCTTGTGCTAACTGGTTTGGAAACTGCTGCCGATGGACATCAACCATCCAGGTTAAAGCTTGTCCCCTGGGATACTATGTGTACAAATTAATCGGAACGCCAGGGTCAGGTTGCAACTTTACCTATTGTACAGGTAAGTGACTCATTTCCTTTTTCATTATACCTATTAAGGTTTAAAGTCCTCCAGGTTACAGAACATCTGGAGGTATCGAATCAAGATGAACTGAATTTGCAGACTGAGTTTTCAGTGTTTTTGTTGGCTTTAGTGTAACTAAATGTAGGCAAATCACTGCACTTAATGCCCAGCATTTTACTTCTTTTTGGATAGACGATAGAAGTGTTCTGTCAGACTTTTATTTCTGGAATGTTTAGGGTGGCATTTCTCAACCTTTTTACCTCAGAGGAGCCCTTGAATTAACTTTAAGCCATAGAACCCCCCCCCCCCCCCCCGCTAAAAGTGATTAAATCTACAACTCTTGATATATTAGCGTAATCAATAATTTGTAGAAAGTTGTAAATAAAGTAAAAGTGAATGTGGCATACCTAGAGTATTTGATACCCTGGGCAGATGATTTATTTATAACACCCATTGTCAGGACCTGGATCACCTGCTGCTGGCACTGTGTTTCCTACAGCAGAAGGTTGCAGTTTGTCTGTCTGTCCACCAGCAGGCGCCTCACGACAGCCAGCAGATCAGAGTAATCAGTTGCCACCTGATGCTGGCTGCTTGGAGGATATTTAAGTCCTCCTCTGCAATTACACTTCACGTTAGTGTTTTGCATTTGTATTGGTGAATAACTCCTGCACTACCAATTAATAAATCTCAAATTCTAAGAATAAACCTGATAAATGAATCAAATAATAATCTGTGGGTTGCTGGATGCACACAATTCATAAATTGAATATAAATATAGTTAATGTGTGCTGCTCTACCAATCTCAAAATTATAAATGTGAAATAACACATAAAATAACTAAGTGCCAACATAGTAGTAATACACATCCAGTGTTATTATCAGTTCTTAAAAAAGTGACAGTTCATCAAAAGCATATAATGTGAGATTCAAGCTTCTAAACCACCTCTTCCCGATCACCACTGGGCTCTCAGTCCCCTCACCTTAATGGTGTGTCAATACTTCTGTCAGATTATAGAGGCAGGGAGACCCCCCGTGGTGCCCCCCTACCTCACATGATACCACTGCGTCCCTCCTGCCCACCCCTAGTCCCCGACCTGGTTACATGTTTTATAATAAGACATTATAACAGTAGAAATATTCTTGTCCCAGAAGATATTAGGGCTCTTTCACATAGGCACTGAATTTTAAAGCACTGTTTAGCACGTATTAATACACCTATAGCATTAATGGGCATTCAGGTCATGCCAGTGGATGCTCTTAAAATTCTGTGAGATTTTTTTTATTATTTTTTTTTTTTTTAAGGCTAAAATGGGAAGTGATTACTCTGCAACTGCAGCTTAAATATAATGTAAATGCCATATAATGGAATTGAGGTGGCTGCAAAATGTCAATGCCTAAAAGTCATTTAAAACTGCTTGCGGTTTAATGTAATGTCGGATCCCGACAATATGGATGAAAATTATTGAGAAAAATGGCATGGGTACCCCCCAGTCCATTACCAGGCCCTTTGGGTCTTGTATGGATATTAAGGGGAACCCCACACCCAAATTTAAAAAAAAGGCATAGGGCCCCCAGGCCCTATATACTCTGAACACCAGTTTACAGGCGGTCCCAAGAAAGACAGGGACTGTAGGTTTGTTCTTAAGTTGAATCTGTTTGTAATTTTGAACGGGTACATTTTGTAAGTTTAGCTCCAGCCAAAAAATCTATTTTTAAGCTTTTTGGAAAACATAGGGAAGGGTTATCACCCCTGTAACATTTGTTTTACTGTCTGTGCTCCTCTTCAGAAGATTTCACCTCACTTTCTGTCCCAATGACAATTGGATTTTGAAAATTTGGGGTTTTTAGGGAAACAAGGATTGGTGATAAAGCATTAGTGGAAAGGAGACACGTTTTTTCCATATTAACTCTTACAGGAGAGAATTTCCCTTCCTAGGGGTAGATTTCCTCTCACTTCTTGTTGTCTCCATCCGTTTGTAAGTAGGAGTCATTTGTAAGTCGGATGTTTGAAAGTAGGGGCCTGCCCTATATACTCAGCAGAAATTTGGGCCTTAGGTATTGGTGGTACCAGAACACTATAAGCCCTCACAGTTTCTCTTGGTGGGCGCTGGAATGGGCCCTGCTGTGAAATATTATATCAAGAATTGTAATTACATGCCCCTGTTGAACAGGGTTAGAAAAATTGGGCCTTTGGTGGTGGTGTGGTGGTGTTACCACAACACTGTAAGCCTTCAGAGTTACTCTTGGTGGGCTCAGGAATGGGCCCTGCTGTGAAATATTAGATCAAAAAATTGTAATTACACGTTCCTGTTGAACAGGGGCAGAAAAAGTGAGCCTTAGGCACTGGTGGTGGTGCCACAACACTGCAACCCCTCACAGATACTCTAGTTGAGCGCAGGAACAAGCCCTGCTGCAAAATATTACAGCAAAAATTGTAATTACACGCCCCTGTTGAACAGGGGCAGAAAAATTGGGCCTTAGCCACTGGTGGTGGTGCCCAGAACCAAAAACGTTCTTAAAAGCTATCAACATGAACATTGAGGAGGAAGAGGATAGTCACTCAGCATCGGCATAGGCAGTCGTCAAGGGATCTCACATTCATAAAAAAATTAGTCGATTACATCAGCATCAGGTGCTTGGTAGCTGGTGATCCAAGACTGATTCATTTTTATGAAGGTGAGCCGATCAACCAAGTCGGTGGACAGGCGCACTCTGTGATCGGTTACAAAGCCTCCAGCAGCACTGAATGTGCGTTCCAAAAGAATGCTGGATGCAGGACAGGCCCGTAGCTCAACTGCATACTGTGCAAGCTTTGGCCAGTGATCCATCCTCAAGACCCAGTAACCCAGAGGATTTTCGGTTGGAAAAGTCTCCAAGTCTGATCTTGCCCCTAGGTATTCCTGCACCATGTAAATCAGGCACTGGCGAGGGTTGCTGGAACCAATTAGACCTTGGGGCTGCAGAGTAAAAAATTATCTGAAGGCATCTGTCGGACGGCCACCTTCTCCACCGCTCCTTCTGCGACTGACCGAAGCCTCAGCAACACATTGTTCAGGACCATGAATTTGTAACCTCACAGGCTCTGGAAACGCGTTGCACAAACCTTTCTGCAAGGTCTCCCGAAGATGTTTCATCCTCTGCTCCCTCTGTGACGGCTGGATAAGTTCACAACCTTACCCTTGTAACGTGGATCAAGGAGGGTTGACAGCCAGTACTGATCCCTCTCCTTGATACCACGAATCCGAGGGTCCTTTCGCAGGCTTTGCAGGATCAGGGAGGCCATGCAGCATATGTTTGCTGAGGCATTTGGTCCGGAGTCCTCCGGGTCACTAAGGACGACCTGATCTGCAGCCACCTCCTCCAAGCCATGTATAGGTCCATGGGTTTCTGGGGACTGTAAACGATCCCTTGAAGACTGCTGCTGATGCTGAGTGCCAGGCTCAACCTCCATGCTGACACAATCCTCCTCCTTCCCCTCTTCCTGTGTGATCGGTGGGCCCGCAGAAACACTGTCTGGATAAAGGGGGCCTTGAGAGGTAAGGAAGTCCTCCCCTTCCTCCCTCTGTTCATCCTCAAGTGCCCTGTTCATTATTACATGCAGTGTGTGCTCCAACAGGTAGACAAGAGGGACAGTATCACTGATGCATGCACTGTCACTGCTCACCATCCTCGTGGCCTCCTCAAATGGTGACAGGACAGTGCATGCATCCTTGATCTTGAGCCACTGGCGTGGCAAAAAAAGCCAAGCTCCCCTGACCCTGTCCTGGTGCCATAGTCGCACAGGTACTCATTGATGGCCCTCTGCTGCATGTGCAGCTGCTGCAGCATGGCCAATGTTGAGTTACACCTGGTGGGCATGTCACAGATTAGGCGGTTCTTGGGCAGGTTGTATTCCTTTTGGAGTTCAGCCAGCCGAGCACTGGCCTGCCTCAGGAGATCCTGTAAGCCCGGGTACCTGCACAAGAACCGCTGCACCACCAAATTAAGGACGTGAGCCAAACAGGGAACATGGGTGAAGTGTCCCTGTTGGAGGGCGGAGAGGAGGTTGGTGCCATTGTCACAAACCACCAACCTCCTCTGAGCCTGTCCCTTCAGAGATGACAGAATCTCTGCCCCAGTGTGGCTCCTGTCCCCTAAGCACACCAGCTCAAGCACTGCATGGCATCTTTTTGCCTTAGTGCTTGCGTAGCCCCTTGAATGCATACGGAGCACCACTGGTTCCGAGGACAAATCTATAGAGGAAGAGGCCATGGAGGAAGAAGAAGAGGAGGGGGTGGAGGAGAGAGGTGTGTCAGAATCACCACTAGTAGCATTTTGGAGGCGTGTTTGTGGAACCAGCTCCAACAATACTGCATCCTGTCCTGCATCCTTCCCAGCTGCCAGCAGGGTCATCCAGTGCACCATGAAAGATAAGTAACGTCCCTGTCCATGCCTAATGGACGTATGCCGTAATATGCACCTTACCGCTGACCGCCCTGTCCAGCGAGGCCAAGACATTGCCTTCCACATGCTGGTAGAGAGCTGGAATGGCCTTACGTGAAAATAAGTGGCGTTTGGGAACCTGCTACTGAGGTACCACGCATTCCACAAATTCACGAAAGGGGGCAGAGTCTACCAGCTGAAAAGACAGCAGTTGGAGTGCTAGCAATTTAGGCAAGCTAGCATTCTGCCGCTGGGCATGTGGATGGCTGGGACTGAATTTCTTTTGCCGGTTTAGCAATTGTGGTAGGGAAATTTGCCTGCTACAATTGGACGTTGGTGTAGTGATAGCAGATTGCCTGCAAGTACTTGGCACACCTAATTCTACACCTTCATTCCTCTCAGTGCAGGTTTCTGAGAGAACTGGATTTTAAGGGGAAAATTTTAAAAAAATTGGCGTGGGGTCCCCCCAAAAATCCATACCAGACCCTTATCTGAGCATGCAACCTGGCAGGCCACAGGAAAAGAGGGGGGGATGACAGAGCACCCCCCTCCTGAACCATACCAGGCCACATGCCCTCAACATTGGGAGGGTGCTTTGGGGTAGCCCCCCAAAACACCTTGTCCCCATGTTGATGGGGACAAGGGCCTCATCCCCACAACCCTTGCCCGGTGGTTGTGGGGGTCTGCGGGCAGGGGGATTATCGGAATCTGGAGGCCCCCTTTAACAAGAGGACCCCCAGATCCTGCCCCCCCCCCCATGTGAAATGGTAAGGGGGTACTTGTACCCCTACCATTTCACAAAAAAACTGTCAAAAATGTTAAAAACGACAAGAGACAGTTTTTGACAATTCCTATATAATATTTAAATGCTTCTTCTTTCTTCTATCTTCTATCTTCCTTCGGTTTCTTCCTCCAATCTTGTTCTTCTTCCGGTTCTTCTAGTTCTTCTGGTTCTTCCTCCGGTGTTCACATCCGGCATCTCCTCCGCGGCGTCTTCTTCCCTTCTTCTCCTCAGGCCGCTCCGCATCCATGATGGCATAGTGGGAGGCTCCCGTTGTGTGACGCTTCTCCTCTTCTGACGGTTCTTTAAAAACAGAGGGCGGGGCCACCAGGTGACCCCGCCCCCTCTGACGCATGGGGACTTGACAGGGACTTCCCTGTGGCATTCCCCATGATGTCAGAGGGGGCGAGGTCACCGGGTGGCCCTGCCCTCCGTTATTTAGGAACCGTCAGAAGAGGAGAAGCATCACACAGCGGGAGCCTCCCACCATGCCATCATGGATGCGGAGCAGCCCGAGGAGAAGAAGAGAAGAAGACGCCGCGGGGGAAATTCGGGGTGAGAACACCGGAGGAAGAACTGGAAGAACCAGAAGAACCAGAAGAAGAAGATGGAGGAAGAAACTGAAGGAAGAAAGAAGATAGAAGAAAGAAGAAGCATTTAAATAAAGGAATTGTCAAAAACTGTCTCTTGTCATTTTTAACATTTTTGACAGTTTTTTTGTGAAATGGTAGGGGTACTTTTGTACCCCCTTACCATTTCACACAGGGGAGAGGGCCGGGATCTGGGGGTCCCCTTGTTAAAGGGGGCTTCCAGATTCCGATAAGCCCCCCAACCGCAGACTCCCACAACCACCGGGCAAGGGTTGTGGGGATGAGGCCCTTGTCCCCATCAACATGGGGACAAGGTGTTTTGGGGGGCTACCCCAAAGCACCCTCCCAATGTTGAGGGCATGTGGCCTGGTACGGTTCAGGAGGGACCGTAAGAACCTAATTAAATATTATTCTTTTCTGATCCTGATACCTGTGAGATGGAGAACCTCTACAATCATTCTTCTGTCAAATGTCCCTAACTCTAATCAATATACCTGATATTAGACATGTGCACACTGAAGTATTTCGTTTCGGAATTTCGTTTTCGTCCGAAAAATAAAATTTATTTAGTTACTCCCGAAATTCGTTTTTCTTAATTTAGTTTTTCGTTAAAAACTTGCATTCGTCCGAAAATCCAAATTAATGAAGGTCGAATCTGTCATTGAAGACTTATGACGTCTGTCGAATCTTCTTAGAACTTTAAACAGACACCATAATCGTAAATGAAAGTAAGTTGGTTGTACGTGTGTACTTAGTTCTAGCTATTTTACTGCCCCTCCTCTTTGGTTACAATCAGCCAATAACATTTATCATCATCATTATTTCTATTTTACTTCCCCCACCGTGTCAAATCTTTTCTCTCTACGTCAAAACTTTTCTCTCTACGTCGAATCTTTTCTCTCTACGTCAAATCTTTTCTCTCTATGTAGAATGATCTTGGACTAATAGAGTTAAGGTTAGGCACATTCGACCACAGGTTTGATGGACACAGATTGTTATTGTCATCATCATGTCGAATCTCCTATCTATATCGAACTGTTGTAGCAACGAAAACGAAAATAAAGCATTTGTTTATGTCGGATCTTTCGTTTTTCGGATTCTGCACTTTCGTTATCGTTTATTAAAACGATACCGAAAATACCTGAAATTTGGATGAAAATGCATTTGGACGAAAACGAATGCACATGCCTACCTGATATCACCTCCGCTGCACTTTCTAAATGTCACCAGACCAAAATACTTTGCGTAAACTGTTGGCGCTATATAAATCCTGAATGATAATAATAATAATAATTATCCATGCTCATAAATAGAAGTCCTTGCTCCACCCCCCTCCTTTTGCCCCACTTCCCCTTTATCTTCCGATGCTTACAACATCCTTCTTTAACTCAACCCATCTATTCTCAAATATCTTCTCTTACTACCCCATCTCCTTTTTACCCTCCCATTGGGCCCCTCAGCCTTATATAACCCTTCTTCTTCACACATACTGTTATACATCGGTCCTTATCATTCAGAGAATAAAAATATATGAATGCCATAATATAGCACTCCCTATAACCTAATCTATTGTAACTCTTTATACTTAGATCAAGAGGTTTATATTATATTATATTTTATTACACACCTAATCCTACTTTCTTATTCCTTTGACATCTCAATATTTATGTGTTTATGTAATGATTTCTGTCATTTTCTTTCATTATTGTATCTCCCTCTCCTCTTGGCGCTTCAAGACATTTTCATGTTCCCTGTCATGTTCTTAGTATTCACAATGATACATTGTACCCTTTAACTGATTTCACATCAGTGATATTCTTTACTGTATTTTTGTGTTAAAACTCAATAAAATTCTTGGAAAAGAAATATAATACATTATAATTAAATTATTTCCACTTTTATATGACTGATCCCTTCATTCCTTTCCCAGAGACCACCAACAGCTCTACAACCATCGGTAAGTGTTTAAATATTACTATTTTGTGTTATAGAAAACTAAGGAATGTGTCAGATAGGTGACTTTATGATCTCATTTTTTAATGGGGTGTGATGTAATTTATTAAGAGCCCAATGTGGTGATCACACTCATAGGGGAATATGAGCCGTGGAGGTCCACATTGCAGAAGTTTTCCAACCTTTTATGCCACATACACACGATTGGACTTATCATCGGAAAAAGATATGACGGCTTTTCCAACGGGATTCCGCTCATGTTTGCCTTGCATACACACGGTCACGCAAAAGTTTGCTGAACTTACGACCGTCAAGAACGCGGTGACGTACAACACTACGATGAGCCGAGAAAATGAAGTTCAATGCTTCTGAGCATGCGTAGGAATTGTGTGCATAGGAATTTTGCACGTCGGAAATGCCACAGACGATCGCATTTTCGGATAGGAACTTTTTCCAACCGAAAAATTAAAAACCTGCTCTCAATCTTTTGCTGGCTGGAATTCGGCCAGCAAAAGACTGATGGAGCATACACACGGTTGCATTTTCCAATGAAAAACTCTCATCGGTCTTTTGCGGCCTAAAATTCTGATCGTGTTTACGCGGCATTAGAAAAATTAAGGAATGTGTCAGATAGGTGACTTTACCATCTCATTTTTTTTAAAATGGGCTGTGATGTCATTTATTAGGAGCCAAATGTGGTGATAACACTCATAGGGTAATATGAACCCAGGGAGGAATATGAGCTGTGGAGGTCCACATTGCAGAGGTGTTCCAACCGTTGGAATAGTGCCTTGTACATTCAGAATAAAAGGCATTACAACCCAATACACTGCTGTTCATGGGTTACCGCATGTTGTGGTTTTTCCCACATGTTACTGCAATCCATAAACGTACCTCCCAACTTTTTGGTATGGAAACAAGAGATGCCTATTAGCAAAAGTACGAAGGCATAGGAGACACCCCCTAGCATGCCCCTTTAAATGAGAATCATAAAAAAAAATTATTAGATAAACCCACAAGTGCTTTTTTTTACATTTATTTTTTCATTATACTGGTTTTAAACTTACAGATACAGCAATTTAGAAATTGGATGAAAGGTTTAGCACCGGGAAACACTTTTTGAAAGATAAAAAGTGCATTTTATATACAACTATATAAATCAGACCAAAATGAGGAACAAATGAGGAGGAAAGAGGGACAGAGGGACTTTGAGGTCAATTCACTAAGCTTTACCGCATGCGATAAGGGTAACATCTTACTCATTTGCATAAATTAAGAAACAGCGATTGCTCCCTCTATACAGAGCTCTGTATTATTTGTCAAAACAGGGCTCTGGGGTGTGATTGGACACAGCTGATCAGGAGGTCCTGACCGTGAACCATTGGTGGGGATCTGCTGACAGACTCCCGCTGTGTACAATCACAGTGGGTGTTGGTGGGCGGTGTGCATGCGCTCCCTGAACCTCGGAAGCAGGCAGCGATGTACCATTACGTTGCTTTGCTTGCACAGGCTGCCCATACACAGTACTTTGGGGCGGTCCACAAAGGGTTAAGCAAACATGTGAAAGACTATATAAAATAAAAACCGCAGAGGTGATCAAATACCATCAAAAGAAAACTCTATTTGTGGGGGAAAAAGGACATGAATTTTATTTGCGTACAACATCGTACTGTCATTGTATTAATAACACTGGCAGGGAAGGGGGTTAACACCAGGATCCAAGGGTAACGTTTGTCCCTAGGGGGTGCTTTCTAACTGTGTGGGGGATGGACTCACTAGATGAACACAGAGATCCGTGTTCCTGATTAGCAGGAACACAAGATCACTAAGTTCATCTCTGACAGAACGTCGGTCTGCCCTGTTTACATTCTATCTCTATGGAGAGCGATAGCGGGTGGCCGGCGGACATCGTGTCCACTGGAACCGCTGATTTTCTCCCCCTCTGGTCAATCAGTGTCCCCCCGCTGGCTTTTGCACTTAATGATGTACAGGTACATCATTTCGCACAATAGAACCGACCTGCCGCACTATATGTACTGCGGCCGGTCGGCAAGTGGTTAATACTCCTCTTTTACTTCTAGGTTTGTGTGTATTTTTCATATTTAAAAAAAATTCTGTGATGCTTTAACCACCTCAATACCGGGCACTTACACCCCCTTCCTGCCCAGGCCATTTTTCAGCTTTCAGCACTGTCACACTTTGAATGACAATTGCGCGGTCATGTATAATAGGAAATGGGGATATTGGCGCTGCTAATAATAAACCAGCCCCCAAACACGGTGAGGGTATAAGGCCAGAGTCATAAATCTTGCACCATTATGAAAAAATAGAAAAAAAATGTGGGTTAGTGAGGTGTATCTAATTTGAAACCAAATGAGAAGCAAATAATAAACAATATAATGAAAACCTGATGATAAATGAAAAAAAATTCCTCTCACCCCATCAAATTTGAAACCAAATGAGAAGCAAATAATAAACAATAATAAACAATAATTTACAGGATTTTTTTTCATTTTTTTTTTCATTTCTCATCAGGATTTTATTATATTGTTTATTATTTGCTTCTCATTTGGTTTCAAATTAGATACACATCACCAACCGACTAGAGTTTTATATTTTTTCATAGTGGTGCAAGATTCATGACTCTTGCCTTATACTCTCACCGTGTTTGGGGGCTAGTTTTTTATTAGCAGCACCAATATCCCCGTTTCCTATTATACATTTCTTGGGACACCACTAGTGGAATCTTCATTGGGGAGGCTGCAGCTATCTATACCTAAGCATGGATTTCTAGTTTTTTTATAATTGCGCGGTCATGCTACACTGTAACCATGTGAAATTTTTGCCATTTTCTTCACACAAATAGAGCTTTCTTTTGGTGGTATTTAAAGCAGTTGTATAGCTATTTTTCAACCTTTTACCTACAGGTAAGCCTATAATAAAAAATATCTCCTAAACCTGTACGGTTTAGGAGATATTCCCCTCGCAATGAACCGCTGACTGCAGCGGCGCATGCGCACAGGGGATTCTCAGCTGAAAGCCCGGCAGCCGCCGGACTTTGCCAGAAAAAAAGTCTCCCGTGCGCATGTGCGGGAGTGACGACATTGCGGCTCCGGCCACTCACAGCGCCGGAGCCGCGATACCCGAAAGACACGCCGAGGGGAAATGTCAGCTCCCTTGGCATGGACTGGGTGAGATGCCAGCGCCTTGTTCTAAAGTAAGTATCTCATAATGAGCTAGTATGCGGTGGATACTAGCCCATTATGCCTTTTCCCTTACAGGTGTAGGGGGAAAAAAAAGTCAGCGGGTTTACTACTACTTTAATCACTCCTGGGTTTTTTATTTTTTCCTAAAAAAAAAAAAAATTACCAAAAATTTTGAACAAAAAAAAGTTTTTCTTAGTTTCTGTCATTAAATTTTGTAAATAAGTAATTTTTCTCCTTCACTGATGGGCACTGATGAGGCAGCACTGATGAGGACTGATAGGCTGCAATGATGGGCACTGATGAGGAGGCATGAATATGCCACACTTATGGGCATTGATAGGTGGCACTGATATGTGGCACTGATGTGCACTGATAGGCGGCACTGAAGGGTGGCACTGGGCTCGGATAGGCGGCACCGTTTGGCACAGGCAGCACTGGGGGGCACAAATAGGTGGCACTGGTGGGCACGGATAGGCAGCACAGAAAGGAGGCACTGATGGGGGCACTGATGCACACTGATAGGTGGCATTGATGAGCAGCAGTGATGAGCATTGATGGGCAGCAGTGATGGACATTGATGGGCAGCACTGATAGCCAGCACTGACTGGCATCCCTAATGACCACTGATTGCTGGCACTTGTGGGCACAGATTGGTGGCAATTTTGGGCACTGGTTGGCACTGATTGCTGGCAGTGATGGGCACACAGTTCTGGCACTACTGGCACTTAATTGTAATCAGGGCACTGATGATCAGTGCCCTGTTTTCATAACTAGCTGTCCTCTGTGAGGAGATGCCACTGATCAGCTCTCCTATCCTCACACTCTGTCAGTGTGAGGCGAGGAGTGCCGATTACCGGCATTGCTATGTTTACATGTGACCAGCTGTGATTGGACACAGCCAATCACATGGTTAAAGAGCCGTGGCCACGGTTCTTTACACAGATCAGGGTTGTGCCATGTCCTAGCAATACGGCGTGGCCACAATCACTGTGCTGCGCGTCCTGCGGGAGCGGTCATTCTGGGAGGCCGTCATATGACATCCACCCAGAACGGTCCCTTCTGCCATAAATGCATCCTTCTGCCTGTCAGCTGTCATGTTCACTGAGCCACACATGTGCAGCTCAGTAAACATTTACGCCCTGATCCGTGCTGCAGCGATGTGACTTCCATGCACATGCGCTGGAGTGATGTCTTCGCGGCCTGGTCTATCAAATGGCTGAAGGCATGGGACCCCAGAGGGAAGACCAGGCGAAGATGGAAGCTCCAGGGGTCAGCCGGATCAATCCCATTGCAGCAATGAAGGACACCATATGACAGGTAAGGCTGCCATAGTGTACTAATTTGCTGTGCATACTAGCACATTATGGCATAACCCATCTGGGGCGGGTGCTGAAAAAAAAAATTGATAGCGGACTTTACTTCGGCTTTAATCAAGTAGGCCTCTAGCCAGAAATTAAAAGATAACATAGAAAAATAAGCATTACAAATAATGGTGGCTGTTCAGATCAATTTATAAATGCCTTAGAAAGGGTGAGTTTGCACAGGTGGTAAAGCAAACAACAGAAAACTTCCCCAACACGTAACCCAGCTAAATACCACAAAAACACCAAATGAACCACTTGACCCCCCGATAGAATAAAAGGGTTTTTATAACAGCTTACCTGTAAAATTCTTTTCTTGGAGTACATCACGGGGAACAGAGAAGCATAGTAATTACTATCTGGGTTATACGCCACCTTCAGGTGATGGACACTGGCACACCCAAGACAGGAAGTTCACTCCCTATAAAACCCCTCCCATACTGGGAGTACCTCAGTTTTTGTAGCAAAGCAATATACAAACATCCCAGAAAGAGGGGAGGGACCTCTGTGTCCCATGATGTACTCCAAGAAAAGGATTTTACAGGTAAGCTGTTATAAAAAAAACTATTTTCTTTATCATACTTTACGGGACACAGAGCAGCATAGTAATTACTATGTGGGATGTCCCAAAGCAATGCTATCTGAAGGGAGGGAGACATAAACAAATTAGGGCGCCATCAGACTTGATGAGCTATACTGCTTCCTGCAATACACTGCGCCCAAAGGCGATATCCTCATGCCTTTTTACATCCACCTGATAGAATCTACTAAATGTATGGATTGAAGACCAAGTTGCAGCCTTGCAGATTTGAGCCATGGAGGCTTGGTGATGCACTGCCCATGAAGCACTAACTGCCCTTGTGCAGTGTTTTGATTTGAAAAGGTGGAATTCTCTTCTTTAAACCATAAACTTGAATAATAACCTGTCAAATCCATTTAAAAATGGTAGCTTTCAACGCTGCCTGTCCTTTCCTAGGACCTTTTGGCAGCACATACAAAACATCAGTTTTCCAAATCTGAGCAGTTGCTTTCAAATAGACCTTGACTGCTCTCACTACATCAAGGGAATGTAGTGACTTTTCTTCCATAGAACAGGGTTCTGGAAAAAACGAAGGTAGAACAATATCTTGGTTTAGATGAAAGCCTGACACCACTTTAGGCAGAAAGCTTGGATGAGGATGCAGCACCACCTTGTCCTTGTGAATAATTAAATATTGCTCTTTACAAGAAAGAGCAGCCAACCCTGATACCGTTCTTGCAGAGGATATAGCAACCAGAAAAACTAACTTCCTTGTCAAAAGGTCCAAGGGGGTATGCCGTATCGGCTCAAAAGGCTGTTTTTGTAATACTGACAAAACTAAATTTTGTTTAGTCCCAAGGGTTCAAGGGTGACCTAACTGGCGGATTAAGCCACGTTACCCCCTGCATAAAAACATGGACTAAGGAATGCAAAGCAAGTGGTCTTTGAAATAATATGGATAAGCTGAGACCTGATCCTTGACAGTACTCAAGGCCAGCTCTATCTCAACCCTTAATTGCAGAAAGGCAAGAATTCTACCTATGACATATTTCCGAAGATGCCAACCCTTGGATTCACACCAGGAAACATATGCCCTCCAGACTCCATAATATATGACTTTGGAAGCTTGTTTCCCTGCATTAACCAAGGTAGATACCACTGACCCAGAAAGCCTGCGATTCTTCAGAATGTGGGTTTCAATAGCCAAACCGTTAAACTTAGAGTTTGTAAGGTAGGATAGAATACTGGTCCCTGTGAGAGCAGGTCTGGACGTGGTGGAAGGGTCCATGGTCCCCTACCGCCATTATGATCTCTGCATACCAAGATCTTCTGGGCCATTCCGGGGCTACAAGAACCACTGGCTTCCTTTCCTGCTTTATTCTGTGAAGAAGCCGTGGTAGCAGCTGCATAGGGGGAATGCATAAATCAGTGAAGACTGATCCCACGGGGTCACCAAAGCATCTGTTCTGCATGCAAGTGGATAACTTGTCCTTGACACAAAGTTGTAAAATTTCTTGTTGAACCTGGGCACCAATAGATCAACTGCATGTCCAGGATCCCCCATCTTTGGCATATGGCCAGGAAGATGTCGGGGTGAAGAGACCATTCCCCCGGAAACAACTGCTGGCGACTCAAGAAGTCCACCTGCCAAATCTCTATTCCTGGAATGAAGACTGCCGATAGGTAAGGTACGTGCTTCTCTGCCCAAGCTAGGATATGGTTCACCTCTCTCTGGGCTGCATGACTGCTGGTGCCCCCTTGGTGATTGATATAAGCCACTGCTGTGGCATTGTCGGATTGGATCCTGACAGGACAATTCCGTAACCTGAACGTCCAGGCCCTAAGAGCCAAGCGTGCCACCCGGATCTCTAGGATGTTGATAGGCAAGGCCTTTTCGGTTCTGGACCACTTCCCTAGGACAGTCGCCTCTTCCAGGACTGCTCCGCAACCCGAAAGGCTGGCATCTGTTGTTACCACCTTCCAAGTAACTGGTATGAAGGATTTCCCCTTCTGCAGATTCTTGGTTATCCACCACCAACTGAGGCTCTGGCACACCTTTGGGGTCAGATGCATTGGGAAATCTAGAACTTGAACCCTTTTTGTTCCAAGCAGATAGGATACTGTTTTGCAACAGTCTCAAATTAAACTGGGCATAGGGGACAGCTTCAAATGAAGCCACCATCTTCCCTAACAACCTCATGCAAAGGTGAATGGAGGGATCTTTCTTCATCCTGACCACCTGGACCAGCTCTTTTATGGCGCTGATCTTTGCCTGAGGCAAAATCACCCTTCTCTGGGCTGTGTCTATGATCAGACCGAAGTACTCTAGCCTCTTTAGTGGTCTTAAGGAAGATTTCTCTAGGTTGAAAATCCAACCTATGTATTCCAGGTAGTTGACTGTGCTGACCAAGCTTTTGTCCAAGCGGCTACAGACCGGTCTACCAGCAGCAGGTTGTCCAGGTATGCTACAACTTTTATACCCTGAGCCCTTAGTCTGACCAGAGGTGGGTCCAGAACCTTTGTGAATACCCGGGGTGCATTAACTAGACCAAAGGGCAAGGCTACAAACTGAAAATGGTGCTTTTCTACCTCAAATCGCGGATATTTCTGGCGAGAGGGGAAATAGGCAATGCAAGTATGCATCGTTGATGATGATTGATGAAGTTCCCCCCCTTGTAGGAAGGAAACTACTGACTGGATTGACTCCATGCGAAAGAAGCGGATATTCAGGAACTGATTTAGATCTTTGAGATCTAGAATGGGCCTGACATCTCTATTTGGTTTTGGCACCGTGAAGAGGTTTGAATAAAACCCCAACCCCTGCTCCTCCGTTGAGATTTCCATTATAACCTCTTGAGACAACAACCGGTCTAATGCTAGAAACAGAGATTGCCTTTTCCCGGGATCTTTGGGAACGTTTGACCTCAGAAAACAAGGTGATGGGACCTCTCGGTTATCGGTCCTTATTATTCAGAGATTAAAAATATAGGAATGGCGTAATATAGCACTCCCTATAACCTAAGTTATTGCAACTCTTCATACTTAGATCAGGAGCTTGTTTTTATTACACACCTAATCCTACTTTCTTATTTCTTTTGAAATCTCAATATTTATGTGTTTATGTAATGATTGCTGTCATTTTCTTTCATTATTGTATTTCCCTCTCCTCTTGGCCCTTCAAGACATTTTCATGTTACCTTTCATGTTCTTAGTATTCACGATGATACATTGTACCCTTTAACTGATTTCACATCAGTGATATTCTTTACTGTATTTTTGTGTTAAAATTCAATAAAATTCTTGGAAAAGAAATCTACAATATAATGAAATTCTTTCCACTTTTATATGACTGATCCCTTTTTTCCTTTCTCAGAGACCAACAGCTCTACAACCAACGGTAAGTGTTTAAATATTACCATCTTGTGTTATAATAAAAACAAAGGAATATGTCAGATAGGTGACTTTACCATCTCATTTTTTTAATGGGCTGTGATGTCATTTATTAAGAGCCAAATGTGGTGATTACACTTATAGGGTAATATGAACCCAGGGAGGAATATGCGCTGTGGAGGTCCACATTGCAGATGTGTTCCAACCGGTGGAATAGTGCCTTGTGCATTCAGAATAAAAGGCATTACAACCCAATTCACTGCTGTTCATGGGTTACCGCGTGTTGTGGTTTTACCACATGTTACCGCAATCCATAAACATACCTCCCAACTTTTTGATATGGGAACAAGAGACGCCTATTAGCAAAAGTATGCAGGCATAGGACACACCTCCTAGCATGCCCCTTTAAATGAGAATTATAAAAAAAATTAGATAAACCTACAAGTGCTTTTTTTTACATTTATTTTTTCATTATACTGGCTTTAAACTTACAGATACAGCAATTTAGAAATTGGATGAAAGGTTTAGCACCGGGAAACACTTTTTGAAAGATAAAAAGTGCATTTTATATACAACTATATAGATTAGACCACAATGAGGAACAAATGAGGAGGAAAGAGGGACAGAGGGACTTTGAGGTCAATTCACTAAGCTTTACCGCATGCGATAAGGGTAACATCTTACTCATTTGCATAAATTAAGAAACAGCGATTGCTCCCTCTATACAGAGCTCTGTATTATTTGTCAAAACAGGGCTCTGAGGTGTGATTGGACACAGCTGATCAGGAGGTCCTGACCGTGAACCATTGGTGGGGATCTGCTGACAGACTCCCGCTGTGTACAATCACAGTGGGTGTTGGTGGGCGATGTGCATGTGCTCCCTGAACCTCGGAAGCAGGCAGCGATGTACCATTACGTTGCTTTGCTTGCACAGGCTGCCCATACACAGTACTTTGGGGCGGTCCACAAAGGGTTAAGCAAACATGTGAAAGACTATATAAAATAAAAACCGCAGAGGTGATCAAATACCACCAAAAGAAAACTCTATTTGTGGGGAAAAAAGGACATGAATTTTATTTGCGTACAACATCGTACTGTCATTGTATTAATAACACTGGCAGGGAAGGGGGTTAACACCAGGATCCAAGGGTAACGTTTGTCCCTAGGGGCTGTTTTCTAACTGTGTTGGGGATGGACTCACTAGATGGACACAGTGATCCGTGTTCCTGATTAGCAGGAACACAAGATCACTAAGTTCATCTCTGACAGAACGTCGATCTGCCCTGTTTACATCGGCAGGCCGCCATTCTATCTCTATGGAGAGCGATAGCGGGTGGCCAGCGGACATTGCGTCCACTGGAACTGCTGATTTGCTCTCCCTCTGGCCAATCAGTGTCCCCCGCTGGCTATTGCATGAAATGACTTACAGGTACATCATTTCGCACAATAGAACCGACCTGCTGCACTATATGTACTGCGGCCAGTCGGCAAGTAGTTAATACTCCTCTTTTACTTCTAGGTTTGTGTGTATTTTTCATATTTAAAAAAAATTCTGTGATGCTTTAACCACCTCAATACTGGGCACTTACACCCCCTTCCTGCCCAGGCCATTTTTCAGCTTTCAGCACTGTCACACTTTGAATGACAATTGCGCGGTCATGTATAATAGGAAATGGGGATATTTAGATACACATCACCAACCCACTAGAGTTTTATATTTTTTCATTGTCGTGCAAGATTCATGACTCTTGCCTTATACTCTCACTGTGTTTGGGGGCTAGTTTTTTATTAGCAGCCCCAATATCCCCGTTTCCTATTATACATTTCTTGGGACACCACTAGTGGAGTCTTCATTGGGGAGGATGCAGCTATCTATACCTAAGCGAGGATTTATAGTTTTTTATAATTGCGCGGTCATGCTACACTGTAACCATGTGACATTTTTGCCATTTTCTTTACAAAAATAGAGCTTCCTTTTGGTGGTATTTATCACTCCTGGGTTATTTATTTTTTCCTAACAAAAAAAAAAATGACCAAAAATTTTGAAAAAAAAAGTTTTTCTTAATTTGTGTCAGTAAATTTTGTAAATAAGTAATTTTTCTCCTTCACTGATGGTCGCTGATGAGGCAGCACTGATGGGCACTGATAAGCTGCACTGATGAGGTGGCACTTATGGGCACTGATTAGGTGGCACTGATGAGGAGGCACGAATATGCCGCACTTATGGGAACTGATAGGTGGCACTGATGTGCACTGATAGGCGGAACTGATGGGTGGCACTGGGCTCAGATAGGCAGCACTGTTGGGCACAGGCAGCACTGGTGGGCACAGATAGGCGGCACTGGCAGGCATGGATAGGTGGCACAGATAGGCGGCACTAATGGGGGGCACTGATGGACACTAATGGGTGGCATTGATGAGCATTGATGGGCAGCAGTGATGGGCATTGATGGGCAGCACTGATAGCCAGCACTGACTGGCATCCCTAATGACCACTGATTGCTGGCACTTGTGGGCACAGATTGGTGGCACTTGTGGGCACTGGTTGGCACTGATTGCTGGCAGTGGTGGGCACACAGTTCTGGCACTAGTGGCACTTAATTGTAATCAGGGCACTGATGATCAGTGCCCTTATTACATACCTAGCTGTCCATGTGAGGAGATGCCGCTGATCAGCTCTCCTGTCCTCACACTCTGTCAGTGTGAGGCAAGGAGCGCCGAATACCAGCATCGCCGTGCTTACATGTGACCGGCTGTGATTGGACACAGCCGATCACATGGTTAAAGAGCTGCGGCCACGGTTCTTTACACAGATTAGGGTTGCGCCGTGTCCTAGCAACACGGCGTGGCCGCAATCACTGTGCTGAGCCCCCCAGTTCCACGGGAGCGCTCGTTCTGGGAGGCCATCATATGACATCCACCCAGAATGAGAGCCACGCTGCCCAGCTGTCAGCTGGTGAGTGGGAAGAGGGTAAAGTTGAAGTAAAGCTTATTTGTGAACAAATTGCCGACCGTCAGTGAATTTATGACAGACGAGACCCTATTGGTCTCTTCTGCCATAAATGCATCCTTCTGCCTGTCAGCTGTCATATTCATTGAGCCACACATGTGCAGCTCAGCAAACATTTACGCCCTGATCCGTGCTGCAGCGATGTGACTTCCATGCACATGCGCTGGAGTGACGTCTTTGCGGCCTGGTCTATCAAATGACCGAAGGCATGGGACCCCGGAGGGAAGACCAGGCGAAGATGGAAGCTCCAGGGGCCTGGCAGATCAATCCCATTGCAGCACTGAAGGACACCATATGACAGTTAAGGCTGCCATAATGTACTAATATGCCGTGCATACTAGCACATTATGGCATAACCCATCTGGGGCGGGCGCTGAAAAAAAAAATTGATAGTGGACTTTACTTTGGCTTTAATCAAGTAGGCCTCTAGCCAGAAATTAAAAGATAACATAGAAAAATAAGCATTACAAATAATGGTGGCTGTTCAGATCAATTTATAAATGCCTTAGAAAGGGTAAGTTTGCACAGGTGGTAAAGCAAACAACAGAAAACTTCCCCAACACGTAACCCAGCTAAATACCACAAAAACACCAAATGAACCACTTGACCCCCCGATAGAATAATAGGATTTTTATAACAGCTTACCTGTAAAATCCTTTTCTTGGAGTACATCACGGGACACAGAGAAGCATAGTAATTACTATCTGGGTTATACGCCACCTTCAGGTGATGGACACTGGCACACCCAAGACAGGAAGTTCACTCCCTATATAACCCCTCCCATACAGGGAGTACCTCAGTTTTTGTAGCAAAGCAATATACATATATCGCAGAAAGAGGGGAGGGACCTCTGTGTCCCATGATGTACTCCAAGAAAAGGATTTTACAGGTAAGCTGTTATAAAAATCCTATTTTCTTTATCGTACTTTACGGGACACAGGGCAGCATAGTAATTACTATGTGGGATGTCCCAAAGCAATGCTATCTGAAGGGAGGGAAACATAAACAAAGTAGGGCACCATCAGACTTGATGAGCTATACTGCTTCCTGCAATACACTGATAATACACTGATAAAGGCGATATCCTCATGCCTTTTTACATCCACCTGATAGAATCTACTAAATGTATGGATTGAAGACCAAGTTGCGGCCTTGCAGATTTGAGCCATGGAGGCTTGGTGATGCACTGCCCATGAAGCACTAACTGCCCTTGTGCAGTGTGTTTTGATTTGAAAAGGTAGAATTCTCCTCTTTAAACCATAAGCCTGAATAATAACCTGTCAAATCCATTTAAAAATGGTAGATTTCAACACTGCCTGCCCTTTCTTAGGACCTTCTGGCAGCACAAACAAAACATCAGTTTTCCAAATCTGAGAAGTCTCTTTCAAATAGACCTTGACTGCTCTCACTACATCAAGAAATGTAGTGACATTTCTTCCATAGAACAGGGTTCTGGAAAAAACGAAGGTAGAAAAATATATTGGTTTAGATGAAAGCCTGACACCACTTTAGGCAAAAAGCTTGGATGAGGACGCAGCACCACCTTGTCCTTGTGAATAATTAAATATTGCTCTTTACAAGAAAGAGCAGCCAACTCTGATACCATTCTTGCAGAGGATATAGCAACCAGAAAAACGAACTTCCTTGTCAAAAGGACCAAGGGAGTATGCCATATCGGCTCAAAAGGCTGTTTTTGTAATATAGACAAAACTAAATTCATGTCCCAAAAGTGACCTAACTGGCGGATTAAGTCGCCTTACCCCTGCATAAAAACATGGACCAAGGAATGCGAAGCAAGTGGAGTTTGAAATAATACCGATAAGGCCGAGACCTGATCCTTAATAGTACTCAAGGCCAGCTTCATCTCAACCCCTAATTGCAGAAAGGCAAGAATTCTACCTATGACATACTTCCGAGGATGCCAACCCTTGGGTTCACACCAAGAAACATATGCCCTCCAGACTCCATAATATATGACTTTGGAAGCTGGTTTCCTTGCATTAACCAAGGTAGATACCACTGACCCGGAAAGCCCGCGATTCTTCAGAATATGGGTTTCAATAGCCAAACCATTAAACTTAGAGTTTGTAAGGTAGGATGGAATAATGATCCCTGCGAGAGCAGGTCTGGATGTGGTTGGAAGGGTCCATGGGTCCCCTACCGCCATTTTTACGATCTCTGCATACCAAGATCTTCTGGGCCATGCCGGGGCTACAAGAACCACTGGCTTCCTTTCCTGCTTGATTCTGCAAAGTAGCAGCTGAATAGGGGGAACACATAAATCAGTGAAAACTGATCACACAGGGTCACCAACACATCTGTTCCGCATGCAAGTGGATCCCTTGTCCTTGACACAAAGTTGTCCAATTTCTTGTTGAACCTGGACGCCAATAGATCTATGTCCGGGAACTCCCATCTTTGGCAAATGGCCAGAAAGATGTCAGGGTGAAGAGACCATTCCCCAGGGAACAACTGTTGGCGACTCAAGAAGTCCACCTGCCAATTCTCTATTCCTGGAATGAAGACTGCCTATAGGCAAGGTACATGCTTCTCTGTCCAAGCTAGGATATGGTTCACCTCTCTCTGGGCTGCGTGAGTGACTCCTGGTGCCCCCTTGGTGATTGATATTGAAATGGAAATTTGGCTGCACACAGCCAAATCTGCTGTTTCTAATAATAATAACAATTGTGTCTAATGATATAAATGCATCTCACCTTTTGATCATATGTTTTTTTCCTTCTGCCGTAGCCCCTCCTCTGGTGTGTGCCCCATGCTTGCAAATATACACAACACATGCTTCTTACATTCTCATCCCAGCAAGACTGAATCCCATAGCCCTCAGTCTGCCTCTTTTATTCCAAGACAACAAAAGCAATCACAAACAGGAAGCCCTGGCCCAAACAGCCAATCGCTTCCTTCACAGGATATGACCTCACAGGATATGACCTCACAGGATATGACTGACCATATAAGGATTTAACAACACAACACAATACATACATACAACCAAATGACGATGACTAGAGTTCCTCGTGCATGGGAGATTATCTGCAGGTGTATGTCATGGCACCCCAAACATGTTGATCAGGCATACCAGGGGGGACAAGAGCAAACCACCGCTAAACCGATAATGTCTTTGCAGAACGAACACACCCCCACCAGACGATTGTTCTGTGCATTGCACAAGGGCCCTTTGCTGGCGGACATGTCCTCTCTCCGCAAACACCTCTCTCCAAACACCAGGAAGTTTTCCACTACCTAACAGGTCTCAACCAGCGTCAGTCTGCCCCCGTCAGTTCTTTAGAGTGGGCTGCAAGATGACAGACACTGGGAGACTCTTATGACAATACATTAATATAAAATTTTCCACAACAATATAAGCCACTGCTGTGGCATTGTCGGATTGGATCCTGACAGGACAATTCCATAACCTGAACGTCCAGGCCCTCAGAGCCAAGTGTGCCGCCCAAATCTCTAGGATGTTGATAGGCAAGGCCACTTCCCTTGGACAGTCGCCTCTTCCAGGACTACTCCCCAACCCAAAAGGCTGGCATCTGTTGTTACCACCTTCCAAGTCACTGGTATGAAGGATTTCCTCTTCTGCAGATTCTTGGTTATCCTACACTAACGGAGGCTCTGGCGCACCTTTGGGGTCAGACGCATTGGAAAATCTAGAGCTTGGACCCTTTTTGTTCCAAGCAGATAGGATACTGTTTTGCAATAGTCTCGAATGAAACTGGGCATAGGGAACAGCTTCAAATGAAGCCACCATCTTCCCTAACAACTTCATGCAAAGGCGAATGGAGGGATATTTCTTTGTCCTGACCACCTGGACCAGCTCTTTTATGGTGCTGATCTTTGCCTGAGGCAAAAACACCCTTCTCTGAGCTGTGTCTATGATCAGACCTAAGTACTCCAGCCTTTTTAGTCATCTTAAGGAAGATTTCTCTCCAGGTATTTGACTGTGCTGACCATGCTTTGGTCCAAGCGGGCTACCGACCAGTCTACCAGCAACAGTTTGTCCAGGTATGCTATAACTGTTATACCCTGATCCCTTAGTCTGGCCAGAGGCAGGGCCAGAACCTTTGTGAATACCCGGGGTGCAGTAGCTAGACCGAAGGGCAAGGCTACAAACTGAAAATGGTGCTTTTCTACCCCGAATCGCAGACATTTCTGGTGAGCGGGGAAATTAGGCACATGCAGGTATGCATCCTTGATGTCGATTGACGCCAGAAGTTCCCCTCCTTGTAGGAAGGAAACTACTGAGCAGATCGACTCCATGTGAAAGGAGCAGATATTCAGGAACCAATTTAGATCGTTGAGATCTAGAATGGGCCTGACATCTCCATTTGGTTTTGGCACCATGAAGAGGTTTAAATAAAACCCCAACCCCTGCTCCTCCGTGGAGATTTCCATGATCAACCCTTGAGACAACAACCGGTCTAATGCTAGAAAATGAGATTGCCTTTTCCCGGGGTCTTTGGGAAGTTTCACCTAAGAAAATTAGGTGATGGAGCCTCTCGGAACTCTAGTTTGTAACCTAGAGCTATTGTGCAGATGACCCATCTGTCCTGAATCTCTTCCTGCCAAACCTCTGAGAACTGCAAAAGCCTTCCCCCCCACCTGAGCGAGTGGGGGCATCCCTTAATAAAGAGGTCTTAGAATTCTGCTTAGTAGGTTTCTGCTCCCAGGACTTCTTCTGTGCCTGGGCTTGACCATGAGGTTTACCTCTTGAACCTGATGGCGGAGGCCATTGCGACTGCCTAGAGGCTGATGCCCCTGGCCCTGGAGAAGAAGCCTGTTTAAACGATGTATTTGTCTAAATCATCCCCAAACAGCCATTCCCCATGAGATGGAAAACCAGCCAGAAGTTTTTTGCATGGCGCTTCGGCTGACCAATTTTTCAACCACAGAATCTTACACATTTGCACCAGAAATAGCGTAAGGCGTGATGCCTGATGAATAGAATCCTTAATAGCATCAATTGCAAAACATAATGCCCTTGGCAGCTCGGGGCTGCTGAACAGAAACAACCTTGAGAGCCTGCTTAAATTGGTCTTTTAGGGATTGACAAATGCTTCAACCGCCGGTTGAGTCACTGCACCTGCCAAAGAAAAGGAGGTCTTCAACAAGAATTCCAATCTTTTATCTGTTGGAACCCTAAACATTTGAGCGTTGTCCACCGGACAAGTTAAACTTTTATTCACACAGGATATAGCAGCATCTACTGCTGTATACTCCATTTCATGGTGAATTTTTCCCCCATGGGATAAAGTGCTGAGAACTTTTTAGGAGGGAGAAAATGCCTATCTGGGTAATCCCACTCAGCATATAAAAGTTGTTCCAGCAATGGATGGAAAGGAAAGGCATGTAGAGCCTGCGGGGGTTTTAGAGAACCCAAAGAAGAAATGGGCCTTTTGGCTGACTCAGTTAAGGGCAGCGTAAATGCAGAATGGACCATTTCTGTAAGGGATTGCACCAACAATTTCTCAGATTGCGAGGCTGAAAAGGGTTCCTCTACAGTCGATTCCTCAGGTGAGGAATCATCAGTCTGTCCCCAGGCCCGGATTTACTCCCTTTGCCACCCCAAGGCCGGGTTCTTCAATGCCGCCCCCCCATACACCACCATTCATGTCCTTTATCAATGACTGGTACAATAGATCAATTAAAAACATATCTCCACACACGAGAACACTGAAAATAACTGGCTTTAATTGTACATACTAAAAATACTTCAGGGTAAGAGCGCGAGGGGTAAGGATTTTTCGCTGGCAATTTTTCAGGGCAATGGCTGGTGTTAGTACTTCAATCATCCCCAGCACCATGGTTGGTATGGTGTCAGGATGATTGAAAAGCATTATTTCTATCATTACATTGTAATATAAAATGCAATAGTTCAACTCACCATAATGCAGAATCATTGGGAGCCCTGAGCGTGTCACTTGCCACGCTGCCTGCTACCAGATGGGGATGTCACTTGCTACGCTGCCTGCCACCAGATGGAGATGTCACTTTCCACTCTGCCTGCCACCAGATGGAGGAGGGCGGAACAGCGGTGCGGGCAATGAGAAATCTCATCTCTCTCCCCCGCCACTGCACCACTGACATTACTTGTCTCCTTCGCGGCCCAGCAGCAGAGGTGCCGCAGCCCACAGGTTGGAGACCTCGAACTTTTCATAAATGGCGCCGGGCGACGCAATCATGCTACTGCGCATGCGCTACCTGGCCGAGCACGTACAAGCTTTCCCGAGCCTGGCTGGCTTAGGAACGACGCATGCGCAGTTGCGTGGTTGGCTTACGCCCATCTTTAATGGGCAGCCCAAAAGGGGGGGCCGCCGTGAAGTCGCCGCAGGAGCGGCGCCGCCCCTGCACCACTGCCATCCCGAGGCCTGGCCTCGGTGGCCTTGTGGAAAATCCAGCCCTGTCTGTCCCTCTTCCCGATTCCCAGAGGGTGACTCATCCTCCTCCGCCCACTGCTCCCTTGTTTGAGGGCCCGGGGCGGGAGAGGGGGACCTATCACACTTTCGCCAATTCTGGGAAGAGGAAGGGAAGCAGCTAACATTTCTTCTAACCCCATCAGCGCTGAAGACAAAACATCTTCAGTAACATAGACAGGGGCTGAAATGTTGGAAACAGCTGCTGTAAGGTACCTGTGATAGGTAGTGTCCGAAGTGGAGCTTGTGTGCTGAGGATTCAGGCGAAAACATAGTCAGGCAGATCAACAGATCAGGCAAAGCTGTACACGATCGAAATCCAGAGATTGGTCAGGCAGGCAAAGGTCATACACGAGCTGGCGGTGAAGTACAAAATCAGCAGGCTAGAGAGTAGTCAGGAATTCAGGCAGAAGTTCAAATACGGTATTCAGAGTCACAAAGCAGTCAAAACACCCAGGAAGCTAGTTCAAACAAACAGGTACTGAGAGATAGGAAGTGCTGCTATTTATGGGCTGCTTTGATTGTAGATTGTCCACAGCTGGCAGCAGGTGGGGCTAGTGAGTCCAAGGTAATGCATCAAACTAAGAGAACATAGCTATAACTCCAGAGCTCCTCTGTGGCACAAGTAAGTCTGCAGCTGTGGGACCAGGAACATCCTGGTTCAAATACACCCAGGTACATGACAGCTGCAACACCTAACAGACCCAATGGCTCACCCTCACCAGCCACCTCTGGTCTTTCCGGGGAGGATGGCATTGCAGAGGTGTGGTTAGGGTCCTCAGAGCACGAAGGTGATGCCTTTGGTCCAGTTTTTGAGGTGGTTGTACCCCCTTATTGGAAGGCATAGTCCTAAGCACAAAAGCAGAGGTACTGACAAAACCCACCTACTACTGAGCAATAGTCCAGCAAACTGATGCTGCTATTAATGCCCAGCCTGATGCTGAGTAAATCTTTTGGGAATGCCTGCATACACCACTCACATGTCCCAGTCTGCTCCTGTGTCCCTCCGTCAGCCGGATGCAATATGCCAAGATGTTTATATAAACTTGGCAGACCTGTGCCATGTGAGGAACGTGGACGCCAAGCCACGCACACTGCCACGCTAAGCCATGCCCCTCTTCTCCCTGACACTCCCCCTTTTTAAAAGTTCATTTCTGCTTGCGTGGGCATCCGTTCAGATAAGGCGTGGGGGGGAGGAGGAGGAAGGAAGGAGCCGCCACGACCCCTGCGAGGGGGGGAGGGGGACAGCACATAGGTCTACCGCTGCAACCTCCATCTGCCTTCTCCTGGGGGAGAAGAAGCCGCATTGCACAGGTGGGGGACGTTAAGCCTCATCCTGTTATCAAAGGAATCCTCCCCAATATCCTCCTGGTGGCTGAGACTGTTACCTGGAGGTAAGCCTAACAGCTTCTACTAGCCTGCTGACACAGAGCGATACACTGAGGAGCATGGAAAAGGTATGTGCTCTTTACACCCTCTAGTGGCAAAATTTAGGCATGACAACATTTACTACAAAGAAGAAATCCATAAGTGAACTTGAAGTTCCTTAGGAATCTTCACTTACCTTTCCCACCGCAGGATACTGCTGGGAAACAGACAGACCCAATCTTCACCCATCACGGCGGGCTATGTCTTTAGAAAACCCTCAAGGACCGGGTCTCATTTTATTAAGGGTCCACTCCCTTGGACCTGTATAGCACCCTGCCAGAAAAAACGTTGGTATTAGCTGCATGACCAAAGCACTGGGTACCAGGGTTCAGCCCTCCAAGAGAGGCATTACAGGCAAAACCTTGTTCTTCCTTCATGAGGCCGGGGTACCATCCACTTTGGCCTCAGTGGCACTTTGAATTGATCCGGTTTGCCATAGCTGTTTGATCCAGTAAGGATCCTTCCAGCAGAGCTCTTCTTAGCACTTCTTTAACTGTGACCAACACCTTAGACACTGGCAAAAAAACTGAGTTACTCCCTGTATGGGTGGGGTTATATAGGGAGTAAACTTCATGTCTTCGGTGTGCCAGTGTCCATCACCTGAAGGTGACTTATAACCCACATAGTAATTACTATGCTGCTCTGTGTCCCGTGATGTACGATAAAGGAATATTGATCGATTGGTGGATAGCAGAAACCCCATTGGTGGATGTTGCAATTTTTGTCCTGTTATACTTTTTTTTTACTTTTAATTTTAATTTTATGCTTTAAAAGCTTTTATAGGAATACCACTTTAGATTTATAGAAGAGGTCTGGTACTAGACTTACTGCCCATGATCTGATGTTCGCGGTGATACATCACATGTGTGGGATGATCGCTGTTTGTTGTAATCACTTTTATTGTTACCACAGAAAATATTAATGTCCCCTGTGATAGCAATAGGCAGTGATAGGTACTCTTTATGGAGAGATCAGGGATCTAGTAGACCCCACATCCCTCCTCTGCCCTAAAAGCATTTGATCACATCAAGATCAGTGTGATCAAATGCTTTTCATTTTTAATTGGTTTTAACTTTACACTTTTTATTCATTTTAAGATAAACATTCCAGCAGTAATGGTTACAGTTATATTGTCATTACTTTTCACATTATATAAATCATGGAATAACATACAATTAACAGCTTCCTGACCAGCCGCCGCAGTTTTACCGCATCTGAATTGCATCCCTGGGCGAAAGGACGTTACCTCACGTCACTTCGCCTTTTGGCCACTAGGGGCGCGCACCCACAGCGTGTGCCTGGAGCCGATGTCATCGCTCATGACAGAGCGAGAACCGGGATCTCTGTGTGTAAACAATTGCTGCCATTACTAGTAAAAAAAATAATAATAATAAAAATGCCATAAATCTATCCCCTATTTTGTAGACACTATAACATTTGCACAAACAAATCCAATATACACTTATTGCGATTTTTTTTTATTACCAAAAATATGTCGAAGAATACATATTGGCCTAAACTGAAAAAATGTGTTTTTTTGATAAAAAATGTGGGATATTTATTATAGCAAAATGTAAATTGTGTTTTTTTCAAAATTGTCGCTCTTCTTTTGTTTATAGCGCAAAAAAAAAATCTCAGAAGTGTTTAAATACCACCAAAAGAAAGCTCTATTTGTGGGAAAAAAAGGACATAAATTTTGTTTGTATACAGTGACGCATGACCGCGCAATTGTCAGTTAGAGCGAGGCAGTGCCGAATCACAAAAAATGGCCCGGTCATTAAGAGGGCAAGTCCTTCTGGTCCTTAAGTGGTTGAGCAAGCTGTTAGCAAGCTGTTAGCAGGGTTCCAACAAGCTTCAAGAAGTGCTGAAGCCTGCTAACAGCTTGCTTAAAGTGGCAATCAACACTCCCATTGGGATCTGTTTTCAACATTTGTAAACTGGAGCTGAATGGTACTTTAAACGCTTCAAAAAAGCTTTCTGAAAACCTCTGCAAATGCTTTGTCAAAGCTTGCTGCTCACATTGTTCTTTTACAAGCTGAAGCCCAAGTAAAAAATACTTTGATTTTTTCATTCTATTTGATTCCACTTTTAAAAAACTTTTATTATTTTATTTTTTATTTAACTTTCTTGCTTATCACAAGAGGATTAACAAACCTGATACGTGATATCATTAGGAAGGTGACAGGTGTTCTTTAATGTCTCCATTAGGGGTTTATTAGACCCCAGATTTCTCCCCTGCCCTGCTTAACAGATAACCAAGCACAGATCATTCTTGATTAGCTGTTTCCCTGGTCTCAGCAGCCGGGGAATGTCAACTCCTTAACTGGAAACTCTCAGAGCTGAGCGCTTCGGGGTTCATGGAGAGCAGACTACAGAATGCAGAAGTGTTGGACCTCACTATACACTGCTATGTGGAAATTAGCAGGAGAAAGTATTGAGGAGTCAGATTGAAGCCGACATTGCAGGTTGTAGTTAGAAGTTTGTATTTTGATAATTAGCAGCCAATAATCAGATATACAGGGAAGCAGAATTTGTGAAGTCAGAGACAGGAGCAGGTATTAGGATGGATTGTATTGGTTCCGGTCTGTTTATTAATTTCTTTTTTTTTGTGACTTAGGATCTGAGTGTACCTATTTCCTTGGCTCCTATTCCTGCTATGATCCTTGTGAAAGCCACATTGTGCTCAATGATCCCTGGAGAAGCGTAAACTACACACAATCCTCAACTCTGAACTGTGATTTTTTCATGAGGGGATGGTATCGGTTTGTTGGTAGTGGAGGTGTTCGTATACCAGAAACCTGTGTACCCGAATATAGATGTAATACGGATGTTCCAGTGTGGATGAATGGAACACATCCGGTCATTACAGACGGCATCGTGAATCGCACGGCTTGTGGAGATTGGAATGGAAACTGCTGCCAATGGACATCAACCATCCAGGTTAAGGCTTGTCCCCTGGGATACTATGTGTACAAATTAATTGGAACTCCAGGATCAATTTGCAACATGACCTATTGTACAGGTAAGTGACTCATTTCCTTTTCCTAGTTAAAAAAAAAGAGCCATTGTACCTATGGGGCCTCATGTATACTGCTGCTGCTAAACGGACGTTTAGGAGCAGTTGGGCATTTTTTTTCAGCTGCCCCTGAACTCTCCTCTATGTTATCTTATCAGTACATGTACACGGGATCCCCGATCTCTCCTCTATGTTATCTTATCAGTACATGTACACGGGATCCCCGATCTCTCCTCTATGTTATCTTATCAGTACATGTACACAGGATCCCCGATCTCTCCTCTATGTTATCTTATCAGTACATGTACACAGGATCCCTGATCTCTCCTCTGTGTTATCTTATAAGTACATGTACACAGGATCCCCAATCTCTCCTCTATGTTATCAGTACATGTACGCAGGATCCCCAATCTCTCCTCTATGTTATCTTATCAGTACATGTACACAGGATCCCCGATCTCTCCTATATGTTATCTTATCAGTACATGTACACAGGATCCCCGATCTCTCCTCTATGTTATCTTATCAGTACATGTACACGGGATCCCCAATCTCTCCTCTATGTTATCTTATCAGTACATGTACATGGGATCCCCGATCTCTCCTCTATGTTATCTTATCAGTACATGTACACGGGATCCCCAATCTCTCCTCTATGTTATCTTATCAGTACATGTACACAGGATCCCCGATCACTCCTCTGTTATCTTATCAGTACATGTACACAGGATCCCCAATCTCTTCTCTGTTATCTTATCAGTACATGTACACGGGATCCCCGATCTCTCCTCTATGTTATCTTATCAGTACATGTACACAGGATCCCTGATCTCTTCTCTGTTATCTTATCAGTACATGTACACGGGATCCCCGATCTCTCCTCTATGTTATCTTATCAGTACATGTACACAGGATCCCTGATCTCTTCTCTGTTATCTTATCAGTACATGTACACAGGATCCCCGATCTCTCCTCTGTTATCAGTACATGTACACAGGATCCCCGATCTCTCCTCTATGTTATCTTATCAGTACATGTACACAGGATCCCCGATCTCTCCTCTATGTTATCTTATCAGTACATGTACACAGGATCCCCGATCTCTCCTCTGTTACCTTATCAGTACATGTACACAGGATCCCCGATCTCTTCTCTGTTATCTTATCAGTACATGTACACAGGATCCCCGATCTCTCCTCTGTTATCAGTACATGTACACAGGATCCCCGATCTGTCCTCTATGTTATCTTATCAGTACATGTACACGGGATCCCCGATCTCTCCTCTATGTTATCTTATCAGTACATGTACACGGGATCCCCGATCTCTCCTCTATGTTATCTTATCAGTACATGTACACAGGATCCCCGATCTCTCCTCTATGTTATCTTATCAGTACATGTACACGGGATCCCCGATCTCTCCTCTATGTTATCTTATCAGTACATGTACACAGGATCCCCGATCTCTCCTATATGTTATCTTATCAGTACATGTACACAGGATCCCCGATCTCTCCTCTATGTTATCAGTACATGTACGCAGGATCCCCAATCTCTCCTCTATGTTATCTTATCAGTACATGTACACGGGATCCCCGATATCTCCTCTATGTTATGTTATCAGTACATGTACACAGGATCCCCGATCTCTCCTCTGTGTTATCTTATCAGTACATGTACACAGGATCCTCGATCTCTCCTCTATGTTATCTTATCAGTACATGTACACAGGATCCCCGATCTCTCCTCTATGTTATCTTATCAGTACATGTACACAGGATCCCCGATCTCTCCTCTGTTATCTTATCAGTACATGTACACAGGATCCTCGATCTCTCCTCTATGTTATCTTATCAGTACATGTACACATGATCCCCGATCTCTCCTCTATGTTATCTTATCAGTACATGTACACAGGATCCCCGATCTCTCCTCTGTTATCTTATCAGTAAATGTACACAGGATCCCCGATCTCTCCTCTGTTATCTTATCAGTACATGTACACAGGATCCCTGATCTCTCCTCTGTTATCTTATCAGTACATGTACACAGGATCCCCGATCTCTCCTCTATGTTATCTTATCAGTACATGTACACAGGATCCCCGATCTCTCCTCTATGTTATCTTATCAGTACATGTACACGGGATCCCCGATCTCTCCTCTATGTTATCTTATCAGTACATGTACACAGGATCCCCGATCTCTCCTATATGTTATCTTATCAGTACATGTACACAGGATCCCCAATCTCTCCTCTGTGTTATGTTATCAGTACATGTACACAGGATCCCCGATCTCTCCTCTATGTTATCTTATCAGTACATGTACACAGGATCCCCGATCTCTCCTCTATGTTATCTTATCAGTACATGTACACAGGATCCCCGATCTCTCCTCTATGTTATCTTATCAGTACATGTACACAGGATCCCCGATCTCTCCTCTATGTTATCTTATCAGTACATGTACACAGGATCCCCGATCTCTCCTCTGTGTTATGTTATCAGTACATGTACACGGGATCCCCGATCTCTCCTCTATGTTATCTTATCAGTACATGTACACAGGATCCCCGATCTCTCCTCTATGTTATCTTATCAGAACATGTACACGGGATCCCCGATCTCTCCTCTATGTTATCTTATCAGTACATGTACACGGGACCCCCGATCTCTCCTCTATGTTATCTTATCAGTACATGTACACGGGATCCCCGATCTCTCCTCTATGTTATCTTATCAGTACATGTACAAGGGATCCCCGAACTCTCCTCTATGTTATCTTATCAGTACATGTACAAGGGATCCCCGATCTCTCCTCTATGTTATCTTATCAGTACATGTATACAGGATCCCCGATCTCTCCTCTATGTTATAAGTACATGTACACAGGATCCCCGATCTCTCCTATATGTTATCTTATCAGTACATGTACACGGGATCCCCGATCTCTCCTCTATGTTATCTTATCAGTACATGTACACAGGATCCCTGATCTCTCCTCTATGTTATCTTATCAGTACATGTACAAGGGATCCCCGATCTCTCCTGTATGTTATCTTATCAGTACATGTACACGGGATCCCCGATCTCTCCTGTATGTTATCTTATCAGTACATGTACACAGGATCCCCGATCTCTCCTCTGTGTTATCTTATCAGTACATGTACACGGGATCCCCGAACTCTCCTCTATGTTATCTTATCAGTACATGTACAAGGGATCCCCGATCTCTCCTCTATGTTATCTTATCAGTACATGTACACAGGATCCCCGATCTCTCCTCTGTGTTATCTTATCAGTACATGTACACAGGATCCCTGATCTCTCCTCTATGTTATCTTATCAGTACATGTACACGGGATCCCCGATCTCTCCTCTATGTTATCTTATCAGTACATGTACACAGGATCCCCGATCTCTCCTCTATGTTATCTTATCAGTACATGTACACAGGATCCCCGATCTCTCCTCTATGTTATCTTATCAGTACATGTACACGGGATCCCCAATCTCTCCTCTATGTTATCTTATCAGTACATGTACATGGGATCCCCGATCTCTCCTCTATGTTATCTTATCAGTACATGTACACAGGATCCCCGATTTCTCCTCTGTGTTATCTTATCAGTACATGTACACAGGATCCCCGATCTCTCCTCTATGTTATCTTATCAGTACATGTACACGGGATCCCCAATCTCTCCTCTATGTTATCTTATCAGTACATGTACACAGGATCCCCGATCTGTCCTCTATGTTATCTTATCAGTACATGTACACAGGATCCCCGATCTCTCCTCTATGTTATCTTATCAGAACATGTACACGGGATCCCCGATCTCTCCTTTATGTTATCTTATCAGTACATGTACACAGGATCCCCGATCTCTCCTCTATGTTATCTTATCAGTACATGTACACGGGATCCCCAATCTCTCCTCTATGTTATCTTATCAGTACATGTACACAGGATCCCCGATCTGTCCTCTATGTTATCTTATCAGTACATGTACACAGGATCCCCGATCTCTCCTCTATGTTATCTTATCAGTACATGTACACGGGACCCCCGATCTCTCCTCTATGTTATCTTATCAGTACATGTACACGGGATCCCCGATCTCTCCTCTATGTTATCTTATCAGTACATGTACAAGGGATCCCCGAACTCTCCTCTATGTTATCTTATCAGTACATGTACAAGGGATCCCCGATCTCTCCTCTATGTTATCTTATCAGTACATGTATACAGGATCCCCGATCTCTCCTCTATGTTATAAGTACATGTACACAGGATCCCCGATCTCTCCTATATGTTATCTTATCAGTACATGTACACGGGATCCCCGATCTCTCCTCTATGTTATCTTATCAGTACATGTACAAGGGATCCCCGAACTCTCCTCTATGTTATCTTATCAGTACATGTACAAGGGATCCCCGATCTCTCCTCTATGTTATCTTATCAGTACATGTACACAGGATCCCCGATCACTCCTCTATGTTATCTTATCAGTACATGTACACAGGATCCCTGATCTCTCCTCTATGTTATCTTATCAGTACATGTACACGGGATCCCCGATCTCTCCTCTATGTTATCTTATCAGTACATGTACACAGGATCCCCGATCTCTCCTCTATGTTATCTTATCAGTACATGTACACAGGATCCCCGATCTCTCCTCTATGTTATCTTATCAGTACATGTACACGGGATCCCCAATCTCTCCTCTATGTTATCTTATCAGTACATGTACATGGGATCCTCGATCTCTCCTCTATGTTATCTTATCAGTACATGTACACAGGATCCCCGATCTCTCCTCTGTGTTATCTTATCAGTACATGTACACAGGATCCCCGATCTCTCCTCTATGTTATCTTATCAGTACATGTACACGGGATCCCCAATCTCTCCTCTATGTTATCTTATCAGTACATGTACACAGGATCCCCGATCTGTCCTCTATGTTATCTTATCAGTACATGTACACAGGATCCCCGATCTCTCCTCTATGTTATCTTATCAGTACATGTACAAGGGATCCCCGATCTCTCCTCTATGTTATCTTATCAGTACATGTACACGGGATCCCCGATCTCTCCTCTATGTTATCTTATCAGTACATGTACACAGGATCCCCGATCTCTCCTCTGTTATCTTATCAGTACATGTACACAGGATCCCTGATCTCTCCTCTATGTTATCTTATCAGTACATGTACACAGGATCCCCGATCTCTCCTCTATGTTATCTTATCAGTACATGTACACAGGATCCCCGATCTCTCCTATATGTTATCTTATCAGTACATGTACACAGGATCCCCGATCTCTCCTCTATGTTATCAGTACATGTACGCAGGATCCCCAATCTCTCCTCTATGTTATCTTATCAGTAAATGTACACAGGATCCCCGATCACTCCTCTATGTTATCTTATCAGTACATGTACACGGGATCCCTGATCTCTCCTCTATGTTATCTTATCAGTACATGTACACAGGATCCCCGATCTCTCCTATATGTTATCTTATCAGTACATGTACACAGGATCCCCAATCTCTCCTCTGTGTTATGTTATCAGTACATGTACACAGGATCCCCGATCTCTCCTCTATGTTATCTTATCAGTACATGTACACAGGATCCCCGATCTCTCCTCTATGTTATCTTATCAGTACATGTACACAGGATCCCAGATCTCTCCTCTGTGTTATCTTATCAGTACATGTACACAGGATCCCCAATCTCTCCTCTGTTATCTTATCAGTACATGTACACAGGATCCCCGATCTCTCCTCTATGTTATCTTATCAGTACATGTACACAGGATCCCCGATCTCTCCTCTATGTTATCTTATCAGTACATGTACACAGGATCCCCGATCTCTCCTCTATGTTATCTTATCAGTACATGTGCACAGGATCCCCGATCTCTCCTCTATGTTATCTTATCAGAACATGTACACGGGATCCCTGATCTCTCCTCTATGTTATCTTATTAGTACATGTACACAGGGTCATTTACAGTCCTTTCTAGGCAGTTGAGTTTAGAGGCTTTTTTTGGAACACAAACAAATGGGTTCAGAAGCTCAGTTTGCAGGCATTTCAAGTGCCAAACGCATCTAAATGTGGTAACTTTAGTCGCGTTTAATTTACAGGCGTTTTTCACTTTTGGCTATTTTGAATGTGGGTTACTATCTGTCAAGTTTTTTTTATATATCAAAATGTTTTTATTGCAAAAGAAAGACAAATCAAATCAAAACATACATGACATTACACTTCAATTTGTCAGAGAAAGAACATTGACATAACCATTAGTCATTCCCTTCAATACCCAAGTAGCAGTGAGTATTCAGTATGTGGCACATATGGTATTTATTTCTTTATGGTGATATTCTGTGATCCCCTGTCATGCTACTGGCAGCCTCAACATCCCCGCTTTTTCCCTACAATGTTACTTTATTTTTAAAAGCTAGCATTTCCCCCCGGCATCCATTATGGGCATCAGAGCAGCCTCATCTGTTCCAGTTCCCTGGGACTAATCTCGGGTGTATCAAGCCATGTGGCCCATAATCTGTCAAATTTCTCAGGGTTCCCCCTATGCTGATATATGTATTTTTCCATGATAAGGGTATTACCCATGTGCTGAATCCAGGACTTGACCGACGGTGGAGTGGCGGATTTCCGACTCATAAGTATTATTTTCCTAGCTTGGAATTGGGCTCTGGCAAAGGCCATCCTGGTCATTTCCTCTGGGATTGCCCCCTCTAGTACACCCAGAAGGCAACATAGTGGATCAAGAGGGACATTAGTTTGAAAGACCCGGTTAAGCGTAGCCAGGACCCCCTTCCAATATCTATGGAGTTTGGGGCAATACCAGAGGAGGTGTATCAGGTCACCTGACACTTACTCTTATGCTGCGTACACACGGTCGGACTTTTCAGCTACAAAAGTCCGACAGCCTGTCCAACAGACTTCCGGAGGACTTTCGGCAGACTTGCGGCGGACTTGTGGCAGACTTTCTAACGAACGGACTTGCCTACACACGACCACACAAAAGTCCGATGGATTCGTACGTGATGACGTACACCAGACTAAAATAAGGAAGTTCATAGCCAGTAGCCAATAGCTGCCCTAGCGTGGGTTTTTGTCCGTCGGACTAGCACACAGACGAGCGGATTTCGGGGTCCGTCGTAGTTACGACGTAAAGATTTGAAGCATGTTTCAAATCTAAAGTACGTCGGATTTGAGGCTAAAAAAGTACGTTGAAAGTCCGGGGAAGCCCACACACGATCGGATTACCAGCCAGCTTTAGTCCGTCAGCGTCCGTTGGACTTTTGTAGACGAAAAGTCCGACCGTGTGTACGCGGCTTTATACTTGCCACACATTGAATTGGGTGCTTTGCCCATTTTATGAAGTTTTACTGGGGTATAATGTGCCCGCAAGAGGATAAACAATTGGGATACTTTTTGCTATACATTTGGCGAAAATGTTAATGGCTTGAAGGGCCTATTCCCACTGCTCTCCTGTAATGGGCCCTAAGTCTGCCTCCCACTGGGTCGCTGCTTTCATGGGGAATCCCTCTAAGAGTGCGGATAGAAGCATAAGATAGCTTTGGGATATTATACCCTTTGTGTCCATTGTGTTTTGTAGTATGTGGAAAACAGGAGTGGGTGATTGTAGTCATTCCACTGCAGTACCTTGTGCTTTAACAGCGTGCTTTAGTTGTAGGTAGTAAAATAGCATGCTGGAGGGCAGTGCAAATTTAGATTGCAGGTTAGCGAAAGAGAGTAGTCTCCCATTGTGAAAGACATGCCTGAGGTGAGTTATTCCCATGGGGCACCACCTAGGTCCTTGTTGGAGCTTGGCCAGTTCCTCGTAAGATTTATTCCTCCATAATGGGCTGTAAGCTGTGTACCCCATTACTTGCTGTAATTATTTGACCTTATTCCACACCTTCTGAAGGAGTGTGTAAGTAGGCATTTGTTTGTTGGGCCATTGGAACAGCTGTACCTCCAGACCCCCTGGAACGGACTCTGCCCCTGTACCAGTAATGCCGCATACACACGAGCGGACTTTATGGCAGACTTGGTCCGGCATACTGGATTTTGTCGGACAATTCGATCGTGTGTGGGCTCCAGCGGACTTTGCTCAAAAGATGGACGGACTTAGATTTGAAACATGTTTTAAATCTTTCCTTCAAACTCGAGTCCGGTTGAAAAGTCCGCTCGTCTGTATGCTAGTTCGACAGACAAAAAGCCACGCTAGGGCAGCTATTGGCTACTGGCTATAAACTTCCTTGTTTTAGTCCAGTCGTACGTCATCAGTACAAATTCGACGGACTTTGGTGGATTGTGTGTAGGCAAGTCTGTTCATTCAGAAAGTCTGTCATAAAGCTTGTCGAAAAGTCCGCTGGGCAAAGTCTGCCGTAAAGTCTGCTCGTGTGTATGCGGCACAAGTGGGAGTTTGGCTGATGAGCCAGCAGGCTTGGGAGCCATCAAGTGCTGTAGCTGTGCAGCCAAATCGTATATCCAAGGTTTGGGGAGTGCCAAACCACCCCCCTCCTTTGGATATTGTAATTGTAACAGTTTGATCCTGGGGGGCTTGTTGTGCCAAAGGAGTAATCTGAATAGGGAGTTGACCACTCAAAACATTTTAGGTGGAATAACCACAGGTGTTTTGTGAAACAGGTATAGAAGTTGGGGCATAAGGATCATCTTAATAAGGTTTGTTTTCCCCGCCAAAGACATTTTAAGTCGGTTCCATATGTTTATTTTGTCTCTGAAGCGAGTCAGTAAGGGGTATATATTTTGGCTGTAGTAGTCAGACAGCTTGGGTGAAACGTGGATACCAAAGTATTTATAGGAAGTTACTACAGGGACAGGGCAGGCGAGCTCCACGTCCAACCCAGGTGCCCCATCCAGAAACATCAATGCAAATTTGGACCCTTTTGCCCGCATTACCTGCTGAGGTCTGCATGTTAAAAAAAGAATTCTAAGATTGGTTGTGGTTGATTTTCGGGGCATGAAACCTGCCTGGTCCGGGTGAATAATGTTTAGAATAATCTTGTTAACCCTTAAGGCTGGGGTTTTGGCTAGTATTTTAACATTGCTTTGGAGCAATGAGATGGGTCTGTATAAGCTGGGATCTAATAGGTCCTTGCCTATTTTGAGTAACACAATGATATTTGCCCTGGACATAGTGGTAGGTAACTGGCCTGAGTCGAGCGTGGCACTAAATACTTCCAGTAGTTTAGGTAAAATGACCTTCCCGTATTGGGTATATATAGTTACACAGTTACATAGTAGGTGAAGTTTAAAAAAGACACAAGTCTATCAAGTCCAACCCATGTGTGTGATTATATGTCAGTATTACATTGTTTATCCCTGTATGTTGTGGTCGTTCAGGTTATCTATTTTTTCTTGAAACTATCGATGCCCCCCGCTGAGACCACCGCCTGTGTGCCCTTTCTTCTTTGTGCTTTTGTTATTCTGATTTATTCAGAATAACAAAAGCACAAAGAAGAAAGGGCACAGAGGCGATCGAGTGCCACCAGAGGAGGGCTCTGTTTGTGGGGTAAAGAAGGACGTCAATTCTGTTTGGGTGCTGTGTCGCACGGCCGCGTGGTTGTCGGTTGGGGCGACGCAGTGCCGTTTTGGAAAAAAGGGCCTGGTCAGGAAATGTTCCCCATGGATCTGAGGTCTGATATATGACAGCCCATGACCCAGGACCCCCCTGCACAGGAAACATCACAAGCGCTGTCTGCTCTATGCTGTAACTTCAGTGTAGTGAGGTAAGGGGCCATTATCTACCATTAGAGGATTGTTGCATGGAGAGGATCCCGCTATACACTTCACATCCACCACTCTTCTAAGCAAATGATATCTAAATTCAGCTGCTTTCTGCACGACTTTATTGTCTGTCATCACTAATGACTCATTGAAGCTGTTTGTTGCTGCACCAAGTCACCTTTATTGAACTGTATTATTGTCTTTTTAAGTTTGAGCACCCCCTGCTGGCGCTGGACACTATACTGCACGATGCACAGTTATTATGATCACTTTGGACATTCTATGTAACATTGTACTATTTGGCACTATTCGCTTTAATGTTATTTATTTTTTAGCTCTTCATTTATTTGTATGAATCACGGTTGATAGAACTACAATAATTCTTGTATATTCATTTACAGCACTTTCTACTGCCACTAAATGCTATAGTGGCAATCACTGACTTATTGCAAATTTTTTTATAATTTATTTCAGACTTCACTATGGTTTCATTTTATTCACTCAAGCCGAGATATATATATATCTATAGTCTGTTTTGGTGGGCTCCACACCTTAATTTCTCATGCATATACTGCTTGCACGTTCACACAGTGCTATATTCCTCATTATGTTCAAGACCACCACCATATGCCTCAATGAAGGCAAGAGTTAAGCCCCCTACCCTAGGATATCCAGTACACCTATTGATTAGAGTTCATTTTAGGATTAGCGCAGCACCATTCCCACTTGTCAGTTGAAGTCTATACCAGGGGCTAGGCTGGACCCCATTCGGTGCAAGCTGCTTTTCCCTATGTAGTATCACCTACACCACCACTGCTTGGTAGCGCAGGAATAATATACCCTATAAAGTTCAGAGCTCACAACCTTTCCTCATAACTAATATCCTCCAGACCCTTTATTAGCTTTGTTGCCCTTCTTTGTACTCACTCCATTTCCAGTACTTTCTTCCTGAGGACTGGTGCCCAGAACTGGACAGCATACTCCAGGTGCGGCCGGACCAGAGTGTAGTAGAGCGGGAGAATTATAGTTTTATCTCTGGAGTTGATCTCCTTTTTAATGCATGCCAATATTCTGTTTGCTTTGTTAGCAGCAGCTTGGCATTGCATGCCATTGCTGAGCCTATCATCTACTAGGACCCCCAGGTCCTTTTCCACCCTAGATCCCCCCAGAGGTTTTCCCCCCAGTGAATAGATTGCATTCATATTTTTGCCACCCAGATGCATTATTTTACATTTTTCTACATTGAACCTCATTTGCCATGTAGTTGCCCACCCTATTAATTTGTTCAGATCTTCTTGCAAGGTTTCCACATCCTGCGGAGAAGTTATTGCCCTGCTTAGCTTAGTATTGTCCCCAAATACAGAGATTGAACTGTTTATCCCATCCTCCAGGTCGTTTATGAACAAATTAAATAGGATTGGTTCCAGCACAGAACCCTGGGGGACCCCACTACCCACCCCTGACCATTCCGAGTATTCCCCATTTATCACCACCCTCTGAACACGCCCTTGTAGCCAGTTTTCAATCCATGTACTCACCCTATGGTCCATGCCAATGGACCTTATTTTGTACATTAAATGTTTATAGGGAACTGTGTCTAATTCTTTTGCAAAATCCAGATACACCACATCTGCGGGCCTTCCTTTATCTAGATGGCAACTCACCTCCTCATAGAAGGTTAATAGATTTTTTGGCAAGAACGATTCTTCATGAATCCATGCTGATTACTGCTAATGATACCGTTCTCATTACTAAAATCTTGTATATAGTCCCTTATCATCCCCTCCAAGAGTTTACATACTATTGATGTTAGGCTAACTGGTCTGTAATTCCCAGGGATGTATTTTGGGCCCTTTTTTAAATATTGGTGCTACATTGGCTTTTCTCCAATCAGCTGGTACCAGTATGATAAGTATAGACTTCCATGGGAAGCCTGTCATTCCCTGGTGCCTTGCAGGTAGGAAAGGAGGCAGCAGCCTCCTTCAGCTCGTCTAGTGTAAACGGAGCTTCCAGCTCCAGGCTAGCTTGATGGGTAGGGATATTGTTTCTGGATAGTCCTGCAGTGCCTCATCAAAGTAACCTTCACTAGGCCTGTACAAGTCTGCGCAGAAAGATGTTAGTTCCATAATTATTAGCTCGGGGTCATTCACCAGTCACCCATTGGTACAGCGAAATGCTCCTATGGCTGAGGGGGACTGTTGGGACAGAGCAATTCTAGTCAGCAATCGACCCGTTTTTTTCACCTTCTTCATAGAAAGCCTGCTTAGTGAAAAAGCATTTCCGCTCTGCAGCAGAGGATCTCAACTGGTCCAGGGAGTCCTGGCCCACTATCCATGCCTCCCTCACAGAGTCAGATTAGTCAGTGACATAAGAGAGTTCCAACTGTCGCACCTGATCCTCCACCCGCTCCTGGAGGGCTGACGAGCTTTGTTGTATGGCCTCAATTTCTGCTATGAACGTGCCTCTAAGGCATGACTTAAAGGTATCCCATTTCATTAACAGATTGGGGTATGATTGGTTATTCTAGAAAAATCTCTCTATTTGTTTGACTACCCACTCTGGTGAAAATAAGAGTTTTAACCAGAAGGCATTTAGTTTCCATGGGGCTCTTGGCAAGGAGACAGCTGGACGGGTAATTAAATGTGCCACCATAGGGGAGTGGTCTGATATCCCCCTTGGAAAGTACTCCACCTTGGTAACCAAGTTAAGGACATGTGAGGAGCCTACACAGAGATCAATGCGGCAAAGAGAACCATCTGTTTTGGAGAAGCAGGAGAATTGCTTAGTTGTGGGATATTTCAACCGCCATACATTTGTCCAACTCGCCTCCGAGAGCAGACGGCTTAAAATAGTGCCCCTGCCACCCATGGGAGGCCGGACCATAGGGTGCCTGTCCAGCCTGGGATCCAAGTAAGCGTTGAAGTCTCACATGATCATGGTGGGGACCTCAGGCTTGTCAACCAGGTACAACAGAAGAATCTGCAATATCTCTCACATGAATTCACATTACATAGTCCTTCCAGCTGCAGACAAGGAGAGGAGGAGTCTGCAGCCGGAAGGACTACGTGATGTGAATTCATAGAGAAAACCTTTGGAAGTTCCCTGAAATTACAGCAAAAAACAAAGAAAATCCACCGGGCAAACCAACCCAAAAAGCTGTTCGGAGGACTTTCAAGCATAAGATCGACTTTGCCGTAGAGACCAAACAGGGAACAAAAGAAGAGCCCCGGACTAGTCAAAATTTACTCCAGGAGGCACTATATGTAAAGAAGAAAGTGGTCAAAGACCAACTGATTTGCATCCGTGGCAAGCCATTCCTTAAGTGGGAGATGAGGATCTAAGAAGCAGTGAGAGGCTGAACTACCCCATTAGGACATCCAGATCTACAGTCCATAGGATGCTGGTTTGGGCCTGTTAACCTCTGGGTTCTGGTGAGTGTGAACCCCTTTCAGGTGTGTGGAACACGCGGTGGGGAAGTGTTTGGTGAACTATGCACTCATCAATATACTACCAGTTACACCCTCCATATCCATTAGAGACTCTCTATTCATTTCAGTTTTGTAATTTTGAGTTATTGCAAACTAATCTATCAGGTTTATAATTGCTGCCTGATAGAAGCGCCACTTTGATGTTTTGAATGTATCTCTCTTGAGGTTTTAATTTTGACATCTTTTCTACTATTTTAATTGATTTTAGTGGCTGCTGAGGGAAACCGCTTCTTAAATGTATACATATATGCAATAGTGATTATGCCATATATTAATTTGCATTCTAGTGTATTACAACTAGCATTTCTGTCTTGAGTGTTTTAAGACCTGTTTTCACATAGCGCTGATATTGGAGGAGTGCATTTGGTTTATAAGGGTTTGTTTCCTTCTATTTGTGTCTATATGTCACCCTCTGCTTCAATGCCTCCAGAACTGCCAGAATTCTCCTTCCTCTCCTATTGTGTGTTCTGTGTTGTTGCAAGACTGGTGTCTGCATGAAGCAGGCCTTGAGAGGAAAGGAAGTCCTCCTCTTCCTCTCGCTGCTCTGCCTCGAGTTCCCTGTCCATACTGCCATGCAGATTATGTTCCAGCAAGAACATAAGAGGGATTGTGTCACTGATGCATGTGTTGTCACGGCTCACCATCCTTGTGGCCTCTTCAAATGATGTCAGTGCAGTGCATGCATCCTTTATCAGCAGCCATTGGTGTTGGGAAAAAAGCTGAGCTGCCCTGTGCCTGTCCTTGAGCAAAATTCACACAGGTACTCATTGACGGCCCTCTGCTACATGTTCAGCCACTGCAGCATTGCAAAAGTTGAGTTCCTCCTGGTGGGTATGTCACAAAACAGCCAGTTTACAGGCAGGTGAAATTCCTGCTGAATTTCAGCCAACCGAACACTGACTGTGTATGACCTCCTTAAATGGCTACAGACTCTTCTGACCTGCCTTAGAAGGTACCTGCTTGAGAAATGCTGCACCACCAAATTGTGGACGTGTGCCAGGCATGGCACATGTGTCAACTTTGCCTGTTGAAGGGTAGACAGAAGGTTACTGCCATTATCACACACCACCATTCCTGGCTCAAGCTTCCGTGGCTTTAACCACCTCTGGACCTGCCCCTGCAGAGCTGAAGGAATCTCTGCTCTGGTGTGGTTTCTCTCCTCTAGACAGTTATCCCGTGTGATGCGAACAAAATAAATCATCCCTTACCATGCTCGCTGGACCACATGTTAGCAGTAATGTGGATCTTGCAGATGACTGCCTTGCCCAATTATGCCAAAACATTGGCTTCCACGTGATTGTACAGAGCTGGAATTGCCTTACATGCAAATGGCAACTGGGAACCTGCCGTTGCGGTACAGCACATTCTGCAAATTCACAGAAGGGGTGCAGAATCCATCAGATGGAAAGGCAGCAGTTGTAAAGCCAGCAATTTAAACAAGTTAGAATTTAGATGCTGAGCATGTGGGTGACAGGTAGCAGCTGGGGCAGAGACATTTTTTGTGCTGCACTCTACAGCTGGTGGTATGCTACCAGCAGACGTGTTGCAAGGACCTGTGACATCATTTGCTATACCATCCTCCCTGTCAGCAGAGGCTGCTGAGAAGTCATGAGATATATCAGGTGTAAACATGAAGGTGATGAGTGAGGAGGATAAGAATTGTGTCCCTTGTGTAGGGCTTTCAGGTGTTCTTGGCAATGGGCTGAGTGGTTGGAGGTTAAATGACTTGTCAAGCATGTAATACCCAAACAGCTGGTGTTTTTGCCACGCTTGATCTGCTTGCGGCAGAGATTGCAAATTGCAACCGTGCGATTGGCTGCACATATGCTAAAAAGGTCCAGACAGCTGAGCTGTGGGAAGTGGGTCAAGAGAGAACAGCTCCACAATGGGATGGAATAGGGTGGCTGCTCTCTACTCTTCTATGATGGCTGTTTCATGCAGATATCTTTCCTCATTGAGGTTGTTTTTCCCCCTTCACTAGTCCTCCTCTGCTCTATCTGGCACCAAAGTCACGTCAGTGATATCATCATCATCCCCTCAATCCTCATCAACGCTAGAGCCAACTTGGCAATACGCTGCGTCTGGAGGTATATGACTGCCAATTTGTTGTTTTCAGTGTTCTCCCCTCTCAGTAGGCTCATGTTTCTCCCTTCCTCAACCTCGGATTCAACATCAGAATCATGTAATGTCTGTGCATCCTTAAAGAAGCAAGTGGCTGATGCTGTGCTCAAATAATTCAGCTGACTCCTCCATGTATGATGCTGGAGCTATGGCAGGAGTAGCTGTGGACAAGGAGACAGAATAAGCTGCTCTGGCAGCTGCAGTGGACTGCACACTATTCTCTGCTTGGGTGATGGAGGATGAGGAGGATGAGAATGATTTAGTAAGCCAGTCCACCATCTCCTCTGCATGCTGTGGCTGGATAGCACGGGCAACACCACTAAACAGAGATAAATGTGTCCTGCCTGAGGACGGGCGACGTCCACCTTTTCCTGTGGATGCTGTTGGCCCCCTCATAGGGGCATGGGAAAGTCTGCCTCTCTTTGGTGGCCTCCTAGACATGATGGGGGGGCTTATTACCAAAATTTAATAGAAACTGGGAAATGTGTGATTGGATGCACTTTATTGAATGACAAGTGGTATTTGGTGCAATTTAATTGGCACTAACAGAAATGGGAAAAGCTATAAAAAATAAAAATAAAAAGGGGGATCACCTGTGTCGCAGTCAAAAAAACTGCAGCTGACAATTTTAAAAAAGAGAGCAGGTAAGGGACAAAAAAACAAATACGCAGCAACCAAAAAAAAGGGGGTATACAGTAGCACTGTATAGAGCAAAATGTTATGTAATGCTGTGTTAAACACTGCGCTACACACTATACTGACACTACACTATACTATATTCAAACTTTATATTCACACAATATGTGAACACACTAACTTGCTAGTAGCAAACTGAGCCCTGCTCTATCAATCTCCACTCCAACGACACACTGCAAAATCTTCCTATGGGAAGGAACCGTGGGACTGTGTGCACTGAGCTGTGATTGGACAAATTAACCATCACCATAGGCGTGCACACAGGGTGTGCCGGGTGTGCCCAGGCACACTCTAATCACCCTGTGCAGAACACATTCCCCCTACTGCCCTGGTTCCCTACTCCTTCCCTCTGCAGCACTTCTGGATTTCCTCCTCTCCTCTCCTGCAGGCTGTTGCTGCGGAGATGTTTTAGGATGAGCGAGGGAAGGGGCCGGTAAATATGTATTTATCAGCCCCTTCCCTTTCTGAATGAACATGGTGAGTGATGTGAGTAGTAGTGAGTAGTGTATGTTTGAGCTTTGGGGTGCACACCCTAATGCAATAGGCTGCGCACACCTATGGCCATCACTTTGTTTTATCAGGGCTCTGGACAGTGCTCTATGCCCAAATTGGAAAAGCTTTGCACCTGACCAATTAGGGCCCTAGATTGCACTATGAAGCTCGCAGTACACTGTGGGTGCTCAGCAGGCGAACATCCCACTGAGTGCCCTGCAAATTCAGATGTTTGCCAAATGGGAGAAGAGGCAATGTTCGGGACAAACTTTTGTTCGTGCTGAATTTGGGCTCGGCTCAAACTGTTCGCCCAACATATACATCCCTCCCTCTCCTTTTCTCTACTTTTCTTTCTCTTTTTTTCCTTCTATGCTTCCCTACAATGTGTTACTACCTGATTTTTATATCTGGATTGTTCCACCATGCAGTTGACAACTGGGTTTTACTCCTTTATTGTTTATGTTGATGGAGGTTGGGGATTTATAGGAGATCATTATGCCATTAATCTCTCAAAGTTACACATGAGGTATGAAATGCTACTAGATTTTTCAGACCTACCACGACAATGTTATCTCTTTCTGTGTTTCACTTGGAGGTCCAAGCTAATTGTAGTATCATGGCCCTCTTTGGGGATTTTAGCAGGTTATGTTTGATGTCTATGTGTTTCTATTATGGGCTCTCACACCATGAGCATGACTGCTTATGGTTTGCATCTAGAGGGAGGACCACCCTAATGTAACCACCCTTCCCCTTCCATTTTTGTCATGTTCTTTATTGTTTTTAATTGAAACTGCTTTTTATAGAACATATTATATGAATCATGCCACAAGGCAGTATTTTGTTACTATAAATGTAGTTCACAACATTGACCCCAGTCTGATGCATTTCCCCATCTGGTTTCTCTTGCAATCCTCCTGTATCCCGGTATCTTTCTCTTGAACATGCACTTCTTGTATCCAGTTATTGTTAATGTTGGCTTCCTTTATAAGCCTCATTGTATACCCTTTGTTATTCCTAGAACTAATTAAAAATATTGAAAATAAAATACAATATAATATAAAGAAATATAATACAATATAATTAAATGTTTTCCAAATGTATATGACTGATCCCTTCTTTTCTTTCCCAGAGACCAACAGCAGCTCTACAACCACTGGTAAGTGTTTAATATTGCTATATTTTAGAAAAACTAAGGAATATGTCAGATAGATGACTTTACCATCTCATTTTTTTTTAATGGGCTGTGATGTCATTTATTAGGAGCCAAATGTGGTGATAACACACATAGGGGAATATGAGCACAGGGAGGAATATGCTTTGTGGAGGTCCACATCACATATCTCTTCCAACTGTTGGAATAATGCCTTGTGCATTCAGAATAAAAGGCATTACAACACAATTCACTGCTGTTCATGCGATACCACAGGTTGTGGTTTTACCGCATGTTACCGCAATCCATAAGCATACCTTCCAACTTTTTGAGATGAGAATGAGGGACACATATTAGCAAAAGAATGTAGGTATAGGACACACACTTTCTGTCACACCCCTTTAACCACTTCAATACTGGGCACTTTCGCCTCTTTCCTTCCCAGGCCAATTTTCAGCTTTCAGCGCTCTTGCAATTTCAATAAGAATTGCGCGGTCATGCAAGGCTGTACCCAAACGAAATTTTTATAATTTTGTTCACACAAATAAAGCTTTCTTTTGGTGGCATTTATTCACAAATCAGTTTTTAATTTTTTGCGATATAAGTGAAAAAAAGAGGACATTTTAAAAAAAAACAATATTTTCTACTTTCTGTTTTAAAAGAAATCCAATAAAATCTAATTTTTTCATAAATTTAAGCCAAAATGTATTCTGCTACATGTCTTTGGTAAAAAAAAATCCTGTTAAGTGTATAATAATTGGTTTGTGTGATCACGGACATATGCACGCAGATGATCATGTACAGATGTGTGCGAATGAATATTGGGACATATAAATTTACTGTTACATATGTGGGGGACAGGTGTTTTTACTGTGTGGGGACATGTGTGTGGGGACAGTGTTTTGGGAACACTATTTTGGGGACATTGTGATTTTACATTGTGTGGGGACAATGTTACAATGTTTGTAAAAAACAGCTCATACTCACTGATCACCGGCTGGCTTCAGCGATCCGCTCTCCTTTCCTCACTGACAACTTCTGTATAAGGAGAGCTGAGCCAATCACCTAGCAACAGGCTCTCTATTTTCTATATATAGTCTGCCTGTAAAGTGGTGCATCTGTACCGTGTATAGAACCTGCTGCAGCAAAACTGATATTTATAAAGAAAACAAATGACATTTAAATAGATTTTTCCTGCAAGCTTTCTTTATTTTGTAAACAATGGCTTTGGGAGCCAGTTTGTATGATGAGGCCACAATTTAGTGCACTTTAACAAGATTAGAGATCTTTTTGATAAATTTTGGTGTTTGCACCACAGTGAGAAAGCCTTACGTGAAGAAGCCAAAGTATAGTACACTCAGGCCAAGATTTACTATTTTCTTAGATAAAGTCTGCTGTCTCTTTCACAGACGTTGAATCGAAGTAACAGGTGCAGAAAAATTTAACTTTGGGTGTTGGTAGTGCTTTCACACCATAATCCTATAGAGCAGTTGTCTCCAAACTGTGGCCCTGGGGCCAGATGCTGCCCTTGATCCTGCCCTTTACTTTCTTTTATCCGGCCCTTTGGGCATTATTTCTCACACTCTCTGCCACTTACACCAACAATGGGGCACTATTCCTCCCACGGACACCAATTATGGAGCACTATTCCTCCCTCTAATACCAAAGATTGGGCACTATTGCTCCCACTGACACCAATGATGGGACGCTATTCCTCCCACTGACACCAATTAATTGGACACTATTTCTCCCCCTAATACCAAAGATGGGGCACGCCCACTGATACCGGGACATTTTTTCTCCTGCTTGCCGCTGTGTGCTCCCCGTAAAGTCTGAAGAACAGTAAACTGGCCCTTTGTTTAGAAAGTTTGTAGCCCCCCTGCTATAGAGGTACTCTTGATGAAAGCAAGAATTGGCCTTGTTGTAAAAAAAAATATTTATATGCCCCTGTCAAATAGTTGCAGAAAAATTGGTCTTTGGATGTTGGTGGTGCCTTCACCTCCTAATGTCCTAGAGGTACTTTTGATGAAAGCAAGAATCGACCTTGCTTTAAAAAAAATTAATTTGACGCCCCTGTCACACAGTTGTGGAAAAATTGGTCCTTGAGTGTCCTTCACCCTGTAACCTTCTAGAGGTACTCTTGATGAAAGCAAGAATTGGCCTTGCTGGAAAAATTTAAACGATATGCACCTGTCAAACAAGTGCGGAAAAATTGGTCCTTGGCTGTTAATTGTGCCCATAAAACCTATACCACAAAATGACTTCAAGATAAAATTTAACACCCAGAAAGCTAAGCAGCCTAGACAGCCTTGCAGACATTTGAGATCCCAATAAAACTTAATCAGTGAGATTGGCATCAGGGGCTTGATAGCTGCTGCTAATCCAGGACTGATTCATTTTGATAAATGACAGTCAGTCAACGGAGTCTGTGGACAGACGCTCTCTTTTTTTCTGTCACAAAACCTCCAGCAGCACTTAATTCCCCTTTCGGAAAGCATAATGGATGCAAGGCAGCCCAGCAGCTCAATTGCATACTGGGCAAGTTCTGGCCAGTGGTCTATTTTCATCCCCCAAAAAACACAGTGGATCGTCTACTGGAAAGCGCTCCATGTCTGTTTTCACCCCTAGATAATCTTCCACCATATGATGCACACACTGCCGATGGGATGTGGAAGCTAACAGACCTGGGCGCCGAGGACTAAGAAAATTTTGAAATGCATCACTGAGGCGGCCCTCTTCCATGAGACTGTAACCTACCAGGGTCTGGAAAGGTGTTACCTAAATTCCTCTTTAAGGTGTCCTCAAGATATTTCATCCCGTGCTCCCTCTGCAAGTGCAGGATGAGTTCTGAAACGTTCCCCTTGTAACAGTAGTCAAGGAGGGTTACTAACCAATAATGATAATTCTCCTTGATGCCACAAATTCTCACATTCTTTTGCAGGCTTTGAACCCAAGTGTGCGGAGGCATGAGAAGCAGATTCCTCTGGGTCACTGAGGATTACAGTATCTGGAACTGCCTCTCACAGCCACGTACTACTCTCAAGGTTTCTAGGGACTGAAAACCATCTCTTAAGGTTTGACATATATCTTTATCAGCTTTTATGCCTTCAAAACCGCCAGAATCCTCCTCCTTCTCCCTCTCCTCTTGTGTGTTCTGTGACATTGCAAGAATGATGTCTGCATAAAGTGGACCTTGAGAGGAAAGGAAAGTCCTCCTCTTACTCCTGCTACTCTTCTTCGAGTGCCCTGTCCATAATGCCATACAGAGTTTGCTCCAACAGGAACACAACAGGTATTGTGTCACTGATGCATGTTTTTTTCATGGCTCACCATCCTTGTGGCTTCCGCAAATGGTGACATTAAAGTGCATGTGTCCTTTATCAGCAGCCATTGGCATGGGAAAAAAAAGCTGAGCTGCCCTGAGCCTGTCTATGTGCAATACTCACACAGGCCCGGTTGACGGTCCTCTGCTGCATTTGCAGCCACTACAGCATTGCCAAAGTTGAGTTCCACCTGGTGGGCATGTGACAAATCAATCAGTTTATGGGCAAGTGGAGTTCTTGCTGAATTTCAACCAACCGAATACTTGCTGTGTTTGACCACCTGAAATGGTTACAGACTCTTCTGGCCTGACTTAGAAGAACTTGCAAACCTAGGTACAGTACCTGTTTAAAGAAATGCTGCATAACCAAATTGAGGACATGTGCCAAGCATGGCACATGTGTTAACTTTCCCTGTCGAAGGATGGATAGAAGGTTAGTGGCATTATCGCACAACACCATTCCTGGCTCAAGCTTCTGTGATGTGAGCCATCTTTGGGCCTGCCCCTGCAGAGCTGAAAAAAGCAAGGAGGAGGATGGGGTAGAGCTGACAAACCTTGCATCATCCATCAGCTGTGTGGAGAAGTGGGGGCACAACAATCTGCAGCACTGAGCCCTGTCCTGCATCCTTCCTAGTTGCAAGCAGAGTTTCCCAGTGTGCTGTTAATGAAATATATCGTCCCTGACCATGTTTGCTGGATCAAATGTCAGCAGTAATGTGGACCTTACTGCTGACTGCCTTGTCCAACAATGCCAAAACATTGCCTGGAGCTGGAATGGCCTTACATGCAAATATATAGCAACTGAGAACCTGCCATTGTGGTACAGCATATTCTGCAAATTTATGCAAGGGGTCAGAATTCACCAGATGGAAAGGCAGGAGTTATAAAGCCAGAAATATGGACAAGCTGGAAACGCAGCAACTAAAATAATAAGTAAGCGTATACAGCACAGTATACAGTACTAAATGTTATGTAATGCCGTGTTAAACACTGCATTACACTAACACACTACACTGACACTACACCATACCCACACACTACACTAACACTCTACACTCGCAATAAGTGAACACACTAACTCGCTAGTAGCAAACTGAGCCCTGCTTTATCATCAACACACTGCAAAAACTTCCTATGGGAAGGAGCCTTTTATAGTGTAGGGTGATTGGAGCACTGAGCTGTGATTGGACAAAGTAATCATCAATTTATCCAATTAGTGCTCTGACAGTGCTCTATGCCCTAATTGACAAAGCCTTGCACCTGACCACTGGTCAGGTGCAAGGCTTCATCCAATTAGGGCCCTAGAATGCACTGTGAAGTGTGCAGTGCATTTTGGGTGTTTAGCAGGTGAAGATCTTGCCAAGCACCTCACAAATTTGGGTGTTCAAACAGGTGATGTTTGGGCCAAACTTTTGCTTGGCTCGAACCGTTCTGCCAACACTACTGGGGAATATAAATTTCAACATAATATAAATAAGTATAATACAATATAATGAAATGTTTTCCACTTTTATATGACTGATCCCTTCTTTCCTTTCCCAGAGACCAGCAACAGCTCTACAACCACCGGTAAGTGTTTAAATATTACTATCTTGTATTATAGAAAACTAAGGAATGCATCAGATAAGTGACTTTACCATCTAATTTTTTAATGGGGTGTGATGTCAGTTTTTAAGAGCCAAATGTGGTGATAACACCCATAGGGGAATATGAACACAGAGAGGAATATGCGCTGTGGAGGTCCACATTGCAGAGGTGTTCCAACCGTTTGAATAGTGCCTTGTCCATTCAGAATAAAAGGCATTACAACCCAATTCACTGCTGTTCATGGGTTACCGCGTGTTGTGGTTTTACCGCATGTTACTGCAATCCATAAACGTACCTCCCAACTTTTTGAGATGGGAGATGAAAAACGAGAGACACCTATTAGCAAAAGTATGTAGTTATAGGACACACCCCCTGCCACACCTCTTTAAAAGAATTATACAAAACAATATTAGTTTAATTCACAAGTGCTTTTTTTTACAACTACTTTATATGGGCTCTTGAAACTTACAGATACAGCAAGTTAGAAATTGGATGAAAGGTTTAGCACCGGGAAACACCTTTTAAAAGATAAAAAGTGCATTTTATATACAACTATATAAATCAGACCAAAATGATGGGCACATGAGAATGAAAGAGGGACAGAGGGAGTTTGTTCTAAATCAGGAACAGTCCCTCCAAATCAGGGACAGTAGGGAGCTATGCATAAGTGTGAATGATTTTACTTTAAAAAGCATAACATGCCCTTTGTCCCGTGCCACAGCTAATGTTTAGATTTATTGCCTTGGACATTGTTTTTATAGCCATTGCATTACTGAAGAAAGAAAGGTTCATGCATGTCTTTGTACACAGAGATATAGAGGAATGAATAGACTAAGCAGAGAACAAGTCAGGAATTACTATAAACACAGTAATGGGTAAGTCCTTGAGGTTATTAGTATAAGGATAGTATGGTGAGATATAGAGCTCAATGACCCGTTCTTATGAAAAGACAGAGAGAGATGAAAGAACACATAGAAAGGGGAGGGAGGTAAGTAAGATTTTTTGGGGGGTACCTGTAACGTACTGGAGACATTCCCCACAGAGCATCTGACAAAATACAATTGCAGTAGACATTTGTGAAAAGTAGATTGGTGGAAATGTTTGACTCAGGAAGTCCAGATGGAGATCTTTGATCCTGGAAGTCCATATGGAGATTTTTGACCCTGGAAGTCCAGATGGAGATTTTTGATCCTGGAAGTCCAGATGGAGATCCTTATTTATTGTATTTATTTCAGGTGCTTATATAACACTGTCAATTTATGCAGCGCTTTACATATACATTGTACATCAGTCCCTACCCTCAAGGAGCTTACAATCTAAGGTCCCTAACTCACATTCATATTAGGGCCAATTCAGACAGGATCTAATTAACCTACCAACATGTGTCTTGACCGAGGAAGTCCAGATGAAGATCTTAGACCTTTGAAGTCCAGATTTTGTCAAAGTTATTCTGTCCAAAAGTTTTGACATCATCTCATCATAGAACAAGTTTTGGGTTGGATACTTCTAAAATTTGTCAAGGACTTGTTTAGTTGCAGTTAAGAAAAATGTTAGAAGATTAAACTGATGTTTGGAAATAGCATTCATTTTTTTTTATTAACCACTTCAGCTCCAGAAGCTTTCAATTCCTTCATGACCAGGCCATTTTTTGATATTTAGACCTGTGCTACTTTAACTGGTAAATGCACGGTCATACGTTGTACCCAAACAAAATTTAGTGATATACCAATTTTTTCACCAATAAGTGAAAAAGTTATAGCGTCTACAAACTAGGGTATATATATATATATATATATATATATATATATATATATATATATATATATATATATATATATATATATATATATATATATATATATATGTGAATTATATTGTATAGTGTATTGTTTATACTACCAGTGGCGGTGATCAGTGACTTAATGGGACTGTGACAGTGCGGCAGGCAATCTGACACTAACTGATGCTGGGGGGGCTAACTAACACTGACATCACCAGTGAATACAGTAATCAGTGATAATAATATACACTGTTACTGTACTAATGACACTGCCTGAGAAAGGGTTACACATCTAGGGTCGATCAAGGGGTTAAAAGCATGCCTAACTATGTGTAATGTGTGCTGTTTTTTTACTAAATATGTCTTTATTTCTTATCCCTGCTTTGCAGGGAGAGATTGTTCCCTCTGTACAGAGCCCTGTGTTGATTGTCAAAACAGAGCTCTGGGGTGTGATTGGACACAGGATTTTTTTTTAAACGCATCTTTTCAAATAGTATCAGTGTCAGTTATTGTCAGTGTGTTTTAGGTAGAAAATATAAAAAAAGCAAAATGCGCGCTTTTGTTTTTGGGCTGTACTATGGGTACATGCAAAAACTACACATATTTGGTATCTTCATCATATGACATCCTCCTAGAACGTGTCTCTTGTGGGGCCATCCACTGGACAGTCAATTACCTATCACTGTACAGGCCCACTGCCAGTACCATGTGATCGCTGTGACCAATCACAGTGGATCTCATGACAATTGTAAACAATGGATAACTTCCTTTCATGCAATTTATTGTAAATATTTTTTTTTCTAATTTCCTAATTTTCCAAATAAGTTTGAAGAAAAATTACAACTCCAAAAAACTTGCAATGCCTCTTGCTAAATACCTTGCACTGTCTACTTTCCAAAAAGGGGTCATTAGGGGGATATTTGTACTGTTCTGGTATTTTTGGGCCTCAAGAAATGAGATAGGCCACCAGTACATGAGGACTAATCAATTTTCAGATATATTTACCATTATTATTATTATTATTATTGTTATTATTATTATTCAGGATGTATATAACACCAACAGTTTGTGCAGCGCTTTACAATGTGAGGGCAGACAGAACAGTTATAGGGCGTACACACTGTCGGACTTTGTTCGGACATTCTGACAACAAAATCCTAGGATTTTTCCGATGGATGTTGGCTCAAACTTGTTTTGTCTACACACGGTCGCACAAAGTTGTCGGAAAATCCGATCGTTCTAAACGCGGTGACGTAAAACACGTACGTCGGGACTATAAACGGGGCAGTGGCCAATAGCTTTCATCTCTTTATTTATTCTGAGCATGCGTGGCACTTTGTCCGTCCGATTTGTGTACACACGATCGGAATTTCCGACAACGGATTTTGTTGTTGGAAAATTTTATCTCCTGCTCTCCAACTTTGTGTGTCGGAAAATCCGATGTAAAATGTCCGATGGAGCCCACACACGGTCGGAATTTCCGACAACACGCTCCGATCGGACATTATCCATCGGAAAATCCGACCGTGTGTACGGGGCATTACAGTACGATTCAATACAAGAGGAATCAGAGGTCCCTTTTCCTTAGAGCTTACAATTTAGAAGGAAGGGTCAAGTGATACAAAAGGTAATAACTGTGGGGGATGAGCTAGTGCAGAAAATAAAGTACAGTTGTTAGGTGTGGTCAGGATAGGCTTCTCTGGAGGTCTTGGAACTCCACAAAGGGAATGAACGAAGGGAATGAGTAGGTTGGTATGTTAAGACTAAGTTAGTGATGTCGCTGGAGGAAGTGGAATTGTAAGTGACACTGAATGTGTGGTGGGATAGGTAGGATGAGAGCCAACGAAGAGCACAGTCACGGAGACCAAAGGAGTGGAGTTTTTTTTTGTGGAGGGGGTGGTCAACAATATCAAAGGCAGCCGAAAGTTCCAGAAGTAGAAGTACAGAGTAGTGTTCATTGTTTTTATCTGTTAGTAAGTTGTTTGTGAGTTTTAGGAGAGCAGTTTCTGTGGAGTGTTGAGGGTGAAATACAGACTGAAGGGGATCAAGAAAGTTATTCTTAATGAGGTGGTCCAAGGAAGGCTTTTTAAGTATGGGGGTGATAAGTGCCTGTTTTAGAGAGTTGGGGAAGAGGCCAGAAGAGAGGGAGAGGTTAGAGAGTGGTGGCCGCAGTATTTGAGAGGGAACAGGGTCCAGGGGAAAGGAGGTTAGGTGGGCATTAGAAATAAGTTTAGCAACCATCTATATAGTAGCAGGGTTGAATAAAGGAAATGTTGCTTGTACCTGTAGACGTGGGGTGTTAAATGGGGTGGGGATTTGTAGAGTGGAGATTTTATCACAAATTAAATCAATCTTATTTTTGAATCTTACCATAGTTTATGGACTCTACCTTTCCTACAGACTAAATAATATACACTGATTTTGAATATTTTCACCATAGAAATGGAGCAGAATACATTTTGACCGAAATTTATGAAGAAAAAATATTTATTTTCAAAATTTTATAATAGAAATTTTCTATTTTTTTCTGTTTATTTAGCAAAGAATAAAATTTGAAGTGAAAAAAAATGCTAAAAATGTCTTATGGGTACAGTGCTGCGTGACCACGCAAAAATGTAAAATGTACATTTCTCTAAAAATCTGGAGGTTTTCATTTTTCACTTACAGCTTTCAGAGTTTGTTAAAGGCCCCCAAAAACCATATATTTTCTGAAAGCACGTGACATGTAGAAAAAAAATAAGATGCTACTGATTTTTAAGGCCCCATGATATTTGAACAAATGTTTATCAAAGCAATATTTTTGCTAAAAGTACACTAAAATCATTATTTGCAGATACAAACAGCAAATTTTACAAAATTCCTGCTAAATGCCTACTAAATATAAAAGCTTACCCTGTATTGAGATAATAATTAACAAAAAATTGAGAATTTTAAATTGCACCTTTTTGCGAAATGGTTAAAATTGAATATGCACAAAACTATAAACAGCTACATTTCTCAAGAAAACTGGAGGTTTTTATTTTTTGCTTACAGCTTTCAGAGTTTGTAAAAGACCCAAACTATACATTTTCTGAAAGCATAGAACCGGTAGAATAAAAGCAAGGTGCTACTGATCTTTAAGGCCCTGTAATATTTGTGCAAATGTTTACCAAACAATATTTTAGCTACAAATGCACTAACATGTGCATCAGCTGAGTGGACATGGACCTATCATCCGCCTGCTCAGCAGGGATCAGCAGACAGATCCTCCAATGAGCAAACAGATCTGCTTGACAGAGTCTGCTCTATGTGAAAGATGCCTTACTATGTTTTTTAATATTTTTTACATTTTTATAAATTTTTTTACAATATAGTCATTTTAAATATTTTGTGCTTTTTTTTTTGGGTGGGGGGATCTTTGGTGAGATATTAGAGGTCTAAACAGATCCCTAATATCTTTCTTGAGACAGAGAAAGGGACTAAAGACAATCCCTTTCTCTGCAGCCTAAGCTGCACATTACATGAATGAATAAGGAGTCTGTATGTAGACTACTATGTGTCAGTTTATGAACAAATAGGAAACATATTTTACGATACTCAGTTATCCATGGACACAGGAGCGATCTGTAGTGATCACTGCTGTGTCCATTATAGTACAGGGAGGGGGCTGACAAAAACATGTTTACCAAGCCCCCCCAGCCCCAACCCCAACCTCAATCCACCCCACCTGCTCTCCATCCTGTCAGTTTGCTGGAGCTGAGTGCAGCAGCTGCAGGAGGCAGGAGGGGAAGAAGGTAATGCCGTCCATCAGTGGATGATCGGTGAAGTGGGGGCCATTTTGGGTGGTGATCAGAGTGGTGGGGGGGACATATTTTGATCCTCTCTAAGCCCTTGCAGCACCTGAAGCCCGCAGAGGGTGGAAGCCGGTGGCTTCAGGGTAGCTGCAGGAAATCGGGTTTGCTGGGGGGGGGGTTGGAGGGGGTTGGATCGGTGTGGAGGAGGAAATCAGTGCTGGGGGGGAGGGGGATGAAGGAGATAGGAAAGAGGAGTGAGGGTAGCTTTAATAGAGGAAGGGCAGCGGCGGGAGGTGGAGAGGCTGGAGACAGGAAAGTGGCGGCATGGGGTGGTCACATTTGACGGGAATAACTATGATCAGCAGATTGTAATTCAATGATCAGAGCTATAGATTTGTTCAGCAGAGTCTGCTGAACAATTCTGCTATTTGTTTATGGTCACTCAAGTGACCACGAGCTTATAGCAGAAGGAGAAATTAAGTCCATACGGCGTATGGAACTGGAAGCAAAGCTGTAACATCATACACTGTTTGGACCTGGCAGTGAAAGGGTTAACAAACCTCCGATGTGATAGCATTAGGCAGGTGACAGGTGTTCTCCAGATTTCTCCCCTGCCCTCCACTGTAGCTAATCAAGCACACAATATTCTTGATTAGCTGTTTCCCTGGTCACAGCATCCGAGGAAGGACAACTCCTCAATTGGAAACTCCCAGAGCTGAGCGCTTCGGGCTTCATAAAGAGCAGACTATAGAATGCAGATGTGTTGGACCACACTATACACTGCTATGTGAAAATTAGCAAGAAAAAGTATTGAGGAGTCAGATTAGAGCAAACATTGCAGGCTGTAGTTAGAAATTTGAATTTTGAGAATTGTCAGCCAGTAAAAAGATAGACAGGGAAGAAGCATTTGTGAAGTCAGAGACAGGAGCAGGCATTAGGACGGATGGTATTGGTTCCAGTATGTTTATTGATTTTTATTTGTTTTTTGTGACTTAGGATCTGACTGTACCGATTCTCTTGGCTCCTCTTCCTGCTCTGATCCTTGTGTAAACCGCACTGTGCTCAATGAGCCCTGGAGAAGTGCAAACAACACACTATCCTCCACCCCGAACTGTGATTATTCCATGAATGGATGGTATCAGTTTGTTGGTAGTGGAGGTGTTTATATACCAGAATACTGTGTACCCGAACAAAGATGTAATACAAACATTCCAGTATGGATGAATGGAACACATCCGGTCATTACAGACGGCATTGTGAATCGCACTGTTTGTGGAGATTGGAATGGAAACTGCTGCCAATGGACATCAACTATCCAGGTTAAGGCTTGTCCCCTGGGATACTATGTGTACAGATTAATTGGAACTCCAGGTTCCATGTGCTCATTGTCCTATTGTACCGGTAAGTGATGAATTTCCTTTTCCTAGTTTAAAAAGTGTTATTACACGTAGTAAGGTTTTAAGTCCTCCAGGTTGTAGAATATCTAGTGGTAGCAAATCAAAATGAACTGGATTTGTAGAATGTTCTTGAATTTTTGGTGTCCTTGTTGGCTTTAGTCTAACTCAGTGGTTCTCAACTCCTATCCTCAGGGCCCAGTAACAGGCCAGGTTTGCAGGATAACTGGAATACATCACAGGTGATATAATTTGCTGCTCAGTGATTGCAGTATTCTAGTCTGCATCTCCCCAAGGTAATACATAAAACCTGGCCTGTTAGTGGGCCCTGAGGACAGGAGTTGAGAACCACTGGTCTAACTAAATGTAGGTAAACCACTGCATTTTACTCCATTGTGCATATATTGTGGAAGAGTGTTCTCGGACATTTATTTCTGGATGGTTTAGGGTGACCGTTCTCAACATTTTTACCTCACAGGAGCCCTTGAATTAACTTTAAGCCATAGAAAACCCCTGCTAAAAGTTATTAAACCTACAACTCTTGATTTATAAGCATAACCAATAAGTTATCAAAAGTATTACATAAAGTAAAAGTGAATGTGGCATACTGTATCTAGTGTATTTGATACCCTGGGAAGAAAATTTATATATAACACCCATTGTCAGGGCCTGGATTACCTGCTGGTGGCACTGTGCTTCCTTCAGCAGAAGGTTGTAGTTCTGCTTTCCACCAGCAGGTGTCTCACAACAGCCAGCAGATCACAGTAATTAGTCTTCATCTAAAGCTGGCTGCTGGAAGGGTTTTTAGGTCCTTCTCTGCTATTATACTTCAGGTCAGTGTTTTCCATTTGTATTGGCGAATAACTCCTGTGCTACCAATTATTAATTCTCAAATTCTAAAAATAAACCTAATTAGTTAACCAAATAATAATCTGTGGGTTTCTGCACATACAATATTGTGTTCACACAATTCATAAATTAAATACAGTTAATGTGTGCTGCACTACCCATTTCAAAATTATAAATGTAAAATAACATGCAAAACAAGTCAAAATTATAAAAAAAATTATAAATGCAACGATTTATATGAAATTATATGCAAAACAACTAAGTACCAACATAGTAGTAAAAGTGTCCTCCATACACACCCAGTGTTAAAATGAGAGCAAACTATAAATATCACGTTTGTGCACCAATTAGGAAGTATTTAATGTACATGCAGCTGGTGACATCACCTGTGCATGCACTCTGAAGGAACGGCATACCTGAGTCCTGTGCCATAAAATGTGGCTTCTGTGCTCATGGGTGGGATTGACATCAACGCTGCTCCCAACAGTCACACAGCCAGAGTCCGTGAACCCAGAAGGAAAACCGGGTGAAAATGGTAACAGCGCGTCGCTGGAGGGCCTCATTCTTGGGTAAGCTTCACGTACTGCACCCGTGCTGTTCTTTCAGAGTCCTGTGCCATAAAATGCAGCTTCTGTGCTCATGCGTGGGAGTGACGTCAACGCTGCTCCCGCCAGTCACACAGCCGGAGTTCGCAAACCCGGAAGGAAGAACGGGTGAAGATGGTGGCAGCGTGTCGCTGGAGGCCTTTATTTTTGGGTAAGCTTCACGCACTGTGCCCTGAGCCCACCCAGCTGTGTAACAATAGTGAATTAATATTCGCTATTGTCTTCCTGATTCTCCTCCTGGCCAATCAGGAAGTGGGCCCTGAGACCTGATTGGCCAGGGAGTCTTAGGAATTCCGACCAATCGGGTCTCAGGACCCACTTCCTGTTTGGCCGCGAGGAGCAGCAGTCCCGGATCCATGTCATCCTCCTCCTAATGGTAAGGCCTCTAAACCCCTGGCTTCCCATCCATCTACTGCAGGGGGGGTGTTGGCAGCAGTGCTAGTGAGGGGGGCAGGTTTGTTTGCCGCCCCCCAAAAAATATTGAGCACCGGCCGCCACTGGGTGAAAGAGGTGCCATCCCCACATATAATCGCTTATCAGAACCAGAAATATATAATCTCAAGTTATAGAGATCTCACTCCAAAGCTCTAACCCTCCCTGGTGCTCCACAGATTTTAGCACCTTGGGAGAAATAAGAATAAATTGTTTCTGAGACTGCAAAAAGAGAAGAGTAGAGTGGGCACAAACAATGTGTAAAAAGTGCATGTAACGTATATTAATAAAAAAAAATTATTAATAAAAAGAAAAACAGATAAGCCAATAGACAGATCTGAATCAAATAAAATATCAAAACATGTCATCTCAAAACCATAGACTCATAAATATTAACCCTAATATGTACAACATAAAAATAAATAAGAATATAAAGTATGAGTAGTACCCGATACAATACCCAGCCTGCTTTGGAGGACTAAGTAGTCTGTTGCACCTCTTGTGATACTTGGTTATGCCAAGCTGCATAAGAGGGAGATGTGCTAAAATTGGAGTGCTCTGAATCTGGTGCAGCTGTGCATGGTAGCCAATCAGCATCTATCTTCAGCTTGTTCAATTAAGCTTTGACAATAAAACCTGGAAGCTAATTGGTTTCTATACACAGCTATACCCAATTTTGCACTCTCCAGTTTTAGTGGATTAATAATAACCCACCCAAATAGGCCTAGACTGTTGCCAACATCCAAAATTATTAGGAGCCATAAATACTTGATTTGATTGTAGCCGTATTAGTGCAATTGTGACAGAGAAAATTGAGTACTGTCCGTGATACTTTTTTGCACTAACATACAATTTTTCAGGACAAGCTTTCGGGGTATGTCCCCTTCTTCAAGGTCCAAGCACTGCTTGGACCTTGAAGAAGGGGACATACCCCGAAAGCTTGTCCTGAAAAATTGTATGTTAGTGCAAATAAAAAAAGTATCACGGACAGTACTCAATTTTCTAGGAGCCATAAAGAAAGAGTACACCCCAATATACACAAGGGGACTTTTAAGGCAACTAGTATACAAAATGTAATTAATACATTTTATTTAAACAATGTTTAAAAATGGGTGCATACATCACCATGTACCAACATAATAAAATGATATGACAGAATTGAATAGGATAGAAGTGTTCTCCTTTGCTGTGTCCTACGTGTTTCAGGACCTGTGAAGAGTCCTTTCTTCAGGGGAATTCCATAAGGAGATTAACGAATTGCAACACTCTATAATAAAACACAACACACATTAAGAATCAATGGCCAGAGACAAAAATGGGAGCATCGTAGGAAGTGAATTTGGGAACGAGTTGGTATTCTTCTGAAGAAAGGACTCTTCACAGGTTCTGAAACGCGGCAGTCACAGCACCAGGAGACCACTTCTATCCTTTTGAATTCTGTCATATCATTTTATTATGTTGGTACATGGTGATGTATGCACCAATTTTTAAACATTGTTTAAATAAAATGTATTCATTAAATTTTGTATACTAGTTGCCTTAAAAATCCTCCTTGTGTATATTGGGGGATACCCTTTCCATATGGCTCCAGTTTTAGTGAATTTCCTCCAATGTGTCATTTGAAACAAGTTCAGAAGAGGATTTTTTTTTTTTTTACTACAAACGCAATGAGTTGTATGATAGTCATAATGACTACTGTGCAGGTAAGAACTAATAAAGTGAGAATACTGATATTTTAGATTCACAAAGACAAAATATTTAGCAATTTGAAATTTTGTTTTTACCTAGATCCCAATCAATGCTTTCCTGACGAAGAGAGCAGCATTGTTAATGGAGTATCAGAATGTTATTGCAATTCATCATTAAATGACACCACTGCCATGGATGATGCCATGCCTAAAGGTAAGGTGATAAGTTCACAAAGTGGAATCTTAGTAGATGTGCTTTCATATTATTCCAAATTTTCTTTTTGGCAATTAACAAACCAATAGCTAATTGTCAACATGTCACTGATCCAAGTCAGCATGGAGATCCAAAGCTTACTGACTGGTTCCGATGCAAACAAAAAGTTGCAGAGATGGAAGAACCCATCAGCATAGCCCGTGACACCCCTGAAAAATGTACACAAATCTTCTGGCTTAATTTTTAGGATTCTGTGGCATATACCTGTTTGATGGAGTATTCTCCCTAATTACGAACCCCCCTTATTATCTAGAATATTCTTTCGTATTTCAGCTCCAAGGACGGTGGAGAGCCCAAACCCCTGCCTTTGCCTTTCTATCCTCCTTCCCAAACTTCCCTCCCCCCAACAACACCCCCTTTCTTTTCTTCTCTTCTCTTTTCTTCTTTCCTCAATCTAGCATCCTCCCACTTCTTTTTTAGATGCTTCTATCCCGAGCACTCACCATTATGAATCTTTTGTTTTGACTGATTCCTCAGACAACGTCAGAAGTCTTGTTCTTGAGGTCTTGGTAATGTTATGGTTTCCTTTGCCTGTAGAAGCAACTAATGTTATCCTATGTGTCCATGCACATTAGGTAATTTAGCATTTTTTTTACGCTTAACATTTAGAGGCAGAAAACCTCTTTCTGTATTGCATTTTTGAGAACGTTTTTCTGGCAGAAAAAAAACACTAAACGGTCCTAAACGCTAGTAAAAAAAACTTTCAAAATTAGCCTTTTTTTCTACCAAGAGCACTGCCATTTTTTTAAAGCAAGTGTGCATGGAGACCTAACAGTTTTCAACTTGTCTGCCATACATTCGATTGTGTACTGTTATGTACTGTATTTAAGAACCTGAGCCGACTGCTCAGCTTTAGTTTCTCTCCCTTATATCAGCAGGCTTTGTTGCCTCAACCCCACATGTTTGTAATTGTTTCTATATGGATGGCTCCAGTCTACTAACATTATAGTATTTTTTCTGTTAAACCCTAATACAATCTTTGTGAAAGAAAAACAATTTCCTCTAGAACTCAGGGTCCCTATCAAAGGGAACTCAACCATGCTCCAGGAACTCAACAGAAAAGCAGGAAGTTGCAAACTGAAGATGTCATATTACAGCCAATGTTATTAAAGAATGCCAAAGCACACCGTTCCCCCACCTAGTTCCACCCCTCCCTAATGTTTCACCCAACATGAGCTAAAGTTGGCTGTGACCTAAAATCATTGATATGGAATTTCCTACTTACCTGCTCAATAGCTAATAGTGGTAAGATTCAACTGGGCTTATAATGTTGAAGAGGTTTCACTACTGATACATGTGACATCCTTTAGCCAAGAAAACCACTCAAATGAGTTGCAAAATGTCATCATTATTACAGAATAAGCCCAATGAAATTGGACTAATTACTACTGTTAGCTACAATAAATGGGAAAAAGATTATGGATACCTGACCATTACGATTACTATATGGCCAAAGTCTGTGGATTCCCCTTCAAATGATGGAGTTCTGGTTTCCCCAGTGAAGGGGATTGTTAATACTACATCATACAAAGACATCTTCCAACCGTGTGGTAACAGTTTGGTGAAGACCCTTTTTCTCTTCTAGCATGACTGTGTGCAAAGCCAGCTCCATAAAGATGTGGTTTGACCAGTTTGGACCAGTTCCATAAAGACATTGAACCAGTTCTATAAAGATATGGGTTGACCAGTTTGGACCAGTTCCATAAAGACATGGGTCAACCAGTTTGGAACAGTTTTGTAAAGACATGATATGACCAGTTAGGTGTGGAGGAACTCAAGTATCCTGCACAGAGCCTTGACTGAATTCCTTTGGGATGAATTGGAATGCTGATTTCAAGCCAAGTCTTTTCATCCAACATCAGTACCTGACCTTACAAATGGCCACAAATTCCCACAGACAACCTCCAAAATTTTGTGGAAAACCTTCCCAGAATAATTTAGGAAGTTTAAGCCACAAAAGAGGGCCAATTCCATATTAATTTTTAATTTTGGAATGGGATGACCAACAAACTCATAGAGGTGTGACAGTCAGGTTTCCACAAATATAATGAATACCATTGCCTAGATAAATTAAACCCTTTACAGGCCTATTCACAAGCAGATCTTTAGCTTCTTAATACTATACAGGGAAATATAGTTACCTTCCCTGCTGGAAGACCTAGCTAGCAAGCAGTCAACCTTTGGCAAACTTAGCTTACCAATCCACAGGTCAATATTTTGCATGACTGTATGGCCACCCAATGAAAACATGTAGCAAATCTTTCCATTAACACAATAACCACTTGGACTGAAAATAATGGCAGCTGGCTGCTGATGGCCTAGAAAATGATTTTCTTTGATTGTTTAAGGCTGAAGTTATCAAGTCACATGTACTGACTGAAGGATTATGAAGAGGCAGTGATCTAAAAGATATATGTTTTGATTGAAGTGTAAGCATTAAAAATAACATCTAATCATCACAACATAGAACAAGTTGAATAAAGGTTGCAAAATATATGTTACACTTGTTCATCAACCTCTGACTATGTAACATATAATATGCAGTTATTTTGCAGTTATTTATTCATCAACAAATCTGTCCAAAAGTATACTCAGCTGACTGATTATGGTGAAGGAACCGATTGCCAAAATGGATTTTCCTTGGAGTGTGTTCTTGTAAAAGTGCAGAGTGAGGTGACAAGCAATAATGGACAGTGTGTATGGGTGGGGGGTCAAGTAAAAAAACAAATGATAGATAACATAGGAAGGTGTGACGTTAATCTCCTGAACATTCTCTCTGAAGATTCTCTTATATCCAGGTCATGGTATAATATTGCTGAGCCAAACAGGTTCTTCAGTACCAATCAGTGTCAGGAACATACCTCAGTATTCATATACAGGTAACCCAGTCACCTTCACCAAGTCACCATAGAGGGTATTAAGGCAGACAATTGAAGAAACAATATTCTATCCCCTTTTTGTATGTGTACACTAATTTATGTTTATTTTCCCCAGATATCAATATCGAATGTGGAATGAATCTAATTACAGTTTCCTACAGTAAATGTTACATTGAGTTGTTGGGATTCAATACGTCATCATTACATCTGGCAGACAGTAAATGCACCGGGGTCATTGAAATAAGAGATAAAAGGTACATTACTGTCACCACACTGCCCATGAGTGCTTACTGCGGAACAGAGCTGATGGTGAGTAAAAAGAAGAGACAAGAGAGCTTCAACATTTAAAAGTATTATTGTAGCATTATGGTACAAGGTATAGGATGTTCTCTGACCTCTTAGTGGACTTTGAAGAAAACACTTCAAGAGAGAAAAGCAGGAAACTTAGCTGGTGGGTATGTAGCTAGCAATCGAACCCCCGGAGGTCTTCAGGGCAGAAAGTGAGGAAAAAATCTTTCTAGTGGGGACACAGAGCATTAATACATGACAACGAATAGAAAGCTTCACTTTTCTATAAATAAATAAATATATAATCATAATATGATTAGAGATGAAGATTCTGCCCATGTAATTAGTAAGGATAGAAAGTGGCCTCAGCCTGGGCTCCTCCCAGGCCATGCTCACTGGCTCATTTCAGCCTGACTAAGCCCCCTGGACAGAATGAAACATGTCAGGAGGTGGCCACTTTCTATCCTTACAAATTACATGGGCGGTTAGGAGTACAGCATCTTCGCATCTAATCATAACATATTGGGCCAGAATTAGCACTACAGACTCCGTCACCTGGTTTCAGTGGATCACTGGCGCATAACCATCAATGCTTGGAGTGGCGCGTTAAGTATTTAATGGGGTTACCATGAAAAATATTAATATGGACTTACTTTAAATTTACTACTGCCACCACTAAATGTCCTCAGTTTTGGCACGTCATTCAATTTAGAAGACTGAGCATATTCTATGAGTTTAGGGCGTCCTGGACCCACCCACCTGAGGAGTTGTGACCAGGGCACCCTACAGCTCTTTGTAATGATGAAAAGTAGTGCTGACATCATCACATCAGTACCGCTTCTTACATTATTGAGGACCATCAATCACCGGAGAAAGCCCAATAAAAAAGACAACACCTTGCATAACATGACTGATCAGAAGACATCTTTAAGTGATAAGTACCGGTAGTTAAAAAAAAATACAGCTAATGGGGCAGGAGGGGGGACCCATGGTGTAGGAGCCTATAGATGGGATTTAGATTCTACTATGGACTTGTTTTAACATGAAGGAGCCAAGATGCCATCTGACTGCAATACTCAGAAATGAAACCTCAAGTACTGCCAAAGCTGATCTCCTAATCAGGGCTAAGGAGGATAAAAAATCTAAGATCTGGACCAGACAATAAATAATAATTTGGCGTTCTGCTTTAATTTGGCAACCAAACTTTAGAATTATCAGCATCAAATTTTGTGTTCTCCTATTAATGTCTGGTCTAGATCCCAAATTTTTGATCTTCTTAATCTGAAAAGAAGGGGGTGCCCACAACCTTTGAAACTCAGTGACAATTGTAATTCAAATATTACATTGGACCCTTATATGTTGAATGGAGCTTGTACTCATTAACCTAAAGCCAGGCCACTGGCATCATCAGAAATCATTCTCAATGTGTTTCTCAATACAGGTTTAATTTAAATGATATGAATTTACATAAAGATGGAAGATTATGGATGATGTTTTAGAAACAGTTTGCTACTTCATTGAATCTATGAGGGAAATTTATTATTTTTTGTATATTTTATTTCAGGTAAATAGCAGCTATTTAACATACACAAACGTGGTGTATTTATCATCCATTGTCACCTCACTCACATATTCCACAAATATTTCATGTACTTACCCAAGAAGCATGGAGAATGTCCTATGGTTCTCTACGATGAGAGTAAGGTATGTCTAACTAAAATTGTGGAGTTGCTATCTCTTGGGAGGGGACTTTTTTGTGAAAAGCTAGTCAGATAAATTAGAAAGAAAATACATTGCACTGTTCCTACAAGAAATGTGCCCCCCCTATCCCTCACCCCCCATTTTCTTGATCATTGGAGATCATTTCAGTGTCGGGTAACATAAGTGCCCCCTTATGTTGATGATGAGTTGAGAAGTGTCCCCTTACATTGCTGGTCATTGGAAGAAGGGCTCCCTTAAATTGGTGGTCAGCGGAGAAGGGCCCCCTTATGTGGGCGGTCAGTGGAGAAGTGCCTCTTTACATTGGTGATCATTTATAGGTGTGCGCAGCCAATTGCATTAGGGTGTGCGCTCCAAAGCTCAAACACATGCGTGTGTGTATATATACAGTGTGTGTGTGTGTATAATATATACATATATAGCAATAGGAATGGGCCGAACAGCCCCGGTTCGGTTCGCATCCAGAACATGCGAACAGGCAAAAAATTTGTTTGAACGCACGAACACCGTTAAAGTCTATGGGACACGAACATGAAAAATCAAAAGTGTTAATTTTAAAGGTTAATATGCAAGTTATTGTCATAAAAAGTGTTTGGGGACCTGGGTCCTGCCCCAAGGGACATGTATCAATGCAAAAAAAGTTTTAAAAACAGACTTTTTTTGGGAGCAGTGATTTTAATAATGCTTAAAGTGAAACAATATAAGTGAAATATTTTAAATTTTGTACCTGGGGGGTGTCTATAGTATGCCTGTAAAGTAGTGCATGTTTCCCGTATTTATAATAGTCCGAGAGCAAAATGACATTTCTAAAGGAAAAAAAAAGTCATTTAAAAGTACTAGCGCTAGTGCTGGCTATTAATGAAGTGTTTCGACAATACACAAAAAAGGTATTGAAAGTCATTGAAAAATGAAAAAAAAAATGTGTGGGGGCCCCCAAAATTCCATTACCAGGCCCTTCAGGTTTGGTATGGATATTAAGGGGAACAATACACAAAAAAGTTATTGAAAGTCATTGAAAAACTAAAAAAAAATGGCGTGGGGTTCCCCCAAAAATCCACACCAGACCCTTATCCGAGCACGCAACCTGGCAGGCCGCAGGAAAAGAGGGTGGACGAAAGAGCGCCCCCTCTCTTGAACCATACCAGGCCACATGCCCTAAACATGGGGAGGATGTCCCCATGTTGATGGGGACAAGGGCCTCATCCCCACAACCCTTGGCCAGTGGTTGTGGGGGTCTGCGGGTGGGGGGCTTATCGGAATCTGGAAGCCCCCTTTAACAAGGGGACCCCCAGATCCCAGCCTCCTCCCGTGTGAAATGGTAACAGGGTACAAATGTACCCCTACCAATTCACAAAAAGAAAGTGTCAAAATGTTAAAAACCACATGAGACGGCTTGGGACAAGTCCTTTATTAAAAATACAAAAATTAGAAAGAGATTCCAGCGATGTAATCCAATAAATCCATGCTCCTACTCCAGCGATGTAATCCAATTCTCGATCTCCAGTGATGGATGATCTCCAGCGACTCCAGCAAGGAACACACACAGGATCCTGCCTCCACCGGAGGCACCTAGCCAATGATGCGGCACCAGCTTGACAGCTCTTATGTAGCTGAGGGCGCAGCCATACATCAAGTGACCCCGTCCCCCCCTGACAAGGGGAAACGCCGGGGTTTCCCAGTGACATTAATTACCTTTTTTATTTTTGTTTTTTACAAATTTTTTTTAGGAGCCCCATTGGGGGGCTTTGGTGAAATATAAGTGGTTTTGTCTCATTTTTGAGACAAAGAAAGGGACTGGGAACAAGGCTTCCCCAGTCCCTTTCTCTGCAGTCAAGTAGCAGGGGGGAACCTGTCCATCACAGAGTGATTAGGGTGTGCCCAGGCACTCCTGGCTCACCCTTGTGCACACGCCTATGTGATCAGTTAAAGAGTGTCCACTTACATTGGTGATAAGTTGAGAGATGTCCCATTACATTAGTGGTCAGTAGGAAAATGCTGTCTTACACTGGTGGTCACAGTGGAGAGGGAATTTCTCATACTGATGGTCAGTGGTGAAGTGTCCTTTACATTGGTGGCTAGGGGGAGCCTAGTTACATGTGGTAGGTGGGAGAGGGGAACCTAACACAATTAATCTCTTGAAGTGGCCTTGCAATAAAGCCTTTGCATGTCTTTCTAGAAAAGCAAGGACAACATTTTACACACATTTTCAGCTTTCTGAAATCTACAGAATGTCATGGTCATGGTATTGCCATCAAGGTGACAGAAGTGTCTAATGCTATAATGCTGTTTTGCAGTGAGAGTAATCTAACTCTCGGAGGATCTTCATCATATGCGGTCAGAATGGGCATCTTCCAAGACTCTAATTACACCATTCTCTATGAGGACCCAGGAGGCTGGAGAAATACAAATGTGCCTTTGTACGTTGGGATAAGTGTGAAAAACGAAACTCCTTCTACAGCCGTGCTGCTTATGAAGAGCTGCCTTCTGATCACTACGTCTGATATAGATACTGCAAGATACAACGTCATCAGTGGCTAGTAAGAGTTCTTTTCTCCAACACTCCAACTATAATATCTGAAGTAACATCTTGCTACCTTTCTATGGCCTTCCAAACCATGTTTCTTTCTTTGGTATAAGCGTCCCTTAATGCCTTGCACAGCAGTAGTGAGACTATTGAAGAGAAGGGTAGGAATCAGGCAATCAACAAGCTAGAGTTAGTCCAAGACCAAATTTAAAGTAGTACTCAACTTCCCTCCCCTGTCTTTTTTCCCCTCTTACCTATAATGCTGCATTCTCTTCAAAACACATACTCACCCACACAGGAAATTCAGCATTGTCCCACCCTCAGTTTTCTGTTTGTCTGATATACACAGGCTCCTGCACCGCCATCTTGGTCCTTTTCATCTGGCTGCCTCTTCCAGGAGCAGGCAGGCAGCCATTGATGGTCTTGCACCCCCCCAGCCACTCTGTGTGCCTGCTCCTGCAGCCTTTCCCGAAATTGGGATCTATGTATCCCAGGAGGCAGCAGAACCAGAGACAGGACATTCTGGCCTAGGCAGAGGCACAGATTCAGGCAAAAAAAAATAAATGCTGTGCTGCTTGGAGAAGGGAGAGTGTTTAAAAATGTCAATGGAATTATCTCCCTTTTCAGAGTTAGGTTGTGCTTTAACTGTGGTGTGGTCTACTAGGACAGTCCTGATTTGGCTTTGCCATCACAGGAATAGAATTAAAAATCAGAATTACAGATACTTTAGTAGGTGCACATAGCTGTAGATGTATTTTAGCTGACTGTTGGTATCGTCATTTTTGTCTTTCAACAGCTGCCCTGTTCTCAATGACTCTACGCTACATGTGGAAGAGAATGGAGTCTCCCTGCAAGGACGTTTCTCTCTTAATATGACCAAGTTTGCTGGAAATTACAGCAAATATTCTATAGACTGTCAGATAATCTTGTGTAATACAACATTGGGGACATGCAGTCCGGTAAGTTGGCTTTTGAAAAGCTGACAAATACATAAAAATTGAGTGAGTCCCCTTTACACGTCTATCTTTTTATATCATTTACAGAATTGTTCCCAAACAGACCCCGCAATAGTGGACAGCGGCATGGACATCACCAATTTAACATCGGGTGCTCTGTATAGTGATGGTAACATTTTATCTTTCTATAAGTATTAGATTGTATTACAAATATGTGCAATTTCTCACCAAGTACTAAACATAAATGCATTCAAAAAGAAACATCTATAGAAAATTCAAGAAAATCAAAAATTTAGAAATGGCTGGTTACATAATGCATGATAGTTCTGGTATGATTTTTACAAAAAAATGTAAATGCTTTTAATTTTTATTTAAATTAAAACTGTTCATTGAATTAGAATACAAATGTGATAAAGATAACGGATGATGATAATTTTGATAAAGAATAAGATTAATAAAAAGCAGAAGAAGAAGAGGAAGAAGAATGTAAGTAATATATAAATGATCTTTTAATAAGTATTATATTTTATTACAAATACCGTATATACTCGAGTATAAGTCGTCCCGAGTATAAGTCGAGACCCCCAATTTACCACAAAAAACTGGGAAAAACTTATTGACCCGAGTATAAGTCGAGGGTGAGAAATGCAGAGGGTCAATAATGTCCATCTGCAGCTGCCTGCCTCCCTGTGTCCTGTGCAGCCTACCTGTACCCTGTACATGTGTGTCCTGTACATGTGTGTGTGTCCTGTACATGTGTGTCCTGTACATGTGTGTCCTGTACATGTGTGTCCTGTGTGCATGTGTGTCCTGTGTGTATGTGTGTCCTGTGTGTATGTGTGTCATGTGTGTCCTGTGTGTATGTGTGTATGTGTGTCCTGTGTGCATGTGTGTCCTGTGTGTATGTGTGTCATGTGTGTATGTGTGTCATGTGTGTCCTGTGTGTATGTGTGTCATGTGTGTCCTGTGTGTATGTGTGTCATGTGTGTCCTGTGTGTATGTGTGTCCTGTGTGTATGTGTGTCATGTGTGTCCTGTGTGTATGTGTGTCATGTGTGTCCTGTGTGTATGTGAGTCATGTGTGTCCTGTGTGTATGTGTGTCATGTGTGTCCTGTGTGCATGTGTGTCCTGTGTGTATGTGTGTCCTGTGTGTATGTGTGTCATGTGTGTCCTGTGTGTATGTGTGTATGTGTGTCCTGTGTGCATGTGTGTCCTGTGTGTATGTGTGTCCTGTGTGTATGTGTGTCATGTGTGTCCTGTGTGTATGTGTGTCATGTGTGTCCTGTGTGTATGTGTGTCCTGTGTGTATGTGTGTCATGTGTGTCCTGTGTGTATGTGTGTCATGTGTGTCTTGTGTGTATGTGTGTCATGTGTGTCCTGTGTGCATGTGTGTCCTGTGTGTATGTGTGTCATGTGTGTCCTGTGTGCATGGGTGCATGTGTGTCCTGTGTGCATGTGCAGCCTACCTGTGTCCTGTGTAGCCTTCCTGTGGCGATCTCCATCCTCAGACAGCGGCCGTGTGATGATACTGTTCGGCGGCCATTCCACAGTTCAAAAGCCGCGCCTCCTTCTCGTCTGTGATAGGCTGACCGCTGACTGCCTATCACGGACATTCTCTCATTCTCATACCACGGACGAGGATGAGAGAATGTCCGTGATAGGCTGTACACTGACAGCTGTTCAGCCTATCACAGAAGAGCAGGAGGCGCGGCTTTTGAAAGCTGGAATAGCCTCCGTGCATTATCAGCACACGCCGGCCGCCGTCTGCCTGCATGACACGCTGATCATGCAGACAGACGGCGCGGACTCGAGTATAAGTCGAAGGGAAACTTTCAGCCCAAAAAAAGGGCTGAAAAATTCGACTTATACTCGAGTATATACGGTATGTACAATTTCTTACCAAGTACTAAACATAAATGCATTCAAAAAGAAACATCTCAGCATTATTTGGCAACACTGTATGGTTTATTGAAATTCAAGAAAATACAAATCCAAATTTTAGAAATGGCTGGTTAGGTAATGCATGGTAATTCTGGTATGATTTTTCCCAAAAAGTTAAAATGCTTTTAATTTTTATTTAAATTAAAACTGTTCATGTATTATATTTTTATAAGTATTATATTTTATTACAAATATGTGCAATTTATTACCAAATACTAAACATAAATGCATTCTAAAAGAAACATCTCAGCATTCTTTGGGAAAACTCTATGGTTTATTGATGATTTACAATGCACAATATATAGAAAACTCAAGAAAATTCAAACCCAAATTTTAATTCTGGCATGATTTTTCCCAAGAAGTTAAAATGCTTTTAATTTTTATTTAAATTAAAACTGTTCATTGAATTAGAATACAAAAGTGGTAATAATGGTGATGATAATGATAAAGGACGATGATTATTTTGATAAATAATAATATTAAGAAAAGGCAGAAGAATAGGAAGAAGAATGTAAGTAATACATTGACTATATTTATATAAGTATTAATATGTGCAAATTCTCACCAAGTACTAAACATAAATGCATTCAAAAAGAAACATTTTAGCATTCTTTGGCAACACTGTATGGTTTATTGGTGATTTATGATGCACAATATATAGAAAATTCAAACCCAAATTTTAGAAATTTACATAAACATAAATGCATTCAACAAGAAACATCTCACCATTCTTTGAATATACACTTCATGGTTTATTTGGTATTTATATATAAGATTTAAGAAACTACAAACCTAATTTTAGAAATGCATGGTAATTCTGGTATTATTTTTCCAAAAAAGTTAAAAGGCTTTTAATTTTTAATTAAATTAAAAATTTTAATTGAATTAGAATAAAAAATGTGGTGATAATGGTGATGATAATGCACGATGATAATTTTGATAAATAATAATAAGAAGAGAAAGCAGAATAAGAGGAAGCAGAATGTAAGTAATATAAGCATTATTTATTAACAGATCAGTGTAAGTATTAAACTATTTAATTCTACAGTATATAAATACAATTAAAATATGAACTATAATACAATTAGAACACATAATTGCTACATAAATAATAATTGCATTACACCAACCTTTACAGTTAAAAGATCTTCTGCTTTACATACAATGCAGTACTTTTGAATAAATGCACAACATCTACAAAACATCTACAACATCTACAAAAACATACAAAAACATACAATTTTCTCCACAATTCATTTAAAAAAAATTACATGTCGCATGATAAAACATATTTATTAAAAAAGAATGATATGACTGTATTTTCCTAAATCGCTAATTGCGCGTGTGTACGGTTAGAAATCCGAACAAGCAGCGAATCAAACAAGCGTCTAACAAAATTTAAACTACTTTTTTACCATTCTTCAGCTTTCATCTGGGTGTTTGTAAAATGTATAATTAAGAAATTAATGGCGGCGTCTGCCAGTACACATTTTGTGATAAAATGTTTGGAAATGATTATCAGATGAAATGTTTTAGAAGGAAGTGATATGGAAATGTGGTGCTGGTGTGGTCTGTGATGTGTGGGGGGCATCCTTGCTTTTCTTTCCAAGCTCTAGGCTCATTATGTGAAGAATTTATACAGAAAGAGTTTTATTGATCGTCCGATGTACTCATTGGGGACATAAGAATAATCTTTATATAATCGCTAAGATAAACAGTCACAAAAAACATTTTATTTATATAAAAGTGTAATAAAGAAAGAGTCATCATTTCCCATTCATATGGGCAGAGGTAAGAGGATAATTAAAGTACTTAAAGTGAGAATAAAGTGCTGATTAACTTTTTTACATTTTTATAGAAATTGTATTCTATTTACATACTTGAAAAATAAACATTGATTGAATGTTTTATTTACATCACTATTAATGAAGGAAATAGACAGTTTTCACTATAAATACGTTTCTGAAATTTAGCTACAAAATGTCCCCATGTCTGCCAAATGCATTGGTGTTCAGTGTCAGCGTTGAGTCGCTGTTCTCATCTCTGTAAACTGATACATTCTGCTGGAGAGCTTGTGCTTCTGAAAAACACCAGACTTGCTGGTTGGATTACAAGATGAAAACAGGAGAAAAAAAGCCTGAAAAACAAAACAAATGCAGCCATCACAGCTAGAAATTGATAAGCTGCCACATAATAAATGTTTGCTTTTGGGTTTAATACCACTTTAAAGTGTTAGTAAAGTCTTGGTTTTTTTTTTTAGCTAAAAATAATAAACATGTAATTAGGGATGAGCCTGATGTTCGAGTTGAACATCGGCTGGTCGCCTGTTTGGGGTGTTCGCGGCAAATTCGAAAGCCACGGAACACCCTTTAAAAGTCTATGGGAGAAATCAAAAGTGCTAATTTTAAAGGCTTATATGCAAGTTATTGTCATAAAAAGGGTTTGGGGACCTGGGTCCTGCACCAGGGGACATGGATCAATGCAAAAAAAGGTTAAAAATGGCCGTTTTTTTGGGAACAGTGATTTTAATAATCCTTAAAGTGAAACAATAACAGTGAAATATCCCTTTAAATTTCGTACCTGGGGGGTGTCTATAGTATGCCTGTAAAGAGGCGCATGTTTCCTGTGTTTAGAACAGTCTGAGAACAAAATGACATTTCTAAAAAGTCATTTAAAACTACTCGCGGCTATTAATGAATTGTCAGTCCTGGCAATACAGTTAAAATAAGTCACTGAAAAAAAAGGCATGGGATCCCCCCAGTCCATTACCAGTCCCTTTGGGTCTAGTATGAATATTAAGGGGAACCTCGAACCAAAATTTAAAAAAAAAGGCTTCTCCTTCTTCTCTTGCTCTGCCAACGGACCGAAAAAGAGAAAAACGCGAACGACTCACCTCCATGGGAGGCTCCCGCCATATGATGCTTCTTCGCTTTGACAGTTCTTTTATAACTGAGGGCGGGGCCACACAGCGAGGTTCCCAGGTGACCCCGCCCCCCTCTGATGCACGGGGACTTCCCTATGGCTTTCCTCAGTTATAAAAGAACTGTCAAAGCGAAGATGCGTCATACAGCGGGAGCCTCCCATGGTCGGTTGCGTTTGTTTTTTTTTTCGGTCCATCGCGGAGCAAGAGAAGAAAAGGATTTTGTGGGACATTTTATTATTTTTTTTTTTTATAAAGGACTTGTCCCCAAGCTGTGTCTTGTCATTTTTACCATTTTGACACTTTTTTTGTGAAATGGTAGGGGTACATTTGTACCCCGTTACCATTTCACACAGGGGGAAGCTGGGATCTAGGGGTCCCCTTGTTAACAGCTTCAGCCCCGGAAGATTTTACCCCCTTCCTGACTAGAGCGTTTTTTGCGATCCGGCACTGTGTCCCCTTAACTGACAATTGCGCGGTCGTGTGAGGTGGCTCCCAAACAAAATTGACGTCCTTTTTTCCCACAAATAGAGCTTTTTTTGGTGGTATTTGATCACCTCTGCGGTTTTTATTTTTTGCGCTATAAACAAACAAAGAGCGACAATTTTGAAAAAAACACATTATTTTTTACATTTTGCTATAATAAATATCCCCCAAAAATATATAAAAAAACATTTTTTCTTCAGTTTAGGCGATCGTATTCTTCTACATATTTTTGGTAAAAAAAATCACAATAAGCGTTTATTGATTGGTTTGCGCAAAAGTTATAGCATCTACAAAATAGGGGATAGTTTTATGGCATTTTTATTAATAATTTTTTTTTTTACTAGTAATGGTGGCGATCAGCAATTTTTATTGTGACTGCGACATTATGGCGGACATGTCGGACATTTTTGACACATTTTTGGGACCATTGTCATTTATACAGCGATTAGTGCGATTAAAAATGCACTGATTACTGTGTAAATGACACTGGCAGCAGTGAAGGGGTTAACCACTAGGGGGCGGGGAGGGGTTAAGTGTGTCCTAGGGGAGTGATTACTAACTGTAGGGGGGATGGGCTAGCAGTGTCATTACTCCGATCACTGCTCCCGATGACAGGGAGCAGAGATCAGTGACACTGTCACTAGGCAGAACGGGGAGATGCTTGTTTACATCAGCATCTCCCCGTTTGTCCTCTCCATGAGGTGATCGCGGGTATCCCCATGGCAATCGAGTCCGCAGGACCCGCAACCCGACTCACGGAGCTCCCGGCCAGCACGCGCGTACAGGTACGCCAATTTGCCCAGCCATGCCATTCTGCCGACGTACATCAGCGTGCGCCGGTCGGGGACCGGTTAAAGGGGGCTTCCAGATTCCGATAAGCTCCCCACTAGCAGACCCCCACAACCACCGGGCAACAGTTGTGGGGATGAGGCCCTTGCCCCCATCAACATGGGGACAAGGTGCTTTGGGGGGCTACCCCAATGCGCCCTCCCCATGTTGAGGGCATGTGGCCTGGTACAGTTCAGGAGGAGGGAGGCGCTCTCTCATCCCCCCTCTTTTCCTGCAGCCTGCCAGGTTGTGTGCTCTGATAAGGGTCTGGTATGGATTTTGGGGGGACCACCACGCCATTTTTTAAAAAAAATTTGGTTCGGGATTCCCCTTCATATTCATACCAGACCCAAAGGGCCTGGCAATGGACTGGGAGGATCCCATGCCGTTTTTTTCAATGACTTCTTTTATGTGTGTTGGGTGGACTGACAATTCAATATAGCCACGAGTAGTTGTAAATGACTTTTTTCCCTTTAGAAATGCAATTTTGCTGTCAGACTGTTCTAAACATGGGGAACATGCACCACTTTACAGGCATACTATAGACACCCCCCAGGTACAAAATTTAAAGGAATATTTCACTTTTATTGTTTCACTTTAAGTATTACTAAAATCACTGCTTCCGAAAAAATGGCCATTTTTAAAACTTTTTTTTGCATTGATACATGTCCCCTGGGGCAGGAACCAGGTCCCCAAACACTTTTTATGACAATATCTTGCATATAAGCCTTTAAAATGAACACTTTTGATTATTCATGTTCGTGTCCCATAGACTTTAACAGTGTTCATGTGTTCGAACAAATTTTTTGCCTTTTCACATGTTCTGCTGCGAACCGAACTGGGGGGTGTTCGGCTCATCCCTACATGTAATACTTACTTTCTCCGTGTAATGATTTTGCACACAGTGGCCTCAATCCACCTCTTCTCAGGTCCCTATTTTGTGATTCTGGCCCCTTCCTCCTGTTCAGTGCCCCCACAACAAGCAGCTTGCTATGGGGGCACCCGAGCAGAGTCACAGCTTTGTGTGCCTATTCAATCACGGAACTGTTGCCCGGACCCACCCCCTTTCTCTACTCATTGGCTGACTGATTTTGATTGACAGCAGTGGGAGCCAATGGTGCCGCACTGCTGTCTCAGCCAATGAGGAGGGGGGTCCCGGGCAGCGGAGACACTGCTGCAACATCGCTGGATCTAGATGGGATTCAGGTAAGTATTAGGGGGGGCTGAGGGGGCCTGCTACACACAGAAGTTTTTTTAATCTTAATGCACCTTCTGCCTTTACAACCATTTTAAGGTTAGTTTTGAAGGTGGAATAAATCTAAAATGGCTTTTGAGGTTTATTTGGTAAAAATGTGCCCCTTATTTTTGGCATAATTTATTGTAGTATGCATAATTCCCGGCAAGAGAAATGCAAAAATAGTAGCAAAAGGAGAAAAATCCCCAAAAAAGAAAAACACACACACAGTTATATATTATATTATATATATATTCTATTATATTCTAATATGTTGTACATTGTTTGTGTGTGTGTGTATTTCCTTCAGGGCCTTTTTCTGCATTTTTACTGTTTTTTTCTTTTCTTATATATATATATGTATGTGGGAACAGTGGGAACAGAAAATATTCAGACCCCCTTACATTTTTCACTCTTTGTTATATTGCAGCCATTTGCTAAAATCATTTAAGTTCATTTTTTTCCTCATTAATGTACACACAGCACCCCATATTGTACACACAGCACCCCATATTGACAGAAAAACACAGAATTGTTGACATTTTTGCAGATTTATTAAAAAAGAACGGCTGAAATAATAGCTTAGGACCATGTGATATTTCAGTTTTTCTTTTTTAATAAATCTGCAAAAATGTTAACAATTCTGTGTTTTTCTGTCAATATGGGGTGCTGTGTGTACAATATGGGGTGCTGTGTGTACAATATGGGGTGCTGTGTGTACAATATGGGGTGCTGTGTGTACAATATGGGGTGCTGTGTGTACATTAATGAGGAAAAAAATGAACTTAAATGATTTTAGCAAATGGCTGCAATATAACAAAGAGTGAAACATTTAAGGGGGTCTGAATACTTTCCGTCCCCACTGTATATCACTATATAACTTTAAATCTCCATTGAAGTTTGGCAGCACTGAGTAGGAGCTATTACTGGGAGTTTTTGGTGTTGGATATTTTTGATTGTTTTTGATTTTGATTTTTAATGAAACATTACTCAGCTTTATGATATACACATTTTTTTGTGTTTGCACAGTAAGGGAGTTGATTTATTTATTTAGATTTTGCTTCACAAAACCTTTGAAATATCTGCTCAATGGATGACCTATGAAGGAATTCTCCACCTCCTTCCCGGCAGGTTGTGTGGTATTAGTGCAGATTGGTGTTGCTCAGTAATAGATTTGTAGTCGTGTTGCTATTATCCCACGACAGCTTAATGTTTTCCCAGATTGCTTTTCTCTCATGACTAATCATGGTTTAAGTTTAATAGTTTTTGTGGTGTGACCTGATATGTGGCCTGAGAATACGAAGGATAAATAATGTTCTGTGATTGGAGAGAATCGGCCTTCATCTACGTCTAAGGAATAGACATCTGTAGAGTGTACTTCATCCACACCAAGAATTATGGAGGGTAAGTTCTGATCTTCTCATCTCATATTATTCTGTGAAAAACAAATGTTTTTAAAGCTTGTAGAGGGATTGTATTTTTGCCACATACCCCACCATGCAAACTCCGACATCTGTCCTCTAGATGGTAATTTTGTAGTAATAACGTATACAATGATGACACGTGAAATGATTTGAAACAACTGTATTCAATGTAATAAGAATTAGCATGGTCCTGGTTTTCCATGAAAAATGTATTTATTATTTATTCCTTTTATTATAAATTATTTTGTTTTAAACACAGAGTTTAAAAGATAATTGATGGCTTCTTGAGGAACGTTCCCCAGACCTGGATTACTTGGTTCAAATTTTTTAGCCTGGTGTTCTCAGGTGAGAGCTCTGATAATTACATACAAAATGCATTTGAGACAAGTTGTCCTTTATGGTCTTTATTACATTCCAGAGATAATATGAGGTTGGGCAGTAGATCTTTTTTTTTCCCATTAGACTTTTTGCATGTGGGTCTTAAACTGGCAGTTCCCCAAATAAGATTATTTTTGTTGAGGATTTCTGCGCTTCATATGAAATCAGTTGACCTTCTTTAACCATGAACTACTGATAAGGTGAATCCAGATCCCCCAATATTCATGTTCTGGACTTCTCACTGCTTTGGTGGCCATAATTCTCAGGTGCCATATCAGGTCAGGGGAAGTTTCATTCTACAATTATTATAGATGAGACATAAAAGAATGTAACCACTTCAGTATAGAACACTCCCCCCCCCTTCCTGCCCAGGCCAGTTTTCAGCCTTCAGCGCTGTCACACTTTGAATGACAATTGCACGGTCATGCAACATTGTACCCATGTGACACTTTTATCATTCATTTATATCACACAAAAAGAGCTTTCTTTTCTTTGGTATTTATTCACCACTTGTTTTATTTATTTTTTTTTTTTTTTTGCTAAATAAACAAAACGGCACAAAATGTAAAAAAAAAGTGTTTTTCTTTGTCTCTGTTATATAATTTTGCAAATAAATAATCTTTCTTTATGATTTTAGGTAAAAAGGTATTCTGCTCCATTTCTTCCCAAATCAAAACATTTTTTTCATCTACTGCCACCAGTGCAGTGCACCATATAACATACATGACATATTTACATGTATCACATGTGTATATACAGTGTGTGTATATATATATATATATATATATATATATATATATATATATACAATTGGTGGCTGACTAAATACTTTTTTATATATATATATATTTATATTTATATATATATATATATATATATATATATATATATATATATATATACCGTATATAGTGGGGCAAAAAGTATTTAGTCAGCCACCAATTGTACAAGTTCTCCCACTTAAAAAGATGAGAGAGGCCTGTAATTGTCATCATAGGTATACCTCAACTATGAGAGACAAAATGTGGAAACAAATCCAGACAATCACATTGTCTGATTTTTGAAAGAATTTATTTGCAAATTATGGTGGAAAATAAATATTTTGTCAATATCAAAAGTTCATCTCAATACTTTGTTATATATCCTTTGCTGGCAATGACAGAGGTCAAACGTTTTCTGTAAGTCTTCACAAGGTTGTCACACACTGTTGCTAGTATGTTGGCCCATTCCTCCATGCAGATCTCCTCTAGAGCAGTGATGTTTTGGGGCTGTCGCTTGGCAACACGGACTTTCAACTTCCTCCAAAGGTTTTCTATGGGGTTGAGATCTGGAGACTGGCTAGGCCACTTCAGGACCTTGAAATGCTTCTTACGAAGCCACTCCTTCGTTGCCCGGGCGGTGTGTTTGGAATCATTGTCATGCTGACCCAGCCACGTTTCATCTTCAATGCCTTTGCTGATAGGAGGAGGTTTGCACACAAAATCTCACGATACATGGCCCCATTCATTCTTTCATGTACACGGATCAGTCGTCCTGTTCCCTTTGCAGACAAACAGCCCCAAAGCATGATGTTGCCACCCCCATGCTTCACAGTAGGTATGGTGTTCTTTGGTTGCAACTCAGCATTCTCTCTCCTCCAAACACGATGAGTTGTGTTTTTACCAAACAGTACTACTTTAGTTTCATCTGACCTAATGACATTCTCCCAATCCTTTTCTGGGTCATCCAAATGCTCTCTAGCAAACCTCAGACGGGCCCGGACATTGACTTGGTTTAAGCAGGGGGACACGTCTGGCACTGCAGGATCTGAGTTCCTGGCGGCGTAGTGTGTTACTGATGGTAGCCTTTGTTACGTTGGTCCCAGCTCTCTGCAGGTCATTCACTAGGTCCCCCCGTGTGGTTCTGGGATTTTTGCTCACCGTTCTTGTGATCATTTTGACCCCACGGGGTGAGATCTTGTGTGGAGCCCCAGATCGAGGGAGATTATCAGTGGTCTTGTATGTCTTCCATTTTCTAATTATTGCTCCCACAGTTGATTTCTTCACACCAAGCTGCTTGCCTATTGCAGATTCAGTCTTCCCAGCCCGGTGTAGGTCTACAATTTTGTTTCTGGTGTCCTTCGACAGCTCTTTGGTCTTCACCATAGTGGAGTTTGGAGTGTGACTGTTTGAGGTTGCGGACAGGTGTCTTTTATACTGATAACAAGTTCAAACAGGTGCCATTAATACAGGTAATGAGTGGAGGACAGAGGAGCCTCCTAAAGAAGAATATACAGGTCTGTGAGAGCCAGAAATCTTGCTTGTTTGTAGGTGACCAAATACTTATTTTCCACCATGATTTGCAAATAAATTCTTTAAAAAATCAGACAATGTGATTGTCTGGATTTGTTGTATTTTGTCAGCCACCAATATATATATATATAATATATATATATATATATATATACACACACTGTATATACACATGTGATACATGTAAATATGTGATATACATATATATATATATATACATATATATATACATCTACAACTGGTGTGGGGGTGATCAGGGACACTGACTGGTGACAGTATGTAAAAACAATAATGATAATAATAATACCATTATTATTAATATTATTATTATTATTTGTTAATAAATTCATGTTCCTATATGTATATAGATGAATTTTTACTCTTCTATCATGTATTTTGCTGTATGAATTTTTATTATGATATACATTAAATATGCAGTTTGTGGCCCCCTACTGGTGACTGCATGTGTCATTTAAAGTCCCGCCTTGTTTTCCTTTTTCACGAAACCAGGATGGAGGCTGGAGACCCACTAGGTCCCTGCCTCATACAAAGTCCCACATTTCCTCTTTTTTGCCTTTGACAATAGGCTGGGTGGGAAGTGGTTAACTAGGACCATGGCCATTTGATGTAAATTTTATAACTTTGCAGCAGAAAATGAATGTAATATCTATGCTAATCAGGCACATCACATTATTTTCAATGGGCTCATAATGTTTATGTATTTCTACTTTACAGAGTTGCAAGTTTAGAGTTTCCCTCTTTGCATGAAAAGTCTATGGATAGCATCTATGACATCCTGATTTTTCAAGGTGTATGTCGCCGGGTTCAACATTGGATTCTCCATACTAATACGGGACTAAACTTAGTCAAAGAAGATGTGAAAATGGATCTCACATAATTAAAAACAGCCCTTCCATAATAGAGGACGAGGACAGTATGACGGAATAATGAATTTTGCTCTATATCCTCCCTGGGGGAAAAAAAGCATAAATCTACTCCAAAAGTGGGGCCTGCTGACCAACGGTGGGCAGACTACTGCAGATGCACCATCACCAACCAGGAGCTTCACACAACAGCACAATGCTATTGGCTGAGGATAGGCGTAGAGTTTTTCCTAAATGTACATAATAATATAACTGGATACTATTATTTATATGTAAGGTTGATCCAGGGAATATCCGATTGCCTTTTGGGGGATCAGGAAGGAATTTTTTCCCCTGCTGGAGCAAAGTGGATCATGCTTTAATGGGTTTTTCGCCTTCCTCTGGATCAACTGTGGGTGAAGGATTGTGTATATATAGGATTGTATGATTTTTTTCTCTTTTTTTCCTTTTTATTGGTTGAGCTACATGGACTTGTGTCTTTTTTCAACCTGACTAACTATGTATCTATGTGAAAATGCTTCAATGTAACTTGGGATGCTGACGGGGGTCCCGCTCATAATAAGCATGAGACTGGTCACAGTGTGAGCCCAATTAGGGGTGACAGGCCCAACCCCCATAATGGAGAAATAAAAAAAACACCTTTCAGGGGAGCCTAAGTGTCAGCTGAAATTATAATTTTGCTAGAAGTCTATTCAATGTTTATTATTATATATACTACTTACTATTGTATGACATATCAGTGATGGATCATCATGTATAGGAAATATTTCCATTTCTATAGTTTTCATTCTGTGATACTTTGATGCCTAATAAAAATCTATGATTTAAATATAAAAAAACTTTTTTGGCTCATCATGACTGTATACCAGAGAAGGCAACATATTGTATTCAAGAAGGTCTGGCTCGCAGTCTCCACTCTAAATCATTCCAAAGGTGTTCTATCGGGTTGAGGTCAGAACTCTGTACAGGCCAGTCAAGTTCCTCCACCCCAAACTCACTCATCCATGTCTTTATGGACCTTGTTTTGTGCACTGGTCCAAATCATTAGGTGAAGGGGGGATTATGGTGTCGGGGGGAAGGGGGATTATGATGTGGGGGGGTGGAGGGGGGATTATGGTGTTGGGTTGTTTTTCAGGGGTTGGGCTTCACCTCTTAGTTCCAGTGAAGGGAACTCTTAAGGCATCTGCATACCAAGACATTTTGGACAATTTCATGCTCCCAACTTTGTGGGAACAGTTTGGGGATGGCCCCTTCCTGTTCCAACATGACTGCCCACCAGTGCACAAAGCAAGGTCCATAAAGATATGGATGAGCGAGTTTGGTGTGGAGGAACTTGACTGGCTTGCACAGAGTCCTGACCTGAACCCCACAGAACACATTTGGGATCAATTAGAGCAGAGACTGCGAGCCAGGCCTTCTTGTCCAACATCAGTGACCTCACAAATGTGCTTCTGGAAGAATGGTCAAACATTCCCATAGACACACTCCTAAACCTTGTGGACATCCTTCCCAGAAGAGTTGAAGCTGTTATAGCTGCAAATGGTGGGCCAACTCAATATTGAACCCTACGGACTAAGACTGGGATGCCATTAAAGTTCATGTGCGTGTAAAGGTATGCGTCCCAATACTTTTGGTAATATAATGTATAAGTGGGTCACACAACCAATCAATGAGATGGACTTTCTCTTGGCTAAAAGAACTATAGAACCTCCAGCTGCAGCGGAAAGTGACATAGGGCAGCAGCAGTTTTTTATTACAGTACTGCTAAGCAGCGCCCCACTTAGGCTGGTTGTTAGGATACCATTGAATGCTAGCTTCTAAGCAACCAGAAGTGCATCCCCCACTTGGCCCATTCAGCTGTCAAAAGGGGATTCCTGATTAATGTCTGGTTTGTATACAAAAGGATGGGGATGGCAGCCGATATTACTGACTTTAGAAGGCCATTGACTTTTTTGGTTAATGACATCATCCAGTGTCTCCACCCCTTTTTGTTTATAAACCCGCTGTTAGCCAGAAATGTTTCATTTGCAACAGGAGGGGATGTGTCAGCATTTTCATTTTAAATATGGGTGTTCTTCATTGTGACTGAGGAGGATCTGCATCACTGGATGATGTGATTGACGATGGACGACATCTGGAGACATTTTGGGAACCTTGGGAATCTTCAGAAGGCTCCGTCCATCCAAAAAAACTCCTCGGTGACTGTGCCTGTCTATGTGACCGGTGCAGTGGCCGGGCAGGGAGCTCAGAAGCTCAGTGTTACTGAGCTGCAATGAGAAGAGACTGTGTGAAGACTTGGGCCCCAGTGCCACCTTTCATGTGATAGATTGAAGTATTTAACCGCTTGCGGACCAGCGCACAACGATGTACATTGGCACAATGGCACAGCTGCGAACAGGTACGTCCCCTTTAAATCGCGGCTTAGTGGGCATACGCCACCGGTAGGGCGCACGCCCGCCAGGTACTCAGTGAGCATGCCCGCGGGTCCCGCAGACTCTATGTCCGCTGTTGTCCCGAGATCGTGACACGGAGCTGCAGAACAGGGAGATGCCTATGTAAACAAGGCATTTCCCTGTTCTGCCTAGTGACATGACAGGGATTCACTGATCCCTGTCATCTGGAGCAGTGATCGCTGTCATGTCAGTGGTAGCCCACCCCCCCACAGTTAGAACCACTCCATAGGACACACTTAACCCCTTGATCGCCCCCTAGTGTTTAACCCCTTCCCTGCCAGTGTCATTTACACAGCAACCAGAGCATTTTTATAGCACTTTATAGCATCGATGTATAAATGACAATGGTCCCAAAATAGTGTCAAAAGTGTCCGATCTGTCAGTCGCAATGTCGCAGTCACAATAAAAATCATGTTTTCAATGGCAAATGCCAATAAAGCTCCACTGTGCCAGGCAGTGAGCACAGGGCCCACTAGAGGACATGGGGCCCTCAGGCCACCCTCATGAAGTCTGTTTCTGATGGTCAGAGACAGTCACACCAGTGCCTGCTGGAGATCATTTTGTAGGGCTCTTCCAAATCTCATCCTGTTCCTGTTCACACAAAGGAGCAAATAGCAGTCCTGCAGATGGGTTAAGGACCTTCTATGGCTCTGTCCAGCTCTCCTAGAGTAACTGCCTGTCTGCTGGAATCTCCTCCATGTTTGTGAGACTGTGCTGGGAGACACAGCAAACCTTCTGGAAATGGCATGTATTGATGTGCCATCCTGGAGGAGTTGGACTGCCTGTGCAACCTCTATAGGGTCCAGGTATCACCTCATGCTACCAGTAGTGACACTGACCCTAGACAAATGCAAAACTAGTGACAAACAGTCAGAAAAGATGAGTAGGGGGAAAAAAAAGGTAGTGGCCACCACCTGTAATCAAAACCATTCCTGCTTCGGAGGTCATCTTATTGTTTCCCATCTAGTGCACCTGTTGTTAATTTAATTAACACCAAAGTAGCTGAAACTGATTAACAACCCCCCTCTGCTACTTAACTGACCAGATCAATATCCAAGGAGTTTCATTGACTTGATGCTTTACTCTGATTAAAAAGTGTTCCTTTCATTTTTTTTGAGCAATGTGTATATATCAAATATAGAGTCACACCTGCTGTGTTACAAATGTGTTGCTGGAGATCACGTCAATGGTGGGCTCCAATTGTTCCACCAAAATAAGAAAACAAGAAAAATGAGAATAAGATCTCCAAATCTTGCAATAAACTTGTTTACTTCAAAAAGTACATCTTCAATGATATGCTTGAAACTGTGCAGTCCAGCTAATTTTTTTACGAAGAAGTACTTTTTGAAGTAAAGGACTTTATTGCAAGACAGGCCTTGTTCTGATTTTTCCTGGATATATATGTATACACACACACACACACACACACACACATATATAGTTCTGTTAAAGGGGGCTTCCAGATGCCAATAAGCCCCCCACTCGCAGACCTCCACAACCACTAGCCAGGGTTGTGGGGAAGAGGTCCTTGTCCTCATCAACATGGGCACAAGGTGCCTTGGAGTAGGGGGGCAGAGCCCCCATGTTGAGGGCATGTGGCTGGGTATGGTTCAGGAAAGAGGGGCACTTGCTCGCCCCCCTCTTTCCTGGCCTTCCAGGCTCTAGGCTCAGATGAGGGTCTGGTATGGATTTTGGGGGGACCCCACAGCATTTTTATTATTTTTCCATGCTATTCCCCTTAAAATCCATACCAGACCCAAAAGGGACCCAACGCTGTTCCTTTTTCAGAATTTAGAGTTTACATTTCAGCTGTTAGCGGGAAAAGCCCACTGACAACTGAGTCATCGGTTGTTAAGGATGCGGCGGCCGGTTTCCCAGACCACTGCTTAACAAGCAGCTATTTTTTACATAGAATTTATATCGGTCGATTATTTGAATTCGAATCATTCTGAAAATTTGGAATTCATTCGAAGATTTACAAACTAAACAAATTTAAATGAAACTAAACTAAACAAATTCCAAAACGAATCAATGAAACAAGATTAGTAACATAAAGAGCCTATCTGAAACTAAACAAAACAAATTTTTCCACTCTGCACATGTCTAATAGTTTTAGATCAAAAGAGTGCGGTCCGGCACAAGTATAAGGTGGAAAATGTGCTGGCAAGTTAGTATACACAGGATCCCTTTGATGTGCATTAGAGGCAGTGGAGGATATTAGAAAATATGACATGGGTGGTTTCCATGGCAGCATGTAAACAAGATAGCCCATAGGAACCGGCAGACATCACGGCTTCCACACCTTCTGATTAAGCCATGAGATTGGCTCGGTGATGCTCGGTTTAAACTTCAGCAAGTCATCTTCACCACGTATAGATGTCTAAATGCATTGAGTTGCTGCCATGTGATTGGCCTATTAGCAACTTGTGTTACCAAGCAATGGAACAGGTGTACCTAATAAAGTCTCCGGTGAGCGAATATAATATAAATGTATCAATTTAAAGCAGAAGGCATGGTTTGACCTATAATAATCTATAGGTCAAATAAAGAAGGTGAGCATTTTTGTCTGGTCAAAACAACTCAGACTCTGTATCTCTCCCTCAGCTCTCTGCTGCACTGGCCCACACCTTGACCTCTGGGCAGAGGACCTCCTGTCCCCAGATGGAACCCTGAATGACCCCCATCTCCTTGATTATAAAGGCTGTGCACACCTGCACAATCAAGCTGCTGGTCTCCACTGAATCATGGACACAAGGTTAGAGGCTTCATTCTCCAAAGACTCTTGAAAGTCTCTGGACTCCAGAACCCAATCCTGGAGTTACCAATCCCATATAAAACAAACATAAAAGACAATTTTATCTGCTCAGAAGAGACATTCTGGAGCCCCTCATCCTGCATCTGTGAGAGCCTTGTGTGACATTTACTTCCTCTAACACAGTAGCAAGGTACAGCTCTGTCACAGATGGTTCTCTGAGAATACATCTTTCTCTAAAAGCATTTCCTCGCTGAAAATCTGTCATATCAGACAAAAAATGAAAGTTGTGATGATAGTAATCATTATTCTAGAGCTTTATTTCCAGTTATAATTCATAATAATCTTGGTAAATCGTCAGAAAAAGTTTCCAGAGAACACATTTACAGCTTTTTGTTTTTTTTCCCACAAAAATGTTTTATTAAAGTTTTTGGGTATATAGTAATACAGAGACAAAACTTTTCAGTGTTTATGAATTGAATACAAGTTGTTATATAAAAGGTATTAAAGACAATCTAGCATAATAATTTCAGAGTAAGAAATCAAGTTAAACAGTTTTCAAACAATCCGTATAGAAGGTGCATCCTGTTTGTATTCAGTTGGGGGGTGTGGGGGAATTGATTCAAGTGTTATGCATGAAAAATGCAAGTAAACCAAAAACTACCCAGACACCCGAACACCCCCAATGGGAGCTAGCTGTGGTTGGGTTGGGTAGGAAACTGGGAAGTTTGTAAACATAGTAGTTCTGATTTACATAGGTGTATGTCGGGATTTATGTAAAGTCCAACGTGATGGAGTTGAAACTAGTTCTACCTACGGGGTGGATAGCAAGGAAAGGTTCTCAATGGGTCCTTTCAATCATGGTGAAGAGTCAGGAAGCACGGTGAAAGTTAGTATCACCTGTGGGTGAAGCCGCTAGATTGTGGGACTGGGTTGAGGAGAGGAAGAAGGGGAAGGAGAGAAAAGGGGGCGGACATTTACAGTTTTTAATTACAATACTACAATGATGTCTTTCATTTGTCTTCAATGCAAAGCGTAACCAAGCAAATTAAGGCTGAGAAGACACGTCTGAAATGCTTCTGTGAAAGTCTCTTCTATTCATTACTTTAGTGGGATGTTGTTTAAAAATTTGCACCAATCCTGTTACACATCACCTCTATAATATCTGGTGCACCGAGGATGAAGTACAGACATGACATGCCCCGGTCACATTGATGGTATCAGCAGTAGCAGAGTGGTGGGAAGCAGAGTCCAGAAACTGTGAGAACCTGAAATAGAAATGGAATGACATAAGAGGTCTATATAGTAATCTTGGCGTTGAGGTATTTCATTTAAAGCATAACTCCAATACATTTTTATTGAGTTTTCACAGCTTTACAAAGTAAACAAAGAGTATTACAGCAAATGAATTGTAACAGTATATAGAATAAGAACAACAAGCAGTGCAAGCTCTGGGCTCGGCAATAGTGCAAAATTTACATAACGGGTGACCCTGCCCCTCTCTGACAACACATGGGGAAAGCCATAGGGAAGTCCCTGTGTGTCAGAGGGGGGCGGGGTCACTGGGTGGCCCTGCCCTCAGTTATATAAGAGCTGTCACAAGAACAGAAGCGTCACACAGCAGGAGCCTCCCATTTAGGCGGATTGTCCGGAGGTCGAATCGGGGAAGAAGCCGGAGGAGGATGCTGGACGAGAAGACCGGAGGAAGATGCCAGAAGAGAAGATTGGAGAAAGAAGCAGAGGAAAATAGAGGAAGAAGCGGGGGAAGAAAAATATGGAGGAAGAAGAAGAAAACAGAAGAAGGACCAGAAGAAGCGGGGAAAGACATTAATAAAGGGATTGTCAAAAACCGGCTATTGTCTTTTTGAACATTTTTGACACTTTTACATACCCCATTACCAATTCACAGGGGGGGTTTGGGGGTCCCCTTGTTAAAAGGGGCTTCCAGATTCCGATAAGCCACCTGTCCGCAGACCCCAACAACCACCGAGCAAGGGTTGTGGGGATGAGGTTCTCCTTAACATCCATACCAGACCTGAAGGACCTGGTATGTAATTTGGGTGGACCCCCACACTTTTTTTTTTAAATCTTGGTTCGGGGTTCCCCTTAATATTGATACTAGACCCAAAGGACCTGGTAATGGACTGTGGGGGAATCCCATGCCGTTTTTTTCAATGACTTTTATGTGTATTGCCGAAACCCGACAATTCATTATAGCCGCGAGTACTTTTAAATGACTTTTTTTCCTTTAGAAATGTCATTTTTCTGTCAGACTGTTGTAAACACGGGAAACATGCGCCCCTTTACAGGCATACTATAAAAACTCCCCAGGTATGAAATTTAAAGGGATATTTCACTTTAATTGTTTCACTTTAAGCATTATTAAAATAACTGCTCCCAAAAAAGGCAGTTTTTAAAACTTTTTTTTGCGTTGAAACATGTCCCCTGGGGCAGGACCCAGGTCCCCAAAAACTTTGACAATAACTTGCATATTCATCTTTAAAATTAGCACTTTTGATTTTTCCCATAGACTTTTAAAGGGTGTTCCGCGGCTTTCGAATTTGCTGCGAACACCCCAAATTGTTCACTAATCGGCGAACAGCCAATGTTCGAGTCGAACTCATGTTCGACCCTAACATAAAGCCCATCCCTACTAGTAATGAAGGCGATCAGCAACTTATAGTGGGACTGTGACATTGCGGCGGACAAATCCAACACTAAGTGACACTTTTGTGGGGACCAGTGACACCAGTACAGTGATTAGTGCTAAAAAATATGCACTGTCATTGTACTAATGATACTGGCAAGAAAGGGGTTAACACCAGCGGCGATCAAAGGGTTAAATGTGTTCCCTGGGAGTGCTTTCCAACTGTAGGGGATGTGTTTTGACTGGGGGGAAACAGAGATCTGTGTTCCTACTTAGCAGAAACACAGGAACTCCATCTTCTCCCCATGTCAGAACGGCAATCTGCCTTGTTTACATAGATGGACCGCCGTTCTGCCTCTCTCGGGAACTATCGCGGGTGGCCAGGGAACATCGGGTCCACCAGACCCGCTGATTGGCTCCCCCTCTGTCCAAACAGCGTGCAATCGGGTCTCCAGCCCCCCTAGAGGCTATTGCATGAAATGACATACAAGTGCTTGAGCCACTTTGCCACAGTAAATGCAAGAGGTTAATCAGGTTCTGTTTCTCTATTCTGGATATCACTAATCAGCTGATTCCTGAAAACATGGACTTTTAAAATAAACATAGCAAATCCCTTGTACATTTAGATAGTTTACCCCATACAGACAAACATGTATATGATCTGACAGCTGTGGGTACTACAGTCCTTATATAGTTATATCCACCCTGAAGGTTTATAACATTCAGTTAAATAAAACATTTTTTAAAAGTGAATAATAGTTAAGAATACACAAACTTACAGCTGATGACGGAAGAGTTGGGATCTGCAGAGAATGAAAAAAAAAATGTTTTATTGTATCATTTATATCTTTGTATCATTTAAATGACATTGAGTTTTTTAATGTTGGTAAATTATCAAACATATGATGGCATAATTGGCAAAGTATGTATTCCTCTATATTTTTAGAGATGATGTTCCCAGGCTGAGGGTTTAATCTGGTCCACATGGAATTTTGTGTTTAAATGATCCTCTCGTAACACTGGAATGGGCTCCACCATGTTATTATATCATTTATAAAGACTGCTCTGTGATTTTCCTGCTCCATCTCACAGCTAATCAGTGGGGATTGTGCTATGTACACCCCCTTTCCAAAACATTTTTTTTTTGCAAAAGTGGCCAGTTGAGACGTTCCCCAATTATTTAGCAGTCAGTGAGATGCACCATAGTGGTGGCAGTCCTTGGAGAAGTGTTCTGGTGTTTGTGTCATCTGGACACCTTCCTAGAAGTAGGTTTATATATTGCAAGATCTTATAATACTAAAATGAATATGGAATCCAAAAGGGACATAATTCTCTTCCCAAAGTTGGTGTACCAAACCAGGAATGACCCATCGGAGTCCCTCAAACATATTTGACATTGATTTAACTCTTCAGCACTCTCCATATCCTGAAATAGGTGGAAATGTATAGTCAACGAAAGGCTCTGCTCTAGTTATAGGGTTGATGCTATGGATTATTTCAGGTTTATTTTATACTTAAAGTGGTTCTAAAGGCTCAAGATTTTTTACCTTTCTTAATTCTATGCATGAACTTACAAAGCCATCCACAACCTGGCCCTCAGCTACATCACTAACTTAGTCTCGAAATACCTAATCGTTCTCTTTGCTTCTCCCAAGACCTCCTGCTCTCAAACTCTCTTGTCACCTCACCCCATGCTCTCCTTCAGGACTTTTTTAGAGCCTCTCCCATCCTCTGGAATTCTCTACCCCAATCTGTCCGATTTTCTCCTACTTTATCCACTTTCAGACGATCCCTGAAAACGAATCTCTTCAGAGAAGCCTATCTGGCCCCCACCTAACAACTGTACATTTATCTTCTCAATCAGCACCAGTTATTACCTCTTGTATCTCTTGACCTTCCCTCTTAGATTGTAAGCTCTAAGGAGCAGGGCCCTCTAAATCCTACTGTATTAACCACTTGCCTACTGGGCACTTAAACCCCCCTCGTGACCAGACCAATTTTCAGCTTTCAGTGCTCTCACAGTTTGAATGACTATTACTCAGTCATGTAAAACTGTACCCAAATGAATTTTTTGTCCTTTTTTCATACAAATAGAGCTTTCTTTTGGTGGTATTTGATCACCTCTGGGTTTTTTTTTTTTGCGCTATAAATAAAAAAACACCAAACATTTTGAAAAAAACGCATTTTTCTTAGTTTCTGTGATAACATTTTGCAAAGTATTATTTTTTTCATACATTTTGGCCACAATTTATACTGCTACATATCTTTGGTAAAAATAACCCAAATTAGTGAATATTATTTGGTCTTTGTGAAAGTTAGAGTGTCTACAAGCTGTGGTACAAATCATAAAAAATTGATCACATCTGAAGTACTGGTGGTCTCATTTCTTGCGAACCTAACAAGCAAAGAAAGTACAAATACCCCCTAAATAACCCCTTTTTTGAAAGTAGACATTCCATGGTATTTAGTAAAATGCATGGTGAGGTTTTTGATATTGTCATTTTTCCCACAATTCTTTGCAAAATGAAGATTTTTTTTCCACAAAATTGTCATTGTAATAGGTTATTTGTCTCACATGGCATGTGTATACCACAAATGACACCCCAAAATACATTATGCTACTCCTCCTGAGTATTATGATACCACATGTGTGGGACTTTTTCACAGCCTGGCCACATAGAGAGGCCCAACATGCAGGGAGCACCATCAGGTGTTCTAGGGGCATAAATTACAAATCTAACTTGTTGACTACCTATTACACTTTTGAAGGCCCTGGAGTACCAGGACAATGACACGTGACACTGAGGTGGCACTGATGACAGATGGCATTGATACGTGACACTGATGGCACGTAACACTGATGTGGCACTGATGACAGATGGCATGAATATGTGGCACTGATGACACGTGACACTGATGACAGATGGCACTAATATGTGGCACTAATGGCACGTGGCATTGATGACAGGTGACACTAATACATGGCACTGATGACAGATGGCACTAATACGTGGCACTGATGAAAGATGGCACTAATACGTGGCACTGATGACAGATGGCACTGATACGTGGCACTGATGACACTTGACACTGATAACAGATGGCACGTGACACTGACAGGTGGCACTGATGACAGATGGCACTGATACGTGGCACTGATGACACGTGACACTGATGACAGATGGCACTAATATGTGGCACCGATGACACGTGACACTGATTTGGAACTATTGACTGATGGAACTAATACGTGGCACTGATGACAGATGGCACTAATACATGGCACTGATGACAGATGGCGTGGCACTGATGACAGATGGCACTAATAGGTGGCACTGATGACACGTGACACTGATGTGGCACTGATGACAGATGACACTTATACGTAGCACTGGGGACAGATGGCACTGAAAGGTGGCACTGGGGACAGATGGCACAGGGGACAGATGGCACTGACAGGTACTGTGGACACTGTATTTCCTTTTTTTTGTTTGTTTACACTCATGCTGCAGCAGGTCGCTCTCCCTCCACACACACAGTCTCCGGGAGAGCCGGCGATGAGAGATGATCTCATATGTTTACATTGGAGATGGAGATTGGAGATGCTCTGTGTAAAACCATTACACAGAGCAGGTAAGTATGACATGGACATGGATTTTTTTTTAATTTGCCTTTAATAATAATTTAACTCCAATTGGCAAACAAACTAAAAATCTCCAGATATATTAATGTAATGAGAGGAAAATGTTATTATCTATGCACAAGTGTACCTGAGCGGATGATTGGTCCAATTCTTAGATTGTGGGAGTCCAACTCGGATCTTTTACTTCTTCTTGAAGTTCCAGACTGGAACCAAACACAGACATTTGTATTAAATATTGTTTATATGACAATATCACATCATTTAGAGGCACTTATCACAGAGGTTCATATAAACTGACAAGCTGATGTGATTGGACAGGGAATATACCATTCTATACTATGATATTCATAATAAAAGTAAATCTTCAATCATCTAATTTTGGGTTATAATGACTCCTGCTTTATACATTTTGAACTTGGATTATGCCTCCAGTGAAGGGTGTCCCCCTAAGGCAATATTCCTCATGTCACAAGACCAGCCCATGTCTCCACCCAATCTCGCTCTATATCTATGGAAGTCTACTCACCGGTTGGCAGGCTCCAGATTTGACTTCGCACAGGCTCACAGCACAATGAAGGTACACAAGGTCATAATCTCCTACAAATTTGAACATCTGCACGGATATCCATCCCTGTCTGGAGACACCGTTCTCTAGAACATTTAGGCTTTCATCTTGCTTGTTGGGACAGCTGAGGGAGATAAAAGCCTTAAAGTATTATACATTTTATGCACATTGCCTATGATAGAACTTTATTCATTAAATAGAGTTGGGTGAATGGTTCGGCCCGAGCATGAGTATGGGCCGAACATTGGCTGTTAACCCCATTTGAGGAACACCCGAATTAATGACCACAATGCACTGCGATGCCACACAGTGCATTGGAAGTCCTGATTGGCTGAAGCAATGAAAGCTTTTCCCAATCAGGGTGCAAAGCACTGTCAGAGCCATGATTGGACACTGTGATGATGACTCTATCCAATCATGTCTCATTGCCCTTAGTCCCACCCCACACTATAAAAGTATTCTATCAATAACGGCCATTTGTATTGTGATATTGGCATGTAGAGAGATAGAACAGGGCTTTGTTCAGTGCTACTAGTGAGTTAGTGTGCTCTACTGTGCTATTCTGATTCTATTGTCAGTGTAGAATATCAGTTTAGTGTGAATCTAGCGACAATTCAGCGTGAGTGTAGTGCGACCATTCATCTTTACTTTAGTGTCATTTTATTTTGTCAGGGCAAGTTTCCTGAAGTATATTGCAGTGCGTTATTGCAGGTTTACTGCAGTATTATGCAGTGTGCTACTGCACATTTACTGCAGTATATTGCAGTGCATTACTGCACATTTACTGCAGTATATTGCAGTGCGTTACTGCACATTTACCGCAGTATATTGCAGTGAGTTACTGCATATATAATGCAGTATATTGTAGTATGTTAATGCATGTTTAACACTGTATGTTTCAGTGCAGTATATTTCAGTGTGTTAGTGCACATTTACCACAGTATATTGCAGTGCATCAGTGCAGTTTTACCGCAGTATATTGTAGTCAGAAGAGTGTGTCTGTGTAGTGAGTACTTAAGGTGCACCAAATACCACTTTCCATTGATAAAAGTGCATCCACGTACACATTTCCCCATTTTTTTTACATTATGTGTAATAAGCCCCCCTCCCCCCCGCATCATGTCTGGGAGGCCAACAAGAAGAGGCAGACGTTCCAATGGCACTGTAAGGGGCCAGCAGTGTCTGTGTCCACAGGCAAAGGTGGATGTCCTCAGGCAGGGCATCTGTTCCTCTGTTTATTGTAAAATAACATTTCTGTGGTGCTTACTCAAAAATTAAAATAAATGTAAAGAGACAAAATCTTTGGAGATGCTAAAGCGAAAATCCAGGCGGATGATGCGTCCTAACAATTAATCTTCCATCAGATTGTGTAGCCAGAGATTATCAAAACCAATGTTACAACAATAAATGAATCAAGAATACCCTGCTCCAGAAATAACTAATAGGTGAGAGGGTAACCAATTCCTAAAAGATGAATGAAATCCTCAAACCTAATTAACAAATAAATAATGATTAATTTATCTTTCTATAGCAGATAAAATAATCTAAATCACACTAGAAACGCTAATCACAATAACGAAAGTGCATGCAAAAATGTGCAAATATAGCAATTTGTGCAAACAATGCAAAAAATAAATACGTAAAAAATAATGGATAAATCATCAAACTGTGTAATAAAACGTGCAAACATAGCAAAAGGTGCAAAAATTCTATAATAAAGAAATTAAATATAATAATAAGGTCGACAATAGTCCAGGACAAGGTGCTTAATGCTTAAAAAGTGAAAAAAAATCCCAAATTAGAATACAATAGAAAAAGGAGTCCCATACACGGTGCAATCTGATTGTGACAATCTTGAGTCAATGTGAAACAAACAGTTCATCAAAGGAATTCCAGTGCCACCATTCAGCCAATCTCCAGTGTGTGGAAAAAATGTGGTTCCCCCAGCCTCTCACCTCATAGCAGAACGGAATAAGCCCTGCTGACAGGTAAAATCTATCCAGTCCGCTCTGCGGCCCCCTCAGTGGCACCTTTCCTAAGGATCTCCAGCCTTTCCACCAGATCTGTTCCCAGGGCGCCCAGATTCTCAGCCAAATAATTAGTGGACAATACAAGAGAAGAGAAGGGAGGACTCCATGGTGCAGTATTTAAAACAAATGTGTTTAATAAAGGTAATACACTTACAGTTAAGGTAAAATAAATGAGCTTAACAAAGATGATGCTTCCAGATCCCGGCTGTGATTGGAAAGCCGAACGTCACCCGACTCTCTTCCCTGACGCGTTGCGTCACTGATCATGTGACTTTCTCAAAGGGTATAGAGTCGGGTGCACAGCGGTGACTCATATAGCAGGGCGGTTGCCTCAGTAACCCTGCTCTTCATGTACAAAACATAAAAATGCAATAACAACATTTCACTTAATATAATAGAAACCAATCTGTCATAACAGTATATGTAGTATGTTAAAAATTATATAATAAGACTGCATAAGATCCTAAAACAATATAATGGATGTATTGGCACCATCTAGTGGGCAATCAAGTAAATAAATCTGAGCTAAAAACAAACAAATGGAATAACATCTGCTCATGACGCTGACCTGCCATCTAGTGGACAATTAAAATATTGCTTCTACGCTGAAAACTACTAAATAGAATATCCATTATAAAGGAATGTTCATGACTCTAACCCAGCAACTATAAAAAAGCTCAACTAGAGCAGCCATAAAACCATGAGGTCCTCAAATAAAGTAGAAATGGGTCACTCTAATTACTTAAAAAATATATAAAATAAAAACTCATCATAAATGATGAGACTAACATGACAAATTATTTAAATTATTTAGACTAAAACCAAATTTAGATTATTCAGACTAAAACCAAATAGTTGCATCAATACAACCTAAAACCTGCCATCTAGTAGATAACTCAAAAATCTCTAATGATTGACAGGGAGGGCAGTGATTGAACAATCTCAATGCAGAGGAGGTGGTGGACTGGCTTACTAAACCATCCTCATCCTCCGTCACCCAGGCAGAGACTAGTGTGCAGTCCTCTGCAGTTGCCAGAGTAGCTTATTCTGCCTCCTTGTCCATAGATAATCCTGCTATAGCCCCAGCATCAGGTATGGAAGAGTCAGCGGAGTTATTTGAACACAGCGTCAGTCACTTGCAGCTTGCACAGCCATTATTTGATTAATCAAGAGTACCTCTATAGAGTTTTTTGGTGTGAAGGCACCACTGACACCTTAAGCCCAACTTTTCTGCGCCTGTTACTTCTATCCAAAGTCTGCCAAACAGGCACCAGAATTTATCCAAAAAAATCTCTAATCTTGTTCTGTGTGCACTGCATTGCAGCATCATCATACAGACTGCCTCCCCAAGCTGTTGCTTACAAAATAAAGAAAGCTTGCAGGGAAAATGTCATTTGTCTGGCTTTATAAATTTCATTATTGCTGCAGCAGGTTCTATACACGGTACAGATGTGTCACTTCACAGGCAGACTAAGGGGACCACCCAGACACTATATTTAAAGGAATAATTCATTTTTACTGTTATTTCTCATTTTATGGTTTCACTTTAAGGATCAATGTGAGAGGAAAGCTATGCAGCTACAGGGAGAAAATGCAAACTCCAGGCAGGTAGTGTCACATGGTTGGGATTTGAACCAACGGCCCTAGTGCTAATTATTTAGCCACTGTGCTGACCTATAAACTGAGATCCTCTGACTTTTCCATCTGCTATGACCATCATGAGGTGTCCAATATTCTCCACTGGAGTCTCCAGAGAAGATAACTGTAGAAATCTCTACTGGTGTTACTAGAGTAAGAAAGAGCAAGGGCTTCTGAAGGAATTCTTGGATTCATAAATGGAAAGCTTTAAAAAAGCTGTCTAGAGCAACACGTAATTAACATCTATCCATATAATAGAAATATATAAAAACATGTAAAAACTTCTGCCCATGAGCCGAAAGTCAAGCCACTTAAAAGACACTGAAGATGATACATAGATCAAACACCGACTCTACAAAGAAATTACAAAACCCATGTATCTCTACCCCATCATACAGAATAGTAAATTTATTGCAATCTCTTACATTTAGAGGTTGCTAATGATAGATAGAAGGTTCATGGGGAAAGCATGCACCCAAGATTTATAGCCATTTTTTCATTGTTATTTCTAACAATACTTCTATCCATTGTGTATTGATTGTATCAAATGTTTCTGTTTGTATTGCTTTATCAGCTGTTACCACATGTTTATTTCTGACTTACTATTGTAACACACACATGCTGTTGTTATCTTTGCATTATTGTGTACTAATTCAATAAACTTTACCTTGAAAAAATAGAAAATGTGGTAAGAGATTGTATGATAATCACCTGACAGACAGTTCCTGCCCCCACCTGGCATTTGGAATAAGAAATAACCAGACACTGGGGACAATGATCCTGTATGGGAACAATCTGGAGGGTCCTCATTTCAGGGATCTGATGGAAGCTCTGACCACAAGCCGGATAGAGGAATTACATACCACGATTCCAACTGTGGATGTCGGCATAGGTTTGTGGGAGGCCTGATAATTTCCCAAATGCCTGGTGAGACTACTGTTATGGCGGTCATCTCTAGCTGGTAAGGAGCCTTATATCTCACTTGGGTGTGAATTACTCTGGATGTTGGATTCACCACACTTTCTTGGATTTCAATTCACATTCCCTCTGGATTTTCAATTCGCAGTATATGGACTTTCAGTTTTGTATTTTTTTGCACCAATTGCTACTGGGACTTTTATTTGCACATTTATTAGGGATTCAATTCCCCTTTTTGTGTGTTTTTTTTTGTGTTTGACACTTATTATACACACCTGTTTTTTTAATTTGTCATTTTGCACACTTGTAGCGTTTTCAAAGCCTTTTTCACGTATTGAGATATCTGCTTTAGTTTTCTATGTGAGACTTGTTTTCACCATTACTTTATCATATATATTTTTATCTATTGATTTATTAATGTTTGATGGGCTATCACTTTTAGTCATTTCTGATGTGTTTACTTTTCACATATATATGAGCTTCCTTGATGAGGTTTGTTCATTTCATATTATTGTTTTAGCGCTGCATTTTTTATTTTAATTTGATTTATTTGAGTTTAGTATTGGACTTTTTGTGCTGGTGGCTTTTTATACTTTACCATTCACTTTATTCTTTTAGCACAGCGTTTAACCCCTGGATTTTTTATTATAACAGCATCCTAAAATTGTGTTTAGTACAAATAAACATAGAGAATTAGCACTATCTTTAATGTAAATCTAAATAAAAAGAATTCTTGTCATATTTAATTAAAACTTATTTAAAAAGTACTTATGTGAACAGTACTAAAAAATATACTATAAAATATACACTATATATTAGTTAATCTCATCAACAACAGAAAATCACGCTGCGAGGGCATAATCATACATATCAAAATACATAAATAAATGATATATAATATATAATACAACATCATATCGATAAAGATGCAAGACGTCATGGCATTTCCAATGTAGAAATTAATTTTATTATATTATACGGTTTTTAGGTGGTGAAGAAATAAAGTTATATTAAGCTATAAAGTATATGGTGGGGTCCCATACTAAAATGGACCCCTATCTGATAACATTATAATCTGATTCATACAAAACGAAAGTCTAAAACTAAAATAATATGTGTTTATATATATATATATATATATATATATATATATATATGTGTGTGTGTGTGTGTAATATATGGAGTTGTGTAGCTGCTGTCTTAATACAAAGCCATGGAGGTCTGACAATCCGACAAGATTTACAAAAATTAAGGGAAAGAGTCACCGAGGCAGAGACCCAGCTTAGCCAGGTAGAGGACGACATACCGCCATTGCAAATAACAACTGAAAGACTACAACACCAGCTGAATACAGTACTCATGAAACAAGATGACATGGAAAACAGATTGAGGAGGTGTAATTTGCAGTTTGTGGGACTGCCAGAGGGTGCGGAGGGAACGGACCCCCCTTTATTTCTGGAAAACTTCCTAACCTCCACCTTCGGCAGGGCCTGAATTCTCCACCTCATTTGTGGTGGAGAGAGCTCCTAGATTGGCATACAGACCTCCTCCTCAAGGTGCACCTCCTAGAACCTTTATCGATAAACTGCTTAATTACCGTGACCGTGATGCTGTTCTCCGCCTCACCAGGCTAAAAGGCAACATACCTTATAAAAATGGAGAAATTAAAGTCTTCCCAGACTTCTCGGCAGAAGTCCAGAAGAAACGTGCAAAATTTACAGAAGCCAATTGAGAATCCGCCATTACTCTTACGTAATGCTCTTTCCAGCCAGCCTGCGCGTGGTCGGCGAAGATAAAACCCACTTATTTGATACGCCTGAAGCTGTTTTTGCGTGGCTGGAGGACAGAGCAGCTCCGGACCGAGCACCCTCCTAAGCTTCATTATGATCATAATTGCCATACGAACTTCCAATCCTCTGAATGGAACTTTTGCACTAACCATCGAGTCAAGATGCAAACGGCCCATGCTTCCCTAAGGTACTGTAAGCTACAAACCTATATGGAGACGGCCCGTAAGTCACTAAAACATTGACTCTATTCAAAACTACCCTATTATATTCCCCTCTCTTCCTTCTCTGGCCATATCTACATGCCCCCTTTCTGACTTTTACCTATTCTCTTATAATCAGACAGTCCCCCATGGATAACTCCTGGAAAAGGCAAGCTGATGCCCATCATGACTCCCGAAGAGAACTTTCAGGCATCTCTCTCCGTTTGTTTTCCATTATTATATTATCCTGGTGGTTACACTTTGGGAGTCAAACTTCTCATGCTATTGCTCGCTCTGCAGCGGATTATCGTTCCCCTAGATACAGGATCCATTGTGGGTCCTGTTTTTACAGGAATTACATGTAAAGTTTGCCGACTGCGCAAGTTTTGTTTCCCTGGAATGTCCAGGTACAGCATCCTCTCCTCCGGTTACGTGAGGGGAGATGTCTGCCTGGATGGCCTAGAGTGTTAGTTTATAAGTTGCAAAAGTTTTGCTGTTGTTATGCTCTTTTATCATTTTACAGAATTAAGAGGAGTACTGATGGCTGTCAATTAGTCTCTATACTAAAATGTGCATGTTATTCTATATTTTACATTGGAAACGTGCAGTTTCGATTTCAAGAAATGGAGAATATGGATCCTGATCTAGCTGCCCTGGCCAAGATGGATGGGGATGCGCGCCCTCCCGTATTGCAGGGTGGGACACGACGGCCGCTTTGCTACCGGGACGGTGAGACCATAGATGGACAGGCTCAAATATGGTATCTAAGTTGAAATGTGTTACGTGGAACGTGCGAGGTATTAGGGCTAGGCCAAAGAGAAATGCTGCTTTATCTATTCTCAAAAACATGCAGGCAGAGATCATAGTCCTAGTCGAAATTCATCTTACCGGGCAACTGATGCTATCACTCAAAAAACCTTGGGTGGGATGGCTATATCAAGCTCCTTACACGACCAATTCCAGAGGAGTCGCACTCCTAGTGGCAAAGATGGTACAATTTATTCTGCTGACACTTAAGTCTGACCCACAAGGCAGATTTTTGTTTCTACATGCTAAAGTGAATGGACTAGAGTTGCTTATCCTGGCATTCTACATACCTCCCCCGTTCCACTTTAATGTTCTAAATGAGGGTCTTGCCTTTATGTCCCAGTTTCCCACTGTACCCGTACTGTGGATGGGAGATTTTAACAACGTACTAGACAGGGAACTGGATAGACTAACAACACAACCTTCTGGTAACCCCTCACAACAATACACCAGGTTTGGCAGATTTCTCACTGAATTAACCCTGATGGACACATGGAGATATCGTCACCCGCAGGATAGAGCCTTTTCTTGTTTTTCAGCGTCACACAACTCGATGTCTAGGATAGACCTCATTTTGATATCCCGCTCCCTTCTTTCTATGCTAGAAGAGGTGGGATTTTACCCCCTCACATTATCCGACCATGCCCCATATTGGGTGGTTCTTAAATTTGACTCCCCACCCAACACTTATACATGGAAACTCAATCCCTTCTGGTTATCTTTGGTCCTGGGACTAGATGAAATTGAGGTTGAGTGGGACATATTTTTTCAAACCAATAGAAATTCAGTGCCCTTTGAAGTAGTATGGGACTCTTTTAAATCTCATGCCCGCATGACACTGGCCCAACGCATAACTAGATACAAGAAAAATTCCTCCCATGCGATCAAACAGGCAGAACAGGCCTTGACAGTCATAGAGAGGGAATTTTCCTCTAACCCCACTCCTTTTAATGCGGACCAATTAAAACAACAAACCCGCATAGTATCCAATATGCATTTTAAAAAGGCAGAAAGAAACATATTTTATGCTAAACAGAGGTTGTATGAATGTGGGGAGAAGGCGGGAGGTCTTCTGGCATATTTAGCCCATATGGATCTCAGGCCACCTGCAGTGGTATCCCTTCAAAGTACTAATGGCGAAATGATTACTAAACTTATTAGGGTGGCGGGAGAATTCCGTTCTTATTTCATGTCACTATACACTTCCACGGTCGATGGCACAAGTGAAGATACAGGGGCACTATTATCCACTGTAGATCTACCCACATTATCTCAGCCACATATTGAAATGTTGGAGGCCCCAATTTCTACGGATGATATCGCTGATGCGATGTCTCATAAGTTTCAAAAGCGCCCGGATCCGATGGCCTCCCTTTGGAATTCTATAAAACATACGCAGATAATATTATTCCCAGGCTACAGGAGCTATTCTCCCATATATTCAAATCTGGATCTATTCCTCAATCTATGACCGAAGCTTATATAGTGCTCATACCCAAGCCTGGTAAAAATTTAGAAATCCCGGAGTCATATCGCCCCATATCCCTCCTTCAATCGGACATAAAGATTCTGGACCCCGGTTCGTCGGAGACTTCAAAGAAAGCTTTCCACTCCTCAACGTCCTGCTTCAGCTAGACTGCCTACCTGAACATTTTTCACTTAATGAGGAGAAGCTCCTCAATGCTTTTTCCTACCATTTTACTCGGTACACCGGGGGTTTTTGAGGGCAGTCCCCTGGTGACTGCAGAGAGAGATCTCCCAAATCCTGTTATTGCTGGCCTAGTTTAATGGCAACTGATCCAGTTTGTGGACTCCAGCTCCCCGGTTGGTATGGTCCCCTCTCTCTTTCTATTTTTTTTTTCTCCCCCAGAATCCAAAGTTTAAAATTTGCATATATAATTTTCTTTTCTTTTTGGGGGGAGCGGGTACCGCTCTGTCCATGTTGCTGACCGGCATGCCCCTCTACGGGCCTATGGCTGGAAGCCAAGGCCTCCTGAATATTTTTTCACCTTCAGGCTTTCAAAATGTTTTTTCTTTATTACTTTTTGGATTTTTTGTAGTTCGTATTTTTTTTTCTTTTTTTTTCCTTTTTAATTCTGGGCCCTTTTTTGGCCTAAATATATGCCTAACATTTTCTATTATTTTTGTTATATATATGCTCACTGTCTTCATGACAATTGAGAAATGTGTAACGGTACTACCGATTAACTTACTTTGGTTAAAAATGCTACTGTATGTTATTAAGATTTCACTTGCTGTACAATACATACCCTCCTCATGGCTCTGAAGGTCTTCTCGTGTAACGTGAAGGGTTTGAACTCTATCCACAAACGCTGGCTAGCCTTAAAGGAATTCAGAGCCTCTGGAGCCGATGTGGTCATGGTTCAGGAGACACACTTTCGACCGGAAGGCTCCTTTAAGTTCGCTTCTAAATTGTTTCCTAACATGTTTGTAGCCTCCGACCCATCTGGGAAGGCAGGTGTAGTAATCTTGTTCAAACATTCATGTCCTATAAGAGTTATTGACTCAAAATTGAACCCCCTGGGGCGTTTTGTCATCCTGAACTGTGTCCATTTAAAGACGAAACTCACGTTAGTCAACATTTATGCACCCAACTCGGGACAGATAAGATTCCTCACTACGGTTCTTGAGGAAGTACAAAACTCCTCTCATCCATTTACAATTGTTGGAGGAGATTTCAACATGTGTATGTCCTCCAACAAAGATAGACTTAATCTCTTTCAAAACACTCCCCCAGCCCAAGCTTATAGGTTATCTACTTCCTTCCGCAAATTAATTCGTACCCATAACCTGTTTAACTCTTGGAGAGTGAAACACCCGACTAGTAAACAATATACTTTATATTCCCCTCCACAGAAAGGATATTTTCGTCTTGATTAATTCCTACTTTCCGCACCCCTGCTACCCCAATTAATTGCCTCTGAAATTGGTCCAATTACATGGTCCGACCACGCACCCATAACTTTAGATCTGTCCCTACATTCCGCATCTCCCAAGTCATGTCATTGGAGACTTGATGAATCTCTTCTGAAAAATGAGGTTATTAAACAGCAACTCCAAACAAAATTGACTGAATACTTTCAGCTCAATGACGGCTCTGTCTCGGACACTTCCATATTGTGGGAGGCCCACAAGGCTTTTTTTAGGGGCGAGTGCATATCTGCTGGGTCGCACAGGAAGCGTGACTCGCTTCAACAAAAATCTGAACTCTTGACTAAACTACGCTCAGCCGAGGTGCACTTGCTTCAAGCCCCCACTACTGCCCATTTACGGGAGGTGATATCTATCCGTAATAAAATTAAGTCCTTAGATATGAATAAAATCTCCAAAGCCATTTTATGGTCAAGACAGAAGTTCTATGAATATGCTGATAAGCCTCACAGAATGTTGGTGAACAGGCTGAAACCACGCCCAAGCCTTTCCATTCCTGATCATCTAACACAATCAGATGGAACTCCCACCTATTGTCCTCAATCCAGGTCTAGAGTCTTTGGAGAATTTTATAACAAATTATATAATTGTTTGAGCTCTGATACACTCACCCAATTCACTCAAGGGAAATCTGATTCATTTATATCGTCTTTGAGGCTTCCACAATTGTCCCCTGATCAGCGCTCCTCATTAAATGCTCCCATCACTGCTGAAGAATTGACTGAAGTGATTAAATTACTCCCCCTACATAAATCTCCAGGCCCAGATGGACTTCCCTACTCTTATTACAAAACCTTTCTTCCTATATTATCCCCACACATGTTAAATTTATATGCCTCTTTATTAAAAGGTACCATACCTCATCCCCAATTTCTTCATGCCCATATTATAGTCATACCCAAACCAGATAAGGACCCATCTGCCCCTGACAATTACCGTCCTATTGCCCTATTAAACTCTGATTACAAAATTTTCACCAAAACTTTGGCAAATAGACTCTCGAAAATGTTACCGTCTCTGATAAATAGAGATCAGGTTGGATTTGTCCCCTTGAGACATGCGGGGGATAACACTAGACGTACCATAGATCTTGTCGACTTGCTTACTAGAACTAAAACCCCGGCAGTAATATTAAGTTTAGATGCACAGAAAGCATTTGATCGCCTTAGTTGGCCCTTCATGTTTGCGATCCTGTCTAAATATGGTTTTTCGGGTTCCTTTGTACAGGCTCTTAGATCTTTATACTCTTACCCTACCCCCCAAGTACAACTTTCATCTTATCTATCTTCTCCATTTCCTCTTAGCAATGGTACTAGACAGGGATGCCCTTTGTCACCTCTACTTTTTATACTCAGTTTGGAACCCTTAGCTGCGACAATTCGTGAATGTCCCTGCATTATAGGAGTACGCCTACGTCAGTTAGAATACAAATTATCCCTCTTTGCAGACGATATTCTTTTAACACTCACTCAACCACACACGTCCCTACCTTCGCTACATAAAATTCTAAATTCTTTTAGTGAAATCTCTGGCTTTAAAATCAACACTACCAAAACAGAAGCTCTTCCCATAAATATCACACCATCTAACCTGGTCACCCTTCAACAGAATTATAATTATCATTGGAGCTCTACATCCTTGAAATACTTAGGTATCCGAATTACAGCATCATACTCCACTTTATATCAGGCGAACTTCCCCCCCCATTCCAAGAAATTAACTACTTGCTGACCCATTGGACCGCTTTGCCCATCTCTCTCCTTGGACGTATAAATATTCTAAAAATGTCTATTCTTCCTAAATTATTGTACCTATTTGAGACACTTCCAGTGGCAATTACAATGTCTCAGTTGAAAAATCTTCAAAGAAGAAGCCTCTGTTTTATATGGAACAATGCTTCACATAGAGTGGCGGGCTCAGTGGTCATGGCACGTAAGCTTAAAGGAGGCCTAGGAGCCCCAGACTTCATCAAGTACTATTACGCCTCACAATTAAGGGTCCTTACTTCATGGACTAATAGAATAGCCCCAAACAGTTGGGCGGATATTGAAATGAGCATAACTTCCCCAGTACACCCATGTTATATGTTGTGGCCGTCCACTGACAAATATATGCCCCAGCTGAGGGGTCTTTGCCTGGCCCCAATGCTCTTTACATTAGCAATATGGAAGAAGTGCTCCACTAAATATTCTCTCTCTTCCCCATGCTCACCTCTCACCAACATCCTTTTTAACCCGGACATTCCGGATAGTTTGTCCTATGACCGTATGGTGCACTGGACTAGGGCCGGGATTTTTCAGTTGCGGCAGCTAGTCAACCCAGCCACGAGACATTTATTATCCTTTGAGGACCTTCAAAAACATCACCAATTACCCAAAACAATATTCTACTCTTATCTACAAATCAGACACTTCTTTTCTATCAAAACTCCTACATTATCTTTAAATAAACCTACTGAATTTGAAATGCTTTGTGCTGCAGGCCCCTATGAACCCCAACTGATATCCACCATCTATAGAATACTCCACGAAGCCATCCCCCTAAAAGTAGATACACATTATTATATGAGGAAATGGGCACAGATTCTCCAACATGACATATCTTTGCTAGACTGGGATAAGATATGGGCCTCCACTTCCAAAAGCTCCCGATGCATATCTCATAAAGAAACTGCCTATAAGGTTGTTATGTTTTGGTATAAAACTCCGGAAAGACTACACGCAATCGATTGGTCCATACCCCAAACCTGTTGGAGATGTAATAAGGCGGTTGGCTCCCACTTTCACATCTTCTGGGAATGTTCTTTAGTTTCCCAATTCTGGGAGCAGATCCAAACCCTACTAGAGAAACTGTTGGGAACCCTCGTCCCCCTAGACCCCATACACTATCTACTAGGCCTCCCCTATCAAGGTCTTCACAAATCAAAGCAGAAACTGATGTCCTTTGTGTTATTAGCAGCTAAGAAAACTATCCCTAAACTTTGGTTATCCACTTCCCCTCCCGCCCTTTCACATACTCTATCTACCTTATTGGACATTCGCAGAATGGAACATCTAACTGCCATTATTGAAGATTCCATACAGAAATTCTCTCTTGTATGGCAGCCATGGGATGATTATGAATGTAATACTAAGACAAATGACATTAGTTGAAATGATAGATTTACATAGTAATCTTTGTCTCCTATCTCCTCGGGTTACTATACATCCTATTCTTTTGATTGTGTTGGTTTTCTCGAATGATTTCTCAACTTTCTGTAAGACATGCAATGTACTTACCTTAGAATTGCTTAATTAGTAATCAAAAGTTCTTCTTGCTCGGTATTACCAATTTTGAAGCTGTATTGTAGGTCACCATACAGTTTATGTTCTGTTTTTTTTTTTTTTTTCTTTTTCTTTCTTTTGTACTCTTTTATGTACAACGTTCTAAGCTTGTACACCCTTGATTGACAGTGTGGAAGCTTTCTAATTCTTTTCATCCCGAATGTGACATCAATGTTATTATATTTGTCATGAATAAATGTTAAATAAACAATTTAAAAAAAAAAAAGATTCTGGCCAAGATCCTGGCATTACGTCTAAATAAAGTAATCCTTACACTAATTCACCTGGATCAAACGGGATTTATGCCCACAAAAAACACGGCGCATAATGTCCGTAGACTGCATATGAACATACAAGCTCAACATGACCAGTTGGGGTCCAGAGTCCTGGTATCCTTAGACGCAGCAAAGGCATTCGACTCTGTTGAATGGGTCTACCTCTGGCAGTGTTTGGCAAAATTCGGATTCGGACCAAAGTTTATCAGATGGATCCAATTAATGTATCAAAATCCTAGTGCCAGAATCTTGGTTAATGGGAGGGTCTCGGACACCTTCCCCCTATCAAGCGGGACGCATCAGGGATGCCCTTTGGAACCTCTTGCGGCGGCGCTGAGATCACATCCGGGCATTATAGGCTTGCGAAGCGGGGATCTGGTGGAGACAATCAGTCTCTACACGGATGACATGCTGTTATAGCTATCAGATTCCGGCCCTTCCTTGACAGCAGCATTACAAACTATACAAACATTCGGCAAACATTTGGGTCTTAAAATAAACTGGGATAAGTCCCAAATTCTCCCTATAGATATAGGTGCACCTACGCAAACCCAAGCCTCTTCCCCCCTTACAACAGTTAGTTCCATGAAATACTTGGGGATCAATATCACCCGCACTCCCGAAGAATATACCAAACATAATATAGAACCCCTGATTACAACTCTGAAAAATAAAACACAGATTTGGGCTAAACTTCCCCTGGGGATCTTGGGGCGTGTGAACCTTATAAAGATGGCCCTGCTCCCCAAGTTCCTGTATGTCTTCTGGCACACCCCGATTTATTTACCCCTCAGAATTTTCAAAACAATTGAAAAAATCCTTAACTCTTAACTCTTTTAAAAGGCTCGACATAAATTATCATGGCAAGTATTAAAAAATCCTACAGATCTGGGAGGCACGGCTTTACCTGACTTCAATTTATACTATCTGGCAGCACAACTATCGCACTTTTATTATTTAGACAAATGTGACAGAGAACGATATATATGACCCTGATATGCTTCCAATATACCCGCTTATACACCCACCCATTTCAAATTATTTTTAGAGACCCCGCAGACTCCTGGGCGTCAGGAAAATGTAATGGCTTATTACAAACCCACAGCAAACAATGGGCAGTGGTAAGACGCAGACTAAATGCACCGAACACACACTCACACACGCCATTGTGGGATAACCCGGGTTTGAGAGAACTTCTGACTCTGCCAGACCATGGATTGTGGGCTGTTCGGGGGGTGAGAATTCTCTCAGACGTTTACAGGGAGAATACACTAAAGTCCTTTCAACAACTTAAGGATGGTTAAGGATGGATAAGACTAGAAGAGCATGTACGCAATATTAAAAAAAGTTTCGACAAACATAGTCTATCTAAGCACTATGCAGAGTATCACAATAGTGACCCTTCATCACTGAGAGTGTGCGGAATAGAGAAGTATAAACCGCACTGGAGGGGCGATAATAAAATTATTAAGATCAGTCAGGCTGAGTCAAGATGGATCCACGAATTACGGACTTTATCGCCTTCTGGACACAATGTAGAATTTGACTTGAATTGTTTTATCTCTAACTTTTAATTGCAATTCAATATTTAAACATATATTTTAACCTGAATGATTTCCAGATTTTTCTACTTTTTAGCTTTTAGATTTTAATATTGGAATTCTCGTATTAGACACTAGGTAGATTGTGCCCTCTTCCTGATTTTAATTATCCCCACTCTAGCATTATATGTTAGGTACATTGTAGACTGCACCTTCCCGTCTTGATTTTAATATTAGGAGAAGAATATTTATTTATGGCTTAGATTGGTTCTTTAAGATTTAATCTTATGTGAACATTTGGTTTGTTGTTTTTAATGTGTCCATTATTGAATTTGTGAATATGTGTGTTAGATCTTTATAATGGGACCATTAGATGTTGTTAAAGACATTAATTAGCTCTTCCCCGTCTTTTTGTTTTGTTTTTTTCTTTCTGCCTAATGTTACAATTATTGTGATAGATGCTATATGCTGAGTCACCACTAGATGGCATAGGGGGAGTAGTAGTTTGCAGGAAGCAGTGATATTTCATTTTGGTTTTTATGTTTATTATACTACTTTTCTAATATATGTACTCTGAGAAATTATATACTCTGACCCATCATGTATGAAGTATATTTTATAATGAACTGTCAATAGTATCCATTGAGCGTGCTTAACACGCACGGAGGATCGGATCCAATCGTTGTTTGAACCGTTGCTATGACAGCGGCGCTGTTATAAACTGGCTAGCAGGCACTGGACTCCTCATCCCTTTGAGAAAGTCACGTGGTGTGACGCAACGCGTCAGGGTAGGAGGAGCCAAGTGCCGACGCTTCCCGGGGACGGCCGAACCCGGAAGCCTTATTGTTCCTGCTGTTTTATCTTTACTTGAATGTAAGTTGCTACTTTTGTTACATTAAACTTTTATTTAAATACTACACTATGGGAGTATCTTCTTCTTCCTTATCATTATTCTGGGGTCGATGTGAGCAGTGGTGATTACTACAGAGAGCCAGATCCACGCACACCCTCTGGGGAAGGGGGATCGCCTCAGGATATCCATCCTCTACATAAGAGCACCATCTATCTGCCTGACTCGGCCCATTGGGGGCCACCATTGGAGGTGAGAAGCTGGGGGAAACATTTGTCTGTTGCACCAGAATTGAAGTGGAAGAATTCAGCACAAGTCACTTTCATTGGCACTTTATAATAGACTTTTTTGTGTGGATATTAAGAGTCACATTGCATGAAGCAGCATTCGTTTGGACTTTATTGCACTATTGTCACTTTTTTTGCATTGCATTGCCTATATGCGGATGTGGATTTTTTAGTTGTATATCTAGTTGCATATATGCATGCATGATTATATTGCATAATTGTCACTTTTTATGCACTGAATCACTTATATATGGATGCGGGGTTTGCAGTCACATCTCTAATCGCATATATGCATCTATGAATATTTTGCACATTGGGATTATATTGCACTATTTTTATTATAATAGTTTTTCAAAGAAGCAGCGCATCACACTTTTTGTAGTATGAGGAACTGTATTTGAATATTCATTTTTTAGTATAATACACTTTTGGCTGTATTTTCTATCGCACGTTGCAATTTAGGATTATTTTGTACACTGTATGATTTGTTTTATTTTTCGCAACAGGAATTGTAACCAGCACTAAGCACTTTAATATGTTATATTTTTTGAACAGGAGGATTCATTACTCAGTATTGAAACGCATGGTTTTATGTGGTACCTTTAGCAATCATGCATTTTGCACTTGGAAGTAGGAAGGTATATGGTAATTTGTGGTAGCTATCTGTGGTTGTTGACCGGATGTTGTACTGACCTTAGGGTATTGATATTTTAGATGCATAATTGCACCGTGAATAGGAAGATTGTAATTGTACAGATTAGTGCAGCTTTGGTAGGTCCTTTCCGTAATTGTTATGGTACATTAAGATAGATTAGCGCCACATATCCTCCTTACTTTTAATTATTTTTTCCACCAGGGTGTGTGAGTACACCTTTTTATGTTGGCAGCTTTTCATCTGATATTATTGTTTATTTTTATTGATGAGATTGTGGTTTTGCGCACTAGTCCTTGCATTTTCATTTTGTTATATTCTCAATTGCACTAGTGCTGCACACCATGGAAGTGTTTCAGTTTCTAGATAATAGGACCTTAGACATTGATACAGTTTTCAACAAACAGGAAACCAACCAGGTAGGAGACATTGAAAATGGCTTTAGAAAGATAGGACACCTAATGGAGAAAAAAATTAACGCATGGTGGGACATGATTACACATGAAAAGTACATCAAGGATAAAATAGTACCCAGGAGGCTTCGCTGGGATGTACCTATAAATAATGGTCTAGTAGACAAAGAATCTACAGATGAATGGTTCCATTTCTTCAATGAGAAGGGCTTAGAACTACTTGAATTTCTGAGAAAGAGAAAATTAGGCTTCTAAATAAAACCATTGAGGAAATTAAAACTACCTTGGAACCCTCTAAAGAATTACCAGAATTCATTGCGTTATCCAAACAATTGAATCGAGACATGGAACAAAAAGATAAAGAAACAGCTGCACGAAAAAGAAAAAAATACCAGAGGGATATAAAAGATTTTAACGATGACCTTGTGTTCAAATGGCAAAATAAAATTGAAGAGGCAATTATAAACTCCAACAACAGTACCCCAATTAAAGAAGTAAAGGTGATGGAGAATTCAAATGAAAGAAAAATTGATGAGCCTATGCCTACCAACAGAACTCAGGGAAATTACAACACTTACAATACCCCTCAACAAAAACATGGATGAAGATGGAAGGGTAATAATTGGAAAAAAACCCATCTGGAAGAACAATGGACATTTCAATAACTACCAAGGGAGACCATATTATCAGTCCCCATGGGATAGAAGATCCCCATATCCCAGGTGGAAAAATTATGAGAATAATGGAGAAAGGAACAATCAGTATCCAGATAGAACAAGAAGAGAGGAAAGACCTTTTAGAGATGATGGATACTTCCAATATGACAATAGAAGAGGAGGTTCTCCCCCACGCATAGATCATTATACCATTCCGATACAAAACAGATATGAACAGTTGCAAAGGCATGATGATGGTGGGAGATCCCCATGGCATCCAAAACAACAATTTGATAGATATGAACGAGAGAGAACACCCTATCGTTTTTTGGAACAACGCCACCGAGAGTCTCCGAGACGCCAGTATCGAGAGGATCCCCCACGGAGACACGACAAGTGTACTCCAAATCCCAGTCCGGACAGAAGAACGAAAAGAAGAGAAGACAGGAAACAAGAAGAACAGAGGGATCAAGACTGGGGGGAGCAACAAAGGAATACCCCAAGAAGATCTGTAGAAAAAAGGAAAGGAAAAAATGAAAAACGAGGAGAGGATGCCGAGCAGGAATCAAGAAACAAAAGGAAAAGAGAGCAATAGGGGAAGGCATTATCAATATTAGTGGGGTAGAATTAACACAGGAAAAATTAGAGTTCTGGATAAGGGACTAAAATTCGCCCCAAAGAAGAACCTTAATAAATTCAATGCATATGTGGACATCAATAAATTCATCAGGAGTCTGAATATAAAAAAATACATGCTCGGTAATCCATTAGAAAAAAGGTGCAATTATACCAGATAGTAGTAGGACTGTATTCAGTAATCTGAGGAATATTACCATGCTCTCCGGGTCTTCTGCCGGGCTCCTCCTCTATCTTCTGCTCTTTTTGCAGCTCTTTTGTTAGCAGGGGCCCGGACTTATGCCTTCTGTCTTCCGCCCTTTTTCCTTCTCTTCTTCTCTTCTTCCGATGTTGACACGATGCTGTCTCCAGCTGGAATGCTCTCTGAGAGCTCCGATGTGACTTATATAGGCGGTGACCCCACCCCCTTATGCCGTCACAGTCCCTGGGCATGCTGGGACTGTGACGTCATAAGGGGGCATGGTCAACGTCACCCGGTGACCATGCCCCCTTATGACGTCACAGTCCCAGCATGCCCAGGGATTGTGACGGCATAAGGGGGCGGGGTCACCACCTATATAAGTCACATCGGAGCACACAGAGGGCATTCCAGCCGGAGAGAGCGTCGTGTCAACATCGGAAGAAGAGAAGAAGAGAAGGAAGAGAAGAAAGAAGGAAGAAGGCGGAATACAGAAGGCAGAAATCCAGGCCCCTGCTAACAAAAGAGCTGAAAAAGAGCAGAAGATAGCGGAGGAGCCCGGCAGAAGACCCGGAGAGCACAAAGAAGAACCGGAGAGACCACTGAAGCTGGAAGAAGACCCGGAGCTGTCTAATAAATTACTTTAAAAACCTGTGAAGTGTGTTTTTTTATTGATACTTTTTCCCTAGGTGTATGGGTAAGGGTACCATGTACCCCGTACTCATTCACATAGGGTGGGGGGCCGGGATCCCACCCGCAGACTCCGACAACCAACGGCCAAGGTTGTCGGGAAGACGCCCTTGTCCTCATCAACATGGGGGCAAGGGGCTTTGGGGTGGGGGGTCCACAGGGTGCCCCCTCCCCCAAAGCACCCCCCATGTTGAGGGCATGTGGCCTGGTATGGTTCAGGGCGGGCGCTCGCTCATCCCCACACCCTTTTCCTGACCGGCCGGGCTTCATGCTCGGATCTGGGTCTGGTATGGATTTTGGGGGACCCCGCGCCATTTTTTTGGTGTAGGGGGTTCCCCTTAAAACCCATACCAGACCTAAGGGCCTGGCATACCCCGCGATGGGGCTCGCAATCTCGCCGATAAAAGCGGTGAGATTGACTTCCTTTTCTAGTCCCATTGTACCCGGGTCACATTCAAAATGAACGGACTTGGCCGCGTGTGGGCAAGTCTGTTCATTCTGAAAGTCCGCCTTAACTCTGGTGAAAGTCCGCCGGGAAGACCAGCGGACCTAGTCTGCCAAAAAGTCTGGTCGTGTGTAGGCAAGTCCGTCCATTCAGAAAGTCCGGCGGAAGTCCGCCGGAAGTCTGGCGGCAAGTACGTTGGACCTAGCTTCCCAGAAAGCCCGACCGTGTGTACGAGGCATTAGCGATCATTTTAGCCCTGAAAGAATGGAGACATCTCCTTGAAGGTACCATTGTGCCGGTTCTCATTCTTACTGACCATAAGAATCTCACATTCTTGTCTGTGGCTAAATGCCTCTCTCCCAGAAGGGTGCGATGGGCTGATGCTTTGTCACAGCAATTTCCCTCCACTTCCAAGATGGAGTCAGTTCCGGTTCCTGTGATTCCTCCTAATCGTATTCTGACTACGGTTCGCACCAGTCTCACTTCTCTTTTGGGTGACAAAATTCTTGCTGCTCAGGTCCATGCTCCTCCTGAGAAACCTTGCGACTGCTGCTTTGTCCGAGAGAGTCTCCGTACTGCCATGCTCCAGACTTACCATTCTCCCAAGGCTGCTGGACACCCTGGGAAGAATCAACATTTCCTAACAATTTTGGTGGCCTAGTCTACATGCTGATGTAACCGCCTTTGTAGCTGCCTGTTCTGTGTGTGCTCAGAGTAAGACTCCACAACACTTTCCAGTGGGCCTAATACAACCCATACCCAATGGAGAGAGGCCCTGGACCCACCTGTCTATGGATTTCATTGTGGAGTTACCCAAGTCCCAGGGCAACACAGTTATCCTTATGGTGGTTAACCGGTTCTCAAATGTCCCATTGTATTCCATTTAAGAAGTTGCCCTCTTCCTACATGGCTATATTTTTGACCATCATAACAACTGGTCAGACCTCTTACCGTGGGCGGAGTTTGCTCAAAATAGTGCCTTGAATTCTGCTTCCCAATTGTCCCTGTTTATGGCGAACTATGGTCTCCAACCTTCCATGTTGCCTGACTCATTTGTTCAGCACAGTATTCCTGCATTTATGTGGTCTTTGTTCCACTTGGGCACAAGTCCAGGAGGCTTTGCGACATGCTAATGATAGGTACAGGCTCCATGCTGACCACAGATGCCTGCCTGTGCATTCCTACCAGGTTGGGGACAGGGTCTGGCTGTCATCGCACAACCTCCGACTTCGTGTTCCCTCTCTGAAGTTCACACCTCGGTTTATTGGGCCTTTCTGTATTCTTCGCAGGATTAACCCAGTGGCTTACGCATTAGACCTTATTTCTAATATGCGTATCTCAAATGTATTTCATGTCTCCCTGTTAAAACCTTTGGTCTGCAACCGCTTTACCACCTTGGTGCCTCATACTCACCCTGTACAGGTTGAGAACCATGAGGAGTATGAAGTACAGTCCATTGTTGACTCCCATAGGTTCCGTTGGCGCATACAGTACCTGGTGCATTGGAAAGGGTACAGTCTGGAGGAACGCTCCTGGGTCTCATCCTCGAACGTACATGCTCCTGTCCTCCTCCGTGATTTCCATAGACGTTTTCCCCTCAAGCCTGGTGGTCCTCCGAGGGAGGGGGGGTCATTTGAGGAGGGGGTACTGTCAGGGCTGGGCTCAGCCCTTCCTTCTCTGAGCTGGCTGCTCAGCTGTCGGCTAATTGCCAGCTCCTATCTCTCCACGGTGACTCACCTGTTGATGATATCCTGCTCGTCAGTCCTGCCTACTTAAGCCGTCCAGTCCAGATGATCTCTGTCTTCGCCTTGGTCACATCTCTAGAGAGGCTCTCCAGTGTTCCTGGTAAAGACTTGCTTGACTGACATTCCTTCTGGCTTCAGATCCTGCTTGCTGTTCTACTACGCTCATCTCTGGCTCCCTGAAGTTTTGGCTTGTCTGACTATCCGAAAAACAAATGATGAAAATAAAAATTGCAAAACCAATAGGATTTTAGAACATCATAGCAGCGCTTATGTCACTATAAATTTCTTATGACATTTAGAAACAATTTCTTGTACACAAAGATAATAGGATAAATGAGTGAACTAAAGAGTCCATGGAAGCGGTTTCAAGTGAGGAAAACACAAGTTCTCTTAAGATGGAAAAAAAGGAGAAAGTTCATCAATCCATGCACCAAACCCCAGATCTGTCACCACATGAACCGAGTCTCCCCCCTTTGGGGATAAACTCACCAAAAAGCTGGTAAACGCAAGCATTCAGAATATACATCTTTGTGCTTCCACTTCTCATCTCATCCACTGGTTATCTGTGTTTATATGAGGTAAGAGCAGCTCCAAAATAGCAGGGTCATGTGGAAAAAATAAGGTTCACATAGCCTAATCCCATTTAAACTTTTTTTTAAATCTTTTACATGGCCCCCTTACAGAATAAACGTACCAGATAAAAAGATATAAGAAGCATATAAGCAGACCGTAATGAAGCCGCCGACTGCCAGCAACAAGGGAACCCCTATGTCAAACGCCGCGCTTGTTTACTTCTTGGTTCCTCAGCTGTCGGTGTCCCACAAACGTCACTTCCAGGTATCGTGGAGAGCATGCCACTGACGCATTTCATCACTTTCGACTTTGTCAAAGGGCGTGATCTCCACAATAAGATGGCACCATTTAAACATCATGAGCGCGCAAATCCTGCAGCTGATTGGAGTAAAATTAACACCTCCCACCACTCAAGCATCGTACTGAAACTAATGCCACAGATGTGAAAGGCGTCCAATCTCGCTGAACAGGCAGCGCAACTCGCTCAAATGTTACAATCACCAAATCAGTCTATGTGCATAATTACAACAACACGTCACCGCATGTTTGCACATAGTCTGATGTACTCCCAAATGGGACCCCAGCAAAGAGAACCACAGTGGAGAGATCAACCACAATGGGAGAGGAATTATGTACAAACAATTATGTCTTAATTATGTCTTAAAACAAAGAACCATCATGACGGATTATCACGGTACCAAAGAGGAATACATACACATAATACTTTTCAATAATTTTATTTTCACAACAGTAAATACATAAAAAATTGTAAAACCACTAGGATGTCAGTTCTTTGTTTTGTAAATCAAAAAATACCTATTGGGAAGTTGCACCGAGTGAATAGATAATATTCTGTGTCTTAAAACTGCATGCGCAATATCGCCAAAAAATATGGTGCCCGAAAATCACCATAGGTGACCTTTTAAAAACATTTACAGCTCATCAGTTTAGATTCAGCTAGGAGATCGTGTGCTAGAATTAATGTGCTCACTCTGACGTTTGCGGCAATAAGTCACACGTGTGGTGTGACTGCGGTTTACATATGTATGCACACCCTGGGCTTGCGTTAGCGCAGGTGTACGAGGCAATGAGGGTTACAGCATTTTTTTTATATTTAATATATTTTGTTTTGATTTTATTTTTTTAAACTTGTTTCTTTTATTTTTTAATTAATTTTCACTTGTTTGCTATCATAAGGGGTTAATAAACAGGTCATAGGTACTCTTTAGGGAGACATCAAGTGTAATAAACCCCCAATGTCTCCCCTGCTCTTTACACCATTTAATTGAGAACAGATCGGCTTGGTTAAATGTGTCCCCTGGCTGTACAGCCATCAACTTGTGAATAACCACTTCCTCCGGGTGGATGTCCTATGACGTCCTTGAACTTTGAGTGATGCCTGAATGATGTCTGCAGTTACAGGCATCATCCTACTGTGTAAAAGCCATCAGAGCGGCTGTTTAGCCATTTGATTGCTTTTGCAGGCAGCAGGAGGGGATGTCTTCCTCTCCAGCCACCCCCAGGCTCTTCAGTGCAATCAGGGATGTGGAGAATGCATCCAGTGGTGGCGCTGGTTTACCATAGAGCTGGCCATGGACCAGATGGTCCCCGGCCATCTCTATGACCATTGGAGGCCGGAAGCGACATCATGGCGTTACTTCCAGTTCTGGCAGATGTAAACACTGCCTTTTTTTTGCTGGAAAGCCTGAATTTTCTTTTAAATCTTTTAAATCTTATACCGCATACACATGACTGGACTTTCCGGCAGAAAAGGTCCGACGGAATCATTCCGTCGGACATTCCGATCGTGTGTGGGCTTCATTGGACTTTTTATTTCTAATATTCTGACGGACTTAAGAAATAGAGCATGTTTCAAATCTTTCTGACGGAATCGGTTCCTATCGGAAAAAAGCTTGTCTGCATGCTAGTCCAACAGACCAAAAATGACGCAAGGACAGCTATTGGCTACTGGCTATTGAACTTCCTTTTTCTAGTCCCATCGTATGTCATCACGTTCTAAACAATCGGACTTTGGTGTGTTCATGTGTAGGCAAGTCCATGTCAGCAGAACTACATCGAAACTCTGTCGGAAAGACCGTCGGAGTCTATTCTGATGGAAAGTCCGGTCGTGTGTACACGGCATTAGGCTTTCCAGCCTGGAGGTTAGATGTGGGGACTTATAGACCCCAAATCTCTCCAGAAAGAGGACTTGTCATGCCATATTTCTATTACAAGGGATGTTTACATGACCAAAAAAATAAAGAATTCAAAGGGAAAGTGTAAAAAAATAAAATATATAAGCATTAAATTATTTTTAAAGCACCCCCATCCCCCTGTGCTCGTACGTAGAAGGGAACGCATACTTAGGTCAAGCCCGCTTATGTTAATGGAGTTCAAACCAAACATGTGAGGTACCACTGTGATTGGTAGAGCGAGAGCAATAATTTCAAATCTAAACTGGTAACTAGTGGGCAAACGGTTTGGCCAGAGCATGGGTTCCGGCTGAACATTAGCTGTTCGGCCATTCGTCGAACACCCAATTCGTCAGGGTGTTTGACCATTTGTTTGGCACACCAAGCGCCCAACAATGCACTGCACATTGCCCAGTGCATTGGAAGCCCTGATTGGCTGAATCAATAAAGGATTTGCCCAATCAGGGAACATAGCACAATCAGAGTCATGATTGGAGAAAGTAATGATGACTGTGCCAAATCATGGCTCATTGCCCGCCCCACACTATAAAAGGTTGCTTTCTAGAGGAGCAATTTGCTGTGTGATATTGGAGTGGAGAGAGTTAGAACAGGGCTCTGTTCAGTGCTACTAGAGAGTTAGTGTGCTATTGTGTTTCTATTGTCAGTGTGGAGTGTCAGTGTAGTGTGACTCTAGTGCAGCGTGAGTGTAGTGACCATTAATTTTTACTTTAGTGTCAGTTTAGTGTTTCAGGGCAGGTTCACTGCATTATATTGAAGTGTGTCAGTGTAGAGTGCCAGGGCATTTTCACTGCAGTATATTGAAGTGCGTTATTTCAGTTTTACTGCAGTATATTGTAGTGTGTCAGTGGAGTGTGTCTGTATCGTGAATACTCAAATTAAAGTTCACCAAACACCACTTTCCATTTAATAAAGTGCATCCAAATACACATTCCCCCTTCTCTATTACACTTTAGTAATAAGCCCCTCCTATCATGTCTGAGATGCCAACAAGGAGAGGTAGATGTTCCCATGGCACTGTGAGGGGGCCAGCAGACTATGTGTCCACAGGCAAAGGTGAGTTTTCAGGCAGGGCATCATTTCCTATTTTAGTGATGTTGCCCATGCTATCCAGTCACAACATGCAGAGGGGCTGGTTGACTGGCTTACTAAACCGTCCTCATCCTCCTAATCCTCTGTCACCCAAGCAGAGACTAGTGTGCAGTCCATCTCAGCTGCCAGAGTGGCTTATTCTGCCTCCTTGTCCACAGCTATTCCAGTACCACCAACACCCAAATATTTTTGCACCTTTTCTATCTAAGGATGAGCCGAACACCCCCTGGTTTGGTTCACACCAGAACATGCGAACAGGCAAATGCTTAAAGTGAAACAATAAAAATTATATATTCCTTTAAATATTGTGCCTGGGGGGTGTCTATAGTATGCCTGTAAAGTGGAGCATTGTTCCTGTGTTTAGCACAGTACCACAGCAAAATGACATTTCTGATGGAAAAATTGTCACTTAAAACTGATCGCGGCTGTAATGAATTGTCGGGTCTCGGAAATATAGATGAAAATCATTGAGAAAAATGGCATGGGATCCCCCCCCCCATCCAGTCCATTACCAGGCCCTTTGGGTCTGGTATGAATATTAAGGGGAACCCTGAACCAAAATTTTTTGTACATTGTACCCCTACTATTTCACAACAAAAAGTGTCAAAAATAGGAAAAAAGATAGGAGACACTTTGGGACAAGTCCTTTATTTAAAGATAAAAAATAAAAATGTCCCACAATGTAAATCCATCTCAGGCTGTAAACGAGCCGAAAAAAGAAAAAAACAGCCGCAACAGCTCCGCCTCCATGGGAGGCTCCCGCCGAGTGACGCTTCTTCTCGGTGACAGCTGTTATATAGCTGAGGGTGGGGCCACTCGGTGACGTAAACGGTGCCTTCCTCTGATGTCACGTGGCACATTGTATGACTGCGCAATTGTCAGTTAAAGAGACGCAGTGCTGTAACACAAAAAATGGCCTGTTCATTAAGGGGGCGAATCCTTTTGGGGCTGAAGTAGTTAGACTCCCCTCTATGTTAACCTATGTATCCATGCACACATAGTTTGTTTTTAACAGTTTTTTTTAACAGTTTATTAGCAGGGGAGTTTATGGGTTGTTTGTGAGGATTGACATCTTGACAGCCTGGACCCTGCCCAGAAATGAGATATGATATGGAGCTCAATTGTGCATTAATTGTCTATGAAGGGAGAACGCCTAGGTGTAAATTATGTGATACATTTTATAGAGGGATGGGGCCAGTCTAAATCCTAGGGAAGATAACACCCCCCAGGTAAAACCGAACTTGGATTGAATACTGGAAATTAAAGTTGATGGGAAGTTAATTGGAAGTGCGGTGCATTTAGAAAGATTAATCCCCAGGCCAGAAGATGCGAAGAGACGAAATTAGGTTGGGCAGGGAAACTACCGGATCTGACAGGAATAAAAGGACATCATCGATGTACATGCTGAGTTTAAACTCCTGATCCGCCTTCAAATATCCTCTGATGCTAGGGTCTAAGCTGATAGAACAAGCAATGCGCTTTATGGCCAATGCACATAAGAGAGGGGATGAAGGACATCCCTGCCTTGTTCCTCTGCCTAGGGTGAAGTAATCTGAGTTGCAACCTTTGAGTTTTATTCAGGTACAAGGGTGATGGTAAAGTGCCAGAAAGACATGCACAAAGGCACCATGAAAGCCACATTTCTGAAGAATTAGTTCAAGATAGGGCCATAGGACACTATCAAACGCCTTATGAATATTGAGGCTTAGCATTAAAACCATGTGAGAAAAGGTCAGTGTCTTTTATGATATTTGAGGCTAGCCGGATGTTGTCAGTGATTTGCTTAGTTGGGATAAATCCTGTTTGGTCTGGGGAGACCAGTGATGTTATAATGGTAGAGAGTCCATCTGCTAAGAGACGGCCAAAGATTTTCAAGTCATTATTAATGACCAAAATCGGTCTATAATTTTGTGGGAGAGCATGGTCCTTGTTTGGCTTTGGGATCAGGGACATACTGGCCAGGAGCATGTCATCTGGGGAGAGATGTCCTTTAACCACTTTGCGCCCGTAGGGCGTCCTGGGACGTCCTCGACTTTGAGGGGCTATATCTGAATGATGCCTGTAGCTACAGACATCATTCTGATATCGGCTTTTTCCGCCGGCGATTCCCTTCACCATAAGAATGATCATAGCGGCTGTTCCGCCGCTTGATCGTTCATACAGGCGGTGGGAGGGGACGCCCCCCTCCCACCGCCCTCCGGGGCTTGTACCGACTCACCGATTCCATCGGTGAGTCGGACACAGGGTCCGCCAGCCCCGGATGGTGATCATAGAGATTTCCGGTGGACCAGATGGTCGCCGGAGTCTCTATGATTGTTTGGAGGCCGGGCGCGATGTTATGACATCACACCCGGCCTCTGCATTCAAAAAAATGGCGCCGCTTCGGCTGGGAGGCGGTGATCATTTTTTTTTTAAATTTTAGGCTTCCCATCCTGGAGGTGTGATGTGGGGTCTTATTGACGTGCCATATGCCTATTACAAGGAATGTTTACATTCTCTGTAATAGGAATAAAAGTAATCAAAATATTTTTTTTTTTTAAATGTCAAACTAAAAAAATAAAAGTCAAATTAACAATAAAAAAAAAATTAAAAAAATTTAAAGTGTCCCTGTCCCTGTGTGCTCTAACGCAGAAGCGAACTCATACGTAAGTCCCGCCCACATATGAAACTGGTGTTCAAACCACACATGTGAGATATCGCCACGAACGTTAGAGCGAGAGAAATAATTCTAGCCCTAGACCTCCTCTGTAACTCGAAACATGTAACCAGTAAAAAATTTTAAAGCGTCGCCTATGGGGATTTTTAAGTACCAAAGTTTGGCGCCGTTCCACGAGTGTGTGCAATTTTGCAGTGTGACATGTTAGGTATCTATTTACTCGGCATAACTTCATCTTTCACAATATGCAAAAAAATTGGGCTAACTTTACTGTTTTGGTTTTTTTTTAAGCATGAAACTGTTTTTTTTCCAAAAAAAAGCGTTCAAAAAATTGCTGCGCAAATACCGCGCGAGATAAAAAGTTGCAATGACCGCCATTGTATTCTCTAGGGTCTTTGCTAAAAAAATATATATAATGTTTGGGGGTTCTATGTAATTTTCTAGCAAAAAAATGATGCATTTTACATGTAGGACAGAAATGTCAGAATTGGCCCGGGCACGAAGTGGTTATGGGTGTGGTTGAAGAGGGATTTCAGATAGGGAGTTACTTGGCTCTGAAATTTCTTGTAATATGGGGCTGAAAAGCCATCTGGGCCAGGGGTTTTGGAGGATTTTATAGATTCTATTATGGAACCAATTTCTGCCTCCGTACAGTGGGCATTCAACACCTGCAGCTGTTCCTGTGTAAGTGAAGAGAGAGGCGTAAGGAAGGGATGTGGGAGGGGAGAGAAGTTCTTGGTAGAATTTTGAGAAGATCTTGAGCACCTCCTTGGGGAGGGAAATAGCATTTCCAGTAGCATTTCTAGGTTTGTACGTGTGGGAGGTTGAATAGACTGGTTTAGCTTTTTTGTGAACATGGCAGAAGCCAAGTTACTGTGCAATAATAATTTAGCCCTAGACCATCACAGGAATTTCTCAGTCTGTTCCAAAAGAATACTGTCCAATCTATCCTTTTTGTATTAATTTGCCTTAACAGTTTGAGGAAATGATTTTGGCTATAAAGGAGTTATAATTTATCAAGGTCGTTTGCAAGCCTGGTTATATCAGCTCACAAAAAATCCATAGAAAGTACAGGCCGGCAACTCGACAGCTTCTCTATAGAAAATATTTATTTAAGCATTACAGCAATTGATGAAGGCCTAAGGCCGAAACGCGTCAGCATTTTTGGATGATGTTATTGCTGTAGTGCTTAAATAAATATTTTCTATGGAGAGGCTGTCAAGTTGCCGGCCTGTATTTTCTATGGATCTTTTGTGAGCTTAAAGAGGGAGTCCACCTAAACCGCCTAAAAAAAAAAAATTAAAAGCCAGCAGCTACAAATACTGCAGCTGCTGACTTTTAATAATTGGCCACTTACCTGTTCCAGGGTCCAGCGATATCGGCAGCCGACGCAGAGAACCCGCTCGAATCTGCCGCAGCCATCCTAGGTGAGGGAATCAGGAAGTGAAGCGTGGGAGTCTATGCCGGAAGTGGGTGCAAATACCTGTCTTAGACAGGTATCTGCTCCCCCTCCCCCCTGAAAGGTGCTAAATGTGACACCGGAGGGGGGAGGGTTCCGAAAAGCGAAAGTTCCATTTTTGTGTGGAACTCCGCTTTAATTAGCCAGAGCACCAACTACTCTACACACCAACTATACTATATAGTTGTAGAGCTTGGGTGAGTTTTTCTCTTGCTACTGCGAGAGATATCAAGGGAAACCACATGATGGTCTGACCATGGGCAGTGGTTTATACCCACTGCGGTGGAGTTTGCCAGCAGTATTGGGGAACAGAATAAGTAATCCAATCTAGAATAGCTGTCATGGTGTGTGAGTAAAAAGTGTATTCTCTAGTTCCCACATTGTGGGCCCTCCATGTGTCTAGGAGTTGGTGTGAATTGAGCAGTGAGATCAGGGTTTTAGGGAAGGCATACGCTGTACTCACAACTCAGCTTCTGTCCAGAACAGAATGAGCCACAAGATTGAAGTCACCACCAATCAAAAGATGAGGGGAGGTAAATTTATCTAAAACCTGAAAGATCGATTTAAAAAAAGAGGCTTGTGCGTAATTAGGTGCATATACATTTGCAATAGTAACTGCCTTGCCCTGTAATGTACCTTTTATAATAATAAATCTACTTGATGGGTCTTTATATATATATCAAACATTACTGTATTCCTAAGAAATATTGTCACTCCTCGCAATCCAGACCCAAACGTGGTGAAATATCCCTGTCTATCAGACCTATCGAAATAGGATAGGTGGTTAGACTCTGAGAAATGAGTCTCCTGGAGGAGCAATATGTCTGCCCCTAGATGTTTATATGTTCGAAAAGCCTTTTTCCTTTTCTGGGGGGGAGTTAAAGCCCCTAATATTATGGGAAATAACCTTAATACCCATTATATGTCTGTGTGAGTAACAAAGTGCACTCTGATGGGATAAGGTCCCGGGGAGTGGTCTGCTTTAGGCCCCCACCATTGTGGTTGGACACCCCCTCAATCAGCGATGTGTTAGTAATCCCACTAAACAATCTACCTCTATATTGGTATATTGGTAAAGCTATACCCTTAAGGACTAAATTCAAAGCAACATATAAGGATAAAAAACTGAAAAAAAAGAAAAGAAGAAAAAAAGAGCACAAGTCCAACGTCAAACGGAGTCAGGAGGAGAGAGGCCTTACCGACAGAAGAAACTGTAAAAAAGGACAGTAATGTCCAAACTTCTTATCAACTCTATGGGAAAAAACTCAGCAAGTAGGTGTGAGGACCTGTATCCACCATCCAGAACCATTCCAAATAGGATTCGGATCTGCATCAAGGAGAAATCCATTGGGTCAGTTCAGCGGGTCTCTGAAGTCATGTCTTTGTCTTCTGCACTCCCTTTGTGGTAAGGGTGTTGCCCAGATGGCTGACGGCGAGGAGTGGAAGGCATCCTGGGTAGATTCTCTTGTGCCAGTAGGCCCACTACATACTGTAATAGTAGTGACGTTGTACGTCATTCTCTTGTGGGGGACCTGGAGTTTAAAGGGGAATCCTCATCTGTAGCGAATCCTTGAATATTGGAGGACCATGGTGATCTCTTCCATCTTGCGGCGCTTATCAAGTGTGGCGGGAGAAATATCTGGGTGTATCTGTATCTTGGTCCCATCCAACAGGATGTTGGGGGTATTACGGGAGGCCCTGATAATCTCCTCCTTTACTAGATAGTCCTTAAGACACAGTACAATGTCTCTTGGTGGTTTATCTTCAGGTGGCTTGGGACGGAGAGCTCTATGGATCCTGTCACACGAGAAAGCAGCCACCGGTGATTCTGGCCTCAGGGACTGAGGCAGTCTTTGTACCGCTGGGAGTAAATCAGTAACTGACTCAGTCCCACTCTCAGGTTATTGCGTCTGTTTTGTTTCCAGGAGGTCTGTTCTGCCCCCTAAAGCTGCCAGCCCCTGCTGCAAAGTGTTGGTGGATTGAAAAAGTTCTGTCTGGAACTTATCTGCCAGTTTGAAGTAAATATCCGCTAAGTATCGGATATTGTATAAGTATGTCAGTATCACCTGCCACATCAGTGCCGCCTGTCAGTGTCACCTGCCACATCAGTGCCACCTGTCAATGTCACATCAGTGCCACGTATCAGTGCCATCTGCGAGTGTCACGTGTCATTAGTGCCACGTAACAGTACCATCTGTCACCAGTGCCATCTGCCAGTATCACGTGTCATCAGTGCCATCTGTCATTGCCATCTTTCAGTGCCATCTGTCGTTAGTGCCACCTGTCATCAGTGCCACCTGTCAGTGTCACCTGCCACATCAGTGCCGCTTGTCAGTGTTACCTGTCACATCAGTGCCACATGTCATCAGTGCCACATGTCATCAGTGCCACATCAGTGCCAAGTGTCATCAGTGCCACATCAGGGCCACATGTCATCAGTGCCACGTTTCATCAGTGCCAAATCAGTGCCACTTGTCATCAGTGCCACATTTTATCAGTGCCATCTGGCAGTGTCATCAGTGGCATGTATCAGTGCCATCTGTCACCAGTGCCATCTGCCAGTGTCACGTGTCATTAGTTCCACATATCAGTGCCATTTGTCATCACCAAAAATGTCACAAAGATTATTTTCAGCCGAGGAGGCATAAAATATTTTTGTGGCCGACGAGAGCAACTGGGAGCTCTCCACTTCGGATTCCTCATATTCAGATTCTGTGTCTCATGTGGACAACGAGCCTGTCCTAAGCAGTGGAACACTGACAGCCTCAGAGGAGGATGAGAGTCCGCCCGCCAGACAAAGGTGTACTGATGAGGAGACAGTGCCATCCAACAGCACCGCAATGCCATCCACCAGCACCGCAGTTCCATCCACCAGCACCACAGTACCTCGGCAAAGGCCACGTACCAGTGGGGTGTCACCTCAGTCCCAAAGGGTTAGGTCCCATGCCAGACTTTCATATTCCCTTCAGAACCACTTGTGGCTTCCTCCTAATTCAGGAGAAGCTATCATTCCCCCTTTCACTGCCCAGCCAGGAGTCTAGGTGGACACAGAAAATTTTTCAGCAATAGATTTTTTCAACCTTATTTTTACTGAGGACATGCTTGCATCAATTGTGGCCCAGTGCAACCTAAAACCCCAACAATTCATAGCAAGTAACCCAACATCCTATTATGCCTATCCCTACAAGTGGAGAGCCCTAACAGTGGAGGAGTTTAAAAAAAATTTCGGCCTTACATTCTGTATGGGACTAACCAAAAAAAGTATTACGTTCATATTGGTCTACCCTCCCCATGAACCACATGCCCATCTTTTCCTCAGTAATGCCCAGACCTAGGTATCTCATGATTATGAGATTCCTACACTACAATGATAATACCCAGTGCCCTTCCCGATAATGACACAAATTTTGACAAGTTTTATAAAATTCCGCCACTACTAAATTATTTTTCTGAAATCTTCCCCCAGTTGTTTACCCCAGACCAACACATATGTTTGGATGAGTCCCAAATTTTCTGGCAGGCTGGGCATAAAACAATTTATTCCCACCAAAAGGGCCCACTATGGGATGAAGCTTTATAAGTTATGCGACCGAGCCACAGGGTATACCTATGCCTTCATGGTATACGAAGGGAAGGACACCCAGCAACATCCCCCTATTTGCCCAGACTAGACTCTTGTAGACTCTATAACTTTCACACAAACCAAATAATATCCACTAATTTGGGTTATTTTTACCAAAGATATGTAGCAGTATAAATTGTGGCCAAAATTTATGAAGAAAAATTAATAATTTGCAAACTTTTATCACAGGAACTAAGAAAAATGTGTTTTTTTTTCAAAATGTTCGGTCTTTTTTCATTTATAAAGCAAAAAATAAAAAACCCAGAGGTGATCAAATGCCACCAAAAGAAAGCTCTATGTGTATGAAAAAAGGGCAAAAAATGCATTAATTCATTTGGGTACAGTATTACATGACTGAGCAATTGTCATTCAAAGTGTGAGAGCACTGAAAGCTGAAAATTGGTCTGTCACAAGGGGGGTTTTAAGTGCGAAGTTGTCAAGTGGTTAAAGTAATTGTAAAGTCAGAAGGTGCATTCTATGCATTAAGGTAACAAGCCTTCTATGTGCAGCAGCCCCCCTCAGTCTCCCTCATACTTACCTGAGCCCCATCTCGGTCCAGCGATGTCCACAAGTCACTCGGCCATCTGGGGCTCTCCCTCCTGATTGGCTGAGACACAGCAGTGGCGCCATTGGCTCCCGCTGCTGTCAATCAAGTCAGTTAGCCAATCAGGATAGAGAGGGAGTGGGGCTGAACCGCAGCTCTGTGTCTGAATGGACACACGGATACCAGCTCAGCTCGGGTGCCCCCATAGCAATCTGCTTGCTGAGGGGGCACTCAACAGGAGGGAGGGGCCAGGAGCAGCAAAGAGGGGCCTGAGAAGGGGAGGATCGGGGCTGCCCTGTGCAAATCCATTGAACAGAGCAGGTAAGTATAACATGTTTGGTATTTATGAGACTTTTCAATCACTTTAAGTAAAGACTCATTTGGTTTACTGTGTCCATGAACTATATCTACTACTACATAAATGTCTGAACCCAGGGTGTCAGGTGTCAGGAAACTTGCAAAGGTCAGGGCAACCATTGGGGTACAGCATCTTTAAGCGGCCCTCACAGGGTAGTGATATACAGTATACAGTGTTTATACAGTATATTGGTATTGAAATCATTCCTCATTCTTTTAAACATTTTATTACTCACATCCTTTTAGCAGCTACTATAGACTCATTATTGTGAGGCATTGAAAAACTGCTGAGATAAAACTGCTGAGAAAACTACTGATATACCTCTGTGTTCAGAAGTGATGACAATAGAGAAAACTCATTATATCTATGAACGTATTTTAGCCTCCAGCAGGAGGAAATTTCTCTCTGTATTATCTGCTTGGCTGCATTGAATTACTTTGCTATGAAAACATATTTGGTTCAGTGAGCTCAGCCAGCCCTCATGAATTTCATGAATGTTACATACATATCTTTATCTCTTTATCTGTATTATTTGAAAGTAAAAGTATTTTTCTATCTGCCTGCTTTCCATATTTTAAGCGCAATGTACAGTGCCTTGAAAAAGTATTCATACCCAAAGTGGCACATAATTGTGAAGTGGAAGGAAAATGATAAATTATACAGATAAATATGTGAAAAGTGTGGGGGGCATTTGTATAGCGCCCCCCCCCCCCCCAAGTCAATACCCTTGTAGAATCTCCTTTCTCTACAATTACTAGATAGTCCTTAAGACACAGTGCAATGTCTCTTGGCGGTTTATCTTCAGGTGGCTTGGGATGGAGAGCTCTATGGATCCTGTCACACAAGAAAGCACAAGAAAAAAACCCAGGGAAGGGAGAAGAAAGGTTGGAGAGAAAACCCAAAAGGGTTTAAAAAGGATTCTTCCGGGGGGCGTGGCCTGCGCTTGAGCTAGATGGCAGCATAGAACCGGAGCTCCGGTGATTTTCAGGGATATAGCGGCTCAAAACACGCCATCGAGTCCCGTTTTTGCGCTCCACTGCTGGCGATTCACCCTGGGACAAGACAGAGAGGATGTCCAGGAAACGAAAAGAACAAAGAAAGCCACAGCGCCTGATGGACTTCTATAGCATGAAGCAACATGAAGGTAGGCAAGATGGCGCCGGGTCATCCTCTACCCCGGCAAACATCCCCGCCAGCCATCTGAACACACAGAACTGCCACAGGCAAAATAGATCACCGTCAGACAGCCCACACCCATACTCTCCCTCCCCGCCAACGGGTAGCCCTGCTAAGGCAAAGTTTAGGCTGGATGGAGAGGGATCCCTTGGTGCGACGAGTCCAGGCCTGGACTCAGGGGATGATACACGTGAGCTCCCCGACTCCATAGAGACCTTTCCTACCATGCATCAACCAGTGATAGATACAGTGATGAAAGATATGCTCTTATCGCTGAGAAGCTCACTGCAATCAGATATGATGAAGTGTATGCATAAGTTTAATACTAATCTTCAAGCTGTAGAAACACGGGTTGAACACATAGAGCAAAAGATGGGAGAATATGCAGTCACTATCAATGATCTAGTGGATTCCCATGAGGAAAGGGAAGGAGACACAGATTGGTTAAAAGACAAAATCGCAGACCTCGAAGACCGCAATAGGAGGAACAATTTAAAAATTAGGGGGATCCCTGAAACAATCCTGCAACCTGACTTAAGATCCTATGCCACTTCACTGTTTAAATCTCTCCTACCTGATCTATCAGATCTGGAGATCACCATCGACAGAATACATCGCCTGCCAAAGCCAACATTCTTATCAGAGCACATTCCCAGAGATGTGATTCTGCGATTACATTTCTACCATGCCAAAGAGCAACTGATGTTGACAATGCGCCAGAAAGATCAAATCCCCGCGCAATTTCAACACCTGCAGTTCTATGCTGATCTTTCTCAATACACCTTGCAAAAGAGGAAAAATTTAAATACCATCACCAAAGCCTTGAGAAATCATCATATTACATATAGATGGGGTTACCCTACCAAACTCACGGTCACTAAAGATGGACGCACTCACGTGGTGAACTCACTAGAGAGAGGCCTCTCTCTTCTAAAAGAATGGAAGATAGTACCAGAACAGGAGTCCATCTCGGCCAACATGCCCAGATCAGTGGAACCGGCGTGGAAGACGGTCACTACAAAAAACGCAAAAACACACTCCTGACTCAGGATGGTTATCCAAAACCTACCAATCCCTGGAAATTGATTTAAGTGCTCTCAGGCCTGAACTATTTCCCCCACTTACCTGAACAGCATCAAGCTGTACATTAACGTTTGTTTTTCTCAGGTTTGGGTTTGGCCCTTGAAAATGCCGACCCTACACAAGTTTGGCGAATATATTGCCTTTTCGTTTTATGTTTATGTTCTTTTGTTCCTTTTTCCCTTTTCTGTTTTCTCTAAATATGCAGCAGCCAGAATGCGTGTAAACATCGCAACAGTTATGCCTACTCCAATGAAAGGTACAAAGATGGAACTTTCCTCACAACCCAAGCCAACTTGAACTTACCATCACACGAACATCCAAAAGTGAGTACAATACAAACTCTAATTTGCCATATAGTGCCTATTCCTTGCTATACCTGAAAATGCCACAAGAGGGCAACATTGCCTCAATAATGAATATTCATCACAATATTCCAACTAATACACAATCCCCTCAATTATGGGTATAAAACTATTATCTATTAATGCGAAGGGACTTAACCACCCCGCTAAGAGGCGGTCAATGTGGAAGGAGGCGATTTCCAACAAATCTGACATTATCTGCGTGCAGGAGACGCATTTTTCCACAGCAGCCGCCCCTTCTTGCACGCACAAGAACTTTCCGCACATCTTTACTGCCAATGCTCAAAATAAAACAAAAGGAGTCCTCACAGCTATTCGGGACACAGTAGCGTTTTCAGCCCATGAAATAATCAAAGACCCTGGGGGAAGATACCTAATATTGATTTGTGACCTCAACTCCATCACATACACTATTGTTAATGTGTATGTGCCCAACCAACACCAGCTGCACTTCCTCCATAAACTTCTTCGAAAGCTCAAAAGCCACCAAAAAGGAAGACTGATAATCTGTGGAGACTTTAATACAATCCCTGATGCAAATCTAGACTCTTCATCCAGCACTAGACGCCCGGGTATGTCTCTTCTGGCTACATTACACGCACAAGAACTATATGATGCTTGGAGGTGTCTACATGCCGGCGAAAGGGACTACACCTTTTTTTCCTCTCCACACAGAGTATATTCCCGAATTGACCTTTTTCTTGTTGATCGGAACACCTTAGCCCAAACGACATCTACAACAATAAATTCCATCACGTGGTCCGACCACGCGTCTATCACTATATCCATCAAAGATGACTCAAATTGTAATGTGCCAAACATGTGGAGATCTAACACTTACTTAATGCAGCAACCAGACTCAAAAAATACTATAAACCAGCACCTGAAAGAGTTCTTCAGTGTCAATGAGCCCTCGGTGCGGGATCAGTTTATACTGTGGAACTCTCACAAGGCATATATTCGGGGTATTTTTATACAGCTGGGGGCAAGAGCTAAGAGGCAGCAGCAACAACGAGTAAAAGAACTCACTGACAAAATATTCCTCCTAGAAAACAGGAATAAACAAAACACATCCCCCATATTATCTCAGCAACTTACTCAGTTGCGTAATGATCTAAGACTACTACTGCTCGAAAGTTTTGAAAGATCATCAAAAAAACTTAAAATGTCGCATTATGCTACAGGAAACAAAGCTGGCAAAACATTAGCATACAGATTGAAAGGCCTCAGACACAAAACAAAGATCCCTTATATTTTGCATCCTACTACTAAACATAAACTCTATCATCCTCAAGACATTGCAGACACTTTTAGCCACTATTATAGTACATTATACAACCTAAAGGATGATGCAAACACTATACAACCTAGCACTGATGCAATCAACTCTTTTCTACGACATCTGAACATTCCTTCCCTCACACAAGATCAACTACAGACCTTAAATCAAAAATTTAGCTCAGAGGAAATACACAAAACCATTGACTCCCTTCCCAGTAACAAGTCACCGGGCCCTGATGGCTTCTCTGGGGAATATTATAAGGCTTTCAAACATTTATTATCTCCATATTTGGAACGTACCTTTAACTCCGCTGCTGCCTCTGCTTCTTTCCCACCAGAAATGCTGAAGGCAATTATTGTGACACTACCAAAGCCAGGGAAGGAACCCAATACCCCCCCAAATTTTAGGCCTATCTCACTACTCAATACCGATTTGAAAATATATGCTAAACTTATTGCATCCCGTTTACTAAATATACTCCCTCTTCTCATTCACCCTGACCAAACTGGGTTTACCAAAGGCCGCCAAACGTCAGACGCTACCCGCAGGCTGTTAAATATTATACATTTAGCTGGGGCACTTAAGAGGCCTTCTCTGCTGTTAGCATTAGACGCAGAGAAGGCCTTCGACCGCATACACTGGCGATACCTCACTCAGGTTTTGGGTAGATTCGGATTTTCTGGCACCATCCTTTCAGCAATCCTGGCCCTGTACTCCAAACCCTCAGCCCAAGTATTTACCTCTGGAGCACTATCCAAGCCTTTCAACATAACGAATGGCACTAGACAGGGGTGCCCCCTATCCCCATTAATCTTTAATCTACTTATGGAACCTCTGGCTATTTATCTCCGTTCCCACCCCGACATTGAAGGCTTCTGTATAGATAAATCCACCCACAAGATAAGCTTATTCGCGGACGACATAATCATGATCCTGACCAATGTGGAAACTTCCCTGGCTTTGGTACATAACGCACTAAAAATGTTTACTAAAATATCCTACTACAAAGTAAATGAGAACAAATCTTACATAATGGGGATAGGCATTGATCCTGGTATACAAGACAAACTCAAATCTAGATTCCCATACTCCTGGGATAATAAGGGGATAAAATACCTAGGTATAACCCTAACTGCAGACTTAGACAACCTAGTGGCTGCTAACTACACCTCATTTTTGGAAACCCTCCAAAAGAAACTTGCAGATCTCGCCAGGGTGGAGTTGTCGTGGACAGGTAGACTGGCAGCGTTTAAAATGATGGTGTTACCACAGCTACTTTACTTGTTTAGAACGCTCCCGGTCCCTGTCCCTAACTCCTTCTTTTCTAGAGCACAATCTCAAATCAACAGATTTCTCTGGCAGGGCAAGAAGGCCAGAAGCGCCTTCATGAAACTCACTAGAGCTAGAGATGCTGGGGGAATAGGACACGTTATACTGAAAGACTACTACATAGCAGCAATACTGTCACAAGTCAGATATTGGCTATCCCAATCTCAGACCCATAGATGGACAGAACTAGAAACAGCACAGGTACCTAGAGCAAGTCTAGTCGACTTACTATTTTCTTCCAGCTTCCAGGCGTACACTCAAACACACCTATCTCCCTCAATGGTGGCTACATTACTAGCTTGGAAGACTTTCACAACATCCAAATTTAAGGGTCAAACAACTAAAGGCATCCCGATTACTATAACCAGCTTAACATTGGTTATACCAAACTTACGTATCTCACACTGGATGTCCAGAGGCATACTATCACTAGAGGATCTCATGAACGGATCAATCCCTAAAACATTTGAGTCCCTACAAACCAAGTATAGTCTGGAAGACTACGATTACTATAGCTACATTCAGATAATGCATCTACTTCAAAGATACCCCCACACTTCTATTGCAGTACCTTGGCGAGTATTCCTCTATTTTACAAATCCAAATACCAACATTAAAGGTATATCCCTGTTTTATAACTTGCTCCACAACAAACAGGTATTCACTAAAACTAACAACATCTTAGCATGGGAACAGGAGTTAGGCACAACCTATTCTGAAGAACAATGGCAAAAAGCCCTACGCAGCACGTTTGCAGCCACCAAATGTGTTAGCCTGTGGGAAACAACCTATAAACTAACATTACAATGGTATTTAACACCACACCGAATCTCTAAATTCGCACGACAAACTTCACCTCTATGTTGGAGAAATTGCGGAAGAGTAGGTACACTTCACCATATCATCTGGGATTGCCCAAGCTTACATAAACTATGGCAAAAAGTGTTTAATCTAATATCAACAATTACAGGATTTACAGTTACACCGAACGCAGATCTGGCAGTCCTTTCATTAGGCATAGAAAATATACCGCCTGCAAACAGAACTATAAGTCTACATATATTACTTAGTACCAGGTTAACAATTCTCAGACATTGGAAAGATCCTAAACCTCCCATCCTCAGTGAAATTATAGAACTGACAAACACACACGCCTCTTATGAATGTATGTTTGCAGCAGCCAAGGGTCAATACTTGAAGACACAATCCAAATGGGCTAGTTGGGAAAAATGGTATAAACACACTCACTAGCGACAATTCTTTTCGTGTTAATTAACTGCAACCTACATTTAATCAAAGTAGATAATGCTGAAAGCTGCATATAGTTGTTTCAGTTTTTTTTTGTTTTAATTTAATTTAATTAACTATTATTATTTATGTTACCTTAACAATACTATTAATAGTACGACCAATTTCTGCCCATGCAGAATACTGGTCCTTTCATCAGCCTAGTTCCGGAATCACTAACTGGTGTGTATGTATGTTCATGTTAAACTTACAAATGACAATATCACCACCATATTAAAGATGGTCCACAGAGGCCGACATCTCATTAACTCTGTATGCCATCAGATATATAATGTCATAGAATGTCCATGCACTATACCTTATGCGAACTGTACTATGTATGATATATATGGTCTATGTTCTGTATCATTCATAACCTGTACAATGTGATTCCTTCAACACAATAATAAAAAATATTGGAATTAAAAAGGATTCTTCCAAGAGGAACACCCGGATAATAAAAGGATTGAATATAATTCTTTATTGAAAAAACAATTCCACCCACAATAAATACAGATAAATACCACAATACCTCCACCACACAATCTAAAATAATGATAACGTTATTATAGAACAGATGCTCACCACGAACAGCACCCCTCATTCATTCATACATTCTCCCACTAGTGATCGGCTGACAATTAAAACCTGAAGGAAAATTAAACAAGTAATTGGCTACTATAAAAATAAGCACGCTAAAAAGTTAGTCTTCAGTAATTGAAAGCAGCCTCAATTTATGAACCAGTTGGTTCAAACCTGCCCTGATACAGTGAACAGGGTGGAGCAGATGAAAAAACACACAGAAGACTTGAAGGGCAGTCCTGAATAGTGAAAGAAATTTCCTGATAATAGTACGAATGTGAAAACCAAAATAGCACACTGCATCAACACTGTTCAATAAGTCAGCTTTAGAGAGGCAAACAGATGAATTGAGGAGTAAATTCCCTTCTCTTACCCAAGACCGTGTGAGTAGGCATTGGTGGAAGCTTACTTCATTTGATGGCTTCTACACACACTCCTTTGTACATGGGTGAGTAGTGTAACTATTATCCATAGAATGGAATCACATTGAGGTTAATTCCATTGCTGTATCAAAGCAATATCAGCATTAGAGGCTTATTGATCCATCCAATGGTAGTCACAATCTTCACCGAAACTGGACCGCTCAGCTCACAGTACAGAGGCACACACGCCAGCCGGTCAGCGCTGAAATCAAAGCCCCGTGTGATTGGGCTCCAGGCGGAAGCTTAGTTCACATCAGCGGTACGCCGACAACCAGGTGTGTGAGGGCTTAGTAGTCCTATTCAAGTTTCTAAGTCTCTATAAAGATAGCTGAGTAGAAAGCAAGTTCATTACCAGGGGCTGAGAATCAACTCATCCATAGGGAGTGCTGACAGTTTAGCTGCAGTCGTTAGTATAGATCCATACAGCCATCCGTGTTCACATTAAATCATCTGTTCCCGGGGCAGGAGTAGTGGGAGGGGGGGATGACAGCTCCATGGTGGGCACTGTAGAGGCAGAGGCATCTAGCTGACGCGTTTCATTCGGCAAGAAAATTTAATCAGAGCTAGATGGACAATGGAATGCAGTCCACTAAATAGTCAGTTAATTAATCTAATTGGAGACAACATATTCCATTCAGACTGCCCACATTTGTCATTTAACCCCAAACATTCAGAGACACTGTGGAAACGCTCAATTTCAAAGCACAGGGATCTGACGTGCAATCACCTATAGCATAGACCAGTGTTTCTCAACTCCAGTCCTCAAGGCGCACCAACAGGTCATGTTTTCGCCGACTCTGAGGGTAAAAAACATTTTAAGATAAAAGCTTTTGTTAATTGCTCCACCACACGGGTGTTCTACATGATCACCTGTCCTTGCTGTAAATTTTATGTGGGCAAAATGAAAAGCCAACTAAGGATCAGAGTCAGTGAGCACGTCCAGAGCATCCTTAAAAAGGACGACGAAAGACCACTATCACTACACTTCCTTTAAACACATGGGGGTGACCTGAGTGGTCTTCAGGTCAGGGGCATCTATAGACTGAACCTGCCCCTTAGGAGGGGTGACTTTGAATCCTTTACCAAAAGGAAAAAATGTGGATTTACCTCTTAGGGGCCTTCAACCCTTTGGCTTAAATAATGAGTGTAATTTGTCTGTATTTCTGGACTCCTAAAACTGTTGGTTTACATAAACCATACTGACATACACCCATGCGGCTTCTGAACGATTTGTCTTGATTGCCGTAGGCCATCTAACTCTGATTTATTTCTTCCACTAAGCAAATTTCCCTCTGCTTCCACTTATTATATTTTTTTACTACTAATGATCCTCCTTGTTTTATTATTTTTGTTACTATCTAAATGGTTGTTTATCTCGGCAGACCCTGGATAGGGCCTACTAGTGAAAACAGCTAATCTTCTAAAATTTCACTCTTCATACCTTTTTTACACTGAGGGATTAACTCTGTGTGGTCTGATAGGCATCCCCTACTAATGCCCCGTACACACGATCCGAAAATTGTGCGAAAAATCCGCATTCAAATCAATCATACGATAATCGGAACGTTAGTACAGAGCGTTCGAGAGCTGATCAGGATGGTTCATCTGATATTATTCTATCAGACATGCACGGAATTTTTTTTTGCACAATGCCAGATTGTACGATTTTCATGTAATCAGTACAGCTATCGTTCGAAAATGCAATATAAAAATGCATTACAACACATGACATCACTTCCGAATTTTTATTCTGTTGTACGTGAATTTTTGGAACTTTAGTAAACTCATCAGATTCAACGTGAGATTAGCATGCAAAAAAAAATGGACAATCATTCGTCTGATAATCAGATCGTGTGTATGGGGCTTAACATAGTGATTGAGCTGGTCTGTGTCCTAGACCCTGTGAAGACTGTTTAGTGAATGATTACTTTAGCCAGTAGTGTGTATCTCTTGGACATGTAACTCATCCTTCCTATCCTTATATTTGCAGATGGTGCATTTACCACATGCAAAGTTGCCCCTCGAGGGGGTAGGTCTGTTAGCCAGTTTCTGTTGTGGGACCTTGTGTATTCAGAGTGAGACAGAATATCCCGAAGGTTCTGGGATCTGCGTGCTGTGATGACCGGACATTCCGCAATAAACCTCCCCAGTATTGGGTCATCAGCTAGAATATGCCAGTGTCTGGTAAGGACGTTCTTCACCTGGTCCCACTGAGAGCCAAATTTGGTGATGATTCTAATGGGCGATTCAGTAGGGTTTCCCTGATTCACCTTAGAGGTGATATTCAGGAGTTCCTTTCTGTTGGTGTCAATGGTCCTTGTCTATGGATCCTCCCTGTACCTCAGCCACTGCAAGCTGTGGCTGAGGTACATTGATGATTACTTTTCCTTTTATGTATGTATTTATCCAGCTTTATTATTATTATTTTTTATCTTGTTAATTAGGGTTTTGGCTTCTGTTGTCTATGCTATAGGTGAGTGCACATCAGATCCCTGTGCTTTGAAATTGAGCATTTCCACGGTGTCTCTGAATGTTTGGGGTTAAATGACAAATGTGGGCAGTCTGAATGGAATATGTTGTCTCCAATTAGATTAATTAACTCACTATTTAGTGGACTGTAATTCATTGTCCATCTAGCTCTGATAAAATTTGCTTGCCGAATCAAACGCGTCAGCTAGATGCCTCTGCCTCTACAGTGCCCACCATGGAGCTGTCATCCCCCCCTCCCACTACTCCTGCCCTGGGAACAGATGATTTAATGTGAACACGGATGGCTGTATGGATCTATACTAACGACTGCAGCTAAACTGTCAGCACTCCCCATGGATGAGCTGATTCTCAGCCCCTGGTAATGACCTTGCTTTCTACTCAGCTATCTTTATAGAGAACTAGAAACATGAATAGGACTACTAAGCCCTCACACACCTGGTGATCGGCGTACCACTGATGTGAACTAAGCTTCCGCCTTGAACCCAATCACACGGGCTTTGATTTCAGCGCTGACCGGCTGGCGTGTGTGCCTCTGTACTGTAAGCTGAGCGGCCCAGTCCCGGTGAAGATTGTGACTACCATTGAATGGATCAATAAGCCTCTAATGTGGATGTTGCTTTGATACAACCACAGAATTATCCTCAATGTGATGCCATTCTATGGATAATAGTTACACTACTCACCCATGTACAAACGAATGTGTGTAGAAGCCAGCAAATGAAGTAAGCTTCCACCGATGCCTACTCACACGGTCTTGGGTAAGAGAAGGGAATTTACTCCTCGATTCATCTGTTTGCCTCTATAAAGCTGACTTATTCAACAGTGTTGCTGTAGTGTGCTATTTTGTTTTTTTACATTCGTACTATTATCAGGGGATTTCTTTCACTATTCAGGACTGCCCTTCAAGTCTTCTGTGTGTTTTTTCATCTGCTCCACCCTGTTCACTGTATCAAGGCAGGTTTGAACCAACTGGTTCATAAATTGAGGCTGCTTTCAATTACTGAAGACTAACTTTTTAGCGTTCCTATTTTTATAGTAGCCAATTACTTGTTTAATTTTCCTTCAGGTTTCAATTGTCAGCCGATCACTAGTGGGAGAATGTATGAATGAATGAGGGGTGCTGTTCGTGGTGAGCATCTGTTCTATGATAACATTATTATTATTTTAGATTGTGTGGTGGAGGTATTGTGGTATTTATCTATATTTATTGTGGGTGGAATTGTTTTTTTTTCAATAAAGAATTCAATTTAATCCTTTCATTACCCGGGTGTTCCTCTTTGAAGAATCCTTTTTAAACCCTTTTAGGTTTTCTTTCCAACCTTTCTTCCCCCTTCCCCGGGTTTTTTTCATATATTTACATTGATTCAGAGCAACCTACCTTAACTGCCATACTATTTTATTTTTGGTTACAGGCATTGGGTTTACTGTCCCTGGATGGTTGTAGTTTTAATATATTACTTTTGTTAGATATTGTTTCACTCCCCTCCACTGTGACAACTTCATTAGACTGTGTCCCCCTGACTACAAATCCGTTTTTTCTATATCACGGTGATTCTGGGCATAGGGACTAAAACGGTCTTTGTACCGCTGGGAGTAAATCAGTAACTGACTCAGTCTCACTCTCAGGTTATTGCGTCTGTTTCTGTTATCTAAATCTTCCAAGTGGGCCTGGAGCTGAGATACAGAATCTGTGAGGGACTCATGGTCCCTGCGGAGATCAGTGTATGCCAGATGAAGCTCATCATGTTTCTTTTCCAGGAGATCTGTTCTGCCCCCTTAAGCTGCCAGCTACTGCAAAGTGTTGGTGGATTTAAAAAGTTCTGTCTGGAACCTATCTGCTAGTTTGGAGTACATAGCCACTAAGATATCTTCTAAGTCAGCTTCTGTGAGCTGGACCGGGTACTTACTTTCACCTGATGCGTGTACAGGAGAGGCTGCAGGGCTGTGCGCTATGGCCTGTGCATGCGGCGACCTGGTCTGCTCCCGGACCCGGAGAAGTTAGTTGGTTAAGGACCTGTGCGCTGATTTCCTGCAACAGGACCTGGATGTCGGTATGCACCAGTCATTCCCCAAGGGGTGCGGGTGTCGGAAAGAACAAAATCATGGCTTAATAGCCCCAGGGAAGGTGTGGAAGTCCCCGCTGCGCTCGGAGCTCTGAACACTAGTGACCGTCTGGCTTTGCGCCACGCATGCGCCCCCCACATACCCTTTTATGGTCTATAACTTGCATATAAGCCTTCAAAATGGGGACTTTTGATTAATCAAGTTTGGGTCCCATAGACTTCAATGGGGTTTGCCGTTCGGGTTAGAACTTTCCCCCTGTTCGGGAGTTCTGCTGCGAACCGAATAGGGGGTGTTAGGCCAATCTCTACTATAGACCTTGATTGGTTCATACTTGCTGCCCTATTGTTCTACAGAGGACTAAATTAACAGTTTACTTGTTCTTCAATAAAGAGAGCATAACCATAGCCTTCATCTTCATTAAAATGATTTTCTGTTAATGCTAATAACTGTCAAACCTTAAAGTGATTGTAAAGTCAGAAGGTGCATTCTATGCATTAAGATAAAAAGCCTTCTGTGTGCAGCAGCCCCCCTCAGCCCCCCTAATACTTACCTGAGCCCCATCTCGGTCCAGCGATGTCCACAAGTCACTGGGCCATCTCTCCCTCCTGATTGGCTGAGACACAGCAGCGGCGTCATTGGCTCCCGCTGCTGTCAATCAAAGTCCGTTAGCCAATCAGGAGAGGGAGGGGGTGGGGCTGAACTGCAGCTCTGTGTCTGAATGGACACACGGATACCAGCTCAGCTCGGGTGCCCCCATAGCAAGCTGCTTGCTGAGGGGGCACTCAACAGGAGGGAGGGGCCAGGAGCAGAAAAGAGGGGCCTGAGAAGAGGAGGATCGGGGCTACCCTGTGCAAATCCATTGAACAGAGAAGGTAAGTATAACATGTTTGGTATTTACGAGACTTTTCAATCAGTTTAAGTAAATCATTTGGTTCACTGTGTCCTAGTCTGTGTCCATGGACTATATCTACTACTTTTGAAATGTCTGAACCCAGAGTGTCAGAGGTGTCAGGAAACTTGCAAAGGTCAGGGCAACCATTGGGGTACAGCATCTTTAAGCGGCCCTCACGGGGGTAGTGATATACAGTATACAGTGTTTATACAGTATATTGGTATTAAAATCATTCCTCATTCTTTCAATCATTTTATTACTCACATTCTTTTAGCAGCTACTATAGACTCATTATTGTGAGGCATTGAAAAACTGCTGAGATAAAACTGCTGAGAAAACTACTGATATACCTCTGTGTTCAGAAGTGATGACAATGGGGAAAACTCATTGTATCTATGAATGTATTTTAGCCTCCAGCAGGAGGAAACGTCTCTCTGTATTACCTGCTTGGCTTCATTCAATTACTTACTATGAAAACATATTTGGTTCAGTGAGCTCAGCCAGCCCTCATGAATGTCATGAATGTTACATACATATCTTTATCCCTTTATCTGTATTATTCAAAAGTAAAATTGTTTTTTCTATCTGCCTGCTTTCCATACCTTAAGTGCAATGTACAGTGCCTTGAAAAATAAAGTATTTATACCCCCCCCCCCGAAATGTTAAACATTTTGTTATGTTAGAATGTAAAATGTAAATGTTTTTTTGGGATTTAATGTAATAGACCAACACAAAGTGGCACATAATTGTGAAGTGGAAGGAAAATGATAAATGATACAAATAAATATGTGAAAAGTGTGTGTGTGGGGGGGGGGGGGGCATTTGTAGAATACAATACTTTGTAGAACCTCCTTTCTCTGCATTACAGCTGCAAGTCTTTTTGGGGATGTCTCTACCAGCTTTGCACATCTAGAGAGGGACATTTCTGCCCATCTTTGTAAAATATCTCAAGCTCTGTCAGATTGGATGGAGAGCGTCTGTGAACAGCAATTTTCAAGTTTTGCCACAGATTCTCAATTGGATTTAGGTCTGGACTGTGACTGGGTCATTCTAACACATGAATATGCTTTGATCTAAACCATTCCATTGTAGCTCTGGCTGGATGTTTCGGGTCATTGTCCTGCTGGAAGGTGAACCTCCACCCCAGTCTCAAGTCTTTTGTAGACTCTAACAGGTTTTCTTCTAAGATTGTCCTGTATTTGGCTCCATCCATCTTCCCATCAACTCTGACCAGCTTCTCTGTCCCTGCTGAAAAAAAGCATCCCCCCACATGATGCTGCCACCACCATGTTTCACAGTGGGGATGGTGTGTTCAGGGCGATGTGCAGAGTTAGTTTTCTGCCACACATAGCATTTTGCTTTTAGGCCAAAAAGTTACGTTTTGGTCTCATCTGACCAGATCACCTTCTTCCACCGGTTTGCTGTGTCCCCCACATGGCTTCTCACAAACTTCAAACGGGACTTCTTATGGATTTCTTTCAACAATGGCTTTCTTCTTGCCACTCTTCCATAAAGGTCAGATTTGTGGAGTGCACAACTAAAATTCCAGACATTACTAAGGTTTCATTACTGATAGCATGAGGAGAAAAAAAATCACCGGCGGCTGTCAGAGGGACATCAGTCCTGATCAAGGAGAACAGCCACAGAATCATCTGTGCCCACCATTGCCACCTGCCAGTGCCACCTACCAGTGCACAACAGTGCCACCTACCAGTGCCCACCAGCCCCACCTACCAGTGCCCACAGTGCCACCTATCACTGCTCCCAGTACACTTATCAGTGCCCACAGTTCTAATTATCAATGTCACCAATCAGTGCCTCATCACCAATGCTGCCTATCAGTGCCACATTCCAGTGCCCATCAGTGCCCATCAATGCCACCTATCAGTGCCACATTCCAGTGCCCATCAGTGCCACCTATCAGGGCCCATCAGTGCCACCTTATCTGTCTCTATCAGTGCAGCCCATCGTTGCCCATCAGTGCAGCCTATCAGTGTCTATCAGTGCCCATTAGTACAGCCTCATCAGCGCATATCAATGAACGAGAAAAATTACCTGTTTGCAAAATTTTATAACAAACTATGAAGCATGTTTTTTTTTTCTGTCTTATTTTGTTTGTTTAGCAAAAGATTAAAAAAAAAAAACAAGTGGTTATTACATACCACCAAAAGAAAGCTTTATTTGTGTAAAAAAATGATAAAAATGTCATATGTGTACAGTTTTGTATGACCGCACAATTGTCATTCAAAGTGTAACAGCGCTGACAGCTGAAAATTGGTCTGGGCAGGAGGGGGATAAAGGGGCCCAGTTAAGCAAGTGGTTATATATATTGTATATACCCAAATGTTTTGCCTTTCATTTCTATTTTAGACTGAATGGGTTGTTTTACAAGGTGATCATTTAAATCACTTTAATGAATGTAGAATTGTCTTGAAGCAAAGAGAAACGCCTCATACTGTAGGATAGTATTGTCCTTATAGAATTGCCATGCTCGTCTATGGATAGTTTTCTGTAAATGAGAATTATGAAGGTGGCAATGTATTATCTGAAAATATCTACCGTATTCTTTGATCGGGAGATTATATTCTCCTTACAAAGTAGCGAATGACTTAAAGAGGTTATGGGAATATAAATCAGCCACATATCTGACTCCCTTTGCAAGCCAGATTTGAAGATAGATATCTGGGAATAAAAATGTAATAAATGGTGAAGGGTATTGGAGGAGATGTTGGGTGGATCCCCTTGCTGAAAGTGTTGAAAAGCTTAAATCAAAGCAGATATCATAGGGGAGAGAAGGGAGAATTTAAGACCTTCCCTATAAAGTAACCAACTATATAAAGCTCCACCTGGGACTTGTAGTGGTTCTATTTACCCCATAAATATTGAGGCGACTAAGAAAACCAAGCTTTAAGTTGCGCTAATAAGGTGTCATAGTAGTAGTCCCTTATGTGTACAAAACCTACGCCTCTGAAATCTAAGAAATTTAAGGATTTCTCATTTTACCATAACCTACTCCACCTACCGATCTGTGTCTGATCAGCTTAGTTAGTTAATTCGTAAAGTTGAAAAAAGACACAAGTCCATCTAGTTCAACCAAAAAAAAAAAAAATACAACCCCATATACACAAACCTTCACCCACAGTTGATCCAGAGAAAAGCGAAAAACTCTAGCAAAGTATGATCCAATTTGCTACAACAGGGAAAAAATTCCTTCCTGATCCCCCCTGAGAGGCAATCAGATTTTCCCTGGATCAACTTTTCCTATAAATGTCGCTGCCCAGTTATATTCTGTACATTTAGGAAAGAATCCAGGCCTTTTTATAGCAATCTACTCTACTGAACTGGCCAGAACCACCTCTGGAGTCTATTCCACAATTTTTACAGCTCTTACTGTGAAGAAACCTATTTGGAGATGAAATCTTTTTTTTCCTCTAGGCGTAAAGCATGTCCCCTTGTCCTCTGTGATGACCTTAAAGTGAATAACTCAAAACCAAGACTCCTCAATTTCAATCATTTCAATTTCAAAAACTCAACACCCAAACTCCTCAATTTCCAGCCCTGCCACACATAGTGTCTTAGTATTGATTGCAAGGTTTTGAAATATGAGGAAGATACTGGGATAGGTAATGATCCCAATAATTAGAACAGTTGAGGTAGCTTAAGCATTTTAAATGCAGCTAGTCTTCCCGACCAAGAGAGCATAAATCCGGATAAGTGCCTAAAGTCATTGTGTAAGGGAATATAATTTACCCGAAACAAGGTAGTCACAGATTGGGTCAGTTTTACTCCTAAATATGTTATGGCTTTCTCAGCCCAAACATAAGAGTAATGTGCCTGTAAAATATGTTTGGTAGAGAGTAGGGATGAGCTTCGTGTTCGAATCGAACGCATGTTCGACTCGAACATCGGCTGTTCGACCGTCCGTCGAATTGCGAACGTTATGGGCCGTTCGCGCCAAATTCGTGTGGCGCGTCACGGCCCATAATTCACTGCGGCATCGCAGTGCATTGCTGGCTGATGATTGGCCAAGCATGCACTATGACCCGCATGCTTGGCCAATCAAAGCGCCGTCAGTAGAGAGAGCTGTAATTGGCCAAAGCCAGGGTGGCTTTGGCCGATTATGGCTCAGGGGATTTAGTACACGCCCCACACTATATAAGGCCGCCTGCACGGCGGCCCTGTGTAGTGTGTTCCGGTGTGCTGATAGAGAGAGAGACAGACAGTGTCATTTGATTTGAGTTAGCTAGATTAGGTTAGATCTGTTCCTGCTATTTACATTTAATGCAGTGCGTCCTGCTCACAGTGTTCAGCTAGATCCGTTCCTGCTATTCACATTTAGTGCAGTGCGTCCTGCTCACAGTGTTCAGCTAGATCCGTTCCTGCTATTTACATTTAGTGCAGTCAGTGCGTCCTGCTCACAGTGTTCAGCTAGATCCGTTCCTGCTATTTACATTTAGTGCAGTGCGTCCTGCTCACAGTGTTCAGCTAGATCTGTTCCTGCTATTTACATTTAGTGCAGTTCGTCCTGCTCACAGTGTTCAGCTAGATCCGTTCCTGCTATTTACATTGAGTGCAGTGCGTCCTGCTCACAGTGTTCAGCTAGATCTGTTCCTGCTATTTACATTTAGTGCAGTCAGTGCGTCCTGCTCACAGTGTTCAGCTAGATCTGTTCCTGCTATTTACATTTAGTGCAGTGCGTCCTGCTCACAGTGTTCAGCTAGATCTGTTCCTGCTATTTACATTTAGTGCAGTGCGTCCTGCTCACAGTGTTCAGCTAGATCTGTTCCTGCTATTTACATTTAGTGCAGTGCGTCCTGCTCACAGTGTTCAGCTAGATCTGTTCCTGCTATTTACATTTAGTGCAGTGCGTCCTGCTCACAGTGTTCAGCTAGATCCGTTCCTGCTATTTACATTTAGTGCAGTCAGTGCGTCCTGCTCACAGTGTTCAGCTAGATCCGTTCCTGCTATTTACATTTAGTGCAGTCAGTGCGTCCTGCTCACAGTGTTCAGCTAGATCCGTTCCTGCTATTTACATTTAGTGCAGTCAGTGCGTCCTGCTCACAGTGTTCAGCTAGATCCGTTCCTGCTATTTACATTTAGTGCAGTCAGTGCGTCCTGCTCACAGTGTTCAGCTAGATCCGTTCCTGCTATTTACATTTAGTGCAGTCAGTGCGTCCTGCTCACAGTGTTCAGCTAGATCTGTTCCTGCTATTTACATTTAGTGCAGTCAGTGCGTCCTACTCACAGTGTTCAGCTAGATCCGTTCCTGCTATTTACATTTAGTGCAGTGCGTCCTGCTCACAGTGTTCAGCTAGATCCGTTCCTGCTATTTACATTTAGTGCAGTGCGTCCTGCTCACAGTGTTCAGCTAGATCTGTTCCTGCTATTTACATTTAGTGCAGTGCGTCCTGCTCACAGTGTTCAGCTAGATCCGTTCCTGCTATTTACATTTAGTGCAGTGCGTCCTGCTCACAGTGTTCAGCTAGATCTGTTCCTGCTATTTACATTTAGTGCAGTGCGTCCTGCTCACAGTGTTCAGCTAGATCTGTTCCTGCTATTTACATTTAGTGCAGTGCGTCCTGCTCACAGTGTTCAGCTAGATCCGTTCCTGCTATTTACATTTAGTGCAGTGCGTCCTGCTCACAGTGTTCAGCTAGATCCGTTCCTGCTATTTACATTTAGTGCAGTGCGTCCTGCTCACAGTGTTCAGCTAGATCTGTTCCTGCTATTTACATTTAGTGCAGTTCGTCCTGCTCACAGTGTTCAGCTAGATCCGTTCCTGCTATTTACATTGAGTGCAGTGCGTCCTGCTCACAGTGTTCAGCTAGATCCGTTCCTGCTATTTACATTTAGTGCAGTCAGTGCGTCCTGCTCACAGTGCTCAGCTAGATCTGTTCCTGCTATTTACATTTAGCGCAGTCAGTGCGTCCTGCTCACAGTTTTCAGCTAGATCTGTTCCTGCTATTTACATTTAGTGCAGTGCGTCCTGCTCACAGTGTTCAGCTAGATCCGTTCCTGCTATTTACATTTAGTGCAGTGCGTCCTGCTCACAGTGTTCAGCTAGATCTGTTCCTGCTATTTACATTTAGTGCAGTTCGTCCTGCTCACAGTGTTCAGCTAGATCCGTTCCTGCTATTTACATTGAGTGCAGTGCGTCCTGCTCACAGTGTTCAGCTAGATCCGTTCCTGCTATTTACATTTAGTGCAGTGCGTCCTGCTCACAGTGTTCAGCTAGATCCGTTCCTGCTATTTACATTTAGTGCAGTGCGTCCTGCTCACAGTGTTCAGCTAGATCTGTTCCTGCTATTTACATTTAGTGCAGTCAGTGCGTCCTGCTCACAGTTTTCAGCTAGATCTGTTCCTGCTATTTACATTTAGTGCAGTGCGTCCTGCTCACAGTGTTCAGCTAGATCTGTTCCTGCTATTTACATTTAGTGCAGTGCGTCCTGCTCACAGTGTTCAGCTAGATCTGTTCCTGCTATTTACATTTAGTGCAGTGCGTCCTGCTCACAGTGTTCAGCTAGATCCGTTCCTGCTATTTACATTTAGTGCAGTGCGTCCTGCTCACAGTGTTCAGCTAGATCCGTTCCTGCTATTTACATTTAGTGCAGTCAGTGCGTCCTGCTCACAGTGTTCAGCTAGATCCGTTCCTGTTATCTTCCTACTGACAGGCAGGCTTGTCTGGTTACAGTATATAAAGCTACCTGAAGAAAATTACAGGTGTTCTATCCCAGCTTAGTGCAGCTACAGGCCATTAGTATGTCTGGAAGGCCAAGAAGGAGAGGCAGACAGTCACAAGCCAATAAGAGAGGGCAAGCAGGCTCTGTGTCTAGTGCTGGTCATGGAGACGGTGCATCCTCATCAGCCCGTGGCCATGGGACACGCTTGGCCTTTTTTTCGGCAGCTGGCCGTGTTGAGCCGCAACATGCAGAAAACTTGGTCGAGTGGATGACCAAGCCGTCCTCATCCTCCTCATCCTCTCTCACCCATGCCCAGGGTGCTTTGTCTGGCAAAGCAGCGGCCTCTTCCCTCAGCTCAATGTCATCAGTGACTCCTTCCCTAGCTCCACCATGTCCTCCTGAGGATTCCCTCGAACTGTTTGACCACAGTGTTGGGTACATGCTCCAGGAGGATGCCCAGCGTTTGGAAGGCTCTGATGATGATACTGAGCTCGATGAAGGCAGTAACATGAGCACGGACAGAGGGGGTGCCCAAGAAGGACAGCAATCTGGCAGTCATGCTCCCCCTGCTGCAGCATACTGCCAGGTTTGCTCCAGTGATGAGGAGGGAGGGGATGATGAGGTCACTGACTCAACGTGGGTGCCTGATAGGAGAGAGGAGGAGGAGGAGGAGGAGGAGGCGGCACATCACCAACGAGGCAGGATGCCCTCCAGGGGCCAGCCTAAGGGCAGCACATTGACTGCATCACACCCCAAAGCTCCACATGTGCAGGGCGCTGCAGTCTCTGCACGTTATTCAAAAAGTTCTTTGGTGTGGGCCTTTTTTGAGACGAGTGCATCAGATCGCACCGTTGCTATTTGCAACATATGTCTCAAGCGTATCTCGCGTGGCCAAAACATCTCCCGCTTGGGTACCACATGCTTGACCAGACATATGTTGACCTGCCATGCAGTTCGTTGGCAAGCATATCTAAAAGACCCACACCAAAGAACAAAGAGGATCTCTCCTTGCTCCTCATCAGCTGAGATTTCCAACCCCACTAGACCTTCAGTCCTCTCTGAGACCTGCAGTGAGAGGAATGAAGGTGTAGAATTAGGTGTGTCACAGCCAAGTACTTGTGGGCAATCTGCTTTTGGTACACCGACGTCAGATTGTACCAGGCAAATTTCCCTGCCCCAGCTGCTGCACCGCCGAAAGAAGTTTGCTCCCAGCCATCCACATGCCCAGCGGTTGAATGCTAGCTTGGCAAAATTGCTAGCACTTCAACTGCTGCCTTTTCAGTTGGTAGACTCTGCCCCCTTCCGTGAGTTTGTGGAATGTGCGGTTCCTCAGTGGCAGGTTCCCAAACGCCACTTTTTCTCACGGAAGGCGATTCCGGCTCTCTACCGGCATGTGGAAGGCAATGTCCATGCCTCGCTGGACAGGGCGGTCAGCGGTAAGGTGCATATTACTGCTGACTCATGGTCCAGCAGGCATGGACAGGGACGTTACTTAAGTTTCACGGCGCATTGGGTGACTCTGCTGGCAGCTGGGAAGGATGCAGGACAAGGTGCAGTAGTGTTGGAGGTTGTTCCGCCACCACGCCTCCAAAATGCTGATTGTGACACACCTCTCTCCTCCACCCCCTCCTCTTCTTCTTCCTCCATGGCCTCTTCCTCGGAACCAGCGGTGCTCCGTAGGCGTTCAAGGGGCTACGCAAGTACGCAGGCCAAAAGATGCCATGCGGTGCTTGAGCTGGTGTGCTTGGGGGACAGGAGCCACACTGGGGCAGAGGTTCTGTCAGCTCTGCAGGGGCAGGTTCAGAGGTGGTTGACGCCACGCCAACTTAAGGCAGGAATGGTGGTTTGCGACAATGGCACCAACCTCCTCTCTGCCCTCCGACAGGGACAACTGACCCATGTGCCCTGTTTGGCTCACGTCCTTAACTTGGTGGTGCAGCGGTTCTTGGGCAGGTACCCGGGCTTACAGGATGTCCTGAGGCAGGCCAGGAAAGTCTGTGTGCATTTCCGCCGGTCATATAATGCCAGTGCTCGGCTGACAGACCTCCAAAAGGAGTTTAACCTGCCCAAGAACCGCCTAATCTGTGACATGCCCACCAGGTGGAACTCGACATTGGCCATGCTGCAGCGGCTGCACACGCAGCAGAGGGCCATCAATGAGTACCTGTGCGACTATGGCACCAGGACAGGGTCAGGGGACCTTGGTTTTTTTTCCCCACGCCAGTGGGCCATGATCAGGGATGCATGCACTGTCCTGTCACCATTCGAGGAGGCCACGAGGATGGTGAGCACTGACAGTGCATGCATCAGTGACACTGTCCCCCTTGTCCACCTGTTGGAGCACACGCTGCGTGGAATAATGGACAGGGCACTTGAGGCAGAACAGAGGCAGGAAGAGGAGGACTTCCTTAGCTCTCAAGGCCCCCTTTATCCAGACAGTGTTCCTGCGTGCCCGCCGATCACACAGGAAGAGGACGAGGAGGAGGAGGAGGAGGAAGATTGTGTCAGTATGGAGGTGGAGCCTGGCACTCAGCATCAGCAGTCTTTAAGGGATCAGTCCCAAGGAACACATGGACTTGTACGTGGCTGGGAGGAGGTGGCTGCGGACGTTGTTGTCCTTAGTGACCCAGAGGACTCCGGACCGAATGCCTCAGCAAACCTACGCTGCATGGCCTCCCTGATCCTGCAAAGCCTGCGTAAGGATCCTCGTATTCGTGGTATCAAGGAGAAGGACCAATACTGGCTGGCAACCCTCCTTGATCCACGTTACAAGGGTAAGGTTGCGGACCTTATCTTGCCATCGCAGAGGGAGCAGAGGATGAAACATCTTCGGGAGGCCTTGCAGAAAGGTCTGTGCAACGCGTTCCCAGAGACTGGGAGGTTACAAACTCCTGTTTCTGGACAACGTGTTGCTGAGGCTTCGGTCAGTCAAAGAAGGAGCGGTGGAGAAGGTGGCCGTCTGACCGATGCGTTCAGACAATTTTTTGGTCCGCAGCCCCAAGGTATGATCGGTTCCAGCAACCATCGCCAGCGTCTGTTTTACATGGTGCAGGAATACCTAGGGGCAAGATCAGACTTGGACACCTTTCCCACCGAAAATCCTCTGGGTTACTGGGTCTTGAGGATGGATCACTGGCCAGAGCTTGCACAGTATGCAATTGAGCTACTGGCCTGTCCTGCATCCAGCGTTCTTTCGGAACGCACATTCAGTGCTGCTGGAGGCGTGGTAACCGATCACAGGGTGCGTCTGTCCACTGACTCGGTCGATCGACTGACCTTCATAAAAATGAATCAGTCTTGGATCACCACCAGCTACCAAGCACCTGATGCTGATGTAACTGAATAATTTTTTTCAGATCCCTTCAAAGACTGCCTATACTGATGCTGAGTGACTATCCCTGAGTAATTATCCTCTTCCTCCTCAATCATCACGCTGATAGCTTGTAAGAACATTTTTGGTTCTGGGCGCCACCACCAGTGCCTAAGGCACAATTTTTCAGCCCCTGTCTAACAGGGGCGTGTAATTACAATTTTTGATGCAATACTTTACAGCAGGGCTTGTTCCTGCGTTCCAACTAGAGTGTCTGTGAGGGGTTGCAGTGTTGTGGCACCAGCACCAGTGCCTAAGACCCAATTTTTCTGCCCCTGTCTAACAGGGGCGTGTAATTACAATTTTTGATGCAATACTTTGCAGCAGGGCTCGTTCCTGCGTTCCAACTAGAGTGTCTGTGAGGGGTTGCAGTGTTGTGGCACCAGCACCAGTGCCTAAGACCCAATTTTTCTGCCCCTGTCTAACAGGGGCCTGTAATTACAATTTTTGATGCAATACTTTGCAGCAGGGCTCGTTCCTGCATTCCAGCTAGAGTGTCTGTGAGGGGTTGCAGTGTTGTGGCACCAGCACCAGTGCCTAAGGCCCAATTTTTCTGCCCCTGTCTAACAGGGGCGTGTAATTACAATTTTTGATGCAATACTTTGCAGCAGGGCTCGTTCCTGCGTTCCAACTAGAGTGTCTGTGAGGGGTTGCAGTGTTGTGGCACCAGCACCAGTGCCTAAGGCCTAATTTTTCAGCTCCTGTTCAACAGGGGCATGTAATTACAATTCTTGATCTAATATTTCACAGCAGGGCCCTGTGAGGGCTTACAGTGTTTTGGCCACAGCAACACCTAAGGCCCAAATTTCTGCTGAGTATATAGGGCAGGACCCTACTTTCAAACATCTAACTTACAAACGACTCCTACTTGCAAACGGAAGGAGACAACAGGAAGTGAGATGAAATCTACCCCTAAGGAAGGGAAATTCTCTCCTGTAAGAGTTAATATGGGAAAACAATTTCTCCTTTCCACTGATGCTTACCAATCCTTGTTCCACAAAAAAACCCAAATTTTCAAAAAACATTTTTCATTGGGACAAAAAAGTGAGGTGAAATCTTCTGAAGAGGAGGAAAGACGCAAAACAAATGTCACAGGGGTGATAACCCTTCCCTATGTTTTCCAAAAAGCTTAGAAAAGATTTTTTGGCTGGAGCTAAACACATTAAAAATGTTCAAAATTACAAACAGATTCTACTTAACAACAAACCTACAGTCCCTGTCTTGTTTGCACCGCCTGTATACTGCTGTTCAGAGTATATAGGGACCTTTCCTTATTTTAATTTGGGTGCGGGGTTCCCCTTAATATCCATACAAGACCCAAAGGGCCTGGTAATGGACTGGGGGGTACCCATGCCGTTTGTCTCACTGATTTTCATCCATATTGCCATGACCCGACATGACATTAAACCCGCAAGCAGTTTTAAATGAGATTTTTTCCTTTAAAAATGACATTTGGTGCAGGGACTGTTCTAAACATGGGAAACACGCGTCACTTTACAGGCATACTATAGACACCCCCAGGTACGATATTTAAAGGAATATTTCACTTTTTTTTTTTTACTTTAAGCATCATTAAAATCACTGCTCCCGAAAAAACGGCCGTTTTTAAAAGTTTTTTTTGCATTGATACATGTCCCCTGGGGTAGGACCCGGGTCCCCACACCCTTTTTAGGACAATACCATGCAAATTAGCCTTTAAAATGAGCACTTTTGATTTCGAACGTTCGAGTCCCATAGACGTCAATGGGGTTCTAACGTTCGTGCGAACTTGCGGTCCGTTCGCGGGTTCTGGTGCGAACCGAACCGGGGGGTGTTCGGCTCATCCCTAGTAGAGAGGTGCAGTCCCAAATCAGAGATTTTGTCTTGTTTACTTCATAGTATGGTACATGATGTATGAGTAAAACCTGGATAGTGTTTGTTGTACCACAACCAGGGTAAAATCGGGGCATATTAACATAAAAATATCATAATGCAAATAGATTAATTTTGTAATTCCTTGGCCTATTAAAAAACCCATTGTTTCTTCAAATGCCGCGTACACACGGCCGGAATTCTCGACAGAAAAAGTCCGATGGGAGCTTTTGGTCGGACATTCCGACCGTGTGTATGCTCCATCTGACTTTTTCTGTCGGTACTTCCGACCGATTCAGATATAGAACATGTTCTAAATCTCTCCATCGGAAAAGCCGACGGAGTTTAGCCTGTTGGCAAGTCCGGCCGTGTGTACGCAGCATTAGGATCTAATACTTTGTGCTAACGGTTCCATTAAAAGACTGAATATTACGGGGGGAGAGAGGACAGCCCTGTTTAGTACCATTTGTAATGCAAAATGGTTTGGATAACATCTCAGCACAGTAAACCTGAGCTAATGGTTTATAATATAATGCCATAATTGCCAAGAATATGTGCCACTGAAAGCCAAATCTTTGAAGTGATGAAGATAGATATACTGTATCCAATGCAGAAGGAAATAGTGCTGTGACCAAAAGCCTTTGGATTTTGGGCTTCCATACCCAGCTCCCAAAAAGTATCACACATGTGGTATCCACATACTCAGAAGAAGTAGCAGAATGTATTCTGGGGTGTAATGCAATGTATACCCATGAAGTGTGTAAGAAATATATCAGTAAAGTGACAACTTTGTGTAACTAAAAAATAAAAAATAAAAAAATAGTTTTCCAAAAACTTGTGGCAAAATATATTATCTTCCAAAGACTCCACATACCTCTTACCAAACACCTTGGGGTGTCTACTTTCCAAAAAGGGGTCATTTGTTTATACTCTCCTGGAATTTAAGGGCCTCTGAAAATGTAAAAGGTAGTCAGAAAATCCAATGCACAATTAACGTCCCTTGAAACCCTCTCAATGCTCATTGGGTTTTTGGGCCCTTGTACGTGGCTAGACTGCCAAAAAGTCTTCTAAGAAGCATTTTTTTTGTCTTTTCCACTTGTGGCAAAAAATAAAATCTTCCATGGACTCAGAATGCCTCTCAGCAAATAGTCTGTAGAGAAGGCTAGGTTACATAGCTCCAGTTGAGACTAATCCTCTGATGAACCGGGTGCAGGTCCAGTCCGTGATCTGGGAAAATTCCAAACAAAAAAGTATTGACCACACTCCAGGACAAGATAAATTAATTTCTTTATTGTAGTAATGAAAAATTCATGACAACACAGGTACGGACGACGACGATGTTTCACAAATTAACTTTGCTTATTCATAAACTCTCAGCAAATAGCTTGGGGAGTCTACTTTCTAAAAAGGGGTCATTTGAGGGATGTTTTTGACTCTCCTGCCATTTTAGCACCTCAAGAAGTGATAGGCCATCAGAAAGTTAGAGTTGCTTAAATGCTGCGTGATTTCCAGTATATACAGTATCTCACAAAAGTGAGTACACCCCTCACATTTTTGTAAATATTTTATTATATCTTTTCATGTGACAACACTGACAAAATGACACTTTGCTACAATGTAAAGTAGTGAGTGTACAGCTTGTATAACAGTGTAAATTTGCTGTCCCCTCAAAATAACTCAACACACAGCTATTAATGTCTAAACTCCTGGCAACAAAAGTGAGTACATCCCTAAGTGAATTGGGCCCAAAGTGTCAATATTTTTTGTCGCCACCTTTATTTTCCAGCACTGCCTTAACCCTCTTGGGCATGGAGTTCACCAGAGCTTCACAGGTTGCCAATGGAGTCCTCTTCCACTCCTCCATGATGACATCACAGAGCTGGTGGATGTTAGAGACCTTGCGCTCCTCCACCTTCCATTTGAGGATGCCCCACAGCTGCTCAATAGTGTTTAGGTCTGGAAACATGCTTGGCCAGTCCATCACCTTTACTCTCAGCTTCTTTAGCAAGGCAATGGTCATCTTGGAGGTGTGTTTGGGGTCGTTATCATGTTGGAATACTGCCCTGCTGCTCCGAAGGGAGGGGATCATGCTCTGCTTCTGTATGTCACAGTACATGTTGGCATTCATGGTTCCCTCAATGAAATGTAGCTCCCCAGTGCCGGCAGCACTCATGCAGCCCCAGACCATGACACTCCCACCATCATGCTTGACTGTAGACAAGACACACTTGTCTTTGTCCTCCTCACCTGGTTGCCCCCACACACGCTTGTCACCATCTGACCCAAATAAGTTTATCTTGGTCTCATCAGACCACAGGACATGGTTCCAGTAATCAATGTCCTTAGTCTGCTTGTCTTCACCAAACTGTTTTCGGCTTTTTTGTGCATCATCTTTAGAAGAGGCTTCCTTCTGGGATGACAGCTATGCAGACCAATTTGATGCAGTGTGCAGCGTATGGTCTGAGCACTGACAGGCTGACCCCCCACCCCTTCAACCTCTGCAGCAATGCTGGCAGCACTCATACATCTATTTCCCAAAGTCAACCTCTGGATATGACGCTGAGCACGTGCACTCAACTTCTTTGGTGGACCATGGCGAGGCCTGCTCTGATAAGAACCTGTCCTGTTAAACCGCTGTATGGTCTTGGCCACCGTGCTGCAGCTCAGTTTCAGGGTCTTGGCAATCTTCTTTTAGCCTAGGCCATCTTAATGTAGAGCAATAATTCTTTTTCTCAGAGAGTTCTTTGCCATGAGGTGCCATGTTGAACTTCCAGTGACCAGTATGAGAGAGTGAGAGCGATAACACCAAATTTAACACACCTGCTCCCCAATCACACCTGAGACCTTGTAACACTAACGAGTCACATGACACCAGGGAGGGAAAATGGCTAATTGGTCCCAATTTGGACCTTTTCACTTAGGAGTGTACTCACTTTTGTTGCCAGCGGTTTAGACATTAATGGATGTGTGTTGAGTTATTTTGAGGGAACAGTAAATTTACACTGTTATACAAGCTGTACACTCACTACTTTACATTGTAGCAAAGTGTCATTTCTTCAGTGTTGCAATATGAAAAGGTAGAAGAAAAGATTTACAAAAATGTGAGGGGTGTACTCACTTTTGTGAGATACTGTATATAGAATAGGTTGTAGATGTTAAAACTTTCACAAAAAACAATTAATATACACTTTTGGGATTTTTTTATTCTACCAAAGATACGTAGCAGAATACATTTTGGTCTGAATTTATGAAGACATTTGATTTTATTGGATATGTTTTATAACAGAACGTAGAAAACATCTTTTTTTCTCCAAATATTCCTTTATATAATACAAAATAAAAAGCCCAGTGGTGATCAAATACCGCCACAAGAAAAATGATTCAAATTTCATGCGGGTGCAGTGTTGCTTGACCGAGCAATTGACAAATAAAGTAGCGCAGTGCTGAATATCAAAAAGTGGCCTGGTCATGAAGAGGGTAAAAACATCTGGAGGTCCAGTCCTGAAAAAAATTATAAAGAAAAATTGCAGATCATATGTAACTTACCCACATTCAAGTATTTCTGAGTGACAATACAGGATGTTCCACACGATATGATTTTGTTTTCCCTGTACATACAAAGAACGAGGAAGCAAAAACAAAAAAAATCATTAGGTGATAAAAAAGGCAATGTAGCAATTTTCACCTCTTTAGTGAAGCTGAAAATCATTTTGTGAACAGACGGCATTGGGAGTAGGGATGAGCCGAACACCCTCCGGTTCGGTTCGCACCAGAACTTGCGCACAGACCAAAACTTCACACGAACGTTAGAACCCCATTGAAGTCTATGGGACTCAAACATTTGAAATCAAAAGTGCTCATTTTAAAGGCTAATTTGTATGGTAATGTCCTAAAAAGTGTTTGGGGAGCCGGGTCCTGCCCCAGGGGACAGGTATCAATGCAAAAAAAGTTTTAAAAACGTCAGTTTTTTCGGGAGCAGTGATTTTAATAATGCTTAAAGTCAAACAATAAAAGTGTAATATTCCTTTAAATTTCGTACCTGGGGGGTGTCTATAGTATGTCTGTAAAGGGGCACATGTTTCCCGTTTTTAGAACAGTCTGACAGCAAAATGACATTTCAAAGGAAAAAAAGTCATTTAAAACTACTCGCGGCTATTAATGAATTGCCAGTCCGACAATACACATAAAAGTTCATTAATAAAAATGGCATGGGAATTCCCCACAGGAGAACCCTGAACCAAAATTAAAAAAAAAAACTGGTGTGGGGGTCCCCCTAAATTCCATACCAGGCCCTTCAGGTCTGGTATGGATATTAAGGGGAACCCTGCACCAAAATGAAAAAAAAAAGGTTTGTAGGGGTCCCCCTCAAAATTCATACCAGACCCTTCAGGTCTGGTATGGATTTTAAGGGGAACCCCGTGCCAAAATTTAAAAAAAATTGGCGTGGGGTCCCCCCAAAAATCCATACCAGACCCTTTTCCGAGCACGCAACCTGGCAGGCCACAGGAAAAGAGGGGGGGGATGAGAGAGCGCCCCCCCTCCTGAACCGTACCAGGCCACATGCCCTCAACATTGGGAGGGTGCTTTGGGGTAGCCTTATCCCTATGTTGATGAGGACAAGGGCCTCATCCCCACAACCCTTGCCGGTGGTTGTGGGGGTCTGCGGGCGGGGGGGCTTATTGGAATCTGGAAGCCCCCTTTAACAAGGGGACCCCCAGATCCCACCCCCCGTGTGAAATGGTAACGGGGTACTTCCTTCCATTTCACAAAAAAACTGTCAAAAATGTTAAAAATTACAAGAGACAGTTTTTGACAATTCCTTTATTTAAAGTCTTTTTTCCATCTTCTTTCTTCTATCTTCTATCTTCCTTCGGTTTCTTCCTCTATCTTCTTCCTCCGATCCTCTGCTTCCTGCTCCGGTGTTCTCGTCCGGCATCTTCCTCCGCGGCGTCTTCTTCCCTTCTTCTTCTTCTTGGGCTGCTCCGCATCCATGATGGGAGGCTCCCGCTGTCTGACGCTTCTCGTCTTCTGACGGTTCTTAAATAACGGAGGGCGGGGCCACCCAGTGACCCTGCCCCCCTCTGATGCACAGGGACTTGACGGGACTTCCCTGTGGCCTTCTCCATGTGGCATTCTCCTGCCCCCCTCTTTTCTTGCGGCCTGCCAGGTTGTGTGCTCGGATAAGGATCTGGTCTGGATTTTTGGGGGAACCCCACGCCAATTTTTTTTAAAAATTTTGGCGCGGGGTTCCCCTTAAAATTCATACCAGACCTGAAGGGCCTGGTATGGAATTTAGGGGGACCCCCACGCCAGTTTTTTTAAAAATTTTGGTTCGGGATTCCCCTGTGGGGAAATCCCATGCCGTTTTTATCAATTAACTTTTATGTGTATTGTCGGACCGGCAGTTCTTTAATAGCCGCCAGTAGTTTTAAATGACTTTTTTTCCTTTGAAATGTCATTTTGCTGTCAGACTGTTCTAAACACGGGAAACATGCGCGCCTTTACAGGCATACTATAGACACCCCCCAGGTACGAAATTTAAAGGAATATTACACTTTTATTGTTTGACTTTAAGCATTATTAAAATCACTGCTCCTGGAAAAAACGTCCGTTTTTAAAACTTTTTTTAGCATTGATCCATGTCCCCTGGGGCAGGACCCGGGTCCCCAAACAATTTTTATGGCAATACCATGCATATAAGCCTTTAAAATTAGCACTTTTGATTTCTCCCATAGACTTTTAAAGGGTGTTCCGTGGCTTTCGAATTTGCCGCAAACACCCCAAATTGTTCGCTGATCGGAGAACTGGTGAACAGCCGATGTTTGAGTCGAACTCGAAGCTCATCCCTAGTTGGGAGCAATCTGTGTTCAGAAAGGAGAGATAGGCAACGTAGATTCCAGGATGAGAGACCGAATGTCTCTCCTCGTCCTCCTGGTTCTCCTGTATGCCTCCCGTGGAATGACACGCAAATAGATTAAAAAATATCTTAACTAAGACTTGAAAACTTCCATACAGGTGCACACAATGTACTCTGTCTTGTATATCACATACAACTCCCATTCTTAAGTATGTCTATCAAACTTTAATTGCTTGACTTTAGTTCTGAAGTAGGGGGTCACAATGTCCTCTGAAACATGCCGGCCTGTTTATTTATATATATATATATATTTAATAATTTTCACTCAAAATTTTAAATGCTACACGAAAAATGTGCATTGACTGCCATATAACAAGACATAGTAAATAGTACTACATGTATAAATGCAAATACTGTACATCCATGACTAATATAAATGAACCGTAAGCAAGTTTTACGCATTAAACATTGGGTGAAGGGAATTGTCCGACTCCCTGAGACATCTGGGAAACAAACTGTACCTGAGGGAAGGACAACACGATCAACCCTTACTTTCCACTCTATTCATTACTGTTTATAGCAAATTATGACCAATGCCATCTTACTGTTTGTTAGGCTATACAAAACTGAATGTTATGGACAGCAATTCACTAAGAACATATAAAACATATTTTATAAGGTAGTAATAAAAGAAAAAGATGAAACATAATCAAGCATGAAGAAAGGGTAACAAGGAAAGGGAAGAAAGTCCTTTGAAGGGTTCAACTACTCAGGAACATTATCTGGAAAGGTGTATATAACTTCTTTGAGGACAGGATTCATCGCTTTAGGAGAGATTGTTTTATTTACACTCTTATGCCCCGTACACACGGTCGGACTTTGTTCGGACATTCCGACAACAAAATCCTAGGATTTTTTCTGACGGATGTTGGATCAAACTTGTCTTGTATACACACGGTCACACAAAGTTGTCGAAAAATCCGATCATTCTGAACGCGGTGACGTAAAACACGTACGTCGCGACTATAAACGGGCAGTGGCCAATAGCTTTCATCTCTTTATTTATTCTGAGCATGCGTGGCACTTTGTCCGTCGGATTTGTGTACGCACGATCGGAATTTTAGAAAACGGATTTTGTTGTCGGAAAATTTTATAGCCTGCTCTCCAACTTTGTGTGTCAGAAAATCCGATGGAAAATGTGTGATGGAGCCTACGCATGGTCGAAATTTCCGACAACAAGGTCCTATCACACATTTTCCCTCGGAAAATCCGACCGTGTGTACGGGGCATTATAGTGACTTGTTGGATTTTTTACCAATCTGACCAAGGTTGCCAGTTTTTAAGAAACTCTATATTTTTCCTGTTTACTGATGCTAACATACTCTCATATGTATAATGTGTAGAGAGGGTGTGCGTACAGCATCAGTTACCTTTGGTGGATCTGGAGATCTCCATATTACTAGTTTAGCTGCTAGGAATAGATGAGTAGTAAATTGTCTCAGAGGGGGTGGTAATTCTTCAATGCCTACGTTTAAGAGGGCCGATGATGGAGAAAGTTGTATAGATAGGCCTGTTACTTGGTGTTAAATTGAAAAAGACTTAGACCAGAATTTTTCTAGCTTGCCACATGACCATAGTATATGGAAAATAGTGCCTGCTCGGGAACAGTTCCTCCAGCATAGTGGAGATCTGGAAGGGTTAAACTTAGCAATTCTATACGGTGTTAAATACCATCCTAACCAAATACCAAATACATACAGGGGGCTGCACATACAGGTGGTTCTTCCAAAGAAGCGGGGTTCTTTAAATAAGTGGCACTTCTGCTCTTGCACCATCCACCTGAACATCTTCTTCTCTCTTCACAGGTAAAGCTGCGTTTATACCTCCACATACCTTAAAACTGAATATTGCCTGACTGCACAAATGCTTATTTGGTAAACCTGCATTTATACCTCCACATACCTTAAAACTGAATATTGCCTGACTGCACAAATGCTTATTTGGTAAATCTGTTTGTCACCACTGTTTCAACTCCATCTGTAGCCATGCTCACATTATTTCAATGTTTATTTAGCCATTAAGTCTTACCTAAATTATGGGTTTCCTTATCTTTACAATTTTGGCCTTTTAGTCCCCTTGCAGTTTGATTGTGGTGTGAAAGTTATGCCCTGCTAGTTGTGTTCCTAATATGCCCTCCTAATTGATTAATTGCCAGATTCAACCCACACCCAACACACAGTATAAAAACAAGGCCTTCCTTATGGGGGAACACATACAGGGGGTTCTTCCAAAGAAGTGGGGTTCTTTAAATAAGTGGCACTTCTTCTCTTGCACTTCAGCGATTTGCACTAAGCTAACTATAAAAGACTACAGGTGAACCCATTTTCCTCTCTGAAACATGCACTCTTTACCTCTCCTCCTTTTCACAATTGCAGCCTCTCTCCTCAAACTCTCTTTTCTACATCCCTCTGCTCCATCCTATAATCTGTACATATCACCCTCACTTCTCCCCTCCCCCTATTACTGCACTCATCACCTCTTTCTAACTCTAAGCCCACTAACATACCCCCCAGGATACTGAAGCATGTCCCCTCATACAAATCATATTCTCATATTACCTCCCTCACTCTTCTGCTTCTCCTAATCGCTGGAGATATTTCCCCAAACCCTGGGCCCCCCTTTTTTAACTGTGCCCAACACACCCATCACCCTACACCCTCTGGTAGTAGTCGCAATCTACACAATTTAGTCTCCATTCTTCTTCTTGCCAACACCAGCCTCCCTCTCTCCTGCGCCCTCTGGAACGCCCGCTCTGTCTGCAACAAACTCACCGCTGTTTATGACCTCTTTGTCGCTAATTCCTTTAACCACTTGCCGACCGCCTAACGACGCTATACGTTGGCAGAATGGCACGGGCAGGCAGAATCACGTATATATACGTGAGCTGCCTCCCACGGGCGGGGGGTCCAATCGGACCCCCCTGGTGCCCGAGGTGGTCGGCTTGTGACTGGGAGTGATGAGAAGTGAGGGGGAGACCATCCGTTCGTGGCTAATTAGCCTCTAGACTGCTTTTACAAGCAGTGGGAGGGAATGCCCCCTCCCCCCACCGTCTTCCATGTTTTTCTCTGGCTCTCCTGTCTCAACAGGGAACCTGAGAATGCAGCCGGTGATTCAGCCAGCTGACCATAGAGCTGATCAGAGACCAGAGTGGCTCCAAACATCTCTATGGCCTAAGAAACCGGAAGCTACGAGCATTTTATGACTTAGATTTCGCCGGATGTAAACAGCGCCATTGGGAAATTGGGGAAGCATTTTATCACACCGATCTTGGTGTGGTCAGATGCTTTGAGGGCAGAGGAGAAATCTAAGGTCTAATAGACCCCAATTTTTTCAAAAAAGAGTTCCTGTCACTACCTATTGCTATCATAGGGGATATTTACATTCCCTGAGATAACAATAAAAATGATTTAAAAAAAATGAAAGGAACAGTTTAAAAATAAGATAAAAAAGCAAAAAAATAATTAAAAAAAAAAAAAAAAGCACCCCTGTCCCCCCTGCTCTCGCGCTAAGGCGAACGCAAGTGTTGGTCTGACGTCAAATGTAAACAGCAATTGCACCATGCATGTGAGGTATCACCGCGAAGGTCAGATCGAGGGCAGTAATTTTTGCAGTAGACCTCCTCTGTAAATCTAAAGTGGTAACCTGTAAAGGCTTTTAAAGGCTTTTAAAAATGTATTTATTTTGTTGCCACTGCACGTTTGTGCGCAATTTTACAGCATGTCATGTTTGGTATCCATGTACTCGGCCTAAGATCATCTTTTTTATTTCATCAAACATTTGGGCAATATAGTGTGTTTTAGTGCATTAAAATTTTAAAAAGTGTGTTTTTCCCCAAAAAATGCGTTTGAAAAATCGCTGCGCAAATACTGTGTGAAAAAAAAAATGAAACACCCACCATTTTAATCTGTAGGGCATTTGCTTTAAAAAAATATATAATGTTTGGGGGTTCAAAGTAATTTTCTTGCAAAAAAAAATAATTTTTTCATGTAAACAAAAAGTGTCAGAAAGGGCTTTGTCTTCAAGTGGTTAGAAGAGTGGGTGATGTGTGACATAAGCTTCTAAATGTTGTGCATAAAATGCCAGGACAGTTCAAACCCCCCCCAAATGACCCCATTTTGGAAATTAGACACCCCAAGCTATTTGCTGAGAGGCCTGTCGAGTCCATGGAATATTTTATATTGTGACACAAGTTGCGGGAAAGAGACAATTTTTTTTTTTTTTTGCACAAAGTTGTCACTAAATGATATATTGCTCAAACATGTCATGGGAATATGTGAAATTACACCCCAAAATACATTCTGTTGCTTCTCCTGAGTACGGGGATACCACATGTATGAGACTTTTTGGGAGCCTAGCCGTGTACGGGACCCCCAAGCACCGCCTTCAGGCTTTCTAAGGGCGTAAATTTTAGAATTCACTCTTCACTGCCTATCACAGTTTCGGAGGCCACAGAATGCCCAGGTGGCACAACCCCCCCCCCCAAATGACCCCATTTTGGAAAGTAGACACCCCAAGCTATTTGCTGAGAGGTATAGTGAGTATTTTGCAGACCTCACTTTTTGTCACAAAGTTTTGAAAATTGAAAAAAGAAAAAAATAATTTTTTTCTTGTCCTTCATTTTCAAAAACAAATGAGAGCTGCAAAAAATAAAAACGGCAGAGGTGATCAAATACCATCAAAAGAAAGCTCTATTTGTGGGAAGAAAAGGATGCAAATTTCGTTTGGGTACAGCATTGCATGACCGCGCAATTAGCAGTTAAAGCAACGCAGTGCCAAATTGCAAAAAGTGCTCTGGTCAGGAAGGGGATAAATCCTTCCGGGGCTGAAGTGGTTAATCTACTTGCTCTCACAGAAACCTGACTCCACTAATATGACACCCCTTCTCCTGCTTCCCTCTCCCAGGGTGGCCTTCACTGGACTCACTCCCCCAGGCCTAATGGACGCAAGGGAGGTGGAGTGGGATTCCTCCTAACCCCCTAGAGCACCTTCCAGGTTATTCACCCTCCTCCCTCTTTTTCACTCTCATCATTCGAAGCCCACTGTATACGTCAAATCTCTCCTAATTCCCTAAGAATTGCTGTGATCTACCGGCCCCCTGGACCATTATCAACTTTCCTTGATGAGTTTTCTGCCTGGCTACCCTACTTTCTCTCTTCGGATATTCCCACAATCCTTCTCGGTGATTTCAACATCCCTGCTAATACAAACACTCCTGCTATTTCTAAACTTCTTAGTCTAACTTCTTCATTTGACCTGAAGCAATGGGTACAGGCTTCTACTCACTCTGATGGCAACACCCTTGACCTTGTATTCTCTTACCTATGCACTCCATGCAACTTCTCAAACAATCCTTTTCCTCTCTCCGACCACCACCTTATTAGTTTCTCTCTGACCCCTGTCTTCCACCACCTTTCCCTCCAATTGCCTAACCATCACCCGTAGAAACTTTCGCAACTTCAACTCCTCTCTCCTCTATTCTGCTACTGACCACCTCTATGACAAAATCTCTCCCCTGTCCTGCCCCAACCAAGCCATGTCCATCTACAATAAATCTCTGTCCTCCACCCTGGACAAGCTTGCTCCCCTCACTACACGCAGAATCAGGCCTCGACCCCTACAACCCTGGCAAACAGATGACACTAAAATTCTCAAAAAACGTAGTCGCGCTCTTGAGCGTCTGTGGCACAAGACTAAGTCTCTCAAAGACTTCAACCAATACAAATCTGCCCTCCAAAAATACTATTCTTTCCTCCACACTGCCAAGCAAACCTATTTTACAACTCTTATTAACACCTTTTCATCCAATCCCCGTAAACTCTTCTCTACCTTTAACTCTCTACTTTGTCCTCCACCGCCTCCCCCCACTGACCTACTCACTGCCCAGGAAATTGCTAATTACTTCAAAAACAAGATTGATACAATCCGTGATGAAATCTCCACTCTACAGGTATCTCCCCTAGCTAAGACCCCATGTCAACAGGTACAACTGACACTCCCCCTATTCAAATCTGCTACCCCAGACGAAGTTGATAAACTCCTTTCTATCGCCCACCTAACCACCTGTCCTCTGGACCTTATTCCCTCTCAAATGCTATGATCACCCTCTGACCCCATCCTACACTCTCTAACCCACATCTTCAATCTCTCCCTCACCTCTGGCATCTTCCCTGATGCTCTAAAACATGCACTGGTCACTCCCATACTCAAAAAGACCTTACCAATCTTAACAACCTACGCCCTATCTCCTTGCTCCCCTTTTCCTCTAAACTCCTTGAACGCCTGGTTTACAACCAACTGAGTGACCACCTCATTAAAAACAACCTTCTTGATCCCCATCAATCTTGATTTTGCCCTCAACACTCCACAGAAACTGCTCTTTTAAAACTCACAAATGACCTACTAACTGCAAAAACCAACGGACATTATTCTGTACTCCTACTTCTGGATCTTTCAGCTGCCTTTGACATGGTTGACCACCCCCTCCTCCTCAAAAAACTTTACTCCCTCGGTCTCCGTGACTGTGCTCTTCAGTGGCTCTCATCCTACCTATCCCAACGCACCTTCAGTGTCACTTACAATTCTACTTCCTCCACTCCTCTTCCCTTCTCTGTCGGGGTCCCCCAAGGTTCTGTTCTTGGACCTCTTTTATTTTCAATCTACACCTCTTTCCTGGGTCAGCTGATAGCCTCTCACGGCTTTCAATATTATTTCTATGCTGATGACACACAAATCTATCTCTCCATCCCTCAACTCACTCCATCAGTCTCCTCACGCATCACTAACTTACTTAACCGACATATCTGTATGGATGTCACACCACTTCCTCAAACTCAACTTGTCCAAAACCGAGCTTATAATATTTCCTCCCCCCATGTGCCTCTTCCCCTGACTTCTCTGTGAAGAGCAATGGCAAAACCATCCACCCGTCCCCACACGTCAGGGTGCTAGGTCTTATCCTGGACTCTGAACTCTCCTTTCAGCCCCACATCCAATCACTTTCCAAAGCTTGCCGCCTCAACCTCCGCAACATCTCTAAACTACGTCCCTTTCTAACCAGTGAAACCACAAAGCTCCTGATTCACTCCCTGGTTATCTTTTGCCTTGACTACTGCAACTCACTCCTCATTGGCTTACCTTTAAATAGACTATCCCCCCTTCAGTCCATCATGAATGCGGCTGCTAGACTCATCCACCTTACAAACCGCTCAGTGTCTGCTACCCCTCTCTGCCAATCCCTCCATTGGCTACCACTCGCCCAACGAATTAAATGCAAAATACTAACAATAAGTTACAAAGCCATCCACAACTGTGCCCCCAGCTACATCACTAACCTAGTCTGAAAATACCAACCTAATCGCCATCTCCGTTCCACCCAAGATCTCCTGCTCTCTAGCTCTCTCATCACCTCCTCCCATATCCGCCTCCAGGACTTCTCCCAAGCCTCGCCCATCCTCTGGAATTCCCTACCCCAATCTGTCAGATTGTCTCCAAATTTATCTACTTTTAGGCGATCCCTGAAAACTTTCCTCTTCAGAGAAGCCTATCCTGCCTCCATCTAACAACTGCACTATTTTCTCCATTAGCTCATCCCGCACAGCTATTACCCTTTTGTATAACTTGACCCTCCCTCCAAGATTGTAAGCTCTAACGAGCAGGGCCCTCTGATTCCTCCTGTACTGATTTGTATTGTACTTGTACTGTCTGCCCTAATGTTGTAAAGCGCTGCGTAAACTGTCGGCGCTATATAAATCCTGTATAATAATAATAATCTTTGCATAATTTTGTGGAAGAGCTCCCAAAGATTGGTGTATATATATATTTTTTTTTTAATTGAAAGATACAATATAGACTATTCCATCTCCAATGATTTCCTCTTAGTATTGTTTTTCTAAATGATTTCACTGTTACAATGCATCTCTTTTTAGAGTTCCTCCCTCTTTTTTCCCCCAGAAGAAGACCTCTATTGATAAGGTCGAAATGCGTTGGTGTTGGGTTTCATAGTATGATCATAACCTTTATATCATGCCATGTTTTTCTATGTGTACCCACACAGCTGTATTAACATGTACATATTTTAGCTTCATGTTCAGAGTTCATGTTTTCATACAGTGATGTCCTCTTTTTGTAATGTTACCCAATATAATCTATATACACAAAGAAAGAAAACTTTTTTGAATACATTTTTGCTGCTATGTTTCACTTTTATTTCAGAGAGTAATGGGGTATACTTTGTACTTATAGAGATGCACCCTGACTTCCAACTCTATTTTTTTTTTGTGGAGATCACCAGAAGCTCTCCCAGACCCGGTAAGTGTTTTGGGCTTTTTGTCAACTTTCGCTTCAGGAAGATCACATCATAACATGATATTATTATTATTATTATTATTATTATTATACAGGATTTATATAGCGCCGACAGTTTGCACAGTGGTTTACAAAATGAGGGCCGACAGTATACTTACAATACAAATCAATACAGGAGGGATCAGAGGGCCCGGCTCGTTAGAGCTTACAATCTAGAAGGGAGGGTCAAGTGAAAACAAAAGGTAATAACTGTGGGGGATGAGCTGATGGAGAAAATGAAAATACAGTTGTTAGGTGTGGGTAGGGTAGGCTTCTCTGAAGAGAAGGGTTTCCAGGGATCGTCTAAAAGCTAATAGAGTAGGAGATAAGCGGAAAGATTGGGGTAGGGCATTCCATAGGATTGGAGAGGCTTTGGAAAAGTCCTGGAGGCAAGCATGGGAGGAGGTGATGGGGGAGCTAGAGAGCAGAAGGTCTTTAGAGAAACAAAGAGAATGATTAGGTTGGTATTTAGAGACTAGGCTAGTGATATAGCTGGGGGCAAAATTGTGGATGGCTTTGTATGTAGTTGTTAGTACTTTGAATTGAATTCTTTGGCTGAGCGGAAGCCAGTGGAGGGATTGACAGAGAGGAGTAGCAGACACAGAGCGATTGGTAAGGTGGATGAGTCTGGCAGCAGCATTCATGATGGATTGCAGAGGTGATAGACTATGTAGGGGTAAGCCAATGATAAGGGAGTTGTAGTAGTCAAGGTGAGAGATGACCAGCAAGTGAATAAGGAGCTTTGTTGTGTCATTGGTTAGAAAGGGGCGTATTTTGGAGATGTTGTGGAGGTTGAGGCGGCATGATTTGAACAGTGATTGGATGTGTTGCTTAAAGGAGAGTTCAGAGTCTAGGACTACACCTAGAACCTTGGCATGTGGGGATGGGCTTATAGTTGTGCCATCGATTTGGACAGAGAGATCAGGGGAAGGGGCAAATGGGGGAGGAAAAATTATAAGTTTGGTTTTTAATTGATTGAGTTTGAGAAAGTGGTGTGACATCCAGACTTATATATCTGATAGTAAATTAGTGATACATGAGGAGACTGAAGGAGTGAGCTGAGGGGTAGAGAAATAGATTTAGGTGTCATCAGCATATTGGAAGCCATGGGAGGCTATCAGCTGACCTAGGGAGGAGGTGTAGATTGAAAATGCTGAATATCAAAAAGTGGCCTGGTCATGAAGAGGGTAATAACATCTGGAGGTCCAGTGGTTAAAAAAATGATAAAGAAAAATTGCAGATCTTATGTAACTTTCCCACGTTCAAGTATTTCTGAGTGACAATACAGGATGATCCACATGATATGATTTTGTTTTCCCTGTACATACCAAGAACGAGGAAGCAAAAACAAAAAATACCATTAGGTGCTCAAAAAGGCAATGTAGGAATTCTCACCTCTTTAGTGAAGCTGAAAATCATTTTGTGAACAGACGGCGTTGGGAGCAATCTGTGTTCACAAAGGAGTGATATGCAACGTAGATTCCAGGATGAGACACCGAATGTCTCTCCTCGTCCTCCTGGTCCTCCTGTATACCTCCCGTGAGTAGATTCAAAAAGACTTTTTTCTTGACAACTTCCATAAAGGTGCACATAATGTACTCTGTCTTGTATATCACATACAACTCCCATTCTTAAGTATGTCTATCAAACTTTAATTGCTTGACTTTAGTTCTGAAGTAGGGGGTCACAATGTCCTCTGAAACATGCCGGTCTGTTTAATTATATATATATATATATATATATATATATATATATATATATTTTTTTTTTAATTCAATAATTTTCATTCAAAATTTTCAATGATACACGAAAAATGTGCATTTACTGCCATATAACAAGACATAGTAAACAGTACTACATGTATAAATACAAATACTGTACATCCATGACTAATATAATTGAACCGTAAGCAAGTTTTACGCATTAAACATTGGGTGAAGGGAATTGTCCGACTCCTCGAGACACCCCATCTGGGAAACAAACTGTGCCCCGAGGGAAGGACAACATGATCAACCCTTACTTTCCTTTTACTTTTACTCTATTCATTACCGTTTACAGTAAATTATGACCAACACCATCTTACTGTTTGTTAGGCTATACAAAACTGAATGTTATGGACAGCAATTCACTAAGAACATATAAAACATATTTTATAAGGCAGTAATAAATGAAAAAGGTAAAGCATAATGAAACACAAGGAAAGGGAAACAAGGAAAGGGAAGAAAGCCCTTTGAAGGGTTCAACTACTCAGGAGCATTATCTTGAAAGGTGTATATAACTTCTTTGAGGACAGGATTCATCGCTTTAGAAGAGATTGTTTTATTTACGCTCTTATAGTGACTTGTTGGATTCTTACCAATCTCACCAAGGTTACCAGTTTTGAAGGAACTCTGTATTTTTCCCGTTTACTGATGCTAACATACTCTCATATGTATAATGTGTAGAGAGGGTGCGTACAGCATCAGTTATCTTTGGTGGATCTGGAGATCTCCATATTCTAAGTATTACTAGTTTAGCTGCTAGGAATAGATGAGTAGTAAATTGTCTCAGAGGGGGTGGTAATTCTTCAATGCCTACGTTTAAGAGGGCCAACGATGAAAGTTGTATAGATAGGCCTGTTACTTGGCGTTAAATTGAAAAAGACTTAGACCAGAATTTTGCTAGCTTGCCACATGACCATAGTATATGGAAAATAGTGCCTGCTCGGGAACAGTTCCTCAAGCACAGTGGAGATATGGAAGGGTTAAACTTGGCAATTCTATACAGTGTTAAATACCATCTTTGCGTAATTTTGTGGGAGAGCTCCCAAAGATTTGTGCATATATATATATATATATGTGTACCCACACAGCTGTATTATCATGTACATGTTTTAGATTTATGTTTAGAGTTCATGTTTTCATACATTGATATCCTATTTTTGTAATGTTACCTAATAAAATCTATATATTCAAAGAAAGAAAACTTTTTTGAATACGTTTTTGCTGGCAATAAACCCCATGGGGAAATCTTTCCATTTCATGACTTCCTCTTAAACCCTTGAATTTCTGCACTCAGGGCAACAATAGTACTATTAAAGCATGATGGGTTTGACATGCATCCTCCTATGCATGTCAACACCTTTCAGAGTGTATGTATGTTTCACTTTTATTTCAGAGTAATGGTGTATACAGGTATACTTTGTGCTCATAGAGATGCACCCTGACCTTCAAAAAGACACATGGGGGTTGATTTACTACAACTGGAGAGTGCAAAATCTGGTGCAACTCTACATAGATACCAATCAGCTTCCAGGTTTTTTTTTGTCAAAGCTTAATTGAACAACCTGAAGTGAGAAGCTGATTGGCTGCCATGAAGAACTGCACTCTCCAGTTTTAGTAAATCAGCTTTCACTCTCCAGTTTTAGTAAATCAACCCAATAGTATGCTGGATACAGATATCACTCATATCCATGAACCGCATATATGTAGACAGGCTCTTAGAAAAGTATTGGATGAGAAAATATCCTCATTGAAGAGAAGATCCTCAATTAGTGTAACCAGGGATAAAGGAGAACCACCATCTCTGGTTTTCTCAGGCTGGCTTCAAAAGGTCTAGGTCAAAAATAGATACGGTTGCTCCCCAGATGACCCAGTTTGTCTATAAGACTCGGTACCCATCCATCTCACCAATCTAGGTCAGTGTCAGGTCATGGTCAGAGTCAAAATTGAGGGTCCAACACCAGCTTCAAAGGTCAGGGTCAGTGTGTTTTAGGTAGGATAAAAAACATTTAGTAATTCAGTATCAGTGTCAGTCAGTGTCGGTATGTTTTAGGTAGGATGAAAAAATGAAATATGCATTATTGTTTCTGGGATCTGCTACGGGTACAAACAACTAATATGGACATATGCAGTGCTGGGAGAAGGTCACAAAGAGCTCAGGGTGAACATGTCAACCTGCACCTCCCTATCCAAGATGTATGAGCATTATGTGTTAGCAAAAATTGCCCTTTAAAAGAATTGAGCACTAATCTTCATGCAACCCCCGTCCTCCCAGGAAAAATCCGCCCCCTTGTCTGAAACCCCTCTCCCTGCACAAATATTTTCCACCCTTCCCCCCTCCCAGCTCAATTTTTGTAATCCGTGGAGCGGAGTCCATGTTCTGTATCTGTAAAAAAACAATCTTTTACAACAAGTGGGATTTTCACTGTACGTATTTCATGTCTCTGATTTGTTCTTTTTTTTTTGTGGAGATCACCAGAAGCTCTCCCAGACCCGGTAAGTGTTTTGGGCTTTTTGTCAACTCTCGCTTCAGGAAGATCACATCATAACATGATATTATTATTATTATACAGGATTTATATAGCACCAACAGTTTGTACAGTGCTTTACAACATGAGGGCAGACAGTACACTTACAATACAAATCAATACAGGAGGGATCAGAGGGCCCTGCTCGTTAGAGTTTACAATCTAGAAGGGAGGGTCAAGTGGAAACAAAAAGTAATAACTGTGGGGTATGAGCTGATGGAGAAAATGAAAAAAACAGTTCTTAGGTGTGGGTAGGGTAGGCTTCTGTGAAGAGAAGGGTTTTCAGGGATTATCCAAAAGCTAATAGAGTAGGAGATAAGCAGATAGATTGGTGTAAGGCATTCCATAGGATTGGAGAGGCTTTGGAAAAGTCCTGGAGGCGAGAATGGGAGGAGGTGATGGGGGAGCTAGAGAGCAGGAGGTCTTGAGAGGAATGAAGAGAACGAGTAGGTTGGTATTTAGAGACTAGGCTAGTGATGTAGTTGGGGGCTAAATTGTGGATGGCTTTGTACGCAGTTGTTGGTATTTTGAATTTAATTATTTGAAAGAGTAGAAGCCAGTGGAGGGATTGACAGAGAGGAGTAGCAGACACAGAGCGATTGGTAAGGTGGATGAGTCTGGCAGCAACATTCATAATGGATTGCAGAGGTGATAGACTATGTAGGGGTAGGCCAATGAGAAGGGAGTTGCAGTAGTTGAGGCGAGAGATGACCAGCAAGTGAATTAAGAGCTTTGTTGTGTCATTGGTTAGAAAGGGCCGTATTTTGAAGATGTTGCAGAAGTTGAGGTGGCAGGATTTGGCGGTATTCCCGAGTGTGGCTCAGGGTGGTTTTTTAGCACCAAAAGCGGTAACCCCTTGCCACACTCCCCGTTGTGTGTGCGAGCCGTCCTCCGCTTGATCTATTATGGAGCCGAGGTCCGTTCCCTACGAGCGTTGCGACGCACGGGGACGGAGAATGGCGCCAAATTCAAAAAGTAAAACACACAATACATATACAGTATACTGTAATCTTACAGATTACATTACTGTATCAATTTATTTCACATCCCTTTTGTCCTTAGTGGTTTGTCCAGTGCCCTGCATGCAGTTTTATATTGTAAATACTGTTCTTTCTGCCTGGAAACTGGATATTGTCCATAGCAACTAAAAAGTGTCCCTTTACATCAAAAGTGGTTTTAGACCAGCTATAAAACAGTGATAATAAATTAGAATCACTTGCAGAATTCAGCAATAGTGATTTGTGGGGAAATCTGTCATCAAACACTGAAATTTCAGTGTTTTTGATTTGATTAGATTATTGAATAATTTGTATTATTATTATATTATTATTTGTTATAATTATTTAAAGTTATTTATTATATTATAATTTATGATTTCGTTTTTCAAACTTTATCATACCCGGGATACCTACTAGACTCTTGTTTGGACAGATTTAAGCGTGTTATTCCTAAGAATTACAGGCCTACAATATAAAAAGGCCAAATTTCCATGCAAAATAATTGTACCACTTTCAGCATCAAAAATCTGAAATAATCATATCACCAGAGAGGTTAAAGGAGAGTTCCGAGTCCAGGACTACACCTAGAACCTTGGCATGTGGGGATGGGCTTATAGTTGTTCCATTGATTTTGACAGAGAGATTAGGGGAAGGGGCATATGGGGGAGGAAAAATTATAAGTTTGGTTTTGGATAGATTGAGTTTGAGGAAGTGGTGTGACAACCAGACTGATATATCTTATAGTAAATTAGTGATACGTGAGGAGACAGATGGAGTAAGCTGAGGGGTAGAGAAATAGATTTGGGTGTCGTCAGCGTAGAGTTGGTATTGGAAGCCATGGGAGGCTGACCCAGGGTGGCAGTGTAGATTGAAAATAGGAGAGGTCCAAGAACAGAACCTTGGGGGGACCCCAACTGAGAAAGGAAGAGCAGAGGAGGAAGTAGAGTTGTAAGAAACGCTAAAGGTGCATTTGGATAAGTAGGAAGAGAAACAGTGAAGAGTACAGTCACGGAGAACAAAGGCGTGGAGTTTTTTGAGGAGGAGGGGGTGGTCAACCATATCAAAGGCAGCAGAGAGGTCCAGGAATAGGAGTACAGAATAGTGTCAATTGGTTTTGGCCGTTAGTAGATCATTTGTTAGTTTTAGGAGAGCAGTTTCTGTGGGGTGTTGAGGACGAAATCCAGACTGAAGGGGATCAAGAAGGCTATTATCAGCAAGGTGGACGCTCAGTCGGTTGTAGACCAGACGTTCGAGGAGTTTGGATAAGAAGGGGAGCAAGGAGATGGGGCGTAGGTTGTTAAAATTGGATGGGTCCAGTGAGGGCTTTTTAAGTATGGGTCTGACAAGTGCATGTTTTAGAGAGTTGGGGAAGATGCCAGAAGAGAGGGAGAGATTGAAGATGTGGGTTAGAGAGTGTAGCATAGAGCCAGAGGGTGAACGTAGCATTTGTGAGGGAACAGGATCCAGAAGGCAGGTGGTAAGGTGGACATTAGCAAGTAGTTTAGCAACCTCGTCTATAGTGGTGGGGTTAAAAGAGGGAAGTAATGATTGTGCCTGTGGGCATGAAGTATAAAGCATGGAGGGTATCGGAACAGTAGAGAGCTCCTTGGAAATTATATCAATCTTCTGTTTGAAGTGATTGACGATCTCCTGGGCAGTGAGTGAGTTGGTGGGTGGAGGTAGTGGAGGACGAAGTAGAGAGTTGAAGGTAGAGAAGAGTTGACGGGGACAGGATGATAAGTTGCTAATGAGAGTGATAAAATAGGTCTGCTTGGCAGTGAGGAGGCTGGAATTTTTTGGAGGGCAGATTTATATTGGTTGAAATCCCTCTGAGACTTGGTCTTACGCCACAGGCGCTCATAAGCATGACTATGCATTTTTCAGACTTCTAGTATCATCTGTTTGCCAAGGTTGAAGGGGTCGGGGCCTGATTCTGTGTGTAGTGAGGGGTGCCGTGCCAGTGAGTCCAGTGAGGCTAGAAGTGAAGCTTTGTAGACAGAAGTGGCTAGGTTGGTGCAGGATAGGGGTGAGATTTCATCGTAGAGGTTGTCGATAGCAGAGTATAGAAGAGAAGGGTTGAGATGACGTAGGTTTCTGCGGGTAACTTTTAGGTGGTTTGGAGGGAGAGGAGGTGGAGGAGAGAGAGAGAGTGAAACTAATAAGGTGGTGATCATAGAGAGGGAATGGATAGTTAGAGAGGTTGCATGGAGTGCAAAGGTGAGAGGAGGTTAGGCTGAGAAGTTTGGAAGTGGCAGGAGTGTTAGTATTAATAGGGATGTTGAAGTCCCCGAGAATGATTGTGGAGATTTCAGAAGAAAGAAAGTAGGGTAGCCAGGCAGAAAAGTCATCAGGAAAGGTTGATACTGATCCAGGGGGCCTGTAAATCACAGCTATCCTTAGAGAAATTGGAGTGAAAAGACAAATTCAGTGTGCTTTGAAAGAGGAGAGTGACAGAGAGGGAGGTGGCTGAAGTACGTGAAAGGTGCTATGTGGGGCTAGAAGGATTCCGACACCTCCTCCCTTACGTCCACTGGATCTGGGGGTGTGAGTCCAGAGAAGACCACCATGGGATAGGGCAGCAGAAGACAGAGCATCGGATTCATGGAGCCAGGTTTCGCAATGGCAAGTAGGTTAAATGAGTTGGCAATAAAGAGGTCACGGAGAGAGGTGAGTTTGTTGCAGACAGAGCGAGAGTTCCAAAGGGCACAAGAGAAAGGGAGTGTGGTCTTGGATAGTATAGAAATGGGACCTAAATTGTGTTGATTGTGGCTGCTGCCAGAGGGTGCAGGGTGATGGGTGCATGGGGTACAGTTAAAAGATGGAGGCCTGGGGTTTAGGGATCTATCTCCAGAGGTTAGGAGAAGCAGGAGGGCGAGGGAGGTAATATAGGAGCGGGATTTATATGAATTTATATGAAGGGACATGCCCCAGGGTCTTGGAGATTTTTAGTATGTGTGGATTTGGAATTAGCAGGAGTTGATGGGTTCAGTAAAAAGGAGAGGACAGAGAACAAAATCTCCCCACATTTTTTCTTCCACCACAAGAACCTGTAGGGGAGAGAGAACACAGCCCCAACCTCCTCCCAGCTCTCTCCTGCTCTCCAGCTCAATGCTGACAGTGGTGGTAATACGTCTGTCAGATTGTAGCGGCAGGGAGACTCCACGTGGTCCCCCCCCTCAAATGATACCACCAGCACCCAGGGCAGCCACCCCTCCTGCCCACCTCTAGTCCCGGCCCTGGTTACATGTTTTATAATAAGACACTATAGCAGTAGAAATGTTCCGGAAGATATTATTATTTTATTTTATTTATTTCAGGTACTTATATAGTACTTATTAGGGGTGAGCCGAACACCCCCCTGTTCGGTTCCCACCAGAACATGCGAACAGGCAAAAAATTTGTTCAAACACGCGAACACCATTAACGTCTATGGGACACGAACATGAATAATCAAAAGTGCTAATTTTAAAGGCTGATATGCAAGTTATTGTCATAAAAAGTGTTTGGGGACCTGGGTCCTGCCCCAGGGGACATGGATCAATGCAAAAAAAAGTTTTAAAAACGGCCATTTTTTCAGGAGCAGTGATTTTAATAGTGCTTGAAGTGAAACAATAAAAGTGTAATATTCCTTTAAATTTCGTACCTGGGGGGTGTCTATAGTATGCCTGTAAAGGGGCGCATGTTTCCCGTGTTTAGAACAGTCTGACAGCAAAATGATATTTCAAAGGAAAAAAGTCATTTAAAACTACTCGGGCTATTAATAAATTGCCGGTCCGACAATACACATAAAAGTTCATTGATAAAAACGGCATGGGAATTCCCCACAGGGGAACCCCGAACCAAAATTTTAAAAAAAATGACGTGGGGGGTCCCCCTAAATTTCATACCAGGCCCTTCAGGTCTGGTACGGATTTTAAGGGGAACCCTGCGCCAAAATAAAAAAAAATGGCGTGGGGTACCCCCAAAAATCTATACCAGATCCTTATCTGAGCACGCAACCTGGCAGGCTGCAGGAAAAGAGGGGGGCCCCCCTCCTTAACCGTACCAGGCCACATGCCCTCAACATGGGGAGGTGCTTTGGGGTAGCCCCCAAAACACCTTGTCCCCATGTTGATGGGGACAAGGGCCTCATCCCCACAACCCTTGCTCGCTGGTTGTGGGGGTCTGCGGGCGGGGGGCTTATCGGAATTGCCTGTTATCAATGTCCGTGTAAAAGATCCCTATCAAACAATGCTGGAGAATGTAAAATACAATATAATATAAAGAAATAGAATACAATATAATGAAATGACTGATCCCATCTTTCCTTTTCCAGAGACCACCAACAGCTCTACATCCTTTGGTAAGTGTTTAATTATTACTATGTTGTGTTATAGGAAAATTAAGGAATGTGTCAGATAGGTGACTTTACCATCTCATTTTTAATGGGGTGTGATGTCATTTATTCACGCTATGTGTGCACATCTTTTTGTTGTGAGAGACATCTATATTGATGGAAGTATTCCCTGACGTAAAGCCACAAAGTATCACAATATGCAAGTATAGGCGCAAACACTGGAGATGGTGATAAGAACGACAACACAGTATGCCACACCTCCCCCTGGTATATAGTATCAATGGACAAAAATAAAAATAATAATGAGGTAGTAGCAAGATGTATAAAAATATATACAATACAGTCAATCAAAAGAAAGGTCCAGGGGTCCAAAGGAACAGGATGATAATGTTAAATCCACAGGTAGGGCTGCCTTCACTGAGAACTGAAACCAAATTCCAAATCTAGAAGAAACAAAAAGAAGAAAAGGCGCCTCTGGGTGTAGACTTAAAACAGTTTATTGTATAAAATTAGTAGCGATCACACTCACATAGGTGAAGTCATCAAAGGCATGTGTAGTAAGCATCATCCATCATAGGAAAAAAGGGGGGGGTCAGATCGGTCTATCCTCCTGATACTCGGCTGGGAGCTCTGCCCGTGTGTGGAGTGGAGTACCGCTGAGAGTGGTAAGGGCCGGCCACAGCGGTGACACGTCTACCCGGAGCCAAAGCTGAAGGCGATGTCACAGATCCGGATGCGCAGGAAGAGAAACACAACAGCCGGCGAGGAGGAGTGACGTCACTGAAAGAGCGACGCGTTGCGGGGCGTACGGGCTGCGTTGACGTGACAGCCGCGCCCCTTCATCAGGCTATAGGTGGATGGGGATGGATGCCATAAATGCAGAAGGAAGAGGGAGGGGCCAGGGCAAGTAGTGCAGTGATAGGCCAGAGTGAAAGGAAGAGGAGGGGAGGAAAAACCGGAACTACGGGCTTCTTCTTTACTCCTCTGCTGACACTTCGGCCCGTAGTTCCGGTTTTTCCTCCCCTCCTCTTCCTTTCACTCTGGCCTATCACTGCACTACTTGCCCTGGCCCCTCCCTCTTCCTTCTGCATTTATGGCATCCATCCCCATCCACCTATAGCCTGATGAAGGGGCGCGGCTGTCACGTCAACGCAGCCCGTACGCCCCGCAACGCGTCGCTCTTTCAGTGACGTCACTCCTCCTCGCCGGCTGTTGTGTTTCTCTTCCTGCGCATCCGGATCTGTGACATCGCCTTCAGCTTTGGCTCCGGGTAGACGTGTCACCGCTGTGGCCGGCCCTTACCACTCTCAGCGGTACTCCACTCCACACACGGGCAGAGCTCCCAGCCGAGTATCAGGAGGATAGACCGATCTGACCCCCCCCTTTTTTCCTATGATGGATGATGCTTACTACACATGCCTTTGATGACTTCACCTATGTGAGTGTGATCGCTACTAATTTTATACAATAAACTGTTTTAAGTCTACACCCAGAGGCGCCTTTTCTTCTTTTTGTTTAAAGCCACAAAGTATTACAGGTGCCTGTTCTGGATCTGTCTGGTGAGTTCATGACCATAGGGAAGATTACTCCCGCGGTGTGGTGACAGGATCCTTGTTTGGATATTACCCTTTATGAACGAGATAGATTGACTTCAATCTGACCGATTTTGGACAATTGAATATACACTTTATTTTCTAATTGTGGAATACACAAAGCACTGCCAATGTTATAGTTTGAATGAAGCACATGTTTGATTGTTTGTTTCTATTTAATATATGTAATTAGTGGTCTATGAGCACTGCGAAAGAGAGAGATTATTTAACTAATGTTGATTGATCACTTTCATTTGTTTGTAAGTGACACTTTTGACACTTTTTGTGGACCAGTGTATCAGGAACCATGAATCAGACCGAGACAGAAGTATAGTTAAATCACGTGAAGGAAAATCACACTTGTTTAATAATAATAATAATAATAATAATAATAATAATGTAAACAGAGTAAGCGTAGTCAAAACAAGCCAGAGTTCAGTAACCGGATCGGGTAATCAGCCAAACAAATGTCAGAGAGCCAGAGATAAATGTAGTAGTACAGCAAGCAGGATCAGGAGCCAGAAGGAATGTCAGCCACGCAAGTCTTCTACAGGAACGCAGGAGCAAGTCTCTGTAATGTTGACGAAGGCGAAGGCAGAGATCAAGTGAGCTGGATGACTTTAAGTAGGCAGGACTGACGAGCTGGATCAACAACAGCTGGGTAACTGTGAAGAGAAATGGGAGCTGGCAATTAGTCGATAGCTGAGCGGCCAGCTCAGAGAAGAATGGGCTGAGCCCAGCCCTGACACAGTAACACTAATACAGTGATCAGTACTAAAAAAATATGCACTGTCAGTGTACTAATGACACTGGCGGGGAAGGGGTTAACATCAGGGGTGATCAAAGGGTTAAATGTGTTCCCTGGGAGTGCTTGCTAACTGTGTGTGTGTGGGGGGGCTTTGACTGGGGAAAGACAGAGATCCATGTTCCTGCTTAGCAGAAACACAAGATCTCCATCTTCCCCTTTCACAGAATGGCGATCTGTGTTGTTTACATAGGCAGACCTCTGTTCTGCCTCTCTCGGGAACGATCGCCGGCTGCTGGTGAACATCGAGTCCACTGGACCTGCTGATTGGCTCTGCTGTGTCCAATCACAGTGGGAGCGGTTCACCTGTGGCACGCATGTGTGCCCCAGGCCCGGGAATGAAAATGACGTACAGGTACATGATTTTGCGTTGAAGGGCCGCCCTGTACATCTACATGGGGCAGTCCGGAAGGAGATAAAAAGCATAACATGTCCTCTATCCCGTGCCACTGCTAATTTTTTAGATTTACTGTCTTATAGCCATTGCATTACTGAAGAAAGAAGAGTTCATGCATGTTTTTGTTTACAGAATTGCCAATCAAGTTTTTTTTTTGTCAATAAATTGTTTTACAATGTTACAGGATAAATAAATAATGGAAGGACAAATGTTGTATAAGAAGGTCGTACCACAGTGAGATATAGAGGACTGAATAGACTAAGCATAGGATGAGTTAGGAATGTTCCCTCGTATAAAAACAGTAATGGGTCCTTGAGGGTATTAGTATAAGGATATTATGGTGAGATATAGAGCTCACTGACCCATTCTCATGAAAAGACAGAGAGAGATGAAAGAATATATAGAAAGAAGGGGTGAGAAGTTAGTGAGTTTTGGGGTACCTGTGATGCACTGGAGACATTCCCCACACAGCATCTGACAAAGTAACATTTCAGTAGACATTTGTGAAATGTAGATTGGTTGAAATGCTTGACTTAGGAAGTCCAGATGGGGATCTTTGACCCTGGAAGTCCAGATGGAGATCATTGATCCTGGAAGTCAAGATTTTGTCAAAGTTGGTTCCTCTGTCCTACAGTTTTGCCATCATCTCATCATCATAGATCAACATCTCCTTATCCACCTCATTACCGGGCACTTTCACCCCCTTCCTGCCCAGGCCATTTTCCAGCTTGTAGAGCTGTCACATTTTGAATGACAATTACGCGGTCATGCTACACTGTAACCATGTGACATTTTTATAATTTTCTTCACACAAACAGAGCTTTCTTTCAGTGGTATTTAATCACTGCTGGGTTTTAAATTTTTTGCAAAAAAAAGACTGAATATTAAAAAAAAAAAAAAAAAAGTTTTTCTTAGTTTCTGTCAGTAAATTTTGTAAATAAGTAATTTTCCTCCTTCACTGATGGGCACTGATGAGGTGGCCCTTATGGGCACTAATTAGGTGACGCTGATGAGGAGGCACTAATATGCGACACTTATGGGTACTGAGAGGTGGCACTGAATTATGGCACTGATGAGTACTGATAGACAGCACTGATGGGTGGCATTGGTGGGCACTGATAGGTGGCACTGGTGGGCACTGATAGGAGGCACGGATAGGTGGCACTGATGGGCAGCACTTACAAGCACTGATGGGCATTGATGGGTGGCACTGATGGGCAGCACTGATGAACTCTAAAACCCAGCACTTATAGGCTGAAACGTGTCAACAGACAGGTGGCAACCTTATGTGGCGTGCTCACAACACACTTTTTATTATAGTAATAGATCATCATCAGACACAAAGAACAGATCGGCCATCAGACACAAAGCCAATCACAAAAAGCAACAAGTGGAACAAATCAATCAAAGGAGACTTGGAGTGTAAACAGGACGCATGACCTGCCCCCTGTTTACACTAGAAAGACCTCCCAATGAAGCTTTTCAGCTGCAATCACCTGAAGTCAAGTTTCTAATAGACAGCTCAGTGTCCAGTGACCAGACACTCTTAAAGGACCACTTTTTTTATATGTTTAGATTTGGGGGGCGGGGCCCAGGTGCACCTTATTGACGGACCGCCACTGCTACAAACCATGAGATAGATTGGAATGTTTTGTTTATACGACTAATGATGGTGATCAGCGACTTAGAATGGAACTGTGATTAGAGATGGACTATACACCACTATGTTTGGTTCGTGCCAGAACTCTCAAACATCGCAAAAGCTTGGACCTAAATCGTGGACCCTATTACAGTTTTTCGGACCGAAACTTGAAAAATCAAAAGTGCCCATTTTGAAGGCTTATATGCAAGTAATTGGCCATAAAAAGGGTATGGTGGTCTGGATACTGCCCTGGGGAACATGTATCAATGCAACATTTTTCCAGGAGCAGTGATTTTAATAATGCTTAAAGGGAATAAATAAAAAATGAAAAATTCCTTTAAATATCATGCCTGGGGTGTCCCCTTAGTCTGCCTGTACAGTGACACATTGGTGCCATGTATAGAACCTGCTGCAGCAAAAGTGACATCTAGAAAGAAAGAAAAATGACATTTAAGTTGCTGGCAATACAATACCATTGCCGGCAATAGAAACATGTTAAAAAAAAACAATCAAATCAATACCAGGCCCTTTGGATCTTTTGCCATTTGGCGAACACCCGAATTCGCAGGGAGCCACGCAGTGCATTCTAGGGCCCTGCATGGCTAAAGCAAAGCACCTGACCGCTGTCAAAGCCATGATTTGACAAAGTCATGATAACTTTGCCCAATCATGTCTCAGTGCTCATAGTCACACCCCACACTATAAAAGTTTCCTTCCCAAAGGAACCGTTTTGGAGTGTGTTGTTGTAGTGGAGATAGCTAGAGCAGGGCTCAGTTTGCTACTAGCGAGTTAGTGTGTTGTGACTCTGAGTGTAGAGTGTTAGTATAGTGTGTCAGTACAGTGTGAGTATAGTGTAGTATCAGTGTAGTGTGTTATGCTCCGTACACACGGTCGGATTTTCCGATGGGAAATGTCCGATCAGAGCGTGTTGTCAGACATTCCGACCGTGTGTTGGCTTAATCGGACATTTTCCATCGGATTTTCCGACACACAAAGTTTGAGAGCAGGCTATAAAATTTTCCGACAACAAAATCCGATCACGTCAATTCCGACCATGTGTGGCCTGTTCCGACGCACAAAGTGCCACGCATGCTCAGAAGAAATTCCAAGACGGAACAGCTCGGTCTGGTAAACTTAGCGTTCGGAATGGATACAGCACTTTCGTCACGCTGCAATGTTAAAAATGGTTTAATACAGCGCACTCTCTTCTTCTTTATAATGTGAGAAGAATGAAGTAGTTTTGCTGCTCATATTCACACACACTTCTCACAAACTTCTTTCTTTACGATTTATCGGGATTCCCTCAATATATTTTGATTTGTCACATCTGATATTATTTTTGTGTTGTATTTTTTGTTTTTTTTGTTTTAAGGCAGATTTTTTTTTTGATTTGTATTTTTTTCAAGGCTGATCTTCGTTTTATTGTATTTTTATTTTTACTCCAGAATATTTTTGTGTGTGTTTTGTGTGTCAAGTTACCACAACACCATTGATATGTTGTTATATTTAATCTGTAGGAGATTGTTTGGTGTTGTTGTCTCTTGTTAATTTCACATTGTACTTTAGAAATGTACCTAAATCCTCACCAACAAACTGTCCTTTTTGGATGAAAACATACATAGGAGAGTATAATTTTCCCAAAAAATTAATTTATTAAGGGCTCACAACTAAACAAAGAGGGAGGCAACGCTGGAGAAACAGCAGAAATGGGTGAAGCCTTGGACCCCCAGGGCACACATCAACTATTTTCAAGCAAAATTGGTGCCCTGAGGAGTCCTTATCTAAGGGAGTTCAGTCTGGACCAGAAGTCCCAGAGATCCGGAAAGCAGCAGATGACATCTGTGTCCCCAGGCTGTGGTCATACAAGGGACTGCATCTTTTGTCAGACCAGACTGAACCCAGGGCCATCACTCTCTGGTCTTCCATCCACGCTTCCTACCACGCTGTGGCTCTGGTGGTGGAGTTGTGTCAGCAGGAGGAGGAGGAGGATGGTCCAACTCAATCACGTCGGTCTTGGGTGTGATTTCGCCACTCATTCCCTTAGTTAGGACTTTATAAATAAGTTGCTCACACATGAGGCGTTGACCCTCCTGCATGCCCTGCAGTTTTGTGGCAGCCATGCAGGCAAAGGCCTCTTCAGGAGTGGGTAAGGCTCGGAAGGACGCAGAAGCCTCCTGAATAAGCCTGAGTGCATAATCCTGAATGTGACTCCCCTTCCTGGGTCTTTTTTATGGAAGGCGAAGGGGAGGAACCTGCGATTTGGTCAGGCTGCGACTGGTCCCAGGCTTCTCCTGGCTGACACTCAGCCCCGCCTCCTCCTGGCTGCCACTAACCCCCGCCTCCTCCTGGCTGCCACATTCCACAGCCTCCTCCTGGCTGAGGTCTTCCTGTGTATGAAAAAGGGACATTGTTTTAGTTTTTTATTCATCAATCACACACAATTTTCACCTCCTGACTGTTGCAAATTGAATGTTAACAAATAGAACAGACTATCCTTCTGAGCTCAGCAATATTCATTCTTGTCCCAATTTTGGGTGCCCACTACTGTCTATTGATATGTAAAACACTTTTTTCAATCAGCAATTAGTGATCAATAATAACATCTAATAAACATAATTTCTTTATTGACAAGAAATCTATAGAAGAATGCTATACCTGACTCCATCTGGGCTCCTCCACTTCTTCCTGGCTGGAAGTCCCAGGTTGGACATCGGAAGCCTCAGCTGGGGTGGAAGGAAGAGTGGAAGGAAGAGTGGAGAGGAATTCCCTGACTTCCGTCTGGTCTGACAGAAATCGCAGTCTCTCATAGTACCACAGCCTGGGGACATAAACGTCATCTGTTGCAGCTCCGGATCTCTGGGAATCTGTGACCTTCTTGCACTCCCTTAGATAAGTGCTTCTCAGGCCACCAATTTTGGTTTTTAAATAAAGGATGGTTGCTGTGAGGACCACCGGCTTCACCAACTCCAGCAGTTTCTCCAGCGCTGCCTGCCTCTTTTGTTTATTATTATAATGGGGATGTCTCACCTGCCACAGACAGGTCAGCTCCCTGTATTTGTCTATGAACAGGGGGAGGAAGTTGTGGTCATTGAAGCCATCCATTTTCTCTGCAAGACACAACAAAAGACAAACCCTAAGGTCAGGCCAAACTCTCCTAATCTTGTTACAATATAGGCTTCAATTTCGAAGCAGTATAGGCCCAAGTTTAGATCTTACCTTCATTATCACGATCGGCACCTCCGATGCTCCTTCCTCCACTCACAGATTGTATGTAATACGCATGCGTGTTACGTTTTATACACACTGCGCATGCGTGTAACTCCACCCGCCCCTGACGTTCTTTCTAGTCTATTCCCTACCCCTTTTCGTTCTGCGCAGTGGGGGAAGAGCACATGGTGGAGACACAGCAGGTGCAGGTGCGTGCTAATTACAGGAACGAGGAGGAGGAGGAGGAAAGCCCGGATCCGGAGACATCCCGATCCAGAAGGAGATTTAAGGCCTCAAATATGTCCTTTGTGGAGATGTTGGAGATGGTGGACATCCTGAAGAGGGCCGACTATGATGGAAAGAATGGACCTTACCCAAACCCCAATGTCAGAAAGGCCAAGATCATGGCAAAAGTGGTCAGGAGTCTGCACCGGAATTTCGGGGTACGTCGATCGAAAGATCAGCTCAGGAAGCAGTGGTCGGACCTCAAATTACGAGAACATGAGCAGTACAGAAAGATCCGGAGAGTGCTGCAAAAAAGTAAGTAGTTGTGCTGTGTTCCTATTCTTTTTGTGTTTATTACGTTCGTGCTGCCCCATGTGCTTTTCTTAAAAGTGTACATTTTAAAATTGCAACTTTCATGTTCATGGGCACATTATTCATTCGTATCAAACATTTTTCTTTCAGCCTATAAAACACCATTGTTTTGGCCATATGCATTTGGCCACATTTTTGACTCCCTACTTGTATGAAACTAATTTGGTTGTGTAGATGGCTTTGTTACTAGAATGAAATGCAAACTAGATTCTGTGTAAAGAGAGGACACTGAGCAGCTGTTTTCACATCTGGACACTGGAGTACTAGTGTGGGACACCAGAACACCATTTTTATTAGGGGGGGCACACAGGTGCTCCAGTGTATACTATAGGGGGGTCTCCATCTGTGAAGCTTGTACCAAACAGGTAAAGTATTGGAGCTTGACAAAGGACACTGAAAATGCTACATTTTGGAACTCTGCCAAAATAGACAATTGTACCCCACTTCTAAGCAATGTTTCCTATTTATAGTTCTGCCATCAAATCTGGAAGAAGGGGAATCCCTCCAACACAAGAAGAGCAGGAGGAAGAAGACGTGGTAGAACTAGTCACCACAACAGGTGAGTCTCTGCGACCACAGGCTCAGGTAAGAGATGGATGCCGGCATATTTTTGATACCTGTTTTTGTTTGGTTTCTCTCTTTTGATCGTGATGTTGTGGATCCAGATCCTTTCACACCAAAAAGTGCACAGATCCTGATCGGGGAGATCATGGGGTGTAATTTAGCTTTGGAGACCTCCAGAAAAACATCAATGATGTTATTCAAAAAAATAAAAACATCATTGATGTTTTGGGGCGAGTTTAAAACCCCTCCAAATCACTTTCTTCTTTTGTGTGCTACAAAGTTCAAAATGTTTTAGCGATTTTTAGAAAAGCAAAATTTGGAGGAGGCATGCAGTGTGCCAACATGTGCTATCTGCCATCACGGGAGATCAATGTAGGCGTTTTGGGGGTGCAACCCCTTCCTCAATAATAAAGTAGCTGAGAGGAAGGGGTTTCTCCCCCAAAACACGTCCCTTGATCCCCCGTGATGGCAGGTAGCACATGTTGACATTGGGAAATTTGTGTGCATCTTCCAAATTTGGCTTTTCCTGGGGTGACTTCACCCCATCTGAACGAAATATCAAACACAGTTCCTAAATAATCATGTCTGATATTGCCTTCAAGTTCTACCTAATGTGAACGTTGTAAGTTCAAGATTTGTGTCTTTCTTGTTGGTTTTACACATGCCTGTTTTATCTTAAATGGACATTTCTATTTTTGATAATGCTACCCCAAAAATTGTTATACAACAAACATGTTGGTTTGTTTAAAAACCTTTTCTAAATGCACATGTGATTGTGCAGGTATTAAAAAGATTGTTAATCAAGAATGTGTGGATTATTGTCTCAACGCTACAACACTTTTGTGGTGATTTAATTGCTGCTTTCTGTGAAAATGGTGGTTATTTCCTAAGGGCAAATCCTCTTTGCACTACAAGTGCAGTTTCAGTGCAGTTTCAAGTGCACTTGTAGTGCAAAGTGTCTTTGCCTTTAGTAAATAACACCCAACAGTGCTTTGTATAAGGTTACACAATCACGCCATTTTCAGGACTCCCCACATTTCTGTCAGGGTCAGCTAAAACAAACACAAGCAGTAAATGTCACCAAAGATTTGCTTTTTTTTTTTTATTTGATAAAGGCTTCACAAATTGTCTGGCATATTGATGGCCCCCCTACCCGCAAAGAACTCAAGGTATCTTAACCGGACATCACGGGCTGCATAGTTGGCCGAATGTTGCAGTAAAAAGTTATGTAGAACACAGCACGCCAGGATTATATGATTAAGTTTATACTCCGCCATATGGATGGGTGTAAGAAATAGGTGGAACTGGCTGGCCATGATTCCAAATGTGTTCTCCACCACTCTTCTGGCTCTGGCCAGCCAATAATTAAAAACCCTCTGTTCCGGGGTGAGGGTCCTCATCGGGAATGGCCGCATAAGATGGTCCCCCAGCGCAAATGCTTCATCCGCAACGAACATATATGGGAGTCCTTCAATATTATCCTCTGGAGCTGGCAAGCTGCCATTCTGGAGACACCTGTAAAACTCTGTCTGGGTGATGACTCCACCATCGGACATCCGGCAATTCTTCCCCACATCCACATACAGGAAGTCGTAATTAGCCGACACCACCGCCAACATCACTATACTATTGAACCCCTTGTAATTATAATAGTACGACCCCGAGTTGGGTGGTGGGATGATGTGGACGTGTTTCCCATCAATTGCCCCTCCGCAGTTAGGAAAGTCCCACCGCTGGGCAAAGTGGGAGGCCACAGTTTGCCATTCCTGTGGCGTGGAAGGAAACTGTTGAGGAAAAAACAATAAACATTTTTATTTTTGATCAGAAACATGGCAAGCAGATTAGACACAAACATTATGGGGCAACCTCCAGATAGCATTTAGTAAGGGGAATTTAACAAGGCCAAAGTATAAGGTACACCTATCATATTCCCCCTCCCCCTTCTCATGGGCCATTTCTAACATTATAGGGGGGGGAATCTTGGACAGGTAACCCTCTTCACTTCATTGAGAGATGAATGCCTAAATAATGGGTATTACTTTGAACAGACCCTCCTTAGTTACACTATTGGCAGCCCACTGGACAGGTAAGAAGTGTCCGAATACAAAGATATAAATACACACTGTACACATTTGAGCACATTTGGACATTCTGCTATTACCTATCAAGATAATTATAGGATACAAAAACTTTAAACAGTACCATTGGAAAGTATTCAGGCAGGCCCTTGCACTACATGCTTTTGGAAATTCATCCATAAATCTGACCACAAAAGAGATGGGTATAGTGTGTATGGGTTTGGCAAAGTCAGCAGATAGATGATTGAGGATAGAGAATTGGGATCAGCTGACTTAGCAGTTGGGGGGAGGGAGGGTTACTAAAAATGATTTGGGGACACTACAAAAAAAAGCCTCTGGCACTCTGCCTGAATTTAAAGCACAAATCACATTTCTAAACATTTTAGGGGGTGTTTGGGGTAAAGCACTACTATGGAGCTGATAAAATACATTGTTAAGTGACTACATGAGGTGAATATAGGGCAGGAGACACCATGCTGGGGAGGTAAGTGAAGGCAAATATGTATGAAGGACTAAAAAAATAATTACATAAAAATCCGGCATGCATGAGAACAAAGGGGACATTCACAGCATATTACAAGAATGGTAATTAGGGAATGAGGAAAGAAATACAATATATTAGCAAACATTCAATACAATAAAATGTGATATAAAAGGAAAAAAATCTTACCTTCATATACTCCATCTGCAGGACCTGGATGATGGCAGAACAGGTCTCTGGGATAATGATCCCCAGAGCCTGGGGGAGATGCCTGTTGTGAACTAGAGGTTCTGCAGGCTTCTCCCTGTCACCAAGTACCGCAGGGTGGCGACTAGCCTCTGCTCTGGAGTGATGGCTTGCCTCATGCAGGTATCCTGCCTGCTGATATAGGGGGTCATCGAAGCCAACAAATGGTGAAATATGGGGTCCGTCATCCGGAGAAAGTTCCTGAAATCATCAGGATTATTCTCACGGATCTAACGGAGCAAAGGCATATGACAGAACTGGTCACGCTGAAGCAACCAATTCTTGGTCCATGAACTCCTCCCCACCCTGTTCATGGACTGGACTTTTGTCAAGGTCAGGACCCCAACACCAAGCCCCCGCACAGCAGGAACTCTACGAGGAGTACGCATACGAAACATGGCTAGAAAACGGTCGGCTGCTCAGAACGAAGTAACAGAACGCACTGAAGAACAGCAAGGCCTGTGAAGAGCGACCTGAAAAACAGCAACGAGCGGGCAAGATCGCACAGAAAACTCTGATACGAACTGACTGCACGCACTGAAGAGCACATACAAACCCACAAGCACAAATTGAACCGCAGAAAACGATCTGAAAGCCACGAGTCTGAAAAAGCGTGAATCGTCTCTCACCAAACTTTTACTAACACGAGATTAGCAAAAGGAGCCGAAAGGGTGCCGCGCTTGGTTCTGAACTGGCCTTTTCTAGTCTCGTCGTACGTGGTTGACGTCACCGCGTTCTTGGCGATCGGAAATTCCGACAACTTTGTGCGACCGTGTGTACGCAAAACAAGTTTGAGCCAACATCCGTCGGAAAAAATCCTAGGATTTTGTTGTCGGAATGTCCGATCAATGTCCGACCGTGTGTACGGGCATTAGTGTAGTGCAGTGTTTAACACAGCATTACATAAAATGTAGTGCTGTATACAGTGCTTTATACCCTTTATTGTTTTTCTTTTGGCTGCTGTGTTTTTTTTTTTGCCCCATGCCTGCCCCACAGTCAGTGATGGTTTGGAGAGCCGTGTCATCTGCTGGTGTTGGTCCTCTGTGTTTTATCAAGTCCAAAGTCAGCGCAGCCCTCTACCAGGAAATTCTAGAGCACTTCATGCTTCCCTCTGCTGACCAGCTTTATGGAGATGTTGGTTTAATTTTCCAGCAGGACTTGGCACCTCCCACACTGCCAAAACTACCAATATCTGGTCACATGATCATGGTATCACTGTGCTTGATAGGCCAGAAAACTCACCTGACCTAAACCCCATAGAGAATCTGTGGGGTATTGTCAAGAGGAAGATGAGAGACACCAGACCCAACAATGCAGATGAGTTGAATGCCGCTATCAAAGCAACCTGGGCTTCCATAACACCTCAGCAGTGCCACAGGCTTATCGCTTCCATGCCACACTGCATTGATGCCGTAATTCATGCAAAAGGAGCCCCGACCAAGTATTGAGTGAATACTATACTGTACATGGATAGACTTCTCACTAAGCCTACATTTCTGTATTAATAATAAAAAAAAAAATTTATTGGTCTTATGTAATATTAAAATTTTCTGAGATACTGAATTTTGGGTTTGCACTCGCTGTAAGCCATAATCATCAAAATTAAAAGAATGAAATGCTTGAAATATATAACTCTGTGTGTAACATATCTATAGAAAATATATGGGTTTCACTTTTTGAATTGAATTACTTTTTGAATAGAATAGAAAAACCCAGTGGTGGTTAAAGAGGAAGTAAAGCCTTAAAAGTTTTTCTTCTCCCTCCCCTGCAAAGTAAAGACATAATGTGCTAGTATGCGATGCATACTAGCACATTATATGACACTTACCTGCAAACAAAGCCCACGCCATCCCCACTGCTGGCCGCATCCATCTGTCTTCTTTCTGGGGCCACGGACTCCGCCTCTGTGACTGGCCGGAGTCGCTGACATCACTCCCGTGCGGGAGACGCCGGTCACGGCACTCGCTACTGAAAAAACGGCACGGGTGACATGGTACAATGTGTAAAGGGAGGTTTACAGCCTTTTTAAATACCACCAAAAGAAAGTTCTATTTGTGTGAAACAAAAAAATGATAAAAATATCTTATCCTAATGGGAGTGTTGATTGCCAATTTAAAGCGGAGGTCCACCCTAAAAAAAAATACATAAAAAGGCTCCTAAAAATGGGCAGATCGTCCTAATCTGCCACTTCCTATTCCGCGGTAGTCTTCATTCTTCTCCTCCTCGCGTTGTCTTCTAAGGAATGGGGTGCGCTGTCTTCTGGGACCTGTGGGTGTCCCAGAACACAGCCGGCCATTCACAAAGCGCCGCGTGACTCGCGCATGTGCAGTAGGAAATAGGCAGTCAAGCTGCAAGGCTCCACTGCCTGTTTGAATGGTGGTGCCGGGACCCAATCGCGGGCACCCTGGACAGGTAAGCGTGCTTATTAGCTGCTTTAAAAAAAAAATTCAGCTGGAACTTTAAGCAACCTAGCAGGCTTCAGCAGGCTTTTATCAAGCTGAAGCCTGCTAGTAGCTTGCTTAAAGCGGGGGTCCACCTATCTATCGTTTTTTGTTTGTTTTTTGAGTTCATTCACAAACTTTTCTTCTCAGCATTACATACTCACATATTGTGTGTAATATGTCCGCCTGTGTCAGATTTCGTCGGAAAGAATAACTTATATTATTCACTGCAGGCAGTTTCCATCTTCATTGTGGGCATTTGAAGCCCACAAGCATTTATTTCCTGGATGTGGTGAATGCTGTGCTCCCAGCATTCACCGCTTGTTCCCGCACATGCTCAGTGGCATCCTGGGAAGCCTGAGACTAGCTCCCAGGAGTCTGGGAGAGGCTAGAAACATGCCTACTCCCACGGGAGGAGAACCAGGAAGTGCAAAGAAGAATAGAAAAATAAAAGGTAATTACGGCAATTTAAATTTTTTTAAACGGCATGTCAGCATCTAGGCAAGGAAGAGAATACATACAGAAATTGTTCAAAATTTGGGTGGAACCCCGCTTTAAAGTGGCAATCAACACTCCCATTAGGATCTGTTTTCAACATTAGCAAACTGGAGCTGAATGGTAGTTTAAATGCTTCAAAAAATCTTTCTGAAAGCTCTGAAAATGCTTTGTCAAAGCTTGCTGCCCACATTGCTCTTTTACAAGCTGAAGTGAAACAGGCTTTCTTTTTTTTAATTCTATCTGATTCCACTTTTTAAAAAACTTTTATTATTTATTTTTTTATTTAACTTTCTTGCTTATCACAAGAGGATTACCAAACATCCAAAGTGATATCATTAGGCAGGTGACAGGTGTTCTTTATGGAGACCTTAGGGGTTTATTAGACCCCCGATTTCTCCCCTTACATCAACTGCATATACCCCAGTCGAAGTCCTAGCGGACGAAATGCGTCGGGTTTGTTATGCCTGTCTTGCCACAACCAAATTAAGCGCTTATTTTTATACTTATTCTGTACCTGGTTCCCATTTCTGTTGTTACGAGCCAGAGTGCATTTTATTGTACAACCTCTTATTAAAGCTTTGAAAAGCTGATTTACACTATGGGGAAGTCTTCTTTTTGATCCCTATTTTTGAGGGCTAATACCCACCACATGGAAATTGATCTTGGATGAGCTGTTTGTACCCACACCATGGACGTCGGGAGCCAGTAGGATCTGAGAAGGTTGGTCAGTGAGTGCCACGGTTTTCCATCCTTTCCAGTTGCTGTGGACAAAAGTGCTGCATCCTCTATTTCCTATCTTAAGCCTGTCTGACTCCTAAGCCGCTGGCTGGTGAGTCCACCACTGCTGGTAAGGGTATTTTCACCTGTCCCTATCTGCATTCAAGTTCGATCACCCTACCTTGTTGATGCCATTCCCAGATTCAAGGGTCCCATATCACCAATCCTGGTTGCTGTTGGTTCTTATTGGCCAAGTCTCCAGATGTTTGTCTATGCATCTGTTTTGGACTTTTAGTTGCACTAGTATTGCATTTCTGTTTGTACCGCATTCCTCCAGTTGCGGTAGCCACACTATTATTACCTTTATTTGTTACTTTTGGTTATTATCACCTATTTTATGTTTGTTGCACTATTGGATTTCCTCCCATAGGCAACACTAGTATTGATTCACTGATCTCCCCACGTATATAATCACTCTTTTGTATCATTTGGAGTTGTAGTTATTTCCTAGTACCTACACTCCATATTTTTCATTTTACACTCTTACTAACATCATTTCACTAATATATATTCTATTAATGTTAGCTAATAGGATATACTAGAACAGTCCTGTTTCACCAAACACTTTATTGCGCACTATTGCCTTCCAGACAGACATTCAGGTGGGCTTTGCTCAATAACGAACAAATATATTATTTTCTTACTCCCCCAGCGCCACACCTTATTCTTGTTATTTCACCACAATTTGTCTGATTGTTGTGTTGGCTGCTTTTCTCACGTTTTGGGTTGGCGCATTATCATTTTTAGATTTTCTACAGATCATGCTTGATTAGCTGTTTCCCTGGTTTCAGCAGCCGGGGAATGACAACTCCTTAACTGGAAACTCTCAGAGCTGAGCACTTCGGGGTTCATGGAGGGCAGACTGCAAAATGCAGATGTGTTGGACCTCACTATAAACTGCTATGTGGAAATTAGCAGGAGAAAGTATTGAGGAGTCAGATTGAAGCCAACATTGCAGGTTGTAGTTAGAAGTTTACATTTTGATAATTTGAAGCCAGTAATCAGATAGACAGGGAAGCAGAATTTGTGAAGTCAGAGGCAGGAGCAGGTATTAGGATGGATTGTATTGGTTCCAGTCTGTTTATTGATTTTTATTTGTTTTTTTTGTGACTTAGGATTTGATTGTTCACTTGGCTCCTATTCCTGCTATGATCCTTGTGTGACCCGCACTGTGCTCAATGAGCCCTGGAGAAGCGTAACCTACACACAATACCCCGCCTATGGCTGTGATAGTTCCATGAACGGATGGTATCAGTTTAATAGTAGTGGAGGTGTTCGTATACCAGAATACTGTGTACCCATATATAGATGTAATACGGACGCTCCAGTGTGGATGAATGGAACACATCCGGTCATTACAGACGGCATTGTGAATCGCACGGCTTGTGCTAACTGGAATGTAAACTGCTGCCTTTGGACATCAACCATCCAGGTTAAGGCTTGTCCCCTGGGATACTATGTGTACAAATTAATCGGAACTCCAGGATCAGTTTGCTCATTGACCTATTGTACAGGTAAGTGACTCATTTCCTTTTCCTTGTTTAAAAAAAAAAAAAGAGACATTATACCTATTAAGTCCTCCAGGTTGCAGAATATCTGGAGGTATAAAATCATTTTGGTTTGTTTGTTTGCTTTAGTGTAACTAAATGTAGGCAAATCACTGCACTTAATGCCCAGCATTTTACTTCTTTTTGGATAGATCCCGGAAGAGTTCTGTCAGGCTTTTATTTCTGGAAGGTTTAGGGCGGCATTTCTCAAACTTTTTACCTCAGAGGAGCTCTTGAATTAATTTTAAGCCATAGAAAACCCCCAGCTAAAAGTTATTAAATATACAACTCTTGATATATTAGCGTAATCAATAATGCCCCGTACACACGATCGGAAATTCCACCAGCAAAATTCGGATGTGAGCTTTTTTGTCAGAAATTCCAATCGTGTGTGTGCTCCATCATACTTTTGCTGGCGGAATTCCAGCCAGCAAAAGATTGAGAGCAGGTTCTCTATTTTCCCATCGGAAAAAGTTCCTATCTGAAATTCGGATCGTCTGTATGCGATTTTGACGCGCAAAAAACGATGCATGCTCGGAAACAATTCGACGCATGCTCGGAAGCATTGAACTTTATTTTCTCGGCTCGTCGTAGTGTTGTACGTCACTGCGTTGTTTTACATGAACTGCATATATGTAGACAGGCTCTTAGAAAAGTATTGGATGAGAAAATATCCTCATTGGGAGAGAAGATCCTCAATTAGTGTAACCAGGGATAAAGGAGGACCACCGTCTGGTTTTCTCAGGTTGGCTTCAAAAGGTCTAGGTCAAAAATAGAAACGGTTGCTCCCCAGATGGCCCAGTTTTTCTATAGGACTCAGTGCCCATCCATCTCACCAATCTAGGTCAGTGTCAGGTCATAGTCAGAGTCAAAAATCAGGGTATAACGCCAGCTTCAAAGGTCAGGGTCAGTGTTTTTTAGGTAGGATAAAAAACATTTAGTAATTCAGTATCAGTGTCAGTCAGTGTCGGTATGTTTTAGGTAGGATGAAAAAATGAAATATGCATTATTGTTTCTGGGATCTGCTACGGGTACAAACAACTAATATGGACATCTGCAGTGCCGGGAGAAGGTCACCCAGAGCTCGGGGTGAAGATGTCAACCTACACCTCCCTATCCAAGATGTATGAGTATTATGTGTCAGCAAAAATTGTCCTTCAAAAGAATTGAGCACTAATCAGCATGCAACCCCCGTCCTCCCAGGACAAATCTGCCCCCCTGTCTGAAATCCATCTCCCAGCACAAATCTTTTTCACCCCACCCCCCTCCCAGCTCTATTTTTGTAATCCGTGGAGCGGAGTCCATGTTCTGTATCTGTAAAATAACAATCTTTTACAACAAGTGGGACCTTCTATGTACGTATTTCATGTCTCTGATTTGTTCTTTTTTTTTGTGGAGATCACCAGGAGCTCTCCCAGACCCGGTAAGTGTTTTGGGCTTTTTGTCAACTTTCGCTTCGGGAAGATCACATCATAACATGATAACATAACATTTAATTTTAGTGTAAAATGCAGTGCCAGGACTAGGGCTGGGCCAAACATCCCCCTGTTCGGGTCGCATCCAGAACATGCGAACAGGCAAAAAATTAGTTCAAACACGCAAACACCTTTAAACTCTATGGGACACGAACATGAAAAATCAAAATTGCTAATTTTAAAGGTTAATATTAGGGATGAGCTTCGTGTTCGAGTCGAACCCATGTTCGACTCGAACATCGGCTGTTCGCCCGTTCGCCGAATTGCGAACGATATGGGCCGTTCGCGCCAAATTCGTGTGGCGCGTCACGGCCCATAATTCACTGCGGCATCGCAGTGCATTGCTGGCTGATGATTGGCCAAGCATGCACTATGACCCGCATGCTTGGCCAATCACAGCGCCGTCAGTAGAGAGAGCTGTAATTGGTCAAAGCCAAGGAGGCTTTGGCCAATTATGGCTCAGGGGATTTAGTACACGCCCCACACTATATAAGGCCGCCTGCACGGCGGCCCTGTGTAGTGTGTGTTCCGGTGTGCTGAGAGATAGAGAGAGAGAGAGACAGTGTCATTTGATTTGAGTTAGATAGATTAGGCAGAACAGTCAGTCAGTTAGCTGCACTTACAGTGTATTGTGTATATATATGCATCCCAGGTGTTGCATATATATATATACACTGTATTCAGTTTAGCTAGATCCGTTCCTGTTATCTTCTATCTAGACTATTTACATTTAGCGCAGTGCGTCCTGCTCACAGTGTTCAGCTAGATCCGTTCCTGTTATTTACATTTAGTGCAGTGCGTCCTGCTCACAGTGTTCAGCTAGATCCGTTCCTGCTATTTACATTTAGTGCAGTGCGTCCTGCTCACAGTGTTCAGCTAGATCCGTTCCTGCCATTTACATTTAGTGCAGTGCGTTCTGCTCACAGTGTTCAGCTAGATCCGTTCCTGCTATTTACATTTAGTGCAGTGCGTCCTGCTCACAGTGTTCAGCTAGATCCGTTCCTGCAATTTACATTTAGTGCAGTGCGTCCTGCTCACAGTGTTCAGCTAGATCCGTTCCTGCTATTTACATTTAGTGCAGTGCGTCCTGCTCACAGTGTTCAGCTAGATCCGTTCCTGTTATCTTCTAGACTATTTACATTTAGTGCAGTGCGTCCTGCTCACAGTGTTCAGCTAGATCTGTTCCTGTTATTTACATTTAGTGCAGTGTGTCCTGCTCACAGTGTTCAGCTAGATCCGTTCCTGCTATTTACATTTAGTGCAGTGCGTCCTGCTCACAGTGTTCAGCTAGATCCGTTCCTGCTATTTACATTTAGTGCAGTGCGTCCTGCTCACAGTGTTCAGCTAGATCCGTTCCTGCTATTTACATTTAGTGCAGTGCGTCCTGCTCACAGTGTTCAGCTAGATCCGTTCCTGTTATCTTCTAGACTATTTACATTTAGTGCAGTGCGTCCTGCTCACAGTGTTCAGCTAGATCCGTTCCTGCTATTTACATTTAGTGCAGTGCGTCCTGCTCACAGTGTTCAGCTAGATCCGTTCCTGCTATTTACATTTAGTGCAGTGCGTCCTGCTCACAGTGTTCAGCTAGATTCGTTCCTGCTATTTACATTTAGTGCAGTGCGTCCTGCTCACAGTGTTCAGCTAGATCCGTTCCTGCTATTTACATTGAGTGCAGTGCGTCCTGCTCACAGTGTTCAGCTAGATCCGTTCCTGCCATTTACATATAGTGCAGTGCGTCCTGCTCACAGTGTTCAGCTAGATCCGTTCCTGTTATCTTCTAGACTATTTACATTTAGTGCAGTGCGTCCTGCTCACAGTGTTCAGCTAGATCCGTTCCTGCTATTTACATTTAGTGCAGTGCGTCCTGCTCACAGTGTTCAGCTAGATCCGTTCCTGTTATCTTCCTACTGACAGGCAGGCTTGTCTGGTTACAGTATATAAAGCTACCTGAAGAAAATTACAGGTGTTCTATCCCAGCTTAGTGCAGCTACAGGCCATTAGTATGTCTGGAAGGCCAAGAAGGAGAGGCAGACAGTCACAAGCCAATAAGAGAGGGCAAGCAGGCTCTGTGTCTAGTGCTGGTCGTGGAGACGGTGCATCCTCATCAGCACGTGGCCATGGGACACGCTTGGCCTTTTTTTCGGCAGCTGGCCGTGTTGAGCCGCAACATGCGGAAGACTTGGTCGAGTGGATGACCAAGCCGTCCTCATCCTCCTCATCCTCTCTCACCCATGCCCAGGGTGCTTTGTCTGGCAAAGCAGCGGCCTCTTCCCTCAGCTCAATGTCATCAGTGACTCCTTCCCTAGCTCCACCATGTCCTCATGAGGATTCCCTCGAACTGTTTGACCACAGTGTTGGGTACATGCTCCAGGAGGATGCCCAGCGTTTGGAAGGCTCTGATGATGATACTGAGCTCGATGAAGGCAGTAACATGAGCACGGACAGAGGGGGTGCCCAAGAAGGACAGCAATCTGGCAGTCATGCTCCCCCTGCTGCAGCATACTGCCAGGTTTGCTCCAGTGATGAGGAGGGAGGGGATGATGAGGTCACTGACTCAACGTGGGTGCCTGATAGGAGAGAGGAGGAGGAGGAGGAGGAGGAGGAGGCGGCACATCACCAACGAGGCAGGATGCCCTCCAGGGGCCAGCCTAAGGGCAGCACATTGACTGCATCACACCCCAAAGCTCCACATGTGCAGGGCGCTGCAGTCTCTGCGCGTTATTCAAAAAGTTCTTTGGTGTGGGCCTTTTTTGAGACGAGTGCATCAGATCGCACCGCTGCTATTTGCAACATATGTCTCAAGCGTATCTCGCGTGGCCAAAACATCTCCCGCTTGGGTACCACATGCTTGACCAGACATATGTTGACCTGCCATGCAGTTCGTTGGCAAGCGTATCTAAAAGACCCACACCAAAGAACAAAGAGGATCTCTCCTTGCTCCTCATCAGCTGAGATTTCCAACCCCACTAGACCTTCAGTCCTCTCTGAGACCTGCATGAGAGGAATGAAGGTGTAGAATTAGGTGTGTCACAGCCAAGTACTTGTGGGCAATCTGCTTTTGGTACACCGACGTCAGATTGTACCAGGCAAATTTCCCTGCCCCAGCTGCTGCACCGCCGAAAGAAGTTTGCTCCCAACCATCCACATTCCCAGCGGTTGAATGCTAGCTTGGCAAAATTGCTAGCACTTCAACTGCTGCCTTTTTAGTTGGTAGACTCTGCCCCCTTCCGTGAGTTTGTGGAATGTGCGGTTCCTCAGTGGCAGGTACCCAAACGCCACTTTTTCTCACGGAAGGCGATTCCGGCTCTCTACCGGCATGTGGAAGGCAATGTCCATGCCTCGCTGGACAGGGCGGTCAGCGGTAAGGTGCATATTACCGCTGACTCATGGTCCAGCAGGCATGGACAGGGACGTTACCTAAGTTTCACGGCGCATTGGGTGACTCTGCTGGCAGCTGGGAAGGATGCAGGACAAGGTGCGGTAGTGTTGGAGGTTGTTCCGCCACCACGCCTCCAAAATGCTGATTGTGACACACCTCTCTCCTCCACCCCCTCCTCTTCTTCTTCCTCCATGGCCTCTTCCTCGGAACCAGCGGTGCTCCGTAGGCGTTCAAGGGGCTACGCAAGTACGCAGGCCAAAAGATGCCATGCGGTGCTTGAGCTGGTGTGCTTGGGGGACAGGAGCCACACTGGGGCAGAGGTTCTGTCAGCTCTGCAGGGGCAGGTTCAGAGGTGGTTGACGCCACGCCAACTTAAGGCAGGAATGGTGGTTTGCGACAATGGCACCAACCTCCTCTCTGCCCTCCGACAGGGACAAATGACCCATGTGCCCTGTTTGGCTCACGTCCTTAACTTGGTGGTGCAGCGGTTCTTGGGCAGGTACCCGGGCTTACAGGATGTCCTGAGGCAGGCCAGGAAAGTCTGTGTGCATTTCCGCCGGTCATATAATGCCAGTGCTCGGCTGACGGACCTCCAAAAGGAGTTTAACCTGCCCAAGAACCGCCTAATCTGTGACATGCCCACCAGGTGGAACTCAACGTTGGCCATGCTGCAGCGGCTGCACACGCAGCAGAGGGCCATCAATGAGTACCTGTGCGACTATGGCACCAGGACAGGGTCAGGGGAGCTTGTTTTTTTTTCCCCACGCCAGTGGGCCATGATCAGGGATGCATGCACTGTCCTGTCACCATTCGAGGAGGCCACGAGGATGGTGAGCACTGACAGTGCATGCATCAGTGACACTGTCCCCCTTGTCCACCTGTTGGAGCACACGCTGCGTGGAATAATGGACAAGGCACTTGAGGCAGAACAGAGGCAGGAAGAGGAGGAATTCCTTAGCTCTCAAGGCCCCCTTTATCCAGACAGTGTTCCTGCGTGCCCGCCGATCACACAGGAAGAGGACGAGGAGGAGGAGGAGGAGGAGGAAGATTGTGTCAGTATGGAGGTGGAGCCTGGCACTCAGCATCAGCAGCAGTCTTTAAGGGATCAGTCCCAAGGAACACATGGACTTGTACGTGGCTGGGAGGAGGTGGCTGCGGACGTTGTTGTCCTTAGTGACCCAGAGGACTCCGGACCGAATGCCTCAGCAAACCTACGCTGCATGGCCTCCCTGATCCTGCAAAGCCTGCGTAAGGATCCTCGTATTCGTGGTATCAAGGAGAAGGACCAATACTGGCTGGCAACCCTCCTTGATCCACGTTACAAGGGTAAGGTTGCGGACCTTATCTTGCCATCGCAGAGGGAGCAGAGGATGAAACATCTTCGGGAGGCCTTGCAGAAAGGTCTGTGCAACGCGTTCCCAGAGACTGGGAGGTTACAAACTCCTGTTTCTGGACAACGTGTTGCTGAGGCTTCGGTCAGTCAAAGAAGGAGCGGTGGAGAAGGTGGCCGTCTGACCGATGCGTTCAGACAATTTTTTGGTCCGCAGCCCCAAGGTATGATCGGTTCCAGCAACCATCGCCAGCGTCTGTTTTACATGGTGCAGGAATACCTAGGGGCAAGATCAGACTTGGACACCTTTCCCACCGAAAATCCTCTGGGTTACTGGGTCTTGAGGATGGATCACTGGCCAGAGCTTGCACAGTATGCAATTGAGCTACTGGCCTGTTCTGCATCCAGCGTTCTTTCGGAACGCACATTCAGTGCTGCTGGAGGCGTGGTAACCGATCACAGGGTGCGTCTGTCCACCGACTCGGTCGATCGGCTGACCTTCATAAAAATGAATCAGTCTTGGATCACCACCAGCTACCAAGCACCTGATGCTGATGTAACCGAATAATTTTTTTTGAAATCTCAGATCCCTTCAAAGACTGCCTATGCTGAGTGACTATCCCTGAGTAATTATCCTCTTCCTCCTCAATCATCACGCTGATAGCTTGTAAGAACATTTTTGGTTCTGGGCGCCACCACCAGTGCCTAAGGCACAATTTTTCAGCCCCTGTTTAACAGGGGCGTGTAATTACAATTTTTGATGTAATACTTTGCAGCAGGGCTCGTTCCTGCATTCCAACTAGAGTGTCTGTGAGGGGTTGCAGTGTTGTGGCACCAGCACCAGTGCCTAAGGCCCAATTTTTCTGCCCCTGTCTAACAGGGGCGTGTAATTACAATTTTTGATGCAATACTTTGCAGCAGGGCTCGTTCCTGCGTTCCAACTAGAGTGTCTGTGAGGGGTTGCAGTGTTGTGGCACCAGCACCAGTGCCTAAGGCCCAATTTTTCTGCCCCTGTCTAACAGGGGCGTGTAATTACAATTTTTGATGCAATACTTTGCAGCAGGGCTCGTTCCTGCGTTCCAACTAGAGTGTCTGTGAGGGGTTGCAGTGTTGTGGCACCAGCACCAGTGCCTAAGGCCCAATTTTTCTGCCCCTGTCTAACAGGGGCGTGTAATTACAATTCTTGATCTAATATTTCACAGCAGGGCCCTGTGAGGGCTTACAGTGTTGTGGCCACATCAACACCTAAGGCCCAAATTTCTGCTGAGGATATAGGGCAGGACCCTACTTTCAAACATCTAACTTACAAACGACTCCTACTTGCAAACGGAAGGAGACAACAGGAAGTGAGATGAAATCTACCCCTAGGAAGGGAAATTCTCTCCTGTAAGAGTTAATATGGGAAAACAATTTCTCCTTTCCACTGATCCTTTCCAATCCTTGTTCCACAAAAAAACCCAAATTTTCAAAAAACATTTTTCATTGGGACAAAAAAGTGAGGTGAAATCTTCTGAAGAGGAGGAAAGACAGCAAAACAAATGTCACAGGGGTGATAACCCTTCCCTATGTTTTTCAAAAAGCTTAAAAAAGATTTTTTGGCTGGAGCTAAACGCGTTAAAAATGTACCCGTTCAAAATTACAAAGAGATTCTACTTAACAACAAACCTACAGTCCCTGTCTTGTTTGCACCGCCTGTATACTGCTGTTCAGAGTATATAGGGCCTGGTGGCCCCACACCTTTCCTTATTTTAATTTGGGTGCGGGGTTCCCCTTAATATCCATACAAGACCCAAAGGGCCTGGTAATGGACTGGGGGGTACCCATGCCGTTTGTCTCACTGATTTTCATCCATATTGCCATGACCCGACATGACATTAAACCCGCAAGCAGTTTTAAATGAGATTTTTTCCTTTAAAAATGACATTTGGTGCAGGGACTGTTCTAAACATGGGAAACACGCGTCACTTTACAGGCATACTATAGACACCCCCCAGGTACGATATTTAAAGGAATATTTCACTTTTTTTTTTTTACTTTAAGCATCATTAAAATCACTGCTCCCGAAAAAACGGCCGTTTTTAAAAGTTTTTTTTGCATTGATACATGTCCCCTGGGGTAGGACCCGGGTCCCCAAACCCTTTTTAGGACAATACCATGCAAATTAGCCTTTAAAATGAGCACTTTTGATTTTGAACGTTCGAGTCCCATAGACGTCAATGGGGTTCTAACGTTCGTGCGAACTTTCGGTCCGTTCGCGGGTTCTGGTGCGAACCGACCGGGGGTTGTTCGGCTCATCCCTAGTTAATATGCAATTTATTGTCATAAAAAGTGTTTGGGGACCTGGGTCCTGCCCCAGGTGACATGTATCAATGCAAAAAGAAGTTTTATAAATGGCCTGTTTTTTCGGGAGCAGTGATTTTAATAATGCTTAAAGTGAAACAATAAAAGTGAAATATTCCTTTAAATGTCGTACCTGGTGGGTGACTATGCCTGTAAATTGGTGCATGTTTCCGTGTTTAGAACAGTCTGAGAGCAAAATGACATTTCTAAAGGGAAAAAAAGTCATTTAAAAGTACTAGCCCTAGTGCCGGCTGTTAATGAATTGTCGGTCCCAACAATACACATAATAGTCATTGAAAGTCATTGAAAAATTTTAAAAAAATGCGTGGGGGTCCCCCAAAATTCCATTACCAGGTCCTTCAGGTCTGGTATGAATATTAAGGGGAACTCCGAGCCAAAATTTAAAAAAAAATGGCATGGGGTTCCCCCAAAAATCCTTACCCGTCCCTTCAGGTCTGGTATGGATTTTAAGGGGAACCCCGCGCCAAAATAAAAAAAATGGCATGGGGTTCCCCCAAAAATCCACACCAGACCCTTATCCGAGCATGCAACCTGGCAGCCCGCAAGAAAAGAGGGGGGACGAGAGAGCGCCCTCCCTCCTGAACCGTACCAGGCCACATGTTGATGGGGACAAGGGCCTCATCCCCTCAACCCTTACCTGGTGGTTGTGGGGGTCTGTGGGCGGGGGATTATCGGAATCTGGAAGCCCCCTTTAACAAGGGGACCCCCAGATCTCGGCCTCCCTCCCTGTGTGAAATGGTAACAGGTACAAATGTATCCCTAGAATTTCACAAAAAGAAAGTGTCAAAATGTTAAAAAACCACAGGAGACGGCTTGGGAGAAGTCCTTTATTAAAAATAAGAAAATAAGAAATAAAAACGAGATTCCATTGATGTAATCCAATGAATCCATGCTCCTACTCCAGCGATGTAATCCAATTCTCGATCTCCAGCGATGGATGATCTCCAGCGACTCCAGCGAGGAACACGCGCAGGATCCTGCCTCCACAAGAGACACTCAGCCAATGAGGCGGCGCTAGCTTGACAGCTCTTATGTAGCTGAGGGCAGGGCCACCCGTCACATGACCCCGTCCCCCTCTGACAAGGGGAAACACCAGTGTTTCCCAGTGACGTGTACGGGTGACCCCGCCCCCCTCTGATGCAACGGGAATGCTGCGTTGCATCATATTAACCTTTAAAATTAGCACTTTAGATTTCTCCCATAGACTTTTAAAGGGTGTTCCGCGGCTTTTCGAATTTGCCGCAAACACCCCAAATTGTTCGCTATCCGGCGAATAGCCAATGTTCGAGTCAAACTCATGTTCGACTCAAACAGATAGCCCATCCCTATCCAGGACTAATCCCCCCCCACACAAAATTCCCCTCCTAGAACATATCTTACTTGAGTGGTGTTGACAGGCAGCTGGGAAGCAGTAAAAAGGCAACCAAATCACCTGTTATCAATGTTGGTGTGAAAGATCCCTATCAAACAATGCTGAAGAATATAAAATACAATATAATATAACAAAATAGAATACAATATAATGAAATGACTGATCCCATCTTTCCTTTTCCAGAGACCACCAGCAGCTCTACAACCATCGGTAAGTGTTTAATTATTACTATCTTGTGTTATAGGAAAATTAAGGAATGTGTCAGATAGGTGACTTTACCATCTCATTTTTTTAATGGGGTGTGATGTCATTTATTAAGAGCCAAATGTGGTGATAGCATCCATAGGGGAATATGAGCCCAGGGAGGAATATGAGCTGTGGAGGTCCACATTGCAGATGTGTTCCAACCGGTGGAATAGTACCTTGTGCATTCAGAATGAAAGGCATTACAACCCAATTCACTGATGTTCATGTGTTATTGCATCTTGTGGTTTTACCACATGTTACCGCAATCCATAAGTGTGAATGATTTCACTTTAACCACTTCAGCTACAGAAAGTTTTACCCCTTTCATGACCAGGCGATTTTTTCCGATACGGCACTTTACCTGGTAATTGCGTGGTCATGAAACACTGTACACAAACAAAACATATATATTTTGTTGACACAAATAGGGCTTTCTTGTGAAGGTATTTGTGGGTTTTTATTTTCTACTACATAAACGAGAAAACACTGAAAATTGTGAAAAAAAATATATTTTTTACTTTCTGCTATAAAACATACCCAACAAAAATTTTAAAAATCAAATTTCTCTATAAATGTTGCCCAAAATGTATTCTTTCATGTGCCTTTTATAAAAAAAAATCCAATAAGTGAATATTGATTGTTTGTGTGAAAGTTATAGCATCTACAAACCAGTGGCGGCTGGTGCTCAAATTTTTTCTTGGGTGCAAACAAATGCCGCTAAAAGAAAGCTCTATTTGTGGGAAAAAAAGGACATCAATTTTATTTGGGTACCACGCCGCACGACCGCGCAATTGTCAGCTAAAGTGACGCAGTAATGTAGAAAAAATGATCCGCACTCCACTTGTTGCTCTTAAAATGTCTTAATTTTAGTGAATAGCCACAGTGAACAAACGCAGATTAAGTCAATTGACGCGTTTCAGCCTATAAGGCCTTAGTCATAACCATTATGGCTAAGGTCTTATAGGCTGAAATGTGTCAACGGACAGTTGGCAACCTTACGTGGCGTGCTCACAACACACTTTTTTTTATACGAATAGATCATCATCAGACACAAAGAACAGATCGGCCATCAGACACATGTATAGAACCTGCTGCAGCAAAAGTGACATCTAGAAAGAAAGAAAAATGACATTTAAGTTGCTGGCAATACAATACCATTGCCGGCAATAGAAACATGTTAAAAAAAAACAATCAAATCAATACCAGGCCCTTTGGACCTTTTGCCATTTGGCAAACACCAGAATTTGCAGGTAGCCACGCAGTGCATTCTAGGGCCCTGATTGGCTAAAGCAAAACACCTGACCGCTGACAAAGCCATGATTGGACAAAGTTATTATGACTTTGCCCAATCATGGCTCAGTGCTCATAGTCCCACCCCACACTATAAAAGGTTCCTTCCCAAAGGAACCATTTTGGAGTGTGTTGTTGTAGTGGAGATGGCTAGAGCAGGGCTCAGTTTGCTACTAGCGAGTGTGTTGTGACTCTTATGCCCCGTACACACGGTCGGTCATTGATCGGACATTCCGACAACAAAATCCTAGGATTTTTTCCGACGGATGTTGGCTCAAACTTGTCTTGCATACACACGGTTGAACAAAGTTGTCGGAAAATCCGATCATTCTGAACGCGGTGACGTAAAACACATACGTCGGGACTATAAACGGGGCAGTAACCAATAGCTTTCATCTCTTTATTTATTCTGAGCATGCGTGGCACTTTGTGTGTCGGATTTGTGTACACACGATCGGAAATTCCGACAACGGATTTTGTTGTCGGAAAATTTTATAGCAAGCTCTCAAACTTTGTGTGTCGGAAAATCCAATGGAAAATGTGTGATGGAGCCTACACACGGTCGGAGTTTCGGACAACAAGGTCCTATCACACATTTTCTGTCCGGAAAATCCGACCGTGTGTACGGGGCATGAGTGTAGAGTGTTAGTATAGTGTGTCAGTACAGTGTGAGAATAGTGTAGTATCAGTGTAGTGTGTTAGTGTAGTGCAGTGTTTAACACAGCATTACATAAAATGTAGTGCTGTATACAGTGCTGTATAGCCTTTATTGTTTTTTTTTTTGGTTGCTGCATGTTTTTTTTTCCCCATGCCTGCACCACAGTCAGTGGTGGTTTGGAGAGCCATGTCATCTGCTAGTGTTGAAAAAGGGGGCGGGTTAACTAAGGCTACTCCATTGCTGTTGCTCAGTAACACCAATATTGAAGATGGACTGTCTCGGTACCCAGTAAGTGGACGCTTAAAGATATATTTAAAAATTTTACATTTATTAAGAACATTTGTTAAAAAAATAGACAATATAAAGTATGTGACAAAATTGTGAAAGATAACACATTAACAATTATTTTTTTCTAAAACCCATCAGGTAGGTGGGAGCAAGCTGATGCAGGTAAGAGCATATCCTCGACTAGTTTTGCGACATAGTTACATAGAAAAGAAATTGTTATTACATCACTTAGTTAGAACTGTCAAATAGAATTGGGTAGATGGAGTGTGTTAAACAGTAGAGCAACTCAAAAATGAAAGCCTCGTAAGGGTGGGTGTCTCACCCCGGGCGGACACAGGAGGCAAAAGGCGCGGTAATGGCTGAAATGGGATATAAATGTTCTAAATAGGATTGATAAAAATATGTGGTGGGAGCCACTCTTGTGCACAAACACCAGGATAGGAACCGGGATGGGAGGGGGAGTGGGGAAAAGGGGGGGAGGGATGGAGAGGGAGGCATGGAAAAGGGGAGAGGGAGTGGAAGAGAAAAGGAATGCAGGGGGGGAGGAAGGGAGAGAGGGAGGACGGGGAGGAGGGGAGAAAAGGGAGAGGGAAAGGGGGAGAGAGAGGGGGGAAGAGAGGGGGGAGAAAGGGGGAAGGGGGAAGAAAAAAGGGGGAAAAAAGGGAGGGGAAGGGGAGGGGGGAAGGAGGAGAAGAGAGAGGGAGGGGGGAGGGGAAGGAGAGGGGAGAAGGGGGGGTGGCGAAAGGAAAGTTGGAGAAGTGGAAAGGGGCAAGGTGGAGCAGTGAGTGCACAGGGGGGTGACACTGAAAAAAGTACCCACCCTGTGGTGTCTTGATTAGATTTTGACACCCGGGAATGACAACACACTGGAGGGGCATTTAAGGTGGATGGTAATCCAACCACACTGGGAACAAGGTATCGAAAAAGGGGTCTGGTAGCAACAGCTTCTTGTTGTAAGATAATAGCCCGGTGGATGAATCATTTAACTATCTGCTGGTGTTGGTCCTCTGTGTTTTATCAAGTCCAAAGTCAGCACAGTCCTCTAGCAGGAAATTCTAGAGCTCTTCATGCTTCCCTCTGCTGACCAGCTTTATGGAGATGTTGGTTTAATTTTTCAGCAGGACTTGGCACCCCCCCACACTGCCATCATGGTATCACTATGCTTGATTGGCCAGAAAACTTGCCTGACCTAAACCCCATAGAGAATCTGTGGGGTATTGTCAAGAGGAAGATGAGAGACACCAGACCCAACAATGCAGTTGAGCTGAAGGCCGCTATCAAAGCAACCAGGGCTTCCATAACACCTCAGCAGTGCCACAGCCTGATCACTTCCATGCCACGCCTTATTGATGCCGTAATTAGGGATGATCTTCGAGTTCGAGTCGAACTCATGTTCGACTCGAACATCGGCTGTTCGCCAGTTCGCTGAATAGCGAACAATTTGGGGTGTTTGCGGCAAATTCGAAAGCCACGGAACACCCTTTAAAAGTCTATTGAAGAGCAATGCAAGTTATTGTCATAAAAAGTGTTTGGGGACCTGGGTCCTGCCCCAGGGGACATGGATCAATGCAAAAAAAGTTTTAAAAACGGACGTTTTTTCAGGAGCAGTGATTTTAATAATGCTTAAAGTGAAACAATAAAAGTGTAATATCCCTTTAAATTTTGTACCTGGGGGTGTCTATACTATGCCTGTAAAGGGGCGCATGTTTCCCGTGTTTAGAATAGTCTGACAGCAAAATGACATTTCAAAGGAAAAAAAGTTAATTTAAACTACTCGCGGCTATAATGAATTGCCGGTCCGACAATACACATAAAAGTTCATTGATAAAAACGTCATGGGAATTCCCCACAGTGGAACCCCGAACCAAAATTAAAAAAAAAATGACATGAGGGGTCCCCCTAGATTTCATACCAGGCCCTTCAGGTCTGGTATGGATATTAAGGGGAACCCCAGCCAAAATTTTTTAAAAAAAATATCGTGGGGTCCCCCTTAAAATGTATACCAGACCCTTCAGGTCTGGTATGGATTTTAAGGGGAACCCTGTGCCAAAATTTTTAAAAAAATGGCGTGGGGTCTCCCCAAAAATCCATACCAGACCCTTATCCGAGTACGCAACCTGGCAGGCCGCAGGAAAAGAGGGAGGACGAGAGAGCGCCCCCCCTCCTGAACCGTACCAGGCCTCATGCCCTCAACAGTGAGAGGGTGCTTTGGGGTAGCCCCCCAAAACACCTTGTCCCCATGTTGATGGGGACAAGGGCCTCATCCCCACAACCCTTGCCCGGTGATTGTGGGGGTCTGCGGGTGGGGGGCTTATCGGAATCTGGAAGCCCCTTTTAACAAGGGGACCCCCAGATCCCGGCCCTCCCCCCTGTGTGAAATGGTAAGGGGGTACAAAAGTACCCATACCATTTCACAAAAAAAGTGTCAAAAATGTTAAAAATGACAAGAGACAGTTTTTGACAATTCCTTTATTTAAATGCTTCTTCTTTCTTCTATCTTCTATCTTATTTCTTCTATCTTCCTTCGGTTTCTTCCTTCATCTTCTTCTGGTTCTTCTGGTTCTTCCTACAGTGATCTCATCCGACATCTTCCTCTGCGGCGCCGGCGTCTTCTTCCCTTAGTCTTTTGGGCCGCTCCGCATCCAGCATGATGGAAGGCTTCCGCTGTGCGACACTTCTCCTCTTCTGATGGTTCTTAAATAACAGAGGGCGGGGCCACCCGGTGACCCCTCTGACGCACGGTGACTTCCCTGTCCGCCCCCTCTGACATCACAGGGAATGCCACAGGGAAGTCCCCGTCCATCAGAGGGGGGCTGGGTCACCCCGCCCCCCGTTATTTAAGAACCGTCAGAAGAGGAGAAGCGTCACACAGTGGGAGCCTCCCATCCCATCATGCTGGATGCGGAGCGGCCCAGAAGATGAAGGGAAGAAGACGCCGCGGAGGAAGATGCCGGACGAGAACACCAGAGGAAGAACCAGAAGAAGCAGAAGAAGAAGATGGTGGAAGAAACGGAAGGAAGATAGATGACAGAAGATAGAAGAAAGAAGAAGCATTTAAATAAAGGAATTGTCAAAAACCGTCTCTTGTCATTTTTAACATTTTTGACACTTTTTTTGTGAAATGGTAGGGAGTACTTTTGTACCCCTTTACCATTTCACACAGGGGGAAGGGCCGGGATCTGGGGGTCCCCTTGTTAAAGGGGGCTTCCAGATTCCGATAAGCCCCCCGCCCGCATCAACATGGGGACAAGGTGTTTTGATGGGCTACCCCAAAGCACCCGCCCAATGTTGAGGGCATGTGGCCTGGTACGGTTCAGGAGGGGGGTGTTCAAGAAGTGCTGAAGCCTGCTAGCAGCTTGCTTAAGTGGCAATCAACACTCTCATTAGGATCTGTTTTTAACATTAGCAAACTAGAGCTGAATGGTACTTTAAACGCTAGGTTCTGAAAGCTCTGAAAATGCTTTGTCAAAGCTTGCTGCTCACATTGCTCTTTCACAAGCTGAAGTGAAACAGGCTTTCTTTTTTTTAATTCTATTTGATTCCACTTTTTAAATAAATTTTATTATTTTATTTTTTATTTAACTTTCTTGCTTATCACAAGAGGATTACCAAACCTCCAAAGTGATATCGTTAGGCAGGTGGCAGGTGTTCTTTATGGAGACATTAGGGGTTTATTAGACCCCCAATTTCTCCCCTGACATCAACTGTACCTAACCAAGCACAGATCATGCTTGATTAGCTGTTTCCCTGGTCCCAGCAGCCGGGGAATGACAACTCCTTAGTATAAGAAAAAGAAAATTACAGCGCTGTGTAGAAAAGTGTAAATAGCAGCCAACACAGCTATAGACCAAAGCAACAATTATAGAAAGTGATGTAAAAGTGTGCACACTATGGACACAAGAGATCCAATCATACAAAAGTCCAAAGGATGTCAACAGATATGAAGAAGGAGTCCAAAAATTAAAGAGGAAAATCCCACAAATCCAGAGGCATGTCTATCAGACATCACTTGGAAGGAAGTTGGAATAATAGGTAAGCCACCACCAGTAGTCATAAGGAGGCTTACCAGATGTCAATGACTTGGGAAGGCTTATACCGCCCAAGTCATAAAGGCTTTTAACCAGCTGGCTGGGAAGGTGCACCTGCTTGGACAGCCACAATGATGGCTTATTAGCAGAAACGCGTTGGGTGAACCTACGTACATACCGCTTTTTTGTTCCTATACATGCCTTTGATGATTGTTACCATGTGAGTTTATTCTCTTTTTTTATATAATAAATTTTTTATACATACAGTATCACGCTATGCGAGTATTTTATTTATTTTTGCATGGTTTGTGAATACCAGAACTGAGCTCCCTATTGGAGTATATTGTGGCTGTCCAAGCAGGTGCACCTTCCCAGCCAGCTGGTTAAAAGCCTTTATGACTTGGGCGGTATACGCCTTCCCAAGTCATCGACATCTGGTAAGCCTCCTTATGACTACTGGTGGTGGCTTACCTATTATTCCAACTTCCTTCCAAGTGATGTCTGATAGATATGCCTGGATTTGTGGGATTTTCCTCTTTAATTTTTGGACTCCTTCTTCATATCTGTTGACATCCTTTGGACTTTTGTATGATTGGATCTCTTGTGTCCATAGTGTGGCACACTTTTACATCACTTTAATTTTTTCATTATTTAATTCACTTTTGTACTCACCTCTTTAAGATATCAGAATGACAACTCCTTAACTGGAAACTCTCAGAGCTTCGGGGTTCATAAAGAGCAGACTACAGAATGCAGATGTGTTGGACCTCACTATACACTGCTATGTGGGAATTAGCAGGAGAAAGTATTGAGGAGTCAGATTGGAGCCAACATTGCAGGTTGTAGTTAGAAGTTTGTATTTTGATAATTGGAAGCCAGTAATCAGATAGACAGGGAAGGAGCATTTGTGAAGTCAGAGACAGGGGCAGGTATTAGGATGGATGGTATTGGTTCCTATCTGTTTATTGATTTTTATTTGTTTTTTTGTGACTTAGGATTGGTGTGTACCATTTCCCTTGGCTCCTATTCCTGCTATGATCCTTGTGTAAACCGCACTGTGCTCAATGAGCCCTGGAGAAGTGCAAACAACACACTATACCAAACTGCGAAATGTGATAGTTCCATGAACGGATGGTATCAGTTTAATAGTAGTGGAGGTGTTCGTATACCAGAATACTGTGTACCAGTATATAGTTGTAATACACACGCTCCAGTGTGGATGAATGGAACACATCCGGTTATTACAGACGGCATTGTAAATCGCACAGCTTGTGCTAACTGGCTTGGAAACTGCTGCCAATGGACATCAACCATCCAGGTTAAAGCTTGTCCCCTGGGATACTATGTGTACAAATTAATCGGAACTCCAGGATCAGCTTGCTCATTGACCTATTGTACAGGTAAGTGACTTATTTCCTTTTCCTCGTTTGAAAAAAAAAATAGTCATTATACCTATTAAGGTTTAAAGTCAACTCAACTACAACTCTTGATATATTAGCGTAATTAACAATGCCCCGTGCACACGATCGGAAATTCCGCCAGCGAAATTCGGATGTGAGATTTTGGTCAGAAATTCCGACCGTGTGTGTGCTCCATCCTACTTTTGCTGGTGGAATTCCAGCCAGCAAAAGACTGAGAGCAGGTTCTCTATTTTCCCATCGCAAAAAACGATGCATGCTCAGAAACAATTTGACGTATGCTCGGAAGCATTGAACTTCATTTTCATGGCTCGTCGTAGTGTTGTACGTCACCGCGTTCTTGACGGTCGAAAGTTAAGAGAACTTTTGTGTGACCGTGTGTATGCAAGGCAAGTGGAATTCTGTCGGAAAAACCATCCAAGTTTTTTCTGATGGAAATTCCGATCGTGTGTACAGGGCATGAGTTGTAGAACGTTTTAAATAAAGTAAAAGTGAAAGTGGCATACCTAGAGTATTTGATACCCTGGGCAGATGATTTATTTATAACACCCATTGTCAGGACCTGGATCCCCTGCTGGTGGCACTGTGCTTCCCACAGCAGAAGGTTGATGTTTGTCTGTCCACCAGCAGGTGCCACACAACAGCCAGCAGATCAAATTAATCAGTCGCCACCTGATGCTGGCTGCTTGGAGGGTATTTAGGTCCTCCTCTGCAATTACACTTCACATCAGTGTTTTGTATTTGTATTGGTGAATAACTCCTGCACTATGAATTAATAAATCTCAAATTCTAAGAATTAACTTGAATGATAATGAATTAATCAAATAATAATCTGTGGGTTGCTGCATGCACACAATTCATAAATTAAATATAAATATAGTTAATGTGTGCTGCGCTACCAATCTCAAAATTATAAATATGAAATAACACATAAAATAACTAAGTGCCAACATAGTAGTAATAGTGTCCTGCATACACATCCAGTGTTATTACAGAATCAGTTCTTAAAAAAGTGACAGTTCATCAAAAGCGTATAATGTGAGATTCAAATTCACAAATCTTCATAAGCTTCTAAACCACCTCTTCCCGATCACCACTGTGCTCTCAGTCCCCTCACCTTAACCACTTCCCGCCCGGTCAATAGCAGATTGACGTCCGGGAAGTGGTTCTGTTATCCTGACTGGGTATCATATGACATCCTTCAGGATAAACTGATGCCGCGTGCCCGTAGGGACACGCATCACGGCGATCGGTGGAGCGGTGTGTCAGTCTGACATACTGCTCCACCGATCTTGATAAAGAGCCTCCGGCAGAGGCTCTTTACCACGTGATCAGCCATGTCCAATCATGGCTGATCACGATGTCATTAGGAAAAGCCGTTGATCTGACAGACGCGAGTAGAGGAGAACTGATCGGCGGCTCTCCTGACAGGGGGGGTCTGAGCTGATTGTTTATCAGCGCAGCCCCCCCTCAGATGACCACACTGGACCACCAGGGAAGCCCCAAGGAACACCAGGGAAGTGGGCAACATGTGGATGGCCAGGTGTGTACCCCATGGCCATCCACATGTGAAAATGATGCCCAATCTGTGCCAGTCCAGCAGTGCCATCTATCAGTGCCCATCCGTGCCCATCAGTGCCAACTTTCAGTGCCACCCATAGGTACCCATCAGTGCCACCCATAAGTACCCATCAGTGCTGCCTATGAGTACCCATCATTGCCCCCTATGAGTGCCCATCAGTGCCACCTATTAGTGTCCATCAGTGCTGCATACCAGTGCCACCTATCAGTGCCCATCATCAGTACCACCTTATTGGTGCCACCTCATCGGTGACCATCAGTGCTGCCTTGTCAGTGCCCGTCAGTGCAGCCATATCAGTGCCCGTCATTGAAGAAGAAAATGTACTTATTTACAAAAAAATTTAACAGAAACAAAGAAAAACTTGTTTTTTTTTCAAAATTTTCAGTATTTTTTTATTTGCTGCGCAAAAAAAATAAAAATCGCAGAGGTGATCAAATACCACCAAAGGAAAGCTCTATTTGTGGGAACAAATTGATAAAAAATTTGTTCGAGTACAGTGTTGTATGACTGCGCAATTGTCATTCAAAGTGCGACAGTGCTGAAAGCTGAAAATTGGCCAGGGCAGGAAGGTGTCTAAGTGCCTGGTATTGAAGTGGTTAATAGTGTGTTAATACTTCTGTCAGATTATAGAGGCAGGGAGACTCCCCGTGGAGTCTATAATATAATAATAATATAATAATAATATAATAGAAATTTAATACATAACTTCTCCAAATTCTTTGCACTAAACATCTCATTGCCAGCATCCATAGTGTCAGAATGTAAATCTAAATACACCTTTACATGGCAGCCGTAATCCATTACATATCTTGGAATACAGCTTCTTAGAAACCTGAACAACCTATTCAATCTGAATTACTTACCCATTTTGAAACAAATACAAAGTGACCTTCAAAATTTTCAAAATTGGCCTAAGGGTTTTTTTTCTTGGTTCGGTAAAGCTCCCATAATAGAAATGAATACCCTAAAACGTATTCTTTATATCCTACAAATGATACCCATTAAACTCCCCAAAACATTCTTCTCAACGTACAAAAAAGCCTGTACTCACTTTATATGGGGAAATAAACAACCCAAAGCCAGTTATAACTTACTAACATTACTTAATCTAAAAGGTGGTATAGGTCTTCCTAATATACACAATTATTACCTAGCATGTCACTTGTCGAGAATAGCCGGCTGGGTCTAACATAAAAAAAACTAAAGCCTGGGTCACACCCAAAGAGGCAGGTTCACCAATCCCACTCCAAGTGCTCCCCAGGCTCCCAGCAAGACACACACCCAGAAGACTCAAAGACCATGCTATAATAGGACAATCCCTCTACTGCTATTACCTTACAAGTAGAAATCTAAGCTTATCTTCTTTGCCAGGACCTCTTGAGACACAACCTTGACTTCACCCTGGGCCTTTCACCCCACTTTTTTTAAAGAAGTATGGTCGCACAAGCAAGTGCCAGCAGAACACTTCTTCCATAGTGGCAACTTTTTTCTTATGAAGATACCCAAACTAAAACATTCAACTCCTACTTCCCTTTTGGACTTACGTACATCTAAGAAACATTTTTGGATGCCAAAAAAGCCTTCAAAGGTCTCCTGACCTTACTCCTTTATTTTTATTTTTTTAAGCAATCTTTATTTTACATTTTTATCATTCAAAACATAAAGTAGAGAAACATAAAAGGAAAAAAGTAGCATCACAGGTATCACAATTTTTTTCTAAGGAGGGGGGTATAGTTTTGTGTATACAATGATTTCACACAGTCAGAGAGAGAGATATCTAAATATCTCATTGAGGTGGTCACCCAGATGAAGGAGAAAGCACCCCTCAAAGCAATAGCAAGAGTAGGGGATATGGTGATCGGTAGGATCTTGGATTTCATGTAATTACTCAGAAATTAGATACCTGGCCATAGTCTGTTAATTCCTCCATAAGGTTCGGCAAAGATACAAGGTGGCCAGTAACATGAAAATGTATGTCATCCACATATGCCGATAGCTTATGTACCATAGAGCCTATGAAAATTGCTTTGATATTCGGATTAGCTCAGACTATCGATCCTACTCCTTTTAAAGCTTTTTCCTCTAGGAGCACTCCACTGCCATACAATATCATTTATGTGCACCTTTATTTTCTCTAACTACAAAATGAGCAACAGTAGACTAGGTCAAAAATAGGAAAAATGCTTAGACATCTCCCTTAATGATGAGGATTGGGAAAAAGTAATGACAAATACTCATAAAGGATCAATTAATGTGACAACACAAGAAATGGGCTACAAAATACTAACAGAATGGTACCAGACACACACCCAACTTCACAAGTTTTCACCTAAAAACTTTCATCTATGCCAGAGATGCGGTTTAGATCCTGGATCGTTGCTAAACAATTGATGGTCCTACTCCAAATGGCAACCTTTTTAAAAGGAAGTTCATGAAACAATTAGAAAAATGACCGCATACACACTTGACTTCACCCTTGCACAATATCTACTGCACCAATCGTTCCTTCCAAAAGCTAAATACCATAAGTCTTTAGCCCGACACCTTGTAAATGCCGTAAGACGTTGCATCCCCACAAAATGGAGGACCTCTACACCACCAACACTCACAGACTGGAACTGTTACATGCGAAAATGATAGACATGGAGGAACTGATAAGCATGGCAAAAGACAACCCTAACAAATTCACACAAACCTGGGCCTGTTGGTACCACTTTCAAGAATGGGCAGGGGTAGAAAGTGGGGTCCCCCAGGGTTCTGTCCTGGGACCAATCCTATTTAATTTATTCATAAACGACCTGAAGGATGGGATAAACAGTTCAATCTCTGTATTTGCAGACGATACTAAGCTAAGCAGGGCAATAACTTCTCCGCAGGATGTGGAAACCTTGCAAGAAGATATGAACAAATGAATGGGGTGAACAACTACATGAAAAATGAGGTTTAATGTGGTAAAATAATGTATTTGGGTGGCAAAAAAATAAATGCAATCTACTTACTGGGGGGAAAACCTCTGGGGGAATCTAGGATGGAAAAGGACCTGGGGCTCCTAGTAGATGATAGGCTCAGCAATGACATGCAATGCCAAGCTGCTGCTAACAAAGCAAACAGAATATCGGCATTAAAAGGGGGATCAACTCCAGAGATAAAATGATAATTCTCCCGCTCTACAAGACTCTGGTCTGGCCGCACCTGGAGTATGCTGTCCAGTTCTGGGCACCAGTCCTCAGGAAGGATGTACTGGAAATGGAGCGAGTACAAAGAAGGGCAACAAAGCTAATAAAGGGTCTGGAGGATCTTAGTTATGAGGAAAGGTTGTGAGCTCTGAACTTATTCTCTCTGGAGAAGAGACGCTTGAGAGGGGATATGATTTCAATATAGAAATACCATACTGGTTACCCCACAATAGGGATAAAACTTTTCCGCCTGAGGGAATTTGATAGGACACACGGCTATTCACTAAAATTAGAAGAAAAGCAGTTCAACCTTAAACTGCATAGAGGATTCTTTACTGTAAGAACGGTTAGGATGCGGAATTCCCTTCCACAGGCGGTTGTTTCAGCGGGGAGCATTGATAATTTCAAAAAGCTATTAGATAAGCACCTGCACGACCACAACATACAGGGATATACAATGTAATACTGACATATAATCACACACATAGGTTGGACTTGATGGGTCTTTTTTCAACCTCACCTACTATGTAAGAATTCTTAACCCTACAACCTTAACCACTTCAATACCCGCACTTAGACACCTTCCTGCCCAAGCCAATTTTCATCTTTCAGCACTGTTGCAATTTGAATGACAATTGCGCGGTCATACAACACTGTAACCAAACAAATTTTTTATCATTTTGTTCCCACAAATAGAGCTTTGTTTTGGTGATAGTTGATCACCTCCTCGGTTTTTATTTTTTGCGCAACAAATAAAAAAAGACCAAAAATTAAAAAAAAAAAAAAAAACAAGTTTTTCTTTGTTTGTGTTAAAATTTTTGGAAATAAGTACGTTTTCTTCTTCAATGATGGGCACTGATATGGCTGCACTGACAGGCACTGATAAGGCGGCACTGATGGGCACCGATGAGGTGGCACCAATGAGGTGGCACTGATGAGGTGGCACTGACAGGCACTGATGATGGGCACTGATAGGTGGCACTGATGGGCACTGATAGGTGGCACTGATGGGCACTGATAGGTGGCACTGGTATGCAGCACTGATGGGCACTCATAGGTGGCACTGATGGGCACTCATAGGAGGCTGCACTGATGGGTACTTAAGGGTGGCACTGATGGGTACTTATGGGTGGCACTGATAGGTGGCCTGGATGGGCACTTATAGGTGGGCACTGATGGGCATGGATGGGCACTGATAGGTGGCACCGGTGGACACTGATGGGTGGCACTGATAACACTGATTGGTGGCACTGATTACACTGATAGGTGGCATTACTGGGCATCACTGATATATAATGGTGCCAGTCAGTGCCCATTTGTGGGCACTGATTGGCACAGCTTGGGCATAATTTGTACATGTGGATGGCCATGGGGTACATACCTGGCCATCCACATGTTGCCCCCTTCCCTGGTGGTCCTGGTGGCTTCCCTGGTGGTCTAGTGTGAGGGGGGCTGCGCTGATAAACAGTTCCCCCGATCGGCTCTCCTCTACTTGCATCTGTCAGACGTGAGTGAGGAAAAGCCGATCAACGTCCTGTTGACATCGTGATCAGCCGTGATTGCACATGCCTGATCACGTGGTGAAGAGCCTCCGCCGGAGGCTCTTTACCAAGATCGGTGTAGCGGTGTGTCAGACTGACACACCGCACCACCGATCACCACGATGCATGCCCCCACAGGTGTGCGGCAGCTGTTATCCTGAAGGACGTCATATGACACCCAGTCAGGATAACTGAACCACCGCCCGGCCGTCATTCTGCTATAGGCCGGGCAGGCAGTGGTTAAACTTACCGTAAGATCCTAATTAACTATTATTTTTTTCTGATCCTGATACCTGTGAGATGGAGAACCTCTACACTCATTCTTCTGTCAAATGTCCCTAACTCCAATCAATATACCTGATATCATGGAAAAACAGAAAAGAGAGGGCGCACCAGCCTTGTGCATTATCCTTTGATACATTTATTCAAAAAAACATAATTAAAAACTACTCACAAAGGTAGAAAGAAAATCACGCTTATAACAGTCTTTGACTTGTGACAGTCTGTCCACTGATAGCAGTCTCCAGGTCCTGAAGAGAGGACTTGCGAATCGCTGCTGACTGATGCGTTTCAAAGGGATACCTTCTTCCTCAGAGCCTAACAGTATTACTCTCTTGCAGCTACTTATACATATCTTCATCTAGGAAACATGAAGGACAGTGACAGCAGTATGACCCTCATTTAAATGTACCCATCCTAACGGGGGCTTTAGTTGATCGATCGCTCAGGGGTATAACTATCCTCTCCCTCATTTATTTCTTCCTCATCTCGATTTTGATGTTTGTCTTAGACATTCCCCCCTTACCTCAAAAGTGCACCTGCAGTATCCTAGAGTGGCGGGTGGAACGTACGCTATGTTATTTCCTTACTATTGCGGTCCAAAGGGCAGAAGTGTAGTCCTGACGTCATTTCCTGATATCACCTCCCCTGCACTTTCTAAGTGTCACCAGACCAATATACCTTAGATTATCAATGCTCATAAATAGCAGTCCTTGCTCCACCCCCCTACTGTTGCCCCACTTCTCCTTTATCTTCCGATGTTTACAACATCCTTCTTTAACCCAACCCACCTATTCTCAAATATCTTCTCTTACTACCCCATCTCCCTTTTACCCTCCCATTGGGCCCCTCAGCCTTATATCACCCTTCTTCTTCACACATACTGTTATACATCGGTCCTTATCATTCAGAGATTAAAAACATAGGTGGTGCTACCAATCTCAGAATTATAAATGTAAAATAACATGCAATACAAGTCAAAATTATAAAAAAAATTATAAATGCAATGATTTATATGAAATTATATGCAAAACAACTAAGTACCAACATAGTAGTAATAGTGTCCTCCATACACACCCAGTGTTAAAGCGAGAGTAAACCATAAATATCTCCTAAACGTGCACCAATTAGGAGGTATTTACATGCAGCTGCAGCTGGTGACATCACCTGTGCATGCGCTCTGAAGGAACGGCATACCCGTGCCATTCTTTCAGAGTCCTGTGCCGTAAAATGCACCTTCTGTGCTCATGCGTGGGAGTGACGTCAATGCTGCTCTCACCAGTCACACAGCCGGAGTCCGCGAAGATGTTGACAGCGTGAGGGCTTCATTCTTGGGTAAGCTTCACGCACTGTGCCCTGAGCCCACCCAGTTGTGTGACAATAGTGAATTAATATTCACTATTGTCTTCCTGATTCTCCTCCTGGCTAATCAGGAAGTTCGCCCTGAGACCCGATTGGCCAGGGAGTCTTAGGACTCCCGGCCAATCGGGTCTCAGGACCCACTTCCTGTTCGGCCAGGAGGAGAATCAGGAAGACAATAGTGAATATTAACTCACTATTGTCACACAACTGTGTGGGCCCAGGGCACAGTGCGTGAAGCTTACCCAAGCTTCATGCACTAATTGTTCAATTAAGCTTTGACAATAAAACGTGGAAGCTGATTGGTTTCTATACACAGCTGCACCTGATTTTGCACTCTCCAGTTTTAGTGGATTATTAATAACCCACCCAAATAGGCCGAGACTGTTGCCAACATCCCAAATTATTAGGAGCCATATAGAAAGAGTACCCCCCAATATACACAAGGGGACTTTTAAGGCAACTAGTATACAAAATGTAATTAATAAATTTTATTTAAACAATGTTCAAAAATTGGTGCATACATCACCATGTACCAACATAATAAAATGATATGACAGAATTGAATAGGATAGAAGAGGTCTCCTTTGCTGTGTCCAACGCGTTTCAGGACCTGTGAAGGGTACTTTCTTCAGGGGCATTCCATAAGGGGATTACCAAATTGCAAAACTCTATAATAAAACACAACACACATTAAGAATCAATGGCCAGAGACAAAAATGGGAGCATCGTAGGAAGTGAGTTTGGGAAAAAGTTGGTATTCTCCTGAAGAAAAGACTCTTCAAAGGTTCTGAAATGCATTGGCCATGGCACCAGGAGACCACTTCTATCCTATTCAATTCTGTCATATCATTTTATTATGTTGGTACATGGTGATGTATGCACCAATTTTTAAACATTGTTTAAATAAAATTTATTAATTACATTTTGTATACTAGTTGCCTTAAAGGTCCCCTTGTGTATATTGGGGGATACCCTTTCTATATGGCTCCAGTTTTAGTGAATTTCCTCCAATTTGTCATTTAAAAAAAGTTCAGAAGAGGGTTGTTTTTTTTTATTTTTTTTTACTACTAATGCAATGAGTTGTATGATAGTCATAATGACTACTGTAAAGGTAAGAACTAATAAAGTGAGAATACTGATATTTTAGATTCAGAAAGACAAAATATTTAGCAATTTGAAATTTTGTTTTTACCTAGATCCCAATCAATGCTTTCCTGATGAAAAGAGCAGCATTGTTAATGGAGTATTAGGATGTTATTGCAGTCCATTAATAAATTACACCACTGCCATGAATTATGCCATGCCTAAAGGTAAGATGATAGGTTCACAAAGTGGAATCTTAGTAGATGTGCTTCCATGTTATTCCAAAATTTTCTTTGTGGCAATTAACAAACCAATAGCTAAAAAAAATCATGAATTGCAGCCACTGTGCCATCAAACGCTACCACTGTGCCCATCAAACCTTGCCACTGTGCCATAAATTGCAGCCACTGTGCCAAACACTGCCACTGTGCCCATTAAACGCTGCCACTGTGCCATCAAATGCTGCCACTGTGCCATCAAATGCTGCCACAATGCCCATCAAACGCTGCCATTGTGCTAAACGCTGCATTTGTGCCCATCAAACACTGCCACTGTGCCATCAAACGCTGCCACTGTGCCCTCAAATGCTGTCACTGTGCCATCAATTGCAGCCACTGTGCCAAACACTGCCACTGTGCCCATCAAACGCTGCCACTGTGCGAAACGCTGCCACTGTGCCATCAAACACTGCCACTGTGCCCATCAAAGCTGCCAGTGTGCCCATCATATGCTGCCAGTGTGCCCATCAAATGCTGCCAGTGTGCGCAATAAATGCTGCCAGTTTTCCCTTGAATGCCCCCAGTGTGACCCCTGCCCACTTGCCATCCGCCCAGCACTTACCCTGTCTTGGTGGGGCAGCGAGTGACGGCGACGAGCGGGGTCCTCCATGCGTCTCCTGCCATCCTCGTCTCCCGTCCTCTCCTCTTGATAGGCGCCCAATAGCGGCGCCTGTCATTTCAGCCAATCAGGTGACAGGTAACAGACCCGAGCACCTGATTGGCGGAGAGGCAGTTTAGTGTTAGGAAAGCAAATTGTCATTTGCTTTTCCAACACAGATGAGTGACCTGTGAGTGCCCAGCATGGCGCTTGCAGGTCACTTTTTTGAAGCCTATTAGAGCCTATGGCTCTAATCAGGTGCTTCAAAAACACCCCCCGCCACTGTAATTCAGGCACCCTGCCCCTGAAAAGGGGTCAGGCGCCTGAATAGGCCTGCAATGCATGAATCTATCTATTGGTGATAGAGGGGGTGGCAGCAGAGAGGGGGTGGTGCCCGTGCACCCTTAATGCACGGGGTGCCACTGGTTCCTATCAAAGGGAACTCAACCATGCTCCAGGAACCCAACAGAAAAGCAGGAAGTTGCAAACTCAAGATGTCATATTACAACCAAAGTTATTAAAGAATGACAAAGCATACCATTACCCCACCTAGTTCCACCCTCCCTAATGTTTCACCCAACATGAGCTAAAGTTGGCTGTGACCTAAAATCATTTATATGGAACTTCCTGCTTATAGCTAATAGTGGTAAGATTCAACTGGGCTTATAATGTTGAAGAGGTTTCACTGCTGATACATGTGGCCTCCTTTAGTCAAGAAAACCACTCGAATGAGTTGCAAAATGTCATCATTATTACAGAATAAGTCCAATGAAATGGGACTAATTACTACTGTTAGCTACATTAAATGGGAAAAAGATTATGAATACCTGACCATTACGATTACTATATGGCCAAAGTCTGTGGATTCCCCTTTAAATGATGGAGTGCTGGTTTCCCCAGTGAAGGGGATTGTTAATACTACATCATACAAAGACATCTTCCAACCGTGTGGTAACAGTTTGGACCCTTTTTCTCTTCAAGCATGACTGTGTGCTAAGCCAGCTCCATAAAGATGTGGTTTGACCAGCTTCGACCAGTTCCATAAAGACATTGAACCAGTTCTATAAAGACATGGGTTGACCAGTTTGGAACAGTTCCATAAAGACATGATTTGACCAGTTTGATGTGGAGGAACTTGAGTATCCTACATAGAGCCTTGAGTGAATTCCTATGGGATGAATTGGAATGTTGATTTTAAGCCAAGTTTTCTCATCCAACATCAGTGCCTGACCTTACAAATGGCCACAAATTCCCACAGACAACCTCCACAATGTTGTGGAAAACCTTCCCAGAATAATTTAGGAAGTTTTAGCCGCAAAAGAGGACCAATTCCATATTAACGGCCACAATTTTGGAATGGGATGACCAACAAACTCATAGAGGTGTGACAGTCAGGTTTCCACAAATATAGTGAACACCATTGCCTAGATAAATGAAACCCTTTACAGGCATATTCACAAGCAGATCTTTAGCTTCTTAATACTATACAGGGAAATATGGTTACCTTCCCTGCTGAAAGACCTAGCTAGCAAGCAGTCAACCTTTAGCAAACTTAGCTTACCAATGCACAGGTCAATATTTTGCAAGACTGTATGACCACCCAATGAAAACATGTAGCAAATCTTTCCATTAACACAATAACCACTTGGACTAAAAAAATGGCAGCTGGCTGCTGATGGCCTAGAAAATTAATTTCTTTGATTGTTTAAGGCTGAAGTTATCAAGTCATGTGTACTGACTGCAGGTAAATGAAGAATTAGGAAGAGGCAGTGATCTAAAAGAAATATATGTTTTGATATAAGTGTAAGCATTAAAAATAAAATCTGATAATCACAACATAGAACAAGTTGAATAAAGGTTACAAAATATATGTTACACTTGATGTAGCATATAATATGCAGTTATTATGCAGTTATTTATTCATTAACAAATCTGTCTAAAGTTATACCCAGCTGACTGATTATGGTAAAGGAACCGATTGCCAAAATGGATTTTCCTTGGAGTGTGTTCTTGTAAAAGTGCAGAGTGAGGTGACAAGCAATAATGGACAGTGTATATGGATGGGGAGGTCAAGCAAAAAAATAAATGACAGATAACATAGGAAGGTCTGACGATAATCTCCCGAACAATCTCTTATATCCAGGTCATGGTATAATATTGCTGAGCCAAACAGGTTCTTCAGTACCAATCAGTGTCAGGAACATACCCCAGTATTCATAGACAGGTAACCCAGTCACCTTCATCAAGTCACCATAGAGGGTATTAAGGCAGATAATTGAAGAAAAAATATTCTATCCCCTTTTTGTATGTATACACTAATTTATATTTATTTTCCCCAGATATCAATATCGAATGTGGAATGAATCAAATTACAGTTTCCTACAGTAAATGTTACATTGAGTTGTTGGGATTCAATACGTCATCATTACATCTGGCGGACAGTAAATGCACCGGGGTCATTAAAATAAGCGATAAAAGGTACATTACTGTCACCACACTGCCCACGAGTGGTTACTGCAGAACAGAGGTGATGGTGAGTAAAAAGAAGACATAAGAGAGCTACAACATTTAAAAGTATTATTGTAGCATTATGGTACCAGGTATAGGATGTTCTCTGACCTCTTAGTGGACACTTCAAGAGTGAAAAGTAGGAAACTTAGCTGGTGTGTATGTAGCTAGCAATGAAACCCCGGAGGTCTTCAGGGCAGAAAGTGAGGGAAAATCTTTCTAGTGGGGACACAGAGCATTAATACATGACAAAGAATGGACAGCTTCATATTATATATATTTAAAGATGAAGATTCCACCCAAGTAATTAGTAAGGATAGAAAGTGACCTCAGCCTAGGCTCCTCCTAGGCCATGCTCAATGGCTCATTTCACCCCACCCATGGGGCTTAGTCATAGTGGTAGACCTCTATGACTAAGCCCCATGGACAGAATGAAACATGTCAGGAGGTGCCGCTTGGGAGGAGCCTAGGCTGTGGCCACTTTTTATCCTTACTAATTACATGGGCGGTTAGGAGTACAGTATCTTCACATCTCATCATAACATAGCGGGCCGGAATTAGCACTACAGACTCCAGGACCCGGTTTCAGTGGATCATGGAGCATAACCATCGGCGCTTGGAGTGGCAGGCTAAGTATTTAATGGGGTTACCATGAAAAATATTAATATGGACTTACTCTTTAAATTTACTTTGATGTTCTGCTGCTAGATTAAGGACAACTGCCACCACTAGATGTCCTCAGTCTTGGCACAACATTCAATTTAGAAGACTGAGCATATTCTATGAGTTTAGGGAGTCCTGGACCCACCCACCTGAGGAGTTGTGACCAGGGCGCCCCACAGTTCTTTGTAATGATGCAAAGTAGTGCTGACATCATCACATCAGCACCGCTTCTTTCAGTATTGAGGACCATCAATCACCGGAGAAAGCCCAATAAAAAAGACATCACCTTGCATAAAATGACTAATCAGAAGACATCTTTAAGTGATAAGTAGTTTAAAAAAATACAGCTGACGGGGCAGGAGGGGGGACCCATGGTGTAGGAGCCTATAGTTGGGATTTAAGCTTCTACTATGGACTTGTTTTTTAACATGAAGGAGCCAAGATGCCATCTGACTGCAATACTCAGAAATGAAACCTTAAGCACTGCCAAAGCTGATCTCCTAATCAGGGCTAAGGAGGATAAAAAATCTAAGATCTGGACCAGAAAATAGATAATAATTTGGTTGTCTGCTTTAATTTGGCAACCAAACTTTAGAATTATCAGCATCAAATTTTGTGTTCTCCTATTAATGTCTGGTCTAGATCCCAAATGTTTGACCATTTTAATCTGAAAAGAAGGTGGTGCCCACACCCTTTGAAACTCAGTGACAATTGTAATTCAAATATTACATTGGACCCTTATATGTGGAATGGAGCTTGTACCCATTAACCTAAAGCCAGGCCCCTGGCATCATCAGAAATCATTCTCAATGTGTTTCTCAATACAGATTTAATTTAAATGATATGGATTTACATACAAATGGAAGATTACGGATGATGTTTTAGAAACTGTTTGATACTTCATTGAATCTACGAGGGGAATTTATTATTTTTTGTATATTTAATTTCAGGTAAATGGCAGCTATTTAACATACACAAACGTGGTGTATTTATCATCCATAGTCACCTCACTCACATATTCCACAAATATTTCATGTACTTACCCAAGAAGCATGGAGAATGTCCTGTGGGCTTCTACGATGAGAGTAAGGTAGAGTATGTCTAACTAAAATTGTGGGTCTGCTATCTCTTGGGGGGGGACTTGTTTTGTGAATAGCTAGTAAGATAAATTAGAAAGAAAATACATTGCACTGTTCCTACAAGAAATGTGCCCCCCCTCCATTCCTCACTCCCCAATTTTCTTGATCATTGGAGAAGGGCCCCTTTACAGTGTTGGTCAGTGGAGAAGTGCCCCCTTATGTCGATGATGAGTTGAGAAGTATCCCCTTACATTGATGGTCAATGGAGAAGCGCCCTCTTACAATGGTTGTCATTGTAATTGTTGCAAAATTACCTACCTAAGGGTTAGCAAGGACAACATTTTACACACAGTATATGGTGATGTTAGCGAATATTAGTCCTGGTATTGCCATCAAGGTGACAGAAGTGTCTAATGCTATAATTCTGTTTTGCAGTGAGAGTAATCTAACCCTCGGAGGATCTTCATCATATGCGGCCAGAATGGGCATCTTCCAAGATTCTAATTACACCATTCTCTATGAGGACCCAGGAGGCTGGAGAAATACAAATGTGCCTTTGTACGTTGGGATAAGTGTGAAAAATGAGACTCCTTCTACAGCCGTGCTGCTTATGAAGAGCTGCCTTCTGACCACTACGTCTGATACATATACTGCGAGATACAACGTCATCAGTGGCTAGTAAGAGTTCTTTTCTCCAACACTCCAACTATAAATTCTGAAGTAAAATCTTGCTACCTTTCTATGGCCTTCCAAACCATGTTTCTTTCCTTGGTATAAGTGTCCCTTAATGCCTTGCACAGCAGTACTGAGACTATTGAAGAGAAGGGCAGGAATCAGGCAATCAACAGGCTAAAGTTAGTCCAAGACTAAACTTAAAGTCATATTCAACTTCCCTCCCCTGTCTTTTTCTCCCTCTTACCTGTAATGCTGCATTCTCTTCAAAACACATACTCACCCACACAGGAAATTCAGCATTGTCCTACCCTTAGTTTTCTGTTTGTCTGACATATACAGGCTCCTGCACCGCCATCTTGGTCCTCTTCATCTAGCTGCCTCTTCCAGGAGCAGGCAGGCAGCCATTGATGGTCTTGCACCCCCCAGCCACTCTGTGTGCCTGCTCCTGCAGCCTTCTGGGAGTTGGGATCTGTATATCCCAGGTGGCAGCAGAACCAGGGACAGGACATTCTGGCCTAGGCAAAGGCATAGAGGTGGGGCCAAAGAAAAAAGAAAAATGCTGCTTGGAGAAGGGAGAGTGTTTAAACATTCCAAAGGAACTATCTCCATTTTCAGAGTTAGGTTGTGCTTTAAATGTGGTGAAGTCTACTAGGACAGTCTTGATTTGGCTTTGCCATCACAGGAATAGAATTAAAAATCAGAATTACAGATCCTTTAGTAGGTGCACATACTGTATTTTAGCTGACTGTTGGTATCGTCATTTTTGTCTTTCAACAGCTGCCCTGTTCTCAATGACTCTACGCTACATGTGGAAGAGAATGGAGTCTCCCTGCAAGGACGTTTCTCTCTTAATATGACCAAGTTTGTTAGAAATTACAGCAAATATTCTATAGACTGTCAGACAATCTTGTGTAATACAACATTGGGGACATGCAGTCCGGTAAGTTGGCTTTTGACACGCTGACAAATACATAAAAATTGTGAGAGTCCCCTTTACACGTCTATCTTTTTATATCATCTACAGAATTGTTCTCAAACAAACCCCGCAATAGTGGGCAGCGGCATGGGCATCGCCAATTTAACATCGGGTGCTCTGTATAGTGATGGTAACATTTTATCTTTCTCTAAGTATTATATTTTATTATAAATATGTGCAATTTCTCACCAAGTACTAAACATAAATGCATTCAAAAAGAAACATCTTAGCATTTTTTGGCAACACTGTATGGTTTATTGATGATTTACAATGCACAATACATAGAAAATTCAAGAAAATACAAATCCAAATTTTAGAAATGGCTGGTTAGGTAATGCATGGTAATTCTGGTATAATTTTTCCAATAAGGTTCAAATGCTTTTAATTTTTATTTCATTTAAAACTGTCCATTGAATTAGAATACAAATGTGGTAATAATGGTGATGATAATGATAATGAACGATGATTATTTTGATAAATAATAATATTAAGAAACGGCAGGAAGAGGAAGAAGAATGTAAGTAATACATGCATTATATTTTTATAAGTATTATATTTTATTACAAATATGTGCAATTTTTCACCAAGTACTAAATATAAATGCATTCAAAAAGAAACATCTCAGCATTCTTTGGCGACACTGTATAGAAAATTGAAGAAAATATAAACCCAAATTTTAGAAATGGTTAGTTACATAAATGCTTTCAACAAGAAACATCTCATCATTCTTTGAATATACACTGTATGGTTTATTTGTGATTTATATATAAGATTTAGGAAACTACAAACCTAATTTTAGAAATGCATGGTAATTTTGGTACTATTTTCCAAAAAAGTTAAACGGTTTTCAATTTTTAATTAAATAAAAATTGTTAATTGAATTAGAATATGTGGTGATAATGGTAATGATAATTTTGATAAATAATTAAAGAAGAAGAGAAAGCAGAAGAAGAGGAAGAAGAATGTAAGTAATATAAGCATAGAACTAACAGATCAACTACTGACAGATCAATGTAAGTATTAAACTATTTAATTCTACGGTATAAAAATACAATTAAAATATGAACTATAATTAAATTATTTTGAAACAAATATATATATGGTATATATAAAAAAAAACATTATACACGCATTTAATAACACATAATTACTACATAAATAATGGTTGCATTACACCAGGCTTTACAATGATAAGATGTTCTACTTTACATACAATGCAGTACATTTGAATAAATGCACAACATCTACAAAACATCTACAACATCTACAAAAACATACAAAAACATTATAGAACTTTCTCCACAATTCATTTCAGAAAAAAAAACATTACATGATAAAACATATTTATAAAAAAAAAATGATATGACTGTATTTTCCCAATCGCTAATTGCGCGTGCGTACGGTTAGAAATCCGAACAAGCGGCGAACCAAGCAAGCGTCTAACAAAATTTAAACTACTTTTTGACCATTCTTCGGCTTTCGTCTGGGTGTTTGTAAAATGTATAATTAAGAAATAAATGGCGGCGTCTGCCAGTACACATTTTGTGATGAAATGTTTAGAAATGATTATCAGATGAACTGTTTTAGAAGGAAGTGATATGGAAATGTGGTGCTGATCTGGTCTGTGATGTGTGGGGGGGCATCCTTGCTTTTCTTTCCAAGCTCTAGGCTCCTTATGTGAAGAATTTATACAGAAAGAGTTTTATTGTTCGTCCGATGTGCTCATTGGGGAGAAAAAAGCCTAAAAAACAAAACAAATACAGCCATCACAGCTGAAAATTGGTAAGCTGCCACATAATAAATGTTTGCTTTTGGGTTTAATACCACTTTAAAGTGGTTAGTAAAGTCTTGTTTTTTTTTTAGTTAAAAATAATAAACATGTAATTAGGGATGAGCCCGATATTCGAATTGAACGTTAGTTCAACTCAAACAGCGGGTATTTGCCGAATAGCGGACAATTTGGGCTGTCGCGGAACACCCTTTAAAAGTCTATGGGAGAAATCAAAAGTGCTAATTGTAAAGATTAATATACAAGTTATTGTCATAAAAAGTGTTTGGGGACCCGGGTCCTGCCCCAGGGGACATGGATCAATGCAAAAAAAAGTTTTAAAAACGGCCATTTTTTCGGGAGCAGTGATTTTAATAATGCTTAAAGTCAAACAATAAAAGTGTAATATTCCTTTAAATTTCATACCTGGGGGGTGTCTATAGTTAAGCATTATTAAAATCACTGCTCTCAAAAAAACTGACATTTTTAAAACTTTTTTTTGCATTGATCCATGTCCCCTGGGGCAGGACCCGGGTCCCCAAACACTTTTTATGACAATAACTTGCATATAAGCCTTTAAAATTAGCACTTTTGATTATTCATGTTCGAGTCCCATAGACTTTAATGGTGTTTGCGTGTTCAAACAAATTTTTTGCCTGTTCGCATGTTCTGGTGTGAACCGAACTGGGGGGTGTTCGGCTCATCCCTGCATGTAATACTTACCTACTCTGTCTAATGGTTTTGCACACAGTGGCCTCGATCCTCCTCTTCTCTGGTTCCTATTTTGTGATTCTGGCCCCTTCCTCCTGTTTAGTGCCCCCACAAAAAGCAGCTTGCTATGGGGGCACCCGAGCCGAGTCACAGCTTTGTGTGCCCATTAAAACATGGAGTTGTGGCCTGGACCCACCCCCTTTCTCTACTTATTGGCTGAATGATTTTTATTGACAGCAACGGGAGCCAATGGCACCGCACTGCTGTCTCAGCCAATGAGGAGGGGGGTCCTGGGCAGCCGAGACACTTCTGCAACATCGCTTGATCTAGATGGGGTTCAGGTAAGTATTAGGGGGGCTGAGGGGGCCTGCTACATACAGAAGTTTTTTTTTTATCTTAATGCACCTTCTGCCTTTACAACCACTTTAATGCCCTGTACACACGGTCGGACATTGATCGGACATTCCGACAACAAAATCCATGGATTTTTTTCCGACGGATGTTGGCTCAAACTTGTCTTGCATACACACGGTCACACAAAGTTGTCGGAAAATCCGATCGTTCTGAACGCGGTGACGTAAAACACTTACGTCTGGACTATAAACGGGGCAGTAGCCAATAGCTTTCATCTCTTTATTTATTCTGAGCATGCGTGGCACTTTGTCCGTCAGATTTGTCTACACACGATTGGAATTTAAGGGATCGGATTTTGTTGTCGAAAAATTTTATAGAATGCTCTCAAACTTTCTATGTCGGAAATTCCGATGGAAAAAGTCCGATGGAGCCCACACACGGTCAGAATTTCCGACAACAAGCTCTGATTACACATATTCCATCGGAAAGTCCGACCGTGTGTGTACAGGGCATAAGGTTAGTTTTTAAAGGTGCAATAAACCTTAAATGGCTTTTGAGGTTTATTTGGTAAAAATGTGCCCCTTATTTTTGGCATATTTTATTGTAGTATGCATAATTCCCGGCAAGAGAAATGCAAAAATAGTAGCAAAAAGAAAAAAATCCCCAAAAAAGAAAAACACACAGTTTTATATTCTATGTGTGTTTGTGTGTGTGTTTTTCCTTAGGGGCTTTTTTCTCTTAATTATTTGTTACTATTTTTTGCATTTTTTTTTCCTTGAAATAATACTATGATAAAATATGGCAAGGTAAAAAAGTGTCATAAAAGAAACCTCAGAAGCCATGTTTATCTCTTTTATTTCCTTTTCTTTTATATACCGTATTTATTGGAGTATAACACGCACAGGCGTATAACACGCACATTCATTTTAAGAGGGAAGTTTCAGGAAAAAAAACTTAAATTTTTAATAAGGAACTTTGAAGCAAAATAAGGGTCATTGCCCATCTGCAGCCTCACCATTGCCATCAATGCAGCCTGATAAATGCCCATCTGCAGCCTCACAAGTGCCATTAATTCAGCCTCATTAGTCCACATCAATGCAGCCCCACCACTGCCATCAATGCAGAAGCCTCACCACTGCCATCAATGCAGCAGCCTCACCAATGCCATCATTGCAGCAGCCTCACCATTGCCATCATTGCAGCAGCCTCACCACTGCCATCAGTGCAGCCTGATCGATGCCCATCTGCAGCCTAGAGGGGACAGGGAGGGTGGCGGGACGAGCGCCGACAGATTACATACAGTGAGAATCTCCTATGATAGACAGAACAGTGGTCCAATGGCGGCCCAGGAGACGGGACTTTCTATTGCAGAGGCCTCCAAGTAAACAGGAGATTCTCACTGTATGTAATCTGATGGCGCTCGTCGTCCCCCCCCCCCCCTGTCCCCTCCGAGGCAGCTAAAATTGAAATATTGGTGTATAACACGCACACGCTATTTGCACCCGATTTTCATGGTGAAAAAGTGAGTGTTATACGCCAATAAATACAGTATATATAGCTATTATTCCATGACAGCTTAATGTTTTCCCAGATTGCTTTTCTCTCATGACTAATCATGGTTTAAGTTTAATAGTTTTTGTGACCTGACCTGATATGTGGCCTGAGAATACGAAGGATAAATAATGTTCTGTGATTGGAGAGAATCGGCCTTCATCTACGTCTAAGGAATAGACATCAGTAGAGTGTACTTCATCCACACCAAGAATTATGGAGGGTAAGTTCTGATCTTCTCATCTCATATTATGCCGTGAAAAACAAATGTTTTTAAAGCTTGTAGAGGGATTGTATTTTTGCCACATACCCCACCATGCAAACTCCGACATCTGTCCTCTAGATGGTAATTTTGTAGTAATAACGTATACAATGATGACACGTGAAATGATTTGAAACAACTGTATTCAATGTAATAAATATTGGCATGGTCCTGTTTTTCCATGAAAAATTTATTTATTATTTATTTATTTTATTATAAATTATTATTTTTAAAAACACAGGGTTTAAAAGATGATTGGTAGCTTCTTGAGGAACGTTCCCCAGCCCTGGATTTCTTGGTTCATATTTTTTAGCCTGGCGTTCTCAGGTGAGAGCTCTGATAATTACATACAAAATGCATTTAAGACAAGTTGCCCTTTATGGTCTTTATTACATTCCAGAGATATAATGAGGTTGGGCAGTAGATCTTTTTTTTCTTCCATTAGACTTTTTGCATGTGGGTCTTAAACTGGCAATTCCCCAAATAAGATTATTTTTGTTGAGGATTTCTGCGCTTCATATGAAGTCAGTTGACCTTCTTTAACCATGAACTACTGATAAGGTGAATCCAGATCCCCCAATATTCATGTTCTGAACTTCTCACTGCTTTGGCGGCCATAATTTTCATGTGACATATCAGGTCAGGGGAAGTTTTGTTTTACAATTATTATAGATGAGACATAAAAGAATGTAACCACTTCAATACAGAACACTCCCCCCACCCCTTCCTGCCCAGGCCAGTTTTCAGCTTTCAGCGCTGTCACACTTTGAATGACAATTGCACGGTCATGCAACATTGTACCCATGTGACACTTTTATCATTCATTTCACACAAAAAGAGCTTTCTTTTCTCTGGTATTTATTCACCACTTGTTTTTTTTATTTTATTTTGCTAAATAAACAAAAAAAGGCCCAAAATGTAAAAAAAAGTGTTTTTCTTTGTCTCTGTTATACAATTTTGCAAATAAATAATCTTTCTTTATAATTTTAGGTAAAAATGTATTCTGCTCCATTTCTTCCCAAATCAAAAAAAAAAAAAATTTATCTACTGTCACCAGTGCAGTGCAACATATAACATACATCATATATTTACATGTATCACATGTGTATATATATATATATATATATATATATATATATATATATATGTATATAGATGAATTTTTACTGTTCTATCATGTATTTTGCTGTATGAATTTTTATTATGATATACATTACATATGCAGTTTTTGGCCCCCTACTGGTGACTGCATGTTTCATTTAAAGCCCCGCCTTGTTTTCCTTTTTCACGAAACCAGGATGGAGGCTGGAGACCCACTAGGTCCCTGCCTCATACAAAGTCCCAAATCTCCTCTCTTTTGCCTTTGACAATAGGCTGGGTGGGAAGTGGTTAACTAGGACCATGGCCATTTGATGCAAATTTTGTAACATTATTTTTTCTACCTATTTTGCAAATAGAAAATGAATGTAATAACTATGCTAATCAGGTACATCACATTATTTTCAATGGGCTCATAATGTTTTATGTATTTCTACTTTACAGAGTTGCAAGTTTAGAGGTTCCCTCTTTGCATGAAAAGTCTATGGATAGCATCTATGACATCCTGATTTCTTCAATGTGTATGTCGCCGGGTTCAACATTGGACTCTCCATACTAATACGGGACTAAACTCAGTCAAAGAAGATGTGAAAATGGGTCTCACGTAATTAAAAACAGCCCTTCCATAATACAGGATGAGGACAGTATGACGGAATAATGAGTTTTGCTCTATATCCTCCCTGGGGGAACAAAAGCATAAATCTACTCCAAAAGTGGTGCCTGCTGCCCATTGATGGGCAAACTACTGCAGATGCACCATCACCAACCAGGAGCTTAACACAACGGCACAATGCTATTGGCTGAGGATAGGCATAGAATTTTTCCTAAATGTACATAATAATATAACTGGATACTATCATTTATATGTAAGGTTGATCCAGGGAATATCCGATTGCCTCTGGGGGGATCAGGAAGGAATTTTTTCCCCTGCTAGAGCAAATTGGAGAATGCTTTTCTGGGGTTTTTCGCCTTCCTCTGGATCAACTGGATCATAGGTTGGACTTGATGGAGCGCATTATCCATTAGGGGTCACTGGAGAGCACTGCAGCATGCCTTAATGTGCACATCTCATAAGAAGAGCATGAGGAATATTTAGCACTTTTTCAAAAAAACCAGCATGAGGATTGCCTGCTATTTGTTTGGACACTATTGTGCACTTTGATTTATATACTCTTATGAATGTCTTGGACTGAGATATATTCATTTGTATGAATTGGTTTTGGACACTTTATTTATCAAGTAGCACTTATATGTTTTTTTTAATCATTTAAAGGATTTTTTTTTTTCTCACATTTTTTTTTTTTTTTTGCATGGTGCATGTTACCATTTTTCATATATTCAATTGTGGATTATAGTCACTTTCTTCACAGGTGTGTGACACTGTTTATAATTTATAATTTTTATTATTGTATAGATTTATTATATTCTTTGTTCACGTATTTATAGCCTTTAGCGCATACACATATATTTATTTATTTTATACTTGATAGACTTGTGTCTTTTTATTTCAACCTCACCTACTATGTAACTGTGGGTGAAGGATTGTGTATATAGGATTGTATGATTTTTTTTCTTTTTTTTTTCTTTTATTGGTTGAACTATATGGACTTGTGTCTTTTTTCAACCTGACTACAAATGTAACTATGTGAAAATGCTAATTGAGGGTGACAGGCCCAACCCCCATAATGGAGGATTAAAAAACACCTTTCAGGGGAGCCTAAGTGTCAGCTGAAATTATAATTTGCTAGAAGTCTGTTCAATGTTTATTATTATATATACTACTTACTATTGTATGACATATCAGTGATGGATCATCATGTACAGGAAATATTTCAATTTCTATAGTTTCATTCTGTGATACTTTGATGGCTAATAAAAATCTATGGCTTAAATATAAAAAAAAAAACTTTTTAGCTCATCATGACTGTATACCAGAGAAGGCAACATATAGTTAAATATTGTTCTGAAGACATTATCCAAAGAAGGAAATGTTCTGTTCCCACAAATACCACAAAGATATACACTATATTACCATAAGTATTGGGACACCTGCCTTTACACATGAACTTTAATGGCACTCCAGTCCCCGTACACACGGTCGGACATTGATCAGACATTCCGACAACAAAATCCTAGGATTTTTTCCGACGGATGTTGGCTCAAACTTGTCTTGCATACACACGGTGACACAAAGTTGTTGGAAAATCCGATCATTCTGAATACAGTGATGTAAAACACGTACATCGGGACTATAAACGGGGCAGTAGCCAATAGCTTTCGTCTCTTAATTTTATCTGAGCATGCGTGGCACTTTGTCCGTCGGATTTGTGTACACACGATCGGAATTTCCGACAACGGATTTTGTTGTCGGAAAATTTTATAGCCTGCTCTCAAACTTTGTGTGTCGGAAATTCCTATGGAAAATGTGTGATGGAGCCTACACACGGTTGGAATTTCTGACAACAAGGTCCTATCACACATTTTCCGTATGAAAATCCGACCGTGTGTACAGGGCATTAGTCCGTAGGATTCAATATTTAGTTGTCCCATTCTTTGCAGCTATAACAGCTTCAACGCTTCTGGGAAGGCCGTCCGTCCACAAAGTTTAGGAGGGTGTCTATGGGAATGTTTGACCATTCTTCCAGAAGAGCATTTGTGAGGTCACTGATGTTGGGCAAGAAGGTCTGGTCTTACAAGCGTGCTTTTTTTGGAAAAAAAATCACTTTTTTGAATAAAAAAATAAGACAACAGTAAAGTTAGCCCATTTTTTTTTATATTGTGAAAGATAATGTTACGCTGAGTAAATTGATACCCAACATGTCACACTTCAAAATTGCGCCCGCTCGTGGAATGACGTCAAACTTTTACCCTCAAAAATCTCTATAGGCGACGTTTAAAAAATTCTACAGGTTGCATGTTTTGCGTTACAGAGGAGATCCAGGGCTAGAATTATTTCTCTCGCTCTAACGATCATGGCGATACCTCACATGTGTGGTTTGACCAACGTTTTCATATGCGCTACTCACGTATGCGTTCGCTTCTGCGCACAAGCTCGTCTGGACGGGGCGTTTAAAAAAAAATGTATTCTTCTTATTTATTTTACTTGATTTTATTTATTTTTACACTGTTTTAAAAAAAAATTGTGTCACTTTTATTCCTATTACAAGGAATGTAAACATCCCCTGTAATAGAAAAAAGCATGACAGGACCTCTTAAATATGAGATCTGGGGGGTCAAAAAGTCCTCAGATCTCATATTTGGACTCAACTGCAATAAAAAAAAGACATTTGAAAAAATGACATTGAAAAAATGTGGCTTTAAGACGTATGGGAGGAAGTGACGTTTTGACGTCGCTTCCGCCCTACAGTGTCATGGAGACAGGTGGGGGCCATCTTCTCCTCACTAGTCTCCATGCACAGCTAGGGAAAGGACGCAATCTTCTCCGCCGCTGCCGATGGCTCCGGTAATCTGCGGAGGGCACCGAATCGGGCGGGACGGGGGGCCCTCTGCCACCACCGATAAAAGTGATCTTACGGCGAATGCGCCGCAGAGACCACTTTTATCTTGTAGCGGACCGCCAGCCAAAAACGGGGATGCCATAACAACGATATCTGCCCCCAAAGTAAGGACATATATGTACATGCGGTGGTCAGCAAGTGGTTACTGTAATTTATAGTATAATAATTGTGTATTGCTCACCGGTAATCCCAAGACAGTGATAGTAGAACTGTGAAGAAAGCTACCTAAAAAATTCACCGTTCCTTTTCCAACTTAACGATGAACTTTGAGGTAAATATATTTTTGTATTACATAGCAAATGCAAACGATCTTTATCTTCACTAATTTTTTAAGACTGTGGGGAAATATTAATTTCTGGAACAATCATGTTGACTACAGAAATACTCATTTTAACCCTTATTTGAGTTAATTTTCTTGTTTGTTTTAAAATCCCATCTTCTTACAACGTCCCCTTTTTCATCTTCAATTATATTTAAATGTTCTGGATCTAATATTTTTGCAAAACATAGAAAAAGGTAATAAAAGTGACCTAAGGGATAAAGTATTTTCCCAGATCTTGACATAGTATTAGTAACATCTCCAGACCAAATTGTTCAATCATTACCTTTTAAATATATAGACCAGAAACTCCTCCACAATATATTACATTCAAAAGTTCTTTTTTTTTTTGTTTAGTCTATAAGATCCCTGCATTTTAACAAAATTTGTTTTGGATTCTATTTTAACTTTGATTTCAATATTATTGCTATAAATTAAATACAATTGCATACAGCAGTCATATCCCATACATATCCATACAAATCTTCTGCTGTATTAATATCAACATATCTAAAATCATGATTTCTAGATATGTGCATTCGTTTTTGTCCGAATTTCGGGTATTTTTTTTTTTTATTTTCATTGCGGCAACAGTTCAATATACATAGGAGATTCGACATGACGCTGACAATAGCGATCCGTGTCCATTGAACCTGTGGTCGAATGTGCCTAACCTTAACTCTATTAGTTCAAGATTATTCTACATAAAGAGAAAAGATTCGACATAGAGAGAAAAGATTCAACGTGAAGATTCGATGAAGCAGTCCCCGCGAGCGGACATTTATGGTCAAATGTTCCGCCCATAGGCCATAGAAGAATTCTAATGTTGGTTGACTAGTAATAATGATTAATAAATATAATTAGTAATAGTGTCATACAACATTAGAACTTAAAAATTGGAGGATTGTTAGATCTCCTCACAGGATGGGCTGTGGAGGTCTCATATGTAGGGCAGTGCCAACGTCCTAATTTATAAATCTTAAAAGAGGGGGGGGGGAGATACCCAGGAGAACGAAACAAATGGACTTTGTAGGCACCAATCATAAACATCAATGTAAACTTTTATTTATACAGAAAAATAAAAAGAACCACATAGACATAAACATTTTTTTTTTAAAAATCGCAATACATTGCGGAAAATGGTAATATATGTCACCACATAAATATGTGAGAAGGGATCGGGGAATAGCCCCTACACCAAAAGAAGGGATACACCCCTTCCGTTCCCACTAAATAACCTCAAACTGATATAGCTCAGTATAGCTCTACATGTTTCACAAATTTGAATGCTTCTTCAGGAGCTTGTTTGGGTTACCTGTAATGGGGAATAATAAAGAAAGACACACACCAAAAAACATAGAATAACATATTAATATCATTTTTACATAAAGACTTTTTAATAATGCGTCTCAATCATAACCACTGAGTACCGTGAGGGAGCAAACCCAAGGGCCCAAGATTCAACACGCATATGGTGACATGTGATCACATGCGGGGACGTGTCTGGTAGAGAGAATCATACCACCAATAGACTCAAGAGAGGTAGTGAACTAGAGAGTAAATAAATAAAGGGACAGTGTAAAAAAAAAAAAAAAAAGTAAAACAATTAAGAAAAAAAAATTAAAGCACCCCCATCCCTCCATGCCGGCACTCAGAAGTGAACGCATACGTAAGTTGGGCATGCATATGTAAATGGTGTTCAAACCACACATGTGAAATATTGCCGTGAACGTTAGAGTGAGAGCAAAAAAATTCTAGCACAAGACCTCCTCTGTAACTCTAAACAGGTAACCTGTAAAAACATTTACAGTGTTGCCTATAGAGATTTATAAGTACCATAGTTTGCCACCATTCCACAAGCGTGCTCAATTTTAGCAAGCATGACATGTTAGATATCTACTTACTCATCTTTCACTTTTTACAAAAAAATTAAGGATAAATATTGTGTTTTTTTTTTTTATTTATTAAAGTGTATTTCCTCCAAAAAAATTAGTTTGAAAGACCTCTGTGCAAATATAGTGTGACATAAAATATTGCAACAGTTGCCATTTACTTCAACAAAAATATATAATGTTTAGGGGTTCTATGTAATTTTCTAGCAAAAAAGACAAATTTAAACTTTTAAACAAATAGTTCCAGAAAAGGCCTTGCCTTCAAGAGGTAGAAGCTACTGTCGGTGAAGAAGCAAGAATATGTAGTGACAATCAGCAGTAACAGCTGTGATAACACAAAAGGAAGCCATATGCCAGCTATAGGAAAAATCACAGATGAACTGTATCAGCTGAAGTGCACTGAAATGGTTATTCCTGTCAAAGAGGAAGAACATTTGAACTGTATCCACACCTAGCACTGACATCTCGGACATGGAATCCAGAAGTTATACAGAAACTAGCTAAAAGATCAGCATTCCAGTAACATAAAAATTGACCCATGCTGTCAAATAATGAAGTGTATCAGCTGCATAAAGATAAAAAATGGCCCAGTAATCTTTTTCTCAAAACTAGCAACAAGAGAGCAGTACAGGCCATGGTCTTCATTAACTCAGTCTATGTGGTCTTATGAAACCTCAGACTACAGGAAAAAAAATATTATCACACTAATTTCTGACTAATTGACAACTAGTACATTGTTCCCTAGCTATCACACATCAAACGTGACATGCCAGATAAGATTGAACAATATCTTTCCCAAGTAAGCAAAAAACTTTGGCAATTTCTTGCAACATTCTGCACAGATAATGACTCAGAGTACACAGGTGGTAAAAGATACGCTTTTCTAAGAAAGCAAAAAAATTATGTTCTGTGACAGACCCAACCAGGTTAGAGGCTTTTGAAGGGGACTGCAGGCTAGCCTTTTACCTACTGACTATGGGCCCTGGCATTTGAGGGGGCTCTATTCTTTGGGAGGTGTGTGCCTGGGGGACCTCTGGAGTGCTTTTACCTCAGATTCAAGTCCATGTCTCCCTGAAACACACAGACTCTGAGAACTGAAGGACCCAGATACAGATTTGGGGCCTCTGTGTTTTGTTAGGATATAGAATCAGTATTGACTTCTTCAACCCCCTCCTAGACTCAGAGACTCTAAGCAGAAGATTATAATTGGCTCAAAACAACCTGGTGCTGAGGTCTCCTGCTGTTGTGTGTAATCTGTTTATTAAGGTGTTATGTGTTTACTGTTTGTCACATATCAGGTGTGACCAGAACTGTGTGGACAGCAACAGAGGAACCCAGATGTATGTAAGTGAGAATATTATGATTAGGGATGAGCCGAACACCCCCCTGTTCGGTTTGCACCAGAACATGCGAACAGGAAAAAAGATCGTCCGAACACGCGAACACCGTTAAAGTCTATGGGACACGAACATGAATAATCAAAAGTGCTAATTTTAAAGGCTTATATGCAAGTTATTGTCATAAAAAGTGTTTGGGGACCCGGGTCCTGCCCCAGGGGAACTGGATCAATGCAAAAAAAAGTTTTAAAAACGTCCATTTTTTTCAGGAGCAGTGATTTTAATAATGCTTAAAGTCAAACAATAAAAGTGTAATATCCCTTTAAATTTCGTAGCTGGGGGGTGTCTATAGTATGCCTGTAAAGGGGCGCTTGTTTCCTGTGTTTAGAACAGTCTTACAGCACAATTACAATTTGAAGGAAAAAACCCATTTAAAACTACTCGCGGCTATTGCATTGCCGACAATACACATAGAAGTTCATTGATAAAAACGGCATGGGAATTCCCCACAGGGAAACCCAGAACCAAAATTTAAAAAAAAAATGACGTGGGAGTCCCCCTAAATTCCATACCAGGCCCTTCAGGTCTGGTATGGATATTAAGGGGAACCCCGGCCAAAATTTAAAAAAAAAATGACGTGGGGTTCCCCCTAAATTCCATACCAGACCCTTCAGGTCTGGTATGGATTTTAAGGGGAACCCCGTGCCAAAAAATAAAATAAAACGGTGTGGGGTCCCCCCAAAAATTCATACCAGACCCTTATCCAAGCACGCAACCTGGCTTCTGTTTTTGACTACATTCCTGATCTGTATTATTTTTTTTTTATTACATTAAAGGTGTGATTTTAACTGCATTTTATGTCTCTGCCTTGTTCATCGTCCCTGACAAATGGAAAGAAGTCTGACATGAAACACAGTGATTCTCAAAAGGGTTACGGCACTCTGCATCCAGACACCAAAAAAGTAGCATATAGAAGAAGTCTACTTTGTAATGAAATGACTATGGGGTTGATTTACTAAAGACAAATACATGTAGACTGTGCACTTTGCAAAGTGCAGTTGCTCCAGAGATTAGTAAATGAGCAGAAGCTATTCTGACTTCCATCATCCAATTATGTGCAAGCAAAAATGCAGTTTTATGTGTTTTCATTTCCTTTCATGTGATTGGGTATTCTTTCCAAAGTGAAGCTTTACCACATTGTCTAAGCTCTGGAGCACCTGCACTTGCAGAGTGCACAGTCTATTTGCCTTTAGTAAATCACCCCTATGTGTCAAAAATCTCATGAACTGACACAGTCAGTGCCACCCACCAGTACTGCAGAAAAAGAAACAGCACGTCACTTAGCCCTTGTTCACATTGCAGCGATTTGACATGTCAAGTTGCATGCCAAATCGGCGGCTATTGCCGGTAATGGCACAGTTCAACGCCTCTGAAATCCCTCCCGACCGACATGTGCATGATTTCAGTCACAACTGAGTATAAAAGAGAGGTGCCTCTAAGTGTAGCAATATGATTACATCCAATGAAGGTACAACATTGAGCAACTCACATGGTTGGTGATTAAAACAGGCACATATAAGTATGAAGGCATCCGGGGTAAAGCTGTCCACATAGACCATCCTCCGCACCACCATCAACGTCATCCCTTCCACACTGCGCTCCATGAGTGCTTTAAGCTTTGCTTTCAGATCTCTCTACTGCAGGGTAGTCTTCCCGGTCACGATTGCAGACTGACAGCGGTGAGATCCGGCGGTGCAGGGGGTGGACAGCTTTACCCCTGATGCCTGCATACTTAGATGTGCCTCCTTTTAATCATCAACCATGTGAGTTGCTCAATGTGGTACCTTCATTAAATGTAACCATATTGCTACACTTACAGGCGCCTCTCTTCTCTTTTATACCCAGTTGTGACATGACGCTACTTGTATATCAAGACAAAATTTATCAAAACATTTTGCTTGTCTTGCAAAAGGCTCTTAAACCAAGTTACTCTCAATCCAAGGTTTTACTGTACATATAAATGATTTTTACACTGTTTTCAGGTATTTATTTATGCACTATAATTTGAATGCACTTTATTGAAGGAGAAAACTAGGGTATAGGCATAAAACACGTAGTCCATTGCTACACTTATGCCGCGTACACACGAGCGGACTTTACGGCGGACTTTGCCCGGCGGACTTTTCGACGTACTTTCCGACGGACTTTGTGAACGAACGGACTTGCCTACACACAATCCACCAAAGTCCGTCGAATTCGTACGTGATGACGTACGACCGGACTAAAACAAGGAAGTTCATAGCCAGTAGCCAATAGCTGCCCTAGCGTGGCTTTTTGTCCGTCGAACTAGCATACAGACGGCGGACTTTTCGACCGGACTCGATTTCAACGGATAAATTTTAAACAAGTTTCAAATCTAATTCCGTCCAACTTTTGAGAAAACAAAGTCCGCTGGAGCCCACACACATCGAATTGTCCGACGAAATCCAGTCCGCCGGGCAAAGTCCACCGTAAAGTCTGCTCGTGTGTACGCGGCATTAGAGGCGCCTCTCTTCTCTTTTATACACTGGAACTCCTGATGGGTTTTGCTTCTAATCCCCTTGTGGAGGCTTCCATCTGTGGATGGACATTTTATGGTTACACAACCCATCACAACGCTATAATTTTTTTTATATGGACCATAAACTGAAGGATTTATGAATAAATGGTTGTGGAACAAATCATTTGAGTTTCCATTATTTCTTATGGGAAAATTTGCTTTAATATACAAGTGTTTTGGATTACAAGCATGTTTCTAGAACGAATTATGCTCGCAATCCAAGGTTTTACTGTGTATATATACATATACAGTCCACAAATAAATAAAATAAATGATTCAATGTCCGTGAAAAAAATGTGCAGTCTCATACACCAGAAACTCTTCAGTAATTGCCTCTGATCACCACAGTGCTCTCTCTCTTCTGTATGCGCTTTGCAGTGTTATAAGTGGCAGGGCTCCCACTGGCTGTGCACTCCAAATCCATGGCTCTCAGCAGCTCTCAGTTTCGTGTCAATCATATAGGGGGCAAAAGGAAAGAACCATAGTGCAAATCGCTAATAGAAAGTATTTTTTTCAAAATAAAAATCCACTCACATTTCAGAAGTAAAAAATGGGCTTTTCACAATCCAATCCTCAGCATACACAGCTCCGCCTAGTTCCAACGCGATTACGTCACCGCCCACCTCACACGTAGCGCCCAATGGGCTTTCTCAAAGGTTCAGGCCCGTTAGGCGCTTCGCGTGAGGTGGGCGGTGACATAATCACACTTATGCCGTGTACACACGGGGGGACTCTTCGACCGGACTTGTCCGACGGACCGAATCTGGCGGACAATCCAACCGTGTGTGGGCTCCATCGGACTTGCAGCAGACTTTTTCAGTCAAAAATCTGACGGACTTTAGATTTGGAACATGTTTCAAGTTTGTCCGACGGACTTGATTCAGGTCGAAAAATCAGCTCGTCTGAAAGCTAGTCCGACGGATGAAAACCCACGCTGGGGCAGCTATTGGCTACTGGCTATGAACTTCCTTATTCTAGTCCGGTCATACGTCATCACGTACAAATCCATCTGACTTTTGTGTGATTGTGTGTAGGCAAGTCCGTTCGTTCAAAAGTTCGTCGAAAGTCCGTCAAAAGTCTGTTGGAAAGTCCGTCGGACCAGTCTGGTCGAAAAGTCCGCCCGTGTGTACGCGGCATGAGAATTGGAGTGTACAGCCAGTGGAAACGGTGCCACTTACAAAACTGCAAAGTGCATAGAGACCTCCTTTAATTAGTGAGGTCCATTCAAGAAGGGGAGAAGACACCCATAGGTGGGGTGAAGGGCACTGTGGTGATCAGAGGCAATTACTGAAGAGCTTTTGATGCACCGGACTGCACATTTGTTTATTTGTTTTCACGGACATTGAATCATTTATTGATGGACTTTATATATATATCTAAAAGAAAAGATGGACTCACGGACATGTATATATTATATATAAATGATCTTTACACTGTTTTCAGGTTTTTTTTTATGCACTTTAATTTGAATGCACTTTATTGCCCCTTTTATTGCGTTGCCCCTTTTTTTTTGTGACTATATGGATTCATTGCATTTTGTACAGGTGGTTGGATGCATAGTGGTGTAAGCTGCCTCCTATAGTATACAGAGTTGATTGATAGGTGGTTTATACACAGGGATAGCGCAGAAAGTTTTTTTCACATTGATATACCCTAGTTTCACCAATGCAACTTAAGACATTCTTACCCAAGTTTTGTGATTCATCTCTGCTCTCTTGGTTTTGTTTTCTTCTCATTGTGCTTCTGCATACTGCCGTCAATCAGTAGTAATATCGTAGTTCCATAATAAAGTGAAACTAACCTGGCTGAAAAATGTTCTAAGATAACAGCAGTGCCAACATGGAGTACTTAGCTTTCAAATCTCTGTGGATTCCCTTAAATTCTAGGCCCAGGCCATACATGGAGCCCAAGTCGAGATCTCCTCCCTGCCAAAGCTTTCCTACCATTTAGCTGTCCAATGACAAAGCTTATACAGCCCATTGAAGTTCTGGCAATTTGGAAGTAGAATGACTTAGTTCCAAGGTGGATGAGCATTCTTCCTGACCTGGTCAGAAGTAGGAACGAGTGAAATTGAGAGTTTCCATTTCCCTGACATCTCAGTGAAAATTGGGGGAATTTTCATACTTTGGGGTAATGCATTCGAGTCAATAAGAAAGGCAAAACAAAGGTGTTAGTAGTCATAAAAGGTTCCAAGGGGTTAGGGAAGCCCCTTTCCCCTCTTCTGGACCTGTCCAGGACCTGCCAAAAAAGAGAAACCACCTAAAGCTGATCTCCAGCTTTTAGTGAAGTTGCAATAGCTTGTTTGGACCAAGCTGGTCCAAACAAATGATTTGCTTCACTAAGACAACTAGTGGCTCTCAGAGCTTAATAAACTTTATAGATCCTCATCTACATGCCGTATTAAGCACTGTGTTCTGGTAGTGGGATGAGAACTTCCTGTTCTGCACCCGGAACAAAATTGAGTCAGGATGAGCACTGCTCGGCCATTCACAGGGAGCTTTGCATTTTCTGAATGAATACAACAATACAATATCAACATGTACAAATATATAAAGGGTCCATATAGTGAACTTGGTTTTAAGTTACTTTAAGGTCAACACAGAGGACAAGGGGGAACTCTTTACACCTAGAGGAAAAGAGATGTCATCTCCATATATGGAAAGGTTTCTTCACAGTAAGAGCTGTGAAAATGTAGAATAGACTCCCTCCAGAGGTGGTTCTGGCCGGCTCAGTAAATTGCTTTAAGAAAGGTCTGGATTATTTCCTAAATGTACATAATATAACTGGGTACTAACATTTATAGGTAAAGGTGATCCAGGGAAAATCCGATTGCTTCTCAGGGGATCAGGAAGGATTTTTTCCCCTGCTGTATTAAATTGGAGCATACTTTGATGGGGGTTTTTAGCCCTCCTCTGGATCGACTGTGGGTATAGGATAGGGTATATGGGATTGTATGATATTATATCTTATTTATTTATTTTTATGGTTGAACTGGATGGACTTGTGTCTTTTTTTCAACCTGACTAACTACGTAACACTTCCTGTGATTGGCCGAGGTGGAGATTGTGATGACATCCGCTTACCTCTCCACCTTTAGGAAGCTTTGTATTCTTTTAAAAAATGCGATGCTCCCTGTGAATGGCTGGGTTTCCGGGAACAGGAGAGGAAGTTCCCATCCCACTACCAGAACGCAGCGCTGTACACTACAAGTAGCTGAGGCTACATACAGTTCATACAGTGCCGATAGCCGCTGCATGTCCTAGCAAAGTATTTCGTTTGTTTGGGCCAGCTTGGTCCAAATGAACTGTTGAAACATCACTAAAAAAATCAAGGTCGCATGTCCGAAGGACTCCACGGAGACGTATTAGAAGGTGAGGTTTTATGAAATACCACAAAATACAGTCCTGCATTGGAAAAGTTTAACCACTTCCCGACCGGCGCACGCCGATGCATGTCGGCAGAATGGCACGGCTGGGCAAATGGGCGTACCTGTACGTCTCCTTAAATTTGCCACTGTGCTATTGCGTGGACGCCAGCCGGGAGCTCCATGAGTCGGGTCGTGGGTCCCGTGGACTCGATCGGGAGAGGAAGAACAGGGAGATGCTTATGTAAACAAGCATCTCCCCATTCTGCCTAATGACAGTGTCACTGATCTCTGCTCCCTGTGATCGGGAGCAGAGATCAGTGACGTGTCACACATAGCCACGCCCCCCCCGCAATTAGAAACACTCCCCAGGACATACTTAACCCCTACACTGCCCCCTAATGGTTAACCCCTTCACGGCCAGTGTCATTTACACAGGAATCAGTGCATTTGTATAGCACTGATTGCTGTATAAATGACAATGGTCCCAAAAATGTGTCAAACATGTACGATGTGTCCGCCATAATGTCGCAGTCACGATAAAAATTGCTGATCGCTGCCATTACTAGTAAAAAAATTAAAACTAATTAATAAAACTATCCCCTATTTTGTAAACGCTATAACTTTTGCGCAAACCAATCAATAAACGCTTACTACGATTTTTTTTACCAAAAATATGTAGAAGAATACTTATCGGCCTAAACTGAGGAAAAAAATGTTTTTTTAAATATTTTTTGGGGATATTTATTATAGCAAAAAGTAAAAAATAATGTGTTATTTTTATCGAAATTGTCCCTAATTTTTTGTTTATACCACAAAAAATAAAAACTGCAGAGGTGATCAAATACCACCAAAAAAAAGCTCTATTTGTGGGGAAAAAAAGGACGTCAATTTTGCTTGGGAGCCACGTTGCATGACCGCGCAATTGTCAGTTAAAGCGCAGAATCGCAAAAAGTGCTCTGGTCAGGAAGGGGGTAAATTCTTCCGGGGCTGAAGCGGTTAAGGTTAACTCCAAGAGGGTGTATCAATTGCTTTAAATATTGTAAGGGTTTCATACCATGTCCTTTGGCTTGGCCTGCGGTGTAGGTCACTACTGATGTGTTGGACAAAATCATCAAGATTACGAAAGGCGTAGACATGGCGGATTGATTTCCTATAAAGAAATAATAGGTGACCTTTTTAGCAGGTTCAGACCCAGCAGTGGTGGCCCATAGAGAGTCTCTCCTTAACTGAGACACAATGGCTTTTGTTTCGCCCGTCTTTATATATCATTTTGGAAGGAAGTAGAAATTCAGGGGGTCATTTGATGTTAATGACCAAAGTTTGCAGAGCACGTACGTTGTTAATCCATTCTGACGACATTTTTATATGTTTATTGCTGTATGTTATCTCCAATTATCTTTATTTGTTATAGTGTTGTATTTTATCCAATATGTGTTTGATTATTACTTTTAGTTATCTAATAAAAACTAGTTTAGAATTGTCTGATTATCCTGACGGTTGCATTTCTTCATACAACGTGTCTGCCTTCCATGTGCAGCCACCAAGAGAAAAAAAAAAAAAGGCCGTGGCTTCTATGAAGACTCCTTTGCAAAAACAAATTGATTGTACTTGCCTATTTATTTTTTAACCAGTTGCTTCCTGCTCTATAGCAGTTTTACTGCTACAGGGCAGCAGCTGTGCGCCCGTTCAAGTATATATAATATATATAATCAGGTGCGCTCCACTGGTGGGCCGCCTCTACCGTGATTATTCACAGCAGAAGCCGATCTGTGAGTCCTGGGCACTCGTTGTTAGACATGTGCACTGCCGAAAAATTTGCTCGTTTCATTATTTTTTTTTTTTTCTTTTTTCAGGTCATTCATAAATTCGTAAATTAAAAAATGTGAAAATCTGGAAATAGGAAAGAAAATCAGAAAATTCAAAAGAATAACTAACTAATAATAACTAACTATTAACTACCTAAGGACCGAGCCTTATCTTGTAACCACTTAAGGACAAGCCTGTTTTTATCTTGTTGTTTACAAGATAAAAACATTTTTTTTTGCTAGAAAATTACTTAGAACCCCCAAACATTATACATTTTTTTTCTAACACCCTAGAGAATAAAATGGCGGTTGTTTCAATACTTTCTGTCACACCGTATTTGCTCAGCGGTCTTACAAGCGCACTTTTTTTTGGAAAAAATACACTTTTTTTTTTACTTAAAAAATAAGACAACAGTAAAGTTAGCCCAATTTTTATTTATATTGTGAAAGATAATGTTACACCAAGTAAATTGATACTCAACATGTCACGCTTCAAAATTGCACCCGCTCGTGGAATGGCGACAAACTTTTACTCTGAAAAATCTCCATAGGCGACGTTTAAAAAATTCTACAGGTTGCGTGTTTTGAGTTACGGAGGAGGTCTAGGGCTAGAATTATTGCTCTCGCTCTACCGATTGAGGCGATACCTCACATGTGTGGTTTGAACACCGTTTTCATATGCGGGCGCTACTCACGTATGTATTTGCTTCTGCACGCAAGCTCGGCGGGACGGGGCGTGTTTACATTTTTTTTTCTTGTTTATTTTACCTTTTATTTTTTATTTTTACACTGTTCTTTAAAAAAATTAAATTTTCACTTTTATTACTATTACAAGGAATGTAAACATCCCGTAATAGAAAAAAAAGCATGACAGGACCTCTTAAATATGAGATCTGGGGGGTCAAAAAGATCTCACATCTCATATTTACACTAAAATGCAATAAAAAAAATAGGGCCCTTTAAGAGCTATGGGGGAAAGTGACGTTTTGATATGGAGACGGGTGGGGGCCATCTTCCCCTTACTCATCTCCATGTCACACAAGGGACAACATCCGATCACCTCCGCTGCTGCCATCAGCTCCGGTAAGCGGCGGGAGGCACCGGAGCGCGGCGGGCCCATCTCTCGCCGCTGATAAAAGTGATCTTGCGGCGAATCCGCTGCCGAGACCACTATTATTGGAAACCAGACCGCCGGCCAAATACGAGGATACCACGGTTACGGCAGCTAGCTGCTGCCATAACAACAATATTCCTCTTCAAAGTTAGGACGTATATCGGCGCGGTCCGGAAGTGGTTAAGTTATAGGTATTGGAATTTCCTTTCAAATTTGGCTGTTAGTGAACATAAAGAACACAAATTTATCCGAAATTACGAATTATCCAAAATAACAAATTCTGCATCTAAACAATTGAAATGGAACTAATAATAATAATATTATTAATAAAAAGCTTTCCATTCGTTTAGAATCTGCATTTCGGATTCGAATTTGTAACTTTGGATAAATTCGTATTCGTTATGTTCACTAACAGCCAAATTTGAAAGGAAATTCCAATACCTATAATTTATTTGTTAAGTTATTATGAGTTAGTTATTATTTCAGATTTTCTAATTTTCCGTTTTATTTTTTCGAATATTTGAATTTACGAATGTTCAAAAAAATTCATTAAAGGGGTTTTTTTGTTAATTTTGATATTTCCGAATTAACGAATTTGTTGAAATTCGTTAAAAAACAAATTTGTCTACTCAATGTCCGCCAGCACCCACCGATCATCGGACAGAGACTCAAGGCAGAGTTCCATTCTGACATGGGGGGGTGATTTTATGTCTCTGCAGAGCAAGGAGTAAAATCCATCTCTTTCCCTAGTAAAAACGACACATGCAGTACACGAAAACAGCGGCTAGCCACACATTTAACCCTATGATCAATGTTTAACCCCTTCCCAGCCAGTCCCATATAGCGAGCAATTGTGCTGCACATTTGAAAATGACTTGCTAAGTTATTTCTAGACTTGCCGGGCTTCACAAGTTTGTTGCCCAATTGCAGCAAGTCGGCATTGCATGACTCCAGATCAACTTTCTTTGCAAACATTCTGCAAGTCTACTGCAAGTTCTGGCTCAGCTGTGTTGTGCAATATAGTCATCCCACCACAGGGGGGCACTGTGGCTGAATTTTAATGCTGTAGACTTGCAGAGCTCTTGCTGTAGACTCACCACTGCAACTTTGCTCTTGCTAGAGACTTGCCACGCTTGCCAGACTTGCCATGTAAACAGTGTAAAACGCTTGTAAATGAAAATGTGCAGCAAGTGAACAGACTTACAATTTAACACTGCCACAAATTTGTGGCAAGTTATCCTTGCTATCCAGGGGTGTCATTAGTACAGTGACAGTGCATATTTTTTTTTAGCACTGATCAGTGTATTAGTTGTCCCTGGTCCCCAAAATGTGTCACTAATGCAACATACACACGACCGGACTTTCCAGCAGACTAGGTCCGACGGTCTTCCCGACGGACTTCCGGCGGACTTTCTGAACAGACAGACTTGCCTACACACGACCGGACTTTCCGGCAGACCTGCGAAAAAGGTGACCTGCGAGTGCCATGCTGGGCGCTCGCAGGTCACTCAGCTGTGTTAGAAAAGCGAATGAATATTCGCTTTCCTAACACTAAACCGATCAAGTGCTCGGATCTCTTACCCGTCACCTGATTGGCTGAAATGACAGGCGCTGCGATTGGAAGCCTATCAGGCATTCAATCATAGCAGAGGACGGGAAGAGAGGATGGGAGAAGACATCAAGGAGCTGTCCCACCGTGACTGGGTAAGTACAGACATTGAGCAGGGGGCACACTGGCAGCATTTGATGGGGCACAGTGGATGCGTTTGATGGGCACAGTTGATGCAGTTGATGGGCACAGTGAGGCTGTATTTGATGAACACAGTGGCTGCATTTGATGGACAGTGGCTGCATATGATTGGCACAGTGGCTGCATATGATGGGCACAGTGGCTGCATTCGATGATGCACAGTGGCTGCATTTGATGGGGCACAGTTCCTGCATAAGTTGGGCACAGTGGCTGCATAAGATGGGCACAGTAGCTGTATTTGATGGGGTACAGTGGCAGCATTTGATGGCACAGTGGGAGCATTTGATATGGCACAGTGGCTGCGTTTGATGGGCACAGTGGCTGCATTTGATGGGCACAGTGGCTGCGTTTGATGGGCACAGTGGCTGCGTTTGATGGGCACAGTGGCTGCATTTGATGGCACAGTGGCTGCTTTTTAATGGCACAGTGGCTGCGTTTGATCGCACAGTGGCTGCTTTTGATGGCACAGTGGCTGCGTTTGATGGCACAGTGGCTGCTTTTGATGGCACAGTGGCTGCGTTTGATGGCACAGTGGCTGCGTTTGATGGCACAGTGAGGCTGCAATTGATGGGGCTTTTTTCAGAATTTTTCAGTTTCTTTGCGCCCCCCCAAAAATTTGAAGCACCAGCCGCCACTGTTTCAGGAGACTGATGAGTTCATCTCTCTGTCACTCTGCTCCTATTGGCATGCACCTTAAAAGTATATGCCCTGCAGCACACCTGATTGGCTCCCTCTACTGCTTCTCTAGCCCACTTTGAGCTCTGCTGTACAAGGACTGCAAGCGGTGGATTCCAAGACCAATACAGATTGTTTTAATGGCTTGCATTAAAAAACAAAAGTAATAATGTATTCAGGAATACAGTGCTGCATTCATTTGTGTATTTAGCTGTTTGCCTGAGATTGAGCTTTAACCCCTTCTGGACCTGTACAGTACCTGTACGTGATCTATTTTTCTTTGGGACGGGGGCACACATGCGTGCCACTGGCGACCTGCTCTCCATGTGATTGGAGACAGCAGGAGCCAATCAGCTAGTCCGGCAGACAGAATGGCAGAGGGGAGGATGGAACACAGTTCTCTGTCTTCCCCCAGTCAAAACACAGTTAACAAGCACTCCCAGGGAACACATTTAACCCTCTGATTGCCCCTGATGTTAACCCCTTCCCTGTTAGTGTCATTAGTACAGTGACAGTTCATTTTATTTAGAACTGATCACTGTATTAGTGTCGCTGGTCCCCAAAAAGTGTCAAAAGTGTCAGTTGGTTTATTTACTAAAAAAAAAATAGTCACAAATCTGCATAGAAACCAATCAGCTTCCAGGTTTTATTGCCAAAGCTTAATTGAACAAGCTGAGGTCAGAAGCTGGTTGGTTGTTCTGCAGAATTGTGACTCATTTTGCCTTCTCTAGCTTTAGTAAATAAACCGCTTAGTGTCAGATTTGTCTGCCGTAATGTCGCAGTCCCGCTAAAAATCGCCGATACTAATAAAAGAAAAAAAAAATTCCATAGATCTATCCCAGAGTTTGTAAACGTGATAACTTTTGCGCAAACCAATCAATATACACTTTTTAGTATTTTAATTCCCAAAATTATGTAGCAGAATACATATTGCCCTAAATTGATGAAGAAATTCGATTTTTTCATTGCAAAAAGTAAAAGAAATTTTTTCTTTTTCAAAATTGTCGCTCTTTTTTTGTTTATAGCGCAAAAAATAAAAACTGCAGAGGTGATCAAATACCACCAAAAGAAAGCTCTATTTGTGGGGAATAACGCAGTGCCGTAAGGCAAAAAATGGCCTGGTCTTGAAGGGGGGTAAACCTTCCAGAGCTGAAGTGGTTAATTAAGACAGGGATACCTGCAGGTCGATGTATTAATTGATACAGAGAGTATACAGTATGTTCTATAATTGGGAACAGTTTTGAGAAAAAGTGATTGTAAAGGCAGAAGGTGCATTCTATGCATTAACTACTTAACCACTAGAGATCCGCGCTATAGCCGAATGACGGCTACAGCGCAGACCTGCTTTGCTGGGACTACGTTTATTGACGTCTTCCTGTGCATGAACGGCCTGTGCACCCCCTGCAGGGTGCAAGGCGCGCTCTGTGATCAGCGAGTCTATGAGACTTGCATGATCACAGTTCGGAGTATGGGGTCGGTCCTGACCCCTTACCATGTGATCAGCTGTTAGCCAATGACAGCTGATCATGTGATGTCAACACAGTCGGTAATCGCCTATTTTTTTCTCCTCGCGGTGACAGCGTGAGGAGGAAAAAAAGCTGATCACTGGAGGTCGTGAGAGGGACATGTAACAGTAGGCAGCAGTGCCGCCTACCAGTGCCCACCAGCGCCACCCATCAGTGCCCACAGTGCCACCCATCAGTGCCCACAGTGCCACCCATCAGTGCCCACAATTAGTGCCACAACAACAGTGCTGCACATCAGTGCCACCTATCAGTACCCATCAGTGTCACCTACCAGTGCCCATAAGTGCCCATCAGTGCCGCAAATCACTGCCCATTAGTGCCACCCAACAGTGCCCCCATCAGTGCCCCCCATCAGTGGTACCTATCAGTGCCCCATCAGTGCCACCCAGCCATGCCACCCATCTGTGCCACCCATCCATGCCACCCATCAATGGCCATCAGTGCCACCTTATCTGTGCCCATCAGTACCGCCTTATGTGTCCCCATCAGTGCGGCGTTATCTGTGCCTATCAGTGCCGCCCTAACTGTGCCTATCAGTGCTGCCTTAACTGTGCCTATCAGTGCCACCTTAACTGTGCCTATCCATTCCCATCAGTGCAGCCTATCAGTGCCCACCAGTGCTGCCTCATCAGCGCATATCAATGAAGGAGAAAAATTACCTGTTTGCAAAATTTTATAACAAACTATGAAACATGATTTTTTTTTTCAAAATTTTCCATCTTTTTTTATTTGTTTAGCAAAAAATAAAAATCCCAGCGGTGATTAAATACCACCAAAAGAAAGCTCTATTTGTGGGAAAAAAATGATAAAATTTTAATTTGAGTACAGTGTTGTATGACCGTGCAATTGTCATTCAAAGTGCATCAGCGCTGAAAGCTGAAAATAGGTCTGGGCAGGAGGGGAGTTTAAGTGCCCGGTAAGCAAGTGGTTAAGGATCGGGCCTATTTTTTTCTTGGTGTTTACAAGTTAAAATAATATTTTTCTTGCTAGAAAATTACTTAGAACCCCCAAACATTATATATATTTTTTTCAGATGCCCTAGAGAATAAAATGGCGGTCGTTGCAATACTTTATGCCACACCATATTTGCGCAGTGCAATTTTTTTGGACAAAATACACTTTTTTCAATTAAAAATAAGACAGCAGTTAAGTTATCCCAATTATTTTTTATATTGTGAAAGATAATATTATGCCAAGTAAATTGATACCCAACATGTCACGCTTCCAAATTGCGCCCGCTCGTGGAACAGCGACAAACTTTGACCCCTAAAAACCTCCATAGGCGACATTTAAAAATTTCTAAAGGTCTGGATTTGGGGGCGTGACCGGATGTTGGAGTGAGTGGAGGTGAGCGTGAGCTTTCATCAGCCCGATGCCTCCGTGTCTGTCTGCTGTGCCCGGCGTTTGGAACCTGCGTTCGGGATCTGCCTGAGTGAGCTCTCTCCCCAAGTGGCGCACCTGTCCAGTTGTTTGGCAACCTCCCGCCCGCCTGTCTGAGCCGAAGCGTGACGCCGGCACAGCAAGTGCGGCCGCCCGGGAGAAGACGTGGACTGAGCCCTCGGGGCGGGGAGAAGAGGGTCGGGCTCTATGCCTGAGCGGTCGCCTGGGCAACGAATCCGTCATCAGCGGGAGGAGGCCGAGACGGAAAGATAAGAGGAGTCGCAGCCACCGCTGGTAGTGTCAACGTGCTGGTAGCACTAAGGTATCGATTATTGCTTACTGTGCTTATTAAGAAGTGGACTATTTCTCCCTGCCTTCCGAGGGGCGGGTTATTACCGTGATCAGTAAGGAGGTGTGGATATATGAGGCTTGCTACACGGACACCCAGTGCCTTTCATTTTTGGAGTGTTGACAGTGAAGCGGTATCGGCCGATTCCTGGTTGGTTGGCTGTCCTAGTGCCTGTTTGGAGGATACTGCTGGGTCTGTGTGGGAACGAAGGGTAAAGAGGAGGAGAGGAGAGGGGAAGGCAGAAGGGGAAGGAAAAGAGAAGAAAAAAGGAAAAAGCTGCATAGTACAAAGCTCTACGTGCGGTCAAATCTACTGATATATTCTTCGGATTTATATAATTAGCAATGACTAGAAAAAAGGGTGAAGAACAGCAGCCACAGGAGAATATTAGCTCCCAAACGACCCGCACTTCAAAAGAGAAGGGGAATCAGGCAGCAGCGGCTAAACTTGAAAAATTTGCGCACCACTCTACCTCTGCCCCATCTCCATCTAAAAATATTCAGCACCAGCAGGATAGACCACAGGCAGGAGACAGGAAGAGCCTTGGTAAAGGGCCAGCGATAATGCATACATCAAAAACAGCAAGCAGTAAAAGCTCAGAGGGGGAGTCCGCAGGATTAGTGACTAACATTGCTACTGTGCGCAATGCGCCAGCAGAAGCGGAACCCACATTGAAAGATGTTTTATGCGCTGTCAACTCCTGTAAGGCCTCCCTAAGTGATCTGTGTGCCCAGTTAACCGGGTTAAAGGAAGAGTTAATTATAGTTAGTCAAGAACTGCAAAGGACTATCGTTAGAACAACAACATTGGAGGAGAGAGTAAGCCAGGCCGAGGACGATTTAATCCCATTAAAACGAGAGCTTAAGGCATTAAAAACGCAGATGGGTCTACACAACGTTAAAATCGAGGAAATGGAAAACAGGTCCCGCAGAAACAACGTGAGGGTGGTAGGACTACCGGAGCGATTTGAGGGTCCCCACCCCGAGGAGTTTATGGAGAATTGGCTCAGGGGAATATTCGGGGCGGAAACGTTCTCCCACCTTTTTGCCATCGAAAGAGCTCATAGAGTGCCAACTAGGGCCCCGCCATCGGGGGGATACCCCAGACCAATAATTATGAAACTTATTAGCTACAGGGACAAGGTGACCCTGATGCGCAGGGCCAGAGAACTGGGAGATATTCTGTATAACGGAGCTAAGATCTTATTTTTTCCCGACTATTCCCCAGACCTCCAAAAACGAAGGGCTGAATTCAGGGACATTAAACGTAATCTGCGGAATTATAAATTGGAGTATGCCCTGCTGTATCCCGCTCGACTGCGTATCATTGCCCTAGGGACTACCCATTTTTTTGATACAACAACAGGGGCAACAAAATGGCTTGAAGATAATAAAAAGGACCTGCTGAGTTAGGGGTGGAAAAAAAGGCTAGTTAAACTAGGAAAGGAAGGGAGGAAATTGTAAATCTTTCTTTTTTTTTTTCTCTCTTTTTTTTCCTTTTTTGTTAATTTCCTGTTTTCTTTAGAGTAATTAGTAGACGGCACGGGGGGGGGGGAGGGGGGGGTGTGATAGATGGAAGCACGAACAAACGATGCGATCACACGGATTATGAATGTTTTAAGTGTTATTTTGAAAGTTTGGAGGAAGGTAATGGGAGGGGGGGAGGGGGGCAAGAGTGTGATAGTTACTCAAAATGCACCTTATTCCTTCATGAGAGGGGAGTTGTTTTTGGTATGGATGGGAGGGGGGAAAAACAAGGTCACAAGTGCAGCCCCCAGGGCTAGCCTAACTAGGCAGGAGGGGGGGTCACCAACTAGGGTGGTGGGGTGGAGGATGTATACAGTGGGAGGGGGGGGGAGGGGGCTTTGAAGTGAGTCACCAGGTCGGGCAAAGGGGCGCATGCAAACTTTATATAGTTAGGAGGGGGGCCTACAACGGTATTGCACAATGGTACACATGTTTTGAATTTGCAATTAAGGGATGTAGAGGGGGGAGGGAGGGATCCCTGGATACGGGGGTTCAATGTCCCTCCCCACTCTCTTTCTTTTTTCTTTTTTCTTTTTTGGCTAGCACAATCACAGAGTGGGCAAGTTTTGTATTCACTAATTCACAAAGGAGTTGGCTTCTCGTTTTTTTTCCTTTCTTTGGTATTCTTTCTTTCTTATGTCCTTTATCCTAGCTAGATGTCTCTGAAAATGTTAAAAATAGGTTCCTGGAATATTAGGGGTATGAGCGACCCGGTTAAAAGGGCAGCGGTGTTCTTGGCGATGGAAGCTTATGGCGTCGAACTGGCTTGTCTGCAGGAAACTCACCTCACCAATGACACCAAATTGCTTGTTAGGAACTCTAAATTTCAAGAACAGTATCATTCTGTCCACACCTCATATTCAAGAGGGGTGAGCATATTGGTGGGTAGAGGTATCTCATTTTCCTGCAGGGAAGCCAGGATAGATGTGTTGGGTCGCTATGTATTTTTGAGCTGTGGAGTGGAAAATAGGCCACTAGTACTAGCAAATATCTATGTCCCGCCTCCGTTTAAAACAGAGATCATATTGGATTTGTTGGAGTTTGTGGATAATAAGGCCGATGTACCATTAATTTTGTTGGGGGATTTCAATACTGTTTTGGATAATAAAATGGACCGATTCCCAGCAGTGAATCGCGCTGAGAGATTACCAGAGGGACGTTTAGGTCAACTCCTGAGAGAGGTTGGATGGTGTGACCTATGGAGATCTCACAACCCAAATACCCGGCAGTATTCCTGTTACTCAGGGACACACTCCACTCTCTCATGCTTAGACATGGCAATAGGCAATAGCGAGGCCCTGCAATTAGTAGGGAACATAGAGTATAAGCCGAGGGGAATTTCAGATCATTCTCCCCTGACTTTGACTTTGAACCTAAATACCAGAATTGGCCGGAAAAGGTGGACAATAAAACCACTCTGGTTGGACCTGATAAGTTTCCCAGAAGCAGTGATCTCCAAACTAAAAGAATTCATAATTTTTAACTCAGGTACAACACTCGTGGGTGTAGTGTGGGATGCCCTAAAAGCGTTCCTTAGGGGACTGTTACACCAACAGGTCGCCATAATAAAGAAAGAGTCAAGGGAATGGGAAGCGAGGGCTAGTAGGAAAGCTATGGAATCAGAAGCGCAATATGTGGCAGACCCAACCCCTGAAAGGCAGGTGATTTGGCTCAATCTTCAACAAGAGTATAGAGAGGTAATCAATAGAAGAGCAGAGAATAAAAGACTTTTCCAGAAACAAAATTACTTCGGTGAAGGGGAGAAAGTAGGCCGGACGCTTGCACTTATAACGAAGTCCAATCTATCTCCATCGGTCATCCTCTCGGTTAGGACACCGGCTGGAGAGATCACTTCCGATCCTGCCGTGGTCCTAGAGACCTTCTCTGCGTTCTATAGAGATCTGTATAGGTCGCGCCGAGGGTCGGACCGGCGCAGTATGGACAGGTTTATAGAGGGGGTGGATCTGCCGTTCTATCAGAAGGGGATAGGGATGCGATGGAGTCTCCCCTGACCTTGGAGGAGCTGCAAGGGGCTGTCATGGAGCCCAGAAATCTCCCGGCCCGGACGGTTTGCCATTGGAGATTTATAGAAAGTATGGGGAAGTGCTGCTCCCGTAGCTCTTAAGGACACTGGAGCAGTCGTTCAAGGATGGGCGGCTGCCTTTATCAATGTCAGAGGCCGATATAATAATGATCCCAAAAGAGGGGAAAGATCAACTGGAAGTCGCCTCATACAGACCGATATCATTGTTGTGCTCAGATGCTAAAATTGTCGCAAGGGTGCTTGCATCCAGATTGAACAAATACATTGCAAATCTGGTACATCCAGATCAATCAGGGTTTATCCCTGGTCGGTCCACCAGTGCTAATATCAGAAGGGCCTACTTGAATCTCCAGGTACCGACCGAGAATGCAGGGTCTAGAGCCATACTGTCCCTGGACACTGCCAAGGCTTTTGATAGCCTGGAGTGGGAATACCTCTGGTGGGTCCTTGAGAGGTTTGGATTTGGCCCTGTATTTATTGGCTGGTTAAAGATCCTCTACAGAAATCCTAGGGCCAGACTTAAGTTAAACAACGATTACTCGGAAAGTTTTTCCCTCGAAAGAGGGACGAGACAGGGCTGCCCCTTGTCTCCCTTGCTGTATGTTTTGGCCATGGAGCCACTGGCGGGAGTGGTGAGATCATCACCTGAACTGCAGGGTTTTCTTAGAAAAGGGGAGGAAGAGCGAATAGCGCTTTTTGCGGACGATGTCCTATTTTTCCTCGGGGACACGGCTTCCTCACTAGAGAGGGTCATGCACTTAGTAGAGGACTTCGGAAAGTTCTCAGGGTTAAGCATCAATTGGGAGAAATCGTCGCTCTTGCCAGTCGATCCATTGGCTAATTCGACCCCGACTAGCCTGCCCCAATTGAAAGTCACGGAGAAAATGAAGTATCTCGACGTTGTGTTGTTTAAGGACCCCAGCGCGTTCATTGAGGATAACCTGGCCCCCCTCCTATTAAAATTTTTTAAAAAATGTGATATTTGGAGCAGACTCCCCCTGTCTGTGGCGGGTCGGGCCAATCTGATTAAAATGGTTTGGTTACCCCAGCTGCTGTACTTTCTCCACAACTCCCCAGTTTGGATTGGAGAGAAGTGGTTCCAAAAAATTCAATCTCTCTTTAGTAAGTTAATATGGAAAAAAGGGCAGGCCAGGATAGGCCTACAAAAACTGCAGTGTCCTACCACGGAGGGGGGGCTGGGGGTCCCCCACCCTTTTACCTATTTTTTGGCAGCCCAGCTACAACAACTGGGGGGTTGTGCCATCGATGGAGGGGGAAGCAGGAGGGCCCAAATCATGTTACAAGGTAGCCCACATAGCTCACTGGTGGAAGCACTGGAGGCAGAGTCACTTCAAGGAGCGACCCCGACTCTTAAAATGATCACTAGGGTTTGGCAGACAACCAAGCGAATAATGGGGTACAAAGGAACGTCAGAATATTCACCAATCTGGCACAACAAGAACTTGCAGGAATTACTATCTGTTGACAGCAACAAGTTGTGGGAAAGGTGCGGGATAAGTCGGCTGATACAGTTATATGAGGGGGATACCTTGAAAGCTTTCGAGGAACTGAAGAATGAGTATGGGATGCCAAATCGTGTATTCTATACCTACCTACAGATTAGACATGCCCTGAGCAAGCAGTTTGACAGGCAACCCCCCATATGGTGTAGGATTCCGCTGCTACAAAAATAATTAAATCGGAGGCCCCCAAGGGGCTAATCTCAGAGATATACACCCAAATAATAATGCAAATAAATAAGCAGGTGGGTCTCCCTGGCGGTAGGGCCAGATGGGCGGCCGATGTGGGAGAGATAACGGACGCTGAGTGGAAAAGAATTCTGGAATTTGGAACAGAGGTGTCGGTCTCGCCTTCACAAAAGGCCTCCCATCTGATGCTGCTACATAGATCTTATTATACTCCAAAAAAGCTCTTTAAGTTTGGCCGCAGAACCAACGAGGAGTGCCCTAGATGTAGAAGAGTAGGCGACTTAATCCACATGGTATGGCGGTGCCCAAAATTAGTCAGGTACTGGTCCGAGATTTTAAAGAAAATAAATATAACGTTCAAAATTAACTTAGTGCTTGATGCCAAGACTTGTGTGCTCGGTCATGTTGATAATGGGTTGAGAGACAGGAATACAGCGGTGGCGGCAGCAAGATGCCTGTTCCAAGCCAGGAAATTAATAGCACAGCTTTGGCAATGAAGAACCCCCCCGTCTTCGGAAGATTGGATTAGAATAGTTAACTCCATAGTCTGGAGTGAAAGGACGTTCTATACTAGGGCTGGCAATTATAACAAGTTTGTGAGGCTGTGGGATCCATGGGTCCAGGCAATGCCGTGCCCGCAAGCAGTGCTACGTGTGAGCTGAGAGTGTTTATGTCCTTAGTTATAGGGCGTAGCCACACTAGGTGCAACTTAGAGACAAGAGAGAATAATGCACAGATCTGTCGTTGCCCATTAGGTGCGCCCGGTTATTTTGGGGGTTTAATAAGGGAGGGGTATGGGGGGGTGGGGGGTAGTAAATGTGGCCAACAGGCCCTGTGGTATAAGCTGCATGTTACGTGTCCCGTAGTCTGGGACTACGGTTATCATCTACATATTGTAATGTAAATTGTTATGCGCTACAAAAAAAAAGAAAAAAAAGGAAAAAAAGGGGAATAATTTTGGAAGGCCACAATGATGTGACTAGATTAGAGACATATACGAGTACCATTCTGAAAGTAGTCTCTGGATAAAAGTTAACTGAGGTGGCAGAAAAAAAAAAAAAAATTTCTATAGGTTACCAGTTTTGAGTTACAGAGGAGTTCTAGGGCTAAAATTATTGCTCTCGCTCTAACGATCGCAGTGATACATCACATGTGTGGTTTGAACACCGTTTTCCTATGCGGTCGCGACTTACGTATGCGCTCACTTCTGCACGTGAGCTAGGTGAGATGGGGCACTTTAAAAAAAAAAAAAAAAAATCTTATTTATTTTTATTTTATTTTGTATTTTTACATTGTCCTTTAAAAAAAAATGGATCACTTTTTTTCCTATTACAGAGAATGTAAGCATCCCTTGTAATAGAAAAAAAGCATGACAGGTCCTCTTTAATGTGAGATCTGGGTTCAAAAAGTGTATTTATTTGTTTTATTTTTTTTTACAAAAAAAGATATTTCCCTTCAAGACCATTGGGCGGAAGTGACGTTTGGAGCCGAGTGGGGACCGTCTTTCCCTCACTCGGCATCCAGCCTGCAAGGGGAAAGGACCCGATTATTTCCACTGCTACTAGCGTCCTGGGAGGCTGCGGAGATGACCGGAGTGTGGCGGGAGGGGGGGCCCCTCTCCCGCCCACTGATAAAAGTGATCGCACAGCGAATCCGCCGCAAAGACCACTTTTACCTGAAAGAGGACCGCCCGCTGTTGAAGAGGATGCCAGGGTTATGGCAGATATCTGCTGCCATAACAACAGTATTCCATTTCAAACAGCCGACATTCGACGGTGGGCGGTCCGTAAGTAGTTAAGATCAAAAGCCTTCTGTGTGCACCTCCCCCCTCAGCCCCCCAATACTTACCTGAGCCCCATCTCTATTCAGCCATGTTGCATGAGAGTCTTGGCTGCCTAGGACTCTCCTCCTGATTGGCTGACACACAGCAGCGGCACCATTGGCTCCCACTGTTGTCAATCAAAGTCAGTTAACCAATGAGGAGAGAGAGGGGGCGGAGCTGAACTGCGGCTCCATGTCTGAATGGACACACAGAGCAGCGGCTCAGCCCAGGTACCAACCATAACAAGATGCTTGCTGTGGGGGGCACTCAGCAGGAGGGATGGGCCAGGAGAGCAGAAGAGGGACCCAAGAAGAGGAGGATCGGGGCTGCTCTGTGTAAATCTAACGGCAACAGAGGAGGGAAGTATAACATGTTTGTTATTTTTATAGAAAAAAACCCAGGGACTTTACAATCACTTTAAGGAGAATTCTGCAGCGTGGCTTTACATCTATTTGCACCTTTGCTGGTTGTTTTTGCTGGTTTATTAAGGTTAATAAAAATACTTGCTGTACGAGGAAATGATAAAGTTTATTTCCTTAATTGCTGATTATTGTGCAAGAGGAGGGGGACTATGTTCTCTAATCATACTGGACACGTAATATTCAAAAGACAAACAGGAGGGACTTTTGGACTTTTTAGGCACAACTACAAAAAACTTTTCTATATAAAAAAAATATTTTATTCATTTAGAAAAATACATAACAGAAAAGACATTGATTAAAAACCACAACATATGTATATGTATTAAAGCGCTAGCTATACAACACCATCTAAGTACATAGTTCTTCGGACATCTGGGTAACCACTCCAAATAATGATCGGTCCGAGAAGATGGCTAGATAGCAAATCCACAATCAATTCATGTCATGTAGATATTCGATGCTCCACATGTTTCGCGTGTTATCACGCTTCTTCAAGAGCGAAACAGTATATATTGTGGCTATCAAAATACATAACATAGCATATATAGAATTAATATATACAACCATAAAAACTGGCATCTATATTGAATTATATATGAATTGATTGCGGATTTGCTATCTAGCCATCTTCTCGGACCGATCATTATTTGGAGAGGTTACCCAGATGTCCGAAGAACTATGTACTTAGATGGTGTTGTATAGCTAGCGCTTTAATACATATACATATGTTGTGGTTTTTAATCAATGTCTTTTCTGTTATGTATTTTTCTAAATGAATAAAATAATTTTTTTATATAGAAAAGTTTTTTGTAGTTGTGCCTAAAAAGTCCAAAAGTCCCTCCTGTTTGTCTTTTGAATACGATTTTGTAGGACGTGGCACAGGTCTATTCTTGGTGTATCCACGGTGCCACTCCGTGTCACGATACACTTCCAGTTTTGCATGGACATGTAATATTGGTTTTATTATTGCTGTTGTAGGGGTTAAGAGATAATGACACAAATAACGATTTGCCACACGTGTATTTTTAGTATGTACCGCAATTAGTATGTCCTGTAAAATACATTAATGCTCATAATTCCGCCATTACGTACATGTACTTTTCTCTTATATCATTGTTCCATATAGAAGAGCCCTGGCGCCATCCTACCATTTATTAAACAAAATTCTGAGTTTCAAACCAGAAGTCTGAAATTCAAAGTCGAGAATTCTAATACGGTGAGAAAATGTATCGCATAGTGAACAAACCAAAATAACAAAATGGTGGTGATGAAATATATTCCAGTCCAAACAAGAAAAATATTAAGTCCTTAAACACAGTATAATGAACTAAACATGTGATAAACCAAAAGTCAATGAACCAAGGAGCAAGGTAAGGGGTATGGTATCCCACTGTGTATAAACACGGATGCAATCCCTGAGGAGGGTGATTGTTCCAAATGTTGGCAAGAAGCTGTGTTGATCCATAGAGAGAAACCACATCAACCGGAAAATGGCATCAAAGAAAAAGATGATAAGTATGAACTCTTACCAGATCGAATGGACTCCCCCGCCAGCGACATGGAGTCTTGAAGGCAGTGTGCCGCCCAGGGCATATGGAAAGATATCCTGACCGTCAGAACCTCTAGGTTGGACTCCGCGTAGACTCCAGGGGTCACCGGGTAGATCCTCGCGGTAGGTGCACACAAAAAGGGTCTCACGTTCTGACCCCTGTTTCACCAGAAGGTCAGAAAAAGCAGGTTCCCTCTCAGGGTTACAAACAGATCAGCTAGCTGGTCATGGAGCTCCTATTCCGTCCTCGCTGCCTCCGGCTGATTAGATGGATACCAGCCAGTACAGATTCCCTTAATGGGGTCCGGTGCAAATAGGAATAGAAACGGCAAAAATCTAGTGCTCTCTGTATATCAAAACGGTTTATTTCCTCATTAAAACTTTACTCACAAATGCAGCACTTAAGCAGTGCGGGCTCAGGATTCATAGAAATGACAAGATGCTCATGGGATGATGTTGCCACTGTGACTCCTTCCCCCTATACGCGCTACGTCAAATGGGCTACTACACCACCGTGACTTCTTCAGTAAAGGGTGAAGACTAGAATTCTAATATCAAAAGTCAGAATTCTGAGTTTAAAGTAAAAAAAAAAAGTTTTTGTTTTAGTTTAGTGTTTAAAGCATTGGTTTACATGCATGATGGCAGTGTAGATCAATGATTCTCAACGAGGGTTCTGTGGAACCCTAGGGTTCCTCCAAATGTTGCTAGGGGTTCCTTCAGCATTGGGCAATTTCTGCCTCTCAGATAAGTTCCCACTGATACCATTGATCTTTTTAGCTATCTGAAAGGGGGTAATTCTTCCCAATGACCAGAAGTGAAAGGACCATTCTTCCCACTGACCATCACACTATTGTATCATGAGTTGTAGATTTCTAATTTTTCCCCGAGACCGGAGAACTATTTCAAGGGTTCCTCTGTGTTGATAAAGGCTGATGCAGTCTTTTATAAACAGTAATTAAGTTTAGTAATCAAAGCAGCCAGCATTCTTCTCATCTCCAAAGATGTGGACGGGTCCTCAGTAGCATGCTGTCACCCACTGCCTGCCGTCAATCACAAGGAGAGGGAACTTGATGGAGAACTAGTGTCTATGACAGTGAAGGTTGAACCTCGGCACCCCCAGATGTTTTGGAACTACATTTCCCATGATGATCAACTACACTGCAGAGTGCATGAGCCTCATGGGAAATGTAGTTCCAAAACATCTGGGATGCCAAGCTTCACCATCACTGGTCTATGACATCCCATTATACCACCTCCAGATACTAAACCCGCACACCACTTGCTGTCAATTAACAACTATTGACAGGGAGAGGTAGTGGCAGCCATCATGAAGCTGCCGATTTGCTATACCACGTACAGAGACAGGAACTTTGTCTGTCTCTGTACACCAAGTTAGAGTTCACCTTAATTACCTCAAGTTTTATTATCTATAAATGAGAGGTATTTTTTATTTTGGTACAATAACAGCTTCCCATCCGCGATATAGCCGAATGTCGGCTACAGTGCGGACCTATGACGTCTTCCCGTGCATGAGCTGCCACGGTGCGCTCTGTGATCACTGAGTCAATGAGACTCGGCTGGTCGAGCCCGGCCCCTTACCACGTGATCAGCTGTCAGCCAATGACAGCTGATCACATGATGGAAACAAAAGATTGGTAATCGGCTTTTTTTCTGCTCCCGCTGTCAGTGTGAGCAGAAAACAAAAGCTGATCACCGGCTTTTGTCAGAGGGACAGCGGCCCCGAAGAGGGTGAGACATCACCCAAGTATCTGTGCCCACCAGTGCCGCCTTCCAGTGCATATTAGTGCCGCCTACCAGTGCCCACCTATCAATGCCCACCTGTGCCACCTATCAATGCCCATCATTGCTGACAATCAGTGCCCATCAGTACCTCATCAGTGACACCTATCAGTGCTGCCTATCGGTGTCACTTAGCAGTGCCCATCAGTGCCACCTATCAGTGCCACCTATCAGTGCCCTTCAGTGCCACCTAGCAATACCCTTCAGTGCCACCCTTTAGTGCCACCCTTTAGTGCCACCCATATGTGCCACCCATCAGTTCCACCTCTCAGTGCCACCTATCAGTGCCCATCAGTGCCCACCAGTGCCGCCTCATTAGTGCCCACCAGTACTACCTATCAGTGTCCATCAGTGCAGCCTATCAGTGCACATCAATGAAGGAGAAAAAATACCCATTTGTTAAATTTTATAACAAACTATAAAACAGTTTTGTTTTTCAAAATTTTCTGTATTTTTTCGTTCTTCTAGCAAAAAAAAAATAACCCAGTAGTGATTAAATACCACCAAAAGAAAGCACTATTTGTGGGGAAAAAATGATAATGTTGTATGACTGTGTAATTGTCATTCAAAGTGTGACAGCGCTGAAAGCTGAAAAATGGTCTGGGCAGGAGGGGGGTTTAAGTGCCCAGTAAGCATGCAGGTACTAACTTCGCTTTTTAAAAGTGGTGCTATTAGGAACTACCTGCATCTGCTGCACATGTCGGAAAAGTTACCAAAGCGCCCTCAGGGATTTATGAATCTACTAAAGTTTTGGTATAGATTTATTGAACTCCCAATGTAAACTTCACCCAGAATAAGTAACATTCACATATTTTTCTTCTTTTTAACAAGAGGAATGTACCAGCATACGTTTTGGCCTACATTTATGAAGAAATTTATTTATTTGCAAAGTTTGCAGCAGAAATTAAAAAAAAAAACATTTTTTTTTTTCAAAATTTGTGGGTCTTTTTTCCTGTATATGATAATAAAAAAAAAAATATATACTTAATCAAAAGAAGTTCTGTCTGTCTAAAAAAAAAAGCTATACTGTACAATATAATTAGATGCAGTGTCGCATGACCGAGAAAAATATGACAGTGCGGGGAAACTGAAAAATGGCCTGAACAGGAAGCGGGTTTACCATGCCCATTGTCAAGTGGTAATTAACCACTTCAGGACCTGAAGGATTTACCCCCTTAATGACCAGAACATTTTTTTACGATACGCAATGGCGACCCTAGGGGGGGCCCGAGGGGGCCCTGACCCCCCCAACATTATGCTGGGCCCCACCATGTGCCCCCCCCCCAAAAAAAATATTTTTTTTTTCTTTACAAAAAGGCAATTTCTTTTTGTTTGCATTCATATCAGATGTGCCGCATCTTACTCGGGCCACCGCTGGAGTAACACAGTCTCTATTGAGAGGGAGAACATCCCCAGTCAGCTCCTGCGGGTGATTCCTCCCCCCTCCCTCTGCTCGCTGACACTGCATAATGCAAGCGCTCACACAACCACGGCCGCCCGATCTGCTTCTTCCCCTGCATCCTCATTGGCAGGGAGAAGAGCGAGTTGCAGAAAGGACTCCACCAGGACTCTCAGTTACTGAAAAAACAGACTGATTTCTCCCGTCCTTAGGACAGGAGAACCAGCCTGTAAATTCTAAGAGATGCCAGACCAGAGCAGTCAATGGCAGGGGCAGGACAGCAAGAGGAGGCTGGGGAACCCCACAGTGGCAGAACACCAGGGCCCGGTGGCAAGACAACCTTTGCAACCCTGATAATTCTCCCACTGCTTTGGACCCTTATATTTTCTTGGTATGCTGGTGACATATATCTCTTGTTCTCTGTCATCCTGGGGGGGGGGCCAATACAGTAGGAAGGGAGCTCAGTGCAGAACATTTAAAAAGGGCCCGTTGTGGGATTGTAGTAAAGGGGTAAAGGGCCCCAGGATAGATAGATAGATAGATAGATAGATAGATAGATAGATAGATAGATAGATAGATAGATAGATAGATAGATAGATAGATAGATAGATAGATAGATAGAGAGAGAGATAGATAGATAGATAGATAGATAGATAGATAGATAGATAGATAGATAGATAGATAGATAGATAGATAGATAGATAGATAGATAGATAGATAGATAGATAGATAGATAGATAGATAGATAGATAGATAGATAGATAGATAGATAGATAGATAGATAGATAGATAGATAGATAGATAGATCTATATATATTCTATCTATCTATCTATCTATCTATCTATCTATCTATCTATCTATCTATCTATCTATCTATCTATCTATCTATCTATCTATCTATCTATCTATCTATCTATCTATCTATCTATCTATCTATATTTGCATTTTATATTGCCCCCCTACTTTTGTCCCTGTCCCCCCATGTGCCCCCCCTAAATATGAAAGCTGGAGACGCCACTGACGATACGGCACTGCGTTTTATTTGCATACTTCTCACGCTTCAGATCATGAAACAAATTTTAATATCAGACAATATATATATATATATATATATATATATATATATATATTTACTTTCTGATATAAAACATCCAATAAAAAAATGTAAAAAATCTAATTTCTTCATCAATTTAGGCTGATATGTATTCTGCTACATGTTTTTGCTACAAAAATCCCAATAAGCGGATATTGATTGGCTTGTGCAAAAGTTACATCTACAAAATTGGGGATATTTTTATTTATTTATTTTTTACTGATAATGGCAGTGATCAGTGACTTATAGCGGGGCTGCGATAAGTGGCTACCGGTGGTATTTTTTTAGGGGCGAACAACAAACAGTACCACCCCCCCCCGGTTGGTCGGTCGGTGGGCAGGTCAGTTGCACTTACCCCCTATGCAGCTCTTCACCGATAACTTCCCTTGCCCCTCGGCCTCGGCGGCGGCGATGGCTCTCGCTTCCCCTGCTCTCCACGGGGTGGGCTTGTAGCGCAATTCTCTACGCTCCGAGCCCACACTATTTTTAAGCCTATTAGAGCCTCTGGCTCTAATCAAGTGCTTCAAAAAAACACCCCCGCCACTGTAATTCAGGCACCCGGCATCCTGAAAGGGGCTGGGAGCATAAATAAGGGGTGACAGGCGGCGGCCGTGGATACATTCATGCAATGCATGGTCACAATCTCCTGCTATGCGAATTGGATGTGGGGAAACCCTCATCCAATCTCAAAGGTGTGAACCCACACCTACACATAATGAGAGAGAGAATCAATAATAAAGTATACATTTTATTACAACATAGTTAAAAAACATATAAACAACATACAAACAACACCTTGTATGGACACAGTTACCAGTTACCCAATAATGCAGTAATTGAGGACTGGACCTATGGTACAAAGATTTAACATCAAACGTCACTTCCACCCAACGGGCTTAAAGGGGAAATTCTTTTTTTTGGGAAAAAAATGTACTTTTTTTATTGAATTGAAGTGTAAATATGAGATCTGAGGTCTCACATTTAAGAGGTCTTGTCATGCTTTTTTTTCTATTACAAGGGGTCTTTACATTCCTTGTATTAGGAATAAAAGTGACCCATTTTTTTTTTCAAGAGACGCTGTAAATATAAAAAATAAAAAGTAAAATAAATAAGAAAAAATAAAAATTCAAAGCGCCCCATCCTACCGTGCTCGCACAGAAGCAAATGTATATGCAAGTCGCGCCCGCATATGTAAACAGTGTTCAAACCACACATGTGAGGTATCGCCATGATCGTTAGAGCGAGAGCGATAATTCTAGCACTAGACCTCCTCTGTAACTAAAAACTGATAACCTGTAGAAATTTTTAAACATCGCCTATGGAGATTTTTAAGCGTCAAACTTTGTCGCCATTCCACGAGCGGGCGCAATTTTTCTGCGTGACATGTTGGGCATCAATTATCTTTTACAATAAAAAAAATGGGCTAACTTTACTGTTTTCTTATTTTTTTATTCAAAAAAGTGTTTTTTTTCCCAAAAAAATTGCGCTTTTAAGACCGCTGCGCAAATACGGTCTGACGTAAAGTATCGCAATGACCGCCATTTTTTTAACTAGGGCAGTGGTTCTCCACCTGGGGTTCGGGCCCCCCCCGGGGGTCGAATGATGATTTTCCAGGGGTCACTGAATCCTGGAATGTTCCCGCACTGCTCTCCCAGCCTTTTTGTAGCCGCCCAGCGGGGCTGTCCCTGGAACCTGTGGCTGCCCAGCAGGGCTGTTTCTTGAGCCCGCAGCCACCCACTTAGCCTCTTCTCAGCCACCCATTCAGTTCACGGCATGGCTGGGGGGCAGAGACTAGAGGTCAGCTGACTGGTGAGGAATGTGAAGTGGGAGGGGCTGGAGGAGACCCTATCTCCTGATTTCGGCATAGGTGTCACTGCTACGAGACACCACAAAGTCAGAGACACAGTGAAGCCGGGGACACAGTGAGTAACACTACCTGTGATTAGAGTTGCCATTAAAAGTCCTCACTACAGTTCTCAGATCAGCAGATGACCTTGATCAAGAGCACCTAAGTTGGCTGATCAGAACTCCCCCCAGCACTGCCACTCATCCCACCCCCCACCAGCACTACCACTCATCCCACCCCCCACCAGCACTACCACTCATCCCACCCCCCCAGCACTGCCACTCATCCCACCCCCCCAGCACTGCCACTCATCCCACCCCCCACCAGCACTACCACTCATCCCACCCATCCCCCCAGCACTGCCACTCATCCCACCCCCCACCAGCACTACCACTCATCCCACCCATCCCACCAGCACTGCCACTCATCCCACCCCCCCCCCAGCACTGCCACTCATCCCACCCCCCCAGCACTGCCACTCATCCCACCCCCCACCAGCACTACCACTCATCCCACCCCCCACCAGCACTACCACTCATCCCACCCACCCCACCAGCACTGCCACTCATCCCACCCCCCACCAGCACTGCCACTCATCTCACCCCCCCACTCATCCCATTCCCCTCACCCCTCCACCAAGGAGTAAGAGAAGGAGTAAAAATAGAGAATAAATGGAAGGGAGAGGAAAAGAGGGGGAGGAACAAAGAAAAAGAGAGATAAAGAATAAAAGAAAAAAACAAGAAAGACGGCTAGAGAGAGGGATGGGGAAAAAACAGGAAATTTAGGATAGACAGATATAAAAGGGAATGAAAGGAGAACAAAGAGAGAGAGAGCGGTACATACTAAAATGTACCAGAAAGGGGTTTTAATAGTGTACAAGTGGAAGGGACTCGGGGAGCGCTAAATTTCCGTGGGTTAAGGGCACAAAATACTTGTCTTGCCTTGGGTGCTGACAACCCACACTACAAAAATAATTTTAGGTGTCCCCACAACTTGGGAAATTTTATCAAGGGGTCACGGCACTAGGAAGGTTGAGAACCACTGCTCTAGGGTGTCTGAAAAAAAATGTTTGGGGGTTCTAAGTAATTTTCTAGCAATAGGCCCGGTCCTTAAATGGTTAATTGCTGTTTGATGTTTAGGCAATTTAGATACATAGTAGAAGTAAACCCTCCTATTGTTTTCAGCCAAGGAAGCTGCCATCTTGGCCTCTGTTTAATCTACAACTGCCATGATGCTGCACATGTGATCAGTTATGACATCAGCCATTGGATGGTTTGACAGTCTGGTTGAGAGCACGACCAATGGGAGTGTTACATTCCCGACACGTGCCGGAAATATAACCGTTGTTTTGAAATGGTTAAATGGATGGGTTTGCTTCCGCTTTAGGTTTGAGGAGTTCTGGGCTATAAATGTACAACCTTCCATAATTATCATCACTGATAAGAACAGAAGCTCAGCTTTTACACTTCTAAGTTAGATAAGGAAGCGCTGAGGTAATCATAGCTTTTGACAAGATAAAACCTGCTCTAACTTTTTCTATTTGCTGTCTCATCAAGCGTCCTCGTACCGTCTCTAGCAAGCTCCTGTCAAACACATATGGAAAGTGCTCCCTCTGCGCTAAGTGCAAAAAAAAAAAAAAATCAACCAAACTGTATAGGGAAGCCCCCCGCACAACATCTAAATACCAGATATCAAAATATAATAGACTAACAATGCTGGGCTACCCCTTTAATCGATATGTGATAGTGGAACAAAAATTATACACACAGCAAGAAATGCCGTACACAGGGGTGTAGTACCAAAAGGGGCACACTTCTCCCCTATGTATGCGGCAATACCAGCTTGAGCCCCAACAAAAGATCTCCCTCTATGTGATAAGCACAGTTTTTGCACATTCAGAAATTCCACTCGCCTCTATACTTAAGGGGACTGTATACTTACCCATTTAATAACTTGGTCCGGTATCCATGGGCCATCTCTTTGTACTATTGATATTGTATTGAACACGCTTGAGCAGTGGGAATTTGTGATCACTTACCACTGTGTGTGATTTATATTCAAATACCTATACATAAATGCTATATACCAGTGGTATCTACTATAGACCACATGATTTATGTGTATCCCCCTACTATAGACACACATATGCAATTTTGTTCTTCAGTTGTTTGTCAGTTTGGTCAAGTTCTCCCACACCATGAGCCACAAGTTTACCAGCACCTACCCAGTATCTGTCCTGAGCAACCTAATATATTAGTGAAATGCGTCGACGAGCAAGTTTTTGGAGGCATTACAGGATCAGAATTTTACACCCACAGACCCCCACAACCACCGGGCAAGGGTTGTGGGGATGAGGCCCTTGTCCCCATCAATAAATTTTAGTGTGGGATTCCACTTAAAATCCATACCAGACCCTTCAGCTCTGGTATGGATTTTTAGGGGGACCCCTATGCCATTTTTTAAAAAAACATTTGGTGCAGGGTTCCCCTTAATATCCATACCAGACCTGAAGGGCCTGGTATGGAATTTGGGGGGACCCCCACGCAATATTTTTAAAATTTTGGTTCGGGGTTCCCCTTAATATTCATACCAGACCCAAAGGGCCTGGTAATGGATGGGGGGATCCCATGCTCTTTTTTTCAATTATCTGTATCTATATTGCCGAGACCCAACAATTCATTATAGCCGCAACCAGTTTTAAATGACTTTTTTTTCTTTAGAAATGTAATTTTGTGCAGGGACTGTTCTAAACACGGGAAACATGCGCCACTTCACAGGCATACTATAGACACCCCCCAGGTATGAAATTTAAAGGGATATTACACTTTTATTGTTTCACTTTAAGCATTATTAAAATCACTATTCCCGAAAAAACTGCTGTTTTTAAAACTTTTTTTTGCTTTCAGACATGTCCCCTGGGGCAGGACCCGGGTCCCCAAACACTTTTTATGACAATAGCTTGCATATAAGCCTTTAAAATTAGCACTTTTGATTATTCATATTCATGTCCCATAGACTTTAATGGTGTTCACGTGTTCAAACAAATTTTTGGCCTGTTCGCATGTTCTGCTGGTGTTCGGCTCATCCCTTATGATTTGTTACAACCCCCAGACCTGTTCTGTTCACACCTCAGATGTGCATTGTGCCATATACTGTTACATGTTCCTTAATGTATCGCATTGGTTACATTATTTGTATGAAATCTCTCTGACTCTTTCATACCAATAAACAATTTGAATAAGAAAATAGCGCAGTGCTAAATAGCAAAAAATGGCCTTGTCATGAATATGCATTTTCAACATTTTTGCAGGCTGTGTCTGCAGACACCGCAAAGATGTCTCCCCGTTCCATTCATGTCCAGATTAGAAATAGTTGGAGGTGTGCTATTCTCATCTCTTCTCTTATTGGAAATTTTTTTGTTTTGGATATGGGCCTGTTTTTTTGTTTTTTGTTTTGCCCCTAGACATGCTCGATGGAGTTTAGAGCTTTTAGGCTCTAAGCTGCCATCTGTTTTTTTAATTTTTTGTATTCTACCAACCTGACCCTAAATTTGGATTTTTGTTATTTGGGATGAATGTGTTAGTTTTTATTCTATGTTCATTGATTGAATGGTACATATGCTCAGCTTTATTCTTATTTTACAGGCTGTAAGGTGATTTGGTGTGTTGTAGACATGTGCACACTGAAATATTTTGTTTCGGAATTTCGACTTCGTCCGAAAAATACATTTATTTAGTTACTCCCGAAATTTGTTTTTATTTAATTCGTTTTTCGTTAAAAATTGCATTTGTCCAAAAATCCAAATTAATGAAGGTCGACTCTGTCATTGAAGGCTTATGGTGTCTGTCGAATGTTCAAAGGAGATTCGACGGAGCAGCTAAACTGTATGTGTACATTTCCGGTCAAATTTTCTGCCTACAAGCTGTAGTAGAATTCTAATGTTGTATGACTAGTAATAATTATATTTATTAATTATCCTACTAGTCAACCAACATTAGAATTTTTCTATGGGCGGGTGCATTTGACCGGAAATGTACGATTGCAGCGTCGTACAGTTTAGCTCAGGGGTGTCCAAACTTTTTTCAAAGAGGGCCAGATTTGATGAATAGAACATGCTTTGCCTGACATTCTTAAACCATTAAAATTTGGTCTAAGTGTGTCCGCCCGAGTGGGACCCTTGGTGTTCATCCACTCTCACTATCTCAACTACCTGAGATCTTAGAGCCTATACTTGGTTTATAGATCTGGACGTGCTCATACCTCCATGTCTGATAGAGTGTTATCTGATGCCCAACTCACCACTACTTAGCTAATAAGTGATTGGATGTCATCCGTTTATGTGAAAAATCGATCATTGATCTCTGTATATACAGCTGTAAATATGATACGTAATTGTGTACTGAACTCTATTTACATTGTGCTCATGTTGAGCACCTTGGTCATTGCACCAACATGTCTTTCTTCTTGTCAATAAAAAGAATTAAAAAATATAAATATATATTGAAGTGTAGAGGAGAACCGCGCACAGCTTTCCATCTAGTGCCAGCAAACAGGTCCTCCCACCGACCTTGAATATATATAAATATTTGTGATATAACTACGGTATATACATTGTTTACATATAAATTATGATATCTTTCCTACAGCATTTCCTCCGGGTTGGTCAACGGGCCAACAGTGTTTTCCATACGGACTTCCCCCCCTCCCTTTTTGTGGTCCTCCCATTGCAACCCATAGTGAATCGGTATGGCCCCCTCAGTTCCCGTGGTGGACATTCATGGGGCGACCTTTGGCTGTCGGTGCCTGGTACTGGCGATGGTAGCTGTTTTTGTGCGTAACTCAAATCAACTCTTGACCCTTGCTCTTATTTGGGCTAAAACTTCTATTTCATGACTTTTTAGATATAGTGTCATCTACGCATACTTACATGTTCTTTATAGATACGGATTGTGCCTCCACCTGAGGAAGTGATGGTTCACGAAACGCGTAGAGAATATTGTGCTGCAACCTGTTCGGCTTTTAATACTTATATCATGTACTTTAATGTTTTTGCTCTAATTCTCACATGTATTTTTGCTGTGTCATTGCTGTAGAGACAGATTCTATGTAATGTCTCAGCCATGTTTTAATATAGTAACTATTGTTGACAGACATTTTCATTAAGGATTGTCTTTAATGTGCATCCACCTTTGTATTATGGGTCAATGTAATCATACACAGGTTATTTTCGCTGCATCGACCTTTGGGCACACACCTCATTTAAAGTCCCAACTCTTTTCCTTTCTGCAATGCAACAGGGATGAAGGCACATGTCTATGTGGGCCTCATTTAAAGTCCCAAACTTTTTCCATACCCTATATATATATATATATATATATATATATATATATATATATATAATTTTTTTTTTTTTTTACAGAAAATCAGATCAGAAAATGAAAGTTCTAATGATAGTTCAATATTCAAGAGCTTTATTTACAGTTATAATAAAGTTTCCAAAGGACATATTTACAGTCTGCAATTACAGTACTACAATGATGTCTTTCTTTTGTCTTCGATGCAAAGCATAACCAAGAAAAGTCAGGGTGAGAAGACATGTCTGAAATGTTTCTGTGAAAGTCTCTTCTATTCATTATTATTATTATTATTATTATTATACAGGATTTATATAGGGCCAACAGTTTATGCATCACTTTACAATATGAAAAGGGACAATACAATACAGTTATTATACAATAAAATACAAAAGGATTAAGAGGGCCCTGATCAGAAGAGCTTACAATCTAAGCAGGTGGTACAAAAAGTTGTAACTGTGGGGAACGAGTTGATGGAAGTGGTAGAAGATTAGTTGGAGACGTGATAGGCTTTCCTGAAGAGGTGAGTTTTCAGGGATCGCCAGAAGGTAGCAAGAGTAGGAGATAACCAGACAGATGGAGGTAGCGAGTTCCAGAGGATGGAAGAGGCTCTGGAGAAATCTTGGAGACGAGCATGGGGGAGGAGACGAGGGAGCTGGAGAGTAGGAGGTCTTGAGAAGAGCAGAGAGGATGGTTTGGGTGATATTTGGAGACAAGATTGGTGATGTAGCTCGGGGCAGAGTTGTGAATGGCTTTGTATGTTGTGGTTAGTATTTTGAATATAATTTGCTGGGTGATTGGGAGCCATTGGAGGAGAGGGTTGGCAGATACTGAATGATCGGTAAGGTGGATAAGTCTGACAGCAGCATTCATGATAGACTGAAGAGGGGAGGAGCCTATGGAGAGGCAAGCCAATGAGAAGGGAGTTGCAATAGTCAAGGTGAGAGATAACAAGGGAGTAAATGAGGAGCTTGGTGGTTTCATTTGTTAAAAAGGGGCGCATGTTAGATATGTTACGGAGGTGAAATCTACAAACTTTTGACAACGATTGGACTTGAGGCTGAAAGGACATGTCAGAGTCTAGGATTACATCGAGTACCCTGGCGTGAGGGGAGGGATTGATGGTTGTATTGTTGATTTTGATGGAAAAGTCATGAAGGGGGGCACGGACAGTGGGATGTTGAAAATTTGCACCAATCCTGTTCCTTCCACATCACACCTATAATATCTTGTCGACTGAGGATGACGTACAGGTGTGTTATGTCCCGGTCACACGGATGATATCAGCAGTAGCAGAGCGGTGGGAAGCAGAGCCCAGAAACTGTGAGAACCTGAAATAAAATGGAATGATATAAGCATAGTGAACTTGGTGTGGAGTTATTTACTTTAAACTTGAATTTAAAGGAATTATATCTGGAGGAAAACAGATGTAACCTCCACACATGGAAAGACTTCTTCTCAGTAGGATCTGTGAATATGAGAAAAAGAGTCCCTCAAGAACTACTTCTGGACAGCTCAGTAGTTTGTTTTGGATAAAAGTTGGATGCATTCCTAACTACACAAAATATAACTGCATACTAACATGATCCAGGGAATAATAGATTATATTTGGGGTGATCGGGAAGGAATTTATTTTCCACCCACTGGAGCACCACAATGAGTTTTTTTTCTGCCAATGGTTTAGGCCAACCTTACATTAGGATGGAACTTTGGCTGTTTGGTGCGATTTGAAAAACACACAAACGTTTGCCTCTTCAGCCCCCTATTTGGTGGAAACCAAGTATCATACTGTATACACAAGTGGTATTTCTATCGTTTCTATATATGACAGTTTCCTGCTGTCACTGGTTCCCAAAGAAGCAAAGGATGCTTGCACCCTCCACATCACTTGGAGCCGCTGACATTGTGCCGTCTTGCCTTACATGGCTACAAATTCCCAGCCAAGGGGCAGGGATAATGGTGACATCACTACCCAAATATTTCTTTCAAAACAGCTGTGTTTCCTGCAGAGTGATCTGTGATTGGCCCACGGCTGCCACATAGTACCTGGGCCAATCAGAGCACCTTGTACCATGTGATTAGCTGTAGCCACACAGATCAATAGTAATCACAGCGTCACAATAGTTTAACCACTTCAGCCCTGGAAGGATTTACCCCCTTGATGACCAGGCCATTTTTTTGCGATATGGCACTGCATCGCTTTAACTGACAAATGCGTGATCGTACGACGTTGTACCCAAATAAAATTTATGTATTTTTTTCCCCACAAATAGAGCTTTTTTTTGGTGGTGTTTGATCACCTCTGCGGTTTTTATTTTTTGCGCTATAAACAAAAAAAGAGCGAAAATTTTGAAAAATAAAAGCAATATTTTTACTATTTACCCCCCCCCCCAAAAAAAAATGTTCTTCCTCAATTTAGGCAGATATGTATTCTTCTACATATTTTTGGTAAAAAAAAAAAATCGCAATTAGCGTATAGTGATTGGTTTGTGCAAAAGTTATAGCGTCTACAATATAGGGGATAGATTTATGGCATTTTTATTATTTTATTCTTTACTAGTAATGGCGGTGATCTGCAATTTTTATCAGGACTGTGACATTATGGTGGACATATTGGACCCCTTTGACACTTTTTTGAAACCATTGACAATTATACAGCGATCATAGCTAAAAATAGCCATTGATTACTGTGTAAATGTCACTGGCAGGGAAGGGGTTAACACTAGGGGGCGATCAAAGGGGTTAAATGTGTGTCCTAAGGAGTGATTCCAACTGGGGGGGATGGGACTGCCTGGAGGAGGAGACATATCGCTGTTCATAATCAATATGAACAGGAGATCTGTCTCTCCTCTCTCCTGACAGAACGGAGAATTGTCTGTTCACATTGACAGATCTTGGTTCTGTCTCTCTCAGGAGCGATCGCTGGTGCCTGGTGGGCATCACGGCCGCTGGGCACGTGCATCAGCTCCTACGTCACTCAGCAGATGACCCCTATATCCCCTTAAATCGTCCGCCGTACAGCTACAGCGATTTGCGCAGGGGATCCAACCTGCCGCTGTATTTCGACAGCAGCTGGTCGGCAACTGGTTAAAACATTACTGCTACAATGATCATCATTGTAACAAGCAAAGTGAACAAAAAATAAAAAAATCCCTGATCACCCTGCAAGAGTGCAGTGTTACTATGGTGACACTAAACTACTTTGATGAGAGTATGTAAAAAAAAAAAACTTAACAAAAGAAAACAAAATGTTTAAAAGATGTAATTAAAATAAAAACCTGACATTGTATGACATTTTTACACTAGTGACTCATGATGTTTAGTGCCTTATTCAGAACTATGTCTTCCTTACAGTATATGTTTGTACAGTACTTCTTTGTGCTTTTTCAAAACAATAAAAATATTGAAACATAAAACAATTGAACAAAAAACAATATTATTATTATTTTTTTTTAACATACTGTCACCAGTCAATATCTCTGATCACCGCCACACCAGTCATATGATGACGCTGTACTGCACTGGTGACATTATGTAAAAAAAATATGAAAAAATAATAATTTCTTAATTTTTCCCCAAAAATTGTGACAAAAAATTTGCACCTTCAAAAAACTTTCCGTGCCTCTTACTAAATGCCGCAGACTGTCTACCCCCCCCCCCCCCAAAAAAAAAAGGACCACTTGAGGGGAATTTGTACTGTCTTGGTATCTTAAGGGTCTCAAGATATATATATATATATATATATATATATATATATATATATATATATATATACTGTATATACCATAGTTTGTACATTGTTTTTTTTGTTTTTGTTTTTTTCATTTATATTGCAAAAAAAAAACAGTGGTGATCAAATACCACCAAAAGAAAGCTCTGTTTGTTGCTCTATTTGTTTGAAAAAAAATATACATATTTAACTTGGGTACAGTGTTGCATGATGATGCAATTGCCAGTTAAAATAGTACAGTGCTGAATATCAAAAAATAGCCAGCCTGGTCATAAAGGGGGTAAAACTTTTCCAGAGCCAAGATACATGTAGTTAATCAGCTACAATGTTTAGCTGAGTTGTTAAAATATTGACTCTTATTTATTAAAATGAGCAAATCTATTGTAAATTTGGATGGATTACCCCATATAGAAAAAACCTTTGTATGATCTGACAGCTGCTACAGTCATTATAATGTTATATCCACCCTGGTGGTTTATAACACTTAGTTAAATAAAATATATATAAAAAATAATAATGCAAATAATAGTTAATAAAACACAAACTTACTGCTGATGGCAGAGGAGTTGGGATCTGCAGAGGATAGAAAACATAACATTGTATTGATTGTATCATTTTCATTTATATGACATCAAGCTTTTTAATTTTGGTAATTGATAAAAAAATATAATATTATAATTGATATAGTATATATTCATCTATATTTGTAAAATGAGAGATGATATTCCCAGGCTGAGGATTTAATCTGGTCCACATGGAAGTTTGTGGACAACTGATCCTCTCCTGACACTTGAATGGGCTCCACCATGTTATTATATCATTTATAAAGACTGTTCTGTGATTTTCCTGCTCCATCTCACAACCACTCAGTAGAGATTGTGCTATGTACACCCCCTTTCCATAAATACATTAGATAAAGTGCTCATCACAGAATCTTCCCTATTATTTAGCAGTTGTTGAGATGCACCATATTGGTGGCAGTCATTAGAAAAGTCCTCTTGTATAGTATCATCTGGACACCTTCCTAGAGGTAGGGTTATATGTTGCAAGATCTTATAATACTAAAATAAATATAAAATCCAACAAGAACAAAGTGATTCTGTTCCCAAAGTTGGTGTACGAAACCAGGAATGACCCCTCGGAGACCCTCATAGATATACAAGGACAAAGTGATTCTGTTCCCAAAGTTGGTGTACGAAACCAGGAATGACCCCTCGGAGACCCTCATAGATATACAAGGACAAAGTGATTCTGTTCCCAAAGTTGGTGTACGAAACCAGGAATGACCCCTCGGAGTCCCTCATGAATGAAAAATGGTAAATAATAAAAAAAAAAAAAATAATAAAATGATAAACTACTGACAACAATCTCTGCCCTACTGATACACTCTACTGCTCTACTGCCCTGATGCTATATATATATATATATATATATATATATATATATATATATATATACATGCATGTGTGTTTAAACTTTGGGGTGCACACCCTAATGCAACAGGCTTTGCACACCTATAGGAAGGAGGGGGGTCTGGAACACCAGCAGGGGACCAAAGAAGAGGAGGATCGGGACTGTGGAAAACCATTTCACAGAGCAGGTAAGTATTACATATTTGTTTTTTTGTTTCTTTGTTTTTTGGGGGGGTTTAAGCCAATTTTCTATTATCACTTTAACTCTAATTGACAAACAAACAAAAAAACTCCAGATATATTATTGTAATGAGAGAAAAATGTTCTTATCCATGCACAAGTGTACCTGAGCGCATGATTGGTCCAATTCTGAGATTGTGGGAGTCCAACTCGGTTCTTTGACTTCTTCTTGAAGTACAAGACTGGAACCAAACACAGACATTTAGAGAAGAGACGCTTATAATAAATATTGTCTAGATAACATTATCACATCATTTTGGAGGAGCTATTCACAGAGGTTCATATAAAAGAAAAATCTGATATGATTGGATAGAGAAGGTCCAATGTTACATTATCATTTTCATAATAAAAGAAAATCTTCAATCACGTTGGGTTGGAATGACTCTTAAAGGAGTTGTAAAGGCAGAAGATGCATTCTATGCATAAGATAAATACCTTTTGTGGGTAGCAGCCTCCCCAGCACCCCCCAATACTTACCTGAGCCCCCTCTCTCTTCAGCGATGTCCACAAGTGTCTTAGCCATCTGGGACTCTCCTCCTGATTGGCTGAAACACAGCAGCGGTGCCATTGGTTTCTGCAGCTGTCAATAAAAGTCAGCTGGCCAATCAGGAGAGAGAGGGGCGGGGCAGAACGGCAGCTCCGTGTCTGAATGGACACAGGGAACTGCAGCTCGGCTCGGGTGTCCCCATAGGAAGCTGCTTGCTGTGGGGGGCACAATTTGGATAATGCCTCCGGTGAAGGGTGTCCCCTGAGGCAATATTTCAACAAGACCAGCCCTGTTTCCACCCAATCTCAATCTTTATATGGAAATCTACTCACCGGTTGGCAGGATCCAGATTTGACTTCGCACAGGCTCACAGCACAATGAAGGTACACAAGGTCATAATCTCCCACAAATTTGAACATCTGCACAGATACCCGTCCCTGTCTGGAGACACCATTCTCTAGAACGTTTATGGTGTCATCTTGCTTGTTGGGACAGCTGAGGAGATAAGAAAAGCCTTAAAGTATTATACATTTTATGCACTTTGCCTATGATAGAACTTTATTCATCAAATAAAAAAAAAAAATATATATATATATATATATATATATATATATATATATATATATATATATTTTTTTTTTTTTTCATTTTTTTCAAAGGAGGACATCTGGCAGAGCTGATGTTTTAGTGTTGGGTAGATGTGGGTGAGGTCAAGCATTTATCAGCTTTTTTGGGGGAGCTACCTCTAAACTGAAATATCCACAGACTTTTTCATCAGCTATGACCATCACTAGGTATCCAACATTCCCCATTTCAGTCAAGGCACCCTTTAAAATGATACACAATCTCATGGCACCCCAATGTAAATAACTAAACTAATACTTTTACATAATGTAGCACCATCCACTCATGTAGGACACCCAATGTTAGAGGTGGTTCATTCTTCCCAAGCAAACACACATTTGCAAACTGGTACTGACTGGTATTCAAATGTTTCTCTTCTCCCTCAATTTCTATCTCTTATGCCGCGTACACACGGTCGGACTTTTCGTCTACAAAAGTCCAACGGACGCTGACGGACTAAAGCTGGCTGGTAATCCGATCGTGTGTGGGCTTCTCCGGACTTTCAACTGACTTTTTTTGCCTCAAATCCGACGTACTTTAGATTTGAAACATGCTTTAAATCTTTCCGACGGACTCGAGTACGGTCGAAAAATCCGCTCGTCTGTATGCTAGTCCGACGGACAAAAACCCACGCTAGGGCAGCTATTGGCTACTGGCTATCAACTTCCTTATTTTAGTCCGGTGTACGTCATCACGTAAGAATTCGACGGACTTTTGTGTGATCGTGTGTAGGCAAGTCTGTTCGTTAGAAAGTCCGCCGCAAGTCCGTCGAAAGTCCGCCGCAAGTCCGTCGAAAGTCTGTCGGACAGGCTGTCGGACTTTTGTAGACGAAAAGTCCGACCGTGTGTACGCGGCATTATGCCGCGTACACACGGTCGGACTTTTCGTCTACAAAAGTCCAACGGACGCTGACGGACTAAAGCTGGCTGGTAATCCGATCGTGTGTGGGCTTCTCCGGACTTTCAACGTACTTTTTTAGCCTCAAATCCGACGTACTTTAGATTTGAAACATGCTTCAAATCTTTACGTCGTAACTACGACGGACCCCGAAGTCCGCTCGTCTGTATGCTAGTCCTACGGACAAAAAAACGACGCATGCTCATAAGCAAAAACTAAACGGAAGCACTCGGTCTAGTAAAACTAGTGTTCGTATTGTAGGTAGCACATTCATCACGCTGCAAAATCTGTGATCGTTGAATGCAGCGCATTTTATTTCTTCTTTACGAATGCTCTAAAGAACGAAGGTGTTTTGCTGTTCATAATCAGAGTTCTCCCAAACTGATTTCTGAATTCTTTTTCTCTTTGATCTCATGAATGATATAGTATGCTTTTTATAAACAATGTTTCCATACTAATAATACTTTTTCCCTTTTATTGTTTTTTTTTTTTAGGTTTGTAAAGTTACCACAAAGAACCCATAATTCTTTTTTTTTTTTTTTCTAGTGATTATTTTTTAATTTTTAGATAAAGTTAACCCAAAGCACCGTTTTTGTTTATGTATATATTTTTTTTTCAAGACTTACCACTTGAACATTCTTAACATTAGTAATGTATTTTTGGTGTGTTTTTTTAAAACTCAATGAGATTGTTGTCCCTTGTTAATTTTTAACATTGTGTGTAAAATCAATGATTTAAAAGAAAACACATAAAAGTCTTTTGCTAAACTCAAAAAAGATCCATTTATTCATGGTCAAAATAAAATAAAGAGGAAGTCAACGCTGGAAAAAGTCGGTGTACAAGAAAATTGGGATCTTGAGGAGTCCATATAAGAGGGAGCACAATCTGGTCCAAGAATCCCAGAGATCAACAGCACCAGCAGATGATCTAGATGTCCCCAGACTGTGGTACTACAACAGCCTGCGTCTTCTGTCAGACCAGACTGAACCCAGGTCATCACTTTCTTCTCTTCCCTGCAGCCTTTCCTCCACGCTGCCCTGCAGCCTTCCCTGCAGCCTTCCCTGTAGCCTTCCCTGTAGCCTTCTTTTGAGGCTGTGGCTCTGGTGTTTCAGTTGTGGCAGGAGGAGGAGGAGGAGGAGGAGGAGGAGGAGGAGGAGGAGGAGGAGGAGGGGGGGGGGCTGCCTCATGTAGTTGGGTGTTTTTGGTTAGCGTGCCCTGCAGCCCCTTATGGATTGTTTCCCCAAATAGGCGCTCACAAATGAGGCGCTGCTCCCAATCCATCTGAAGAAGCCTGCTGGCTAAGTAGCAGCCATAGGCTTCTTCCGCTTCGGGGGGGCTTGTTAAAAAACGGGTGGCCTGTTGCATGAGGCGCAGGGACGCGTCCTGTGTGACCATCCCCTTCCTGGCCCTTTTTTTGGGAAGGTGGAGGGGAGGCACTTGGGATTGGGTGAGGCTCCTACTGGGCCCAGCCACCTCACTTGGCCCAGCCACCTCACTTGGCCCAGCCACCTCACTTGGCCCAGCCACCTCACTGGGAGCAGCCACCTCCTGCCTGACACTGGGCCCAGCCTCCTCCAGGATGATGGTGAATCCGGCCTCCTCCAGGCTGTCCATGGGCCCGGTCTCCTCCTGCCTGCCACTTTCCCCACATTCCTCCTGGATGGACTCATCCTGTGTATAAAAAAAGGACAATAGTTTTAGTTTCTTTTTTTGGGTTCATCAATGACACACAGTTTGCTTCTCATGACTAGCAAATTCAATGTGAATACATCTCTTTAATAAAAGAGTCTAATCAGACACCCTAATTATTTCAAGCAGGTGCCAAACATATTTAGTCACTACTATCATTTGATATGTATACACAATTTGGAGTGCTAAATTATTTGAGACAATTATAACATCCAGTTAACATCATTAATATTAGTACAGTAAATCTTTGTTAAAATAATTTACCTGACTCCAGATGGTCATATCCGGTTCATCCAGGATGGAAGACCCAGCTTGCTTCTCATCAGCCTCTGCTGGGGTGGAGGGAAGGGTGGAGGGAAGGGTGGAGGGAAGGGTTGAAAGTGATGCCCTGGCTTCATTCTGGTCATCAAGAAAACGGAGTTGTTTGTAGTACCACAGCCTGGGTACATAAACATCATCTGCTGATGCTCCTGATCTCCTTGATTCCTGGATCTTCCTATGCTCCCTTTTATACATGTTCCTCAAGACCCCAATTTTCTTGTACACTGTCTCCATTGTTGCTCCAGGGATGGTCTCCTGGACAAAGGACAGAAGTCTCTCCAGCGTTGACTTCCTCACATGCTTGTTATAATACTGAGGGTGTTTCACCTCCCACAAATTCCTCATCTCTCGATACTTTGAAATAAAAGAAGTAAGGAACTCTGGATCCTTCAATAGG